>JAHZTW010000001.1:166756762-166820770 GCA_020283515.1 Alliaria petiolata | reverse complement strand
CTGAGCTGCGTACAGCTTTGGAGGAGTACTTGTCTCTTCTAACCGGTCTTATCAAGAAAAGTACGGGTTCGGAAATTTTGATTTTAGTTAAGAGATTAATGTATTGTAAAATCAAATGGTGATATCAGAATGCTTAACATTATAGAGAATGATGGAATGGAGGGATGCGTGGAGTTCAAATGGAGAACCCTTGGAGATGGTCGACGAGTAAGTTCGATTTTTTTTGCTTAAAGCCAATCCTGAGGAATTTGGATTTTGTTTGTTCTGTTACTCTTAACAATGTGAAGGTGTATATAGGCAGAGATATGTTTCACAAACCTTTGGATGGAGATGCTGACAGTGATCCACATGATGGCTGCTTTGGCATTGACTGAAGCTAACTCTCTCATGATTCCAAAGGATTGCTCTGATTCTGGCAATGGCGTCCGTGTGGTCTCCACTGGTTTGGCCTTCTTCGATCTTCACGCTTATCTATTTACTTCTGTTTTGCTGTGTCTTGCAAACCTGATTCCTCTGTCACTTTCAAACAGATTGCAGGAGAGATGCTATTGACTTGCTGCTCAAGGCGTCTGGATACTTGGAGTTCTGCACCCGAGAGATTCTTACTCGCTTTCCTCCTGATATAAAGTACGGAGCCACAAACTAAGAAAATATTGGATCAGGCCGGGCATAAATGCATACTTACATATCTGCAAATTTGCAATCTGTCTGCAGAAATAAATTGCCAGATGATATGCAGGAGAGTGTGATACAAACTCTCTCTATCCAAGCACTTGGCCAGGTTTACAAACTTTTGAAACTGTGACTCCTGAATTTAAATCTTGTATGGGTTTTAATTTTTGTAAATGTGGTTGGAATCTCACTGCAGGGAACTGAGATTCAACTTGGATTGGCGGTTGATAGCCAGAAAGCAACACTGTCTGTGAAGAGGAGACTTGCCTGTGAGCAAGTCATCTATTTCTCTCAGGTCCTCCTCGTATGCTTTTGGGACAATCATCGGTTTTTGCTCTAACCTCTTTGTTAATTTCCTGTAAATGATCCCATTATCATTTCAGGCATATCACTGCTTGTCTGGTTGTGAAGAAGTCAGCCACGGATGCGCCAAAAAGCTTATCCGGTTCATCTACTGGAAGTTTCTGGAAGCAAAGGTATGTATGAAAGCTACTGTTGGAAATTGATCGTAGAGTTCATCATTTTTTCCATCTATATTGTTCTCTAATAAATCAACCACTCTGTTATGCTCTGTTTTTGCTTGACAGGCTGCGGCATACTACTACCATGGACTGGTAACAGACAAGGGAAGTGAGCCGGCTTGCCACGTAAGCGCGGTGTGTTGTTTCCTTGCAGCTGCAGAGATCCTAGGAGAAAGCAAGAAGGCTTGTCTTAGCTTCTGTTTAGCTCATCCTGTCACCAGGTTTTTTGTGTTTCCATTATAAAAATATCCAACATTCGTTGAGCATGTGAATTGTGTGAATAGAATCAGTATGTTTTTATCAGGGCTCCTCCTATGTGGGGGGTTATGAAGCATTTGAGTCAGAAGATTCCAGAAGTTGCTTTTAGGAAATCTCAAACGTATGGATACATGCTTGAAGAAGAAGAGAAGTGAGTGTTTTATCTTGCGGCGTTCGTTTAAACTAATTTGAATAAAAACGTATTAGATGGAGAAAAAGCTGATGATTAATTATGATAAACCACAGGGCAATGCAGTGTTTGCCAGAGCTCCCAGACTTTCAATTGTCGCTGAGACCAGACGAGTTTGAACTGCCTGAGATGGAAGCCGACTCTTCTGCAGGAAACCAGACCCATTTGCTTAGTGAACATCTTGACAACTCCTCTGAGAATCATGATGATGATGATTGATGATGAACTTGATCGTTGAGCAGCACTCTCTACACATTTTCTTTGGGTATTTTACCACTTATAATTGTTTAATATTCTAGAGTTACTACTTCTTTTACACTGGTTTCTTCTCAGACAAAAATCTGATATTTGTTTTGCTTTTTGAGTATAGCATGTAATATC
This sequence comes from Alliaria petiolata, assembly GCA_020283515.1. Taxonomy (NCBI): domain Eukaryota; kingdom Viridiplantae; phylum Streptophyta; class Magnoliopsida; order Brassicales; family Brassicaceae; genus Alliaria; species Alliaria petiolata. The sequence goes on along the minus strand of JAHZTW010000001.1, from coordinate 166,818,748 downwards.
TATCTGAGTGACTAATTATTTTTGCTAATAAGAAGAATTTGTAAGGAAAAGGTCTAAGAAAAGGAATAAAGTATGTTGGCAAAGAAGACTATATATGTTGGAGTAGAAGTGGTTATAGTGTGAGACGCTTAAAAACGGCACGCAGTTTACGCGTCTTAATTTGGAAATAGGCTATGGCATGATGATTGATAACTGCGGAGTCACGTGAGTGAGAGTCACGTGTGGGTGATGATGAGATGTTGGATTCTCGCACGTACCAACTTCGTGGAGGCGGTTAGGGATTTCATCAGATCGGAAAGACGGTGATAGTGATAATCTCCGATGATCGGATTTTGTCGTCTACCAATTCGGAGGTTGTAACAAGCGGCGATGGAGAAATTAACCCGCAAGGAGATTCCGAATCTATCTCACTCATCTCTTGTTTCGATCTTTACCATTCCTAATTAGCCTAAACAAGCGAAATCAACAACACTGATGTGTTGGTCCGCCTTTAGCTTGCTGTTTTCTTTTTCCGGAACAAATTTAGTTAATGTTTGTTTCAAAATAATGCATCATCATCCAGCAAAACGATAAAAGTATTCAGAGACTGCTCGATTTAAAAGATAAAATCCAAACGATCATTACCATTATCATCATGACTTACAAAAAAAGAAGGGTATCAGCCAACTAGTTTATCTTTCCTGGAGATCAAAAGTAGGAGATGAAGAAAGAAAGAGAAAGATAGAAACGCTTAATAGCTCCAAAAGTTGTACTTAAAAGCTAGAGTCCCTGAACAAGACAAAACAAACCAAACAGAAAAGCAAATAAACTCATAGACGGAGAGAAAGGTCGAGAGGCGGCTCCTCTTGCTCCTCCATGCCGCCGTTTCCGTTGCCGGAGACTCCAAATGGGTACCCATACGGGTACGGAAACGGGTCGTAACCACCCACCATCATGGTCGTCTGTTGATCCGGTCCGATCCAGGGTCCGGTTGCCGAAGTGGATCCTTGCGGTGGGTTATGGTAGAAACAAGGATAAGGACGAAACAATGTGGCGTCGTCGAGGATGGATGGAGAATGAGAAACGACGCCGAGGTTTCTGCGAGCAGCGGCGCGTTCGCGTTTGTGGGCGTTCTGGTGACCGCCGAGAGCTTGAGAGGTGTAGAACTTGCGGGGACAGTACTGGCACGGGAAGAGACGGTGGATGGTCGGATGTTGAGCTCCGGAGAAGGAGTGTCTCTTGGTCGATGATCGAGATTTTGACGAAGGACCCACGAACTGATGGAAAGACGGTGGCGGCTCCGCCATTTTTAAGGCTATTAGCTACAGAGAGAGAGAGAGATGAAAAAAAAAGCGTCGTCGAATTAAAGAGAGAGAGAGTGAGGCTGTGGGTTTTATGGAAGGGTTTAAGCTGTCTCTTCTTTGTTTGTTTGCGTCGTTTGTTGCAGAGAATATCTGCTTTCCAAATTACCCTTTTGCCCTCAGCTTCCTCTCCCTCTAACTAATTTCGCAGATCCCAATTAAAATCCTTTTGCTCCATCCATATATGCATGGGATGCATAACCTATTTAACATATATATACTCACTTTAACACATACAGTATCGAGTGAAAATTAAACTTGTACTTCCTCCCCAAGTAATATACATTATACATCATTAGCAAAGAAATTAAATTAATTTTTACTTTGTAACAAAAAAAAAAGGAAACTAATTGGTAGCGTCGTTGAAGGTAAGATTGAGACGAGGAAGACACCTCAAGAGCGCAATATTCCCTGATGAAAAAAAAAAGAACATTTAGATTGGATAACGTCCCAATATGTTGCTAATCTGTTTTTGTTTTTAATCTTTAAAATTCGTTTAATTCCTTGGGGGACATAAATGAATGTAGAGAAGTCAGTATAGTGATTGAGATGGTAATTAAAGAGTAAAGAGGTTCTAAATTGAAATCTGCGTCGTTGAGTTAAAGAAAAGAGAACCGAGTGGAAAGAGAAATTAAGTTGTTGTTGATGGGATCAGGGACTTCTCTTTCGTGTTTTCTTTCTCTTTTAAAAAAAAAAAGAAAATTGTATATAATTAAAGAAGAAAGAGAGTGATTGGTTGCTTTTTGTGTTGGGACTGTTACATCCTGCAACGGGAGATAATCTGGTAACGACACGTACTGACTAGACAGTTGTGTGCACTGTGCAGTACACATACACGAGCGAACACACACCCTCGCACACTTGAACTCATTAAAAAACAAAAACAAAAAAAAATTGAAATCCTTGACAAAGGCTTTTTAGTTTTTTTTTATTAACGAGTGATGAGACTAGTGTTTGATTGATATGATAGTAGTAGTACCTTGTTGTGATGCCAAAGAAGACAATAAGAAAAGAGAGGGTCATCAAGTTCCAAGATGGAATTGCCAAACAAGGAAGGCTTCCATGTTTCTCTAACCCTCTTTATTCTTTCCATTCTCTCACTACTTACCCATCATCACTCTCAACTCTCTCCTCTTTCTCATCATTGCTTTTCCTTTTTTCTCCTGCTCATTACTTCTCGGATCCTTTACAAAATATCTGTTTCTGTTCACTCTAAGCCCAACTTTATAATAGTTATGGTCTCTTTCAAGCCCATATTCAAGGAATGCACACAAGGCCTATATCCACTTCAACTAGCTCTCATGTTTATAGTTCATCCAAACCACTCTGTTAAGACTTAAGAGGGCCACTTTTTAATAATTAACAGATATACTATTTTTTTTTAATCCAAGAGTGATTTACACATAAACCCACTTTTTCATCTCTCATATCTCTCATATCTCTCTTGCACTTCAAAATCAATTTTTATTCGAACAATCATTTTCCATAACAGATTTTTGTAAATGCTAACCGATTGGGTAGAAAATGAGTGTATACGCTTTTTACTTAGAGATACAAAATCAAAAGATGACTAGAATGGTGCCTTAAATCTATGGTATTTGGCTTCTTCTTTTTTTATATTCATTTTCTCAACGATAGTACTTTTTTTTTTTTTAAAGTAGCATGTTATTTAGAGAAACAGCACTCCAACTAAGTATCTCTTGTATATATCATGTCATTTACTTACTTAATTAATTCCCACAGTATAGTTATCTGCCTAAATGATTGTGTATATAATCTATAATTTGGTTGGTAATTAAGTTTTGGTCAAAATAAGAAACGTTTGCTTGAAATTGAAGCAACCCCACATTAAATTTAACTTTTGTGTGCCGAAAAGTAAAATTTCTTTCTCCGTAAGCATATTCTAAAAGCCCATTGGCACCAAGTTACCTCTTCTCACACACAATACACAGACTTGTTCACATTCACTTTTCACTTAATGCCTCCTCATCATTTCATTACTTATTTATTTGATTTTAATGCAGGTAACTTTGTGACATTTTTTTCTTTGATTACATTTGAAAACCAAGGATTGCTTCGATTAAAAGCAAAAGAGAACATGTTTATGGTAATATGTGTATTTGTGTGGGAAAGAGGAGAAACTTAGATTGCCTTAATCGATGTTGTCTTTTTGTGGATTGTACATTGGAAGATGGTGCACAATGCACATGTGACTTGTCTTTGACCTTCTCCACCATTTTTCTCTATTATTTATTTTACAATGTTTAGAAATGTACACAATAAAATTGATACAAACTTTGTTGTATTTTCAATTTCAATCATTATAATGTTCACATACATACCCATGTTATGTCCCCATTCTGTCTTTTCTTACATAAAGTAAGCTCAATATTTGGTTTCTCTTGCATTGAGCCTTTTTGTTGGCACATAAAAAGCTGGGTCTGATCCACTCAATTCGGCACGAAAAGCCAAATTCGCTTGCATACGTTCTAAACACCGCGCATTGCCGCATACCAAGCCGACCTGCATCGCAATATATAAATCATGTAGTACATAAGCCGATCAGACTCGTAACCTACATTCGACTTAGATTTATTCTAAGTGGTATCAATAGAGACGCCGACCTGCTTCGCAGTTGATATTCACACTTAGAAAAATAAATGGTACAAAACAACTTAAGCCGAGCTACTCGCATGTTTTGTATTCACACTTGTTTAAGCCGGATCCTGTTCCGCAATCTTTTGTCCTGTAACATTATTTAGCCGACCGCATCTTACAGTCGACTTGAGAATCCTTCTAAGTGTTTATAATACTGCCGACCAGATTCGCATATTCCACACTTAGAATTTTAGTCACATGGTTATTAAAGCCGATACCATTTCGCAAAATCATGTTCGTACTTCAAAGATAAACGCAATCATTTTTTAAAAAACAGAAAGTTTCATTCAATACGTCGAGAGTTACACTTCTTCAAGTCTTACAAAATAAAATCCAAGTCGGTCATAAAAACCCTTAGATTAAAGTACAAAAGCTACGATTTCACATCGGCTACTAATAAATACTTAGACAAAATACAATATTGGGGATGATCAGTCCCCGGTTTTCTCGATCTCTTCCTCAGTCCTCTCCTCGACCGTTTCCTCGGTCCCTTCCGTCACAGACACATTCTTCTCAGATGCATCCTGCTCGGCATCCTTGGGCGGATTATCACCCCCATCCTCCTCTTGAATTTCAGTAGGAGCCTTCTCTACTGACGGGACCAATGCAGGAGACCGAGTCCCAAGTTCAGTCTCAGCCGCGGTCGAAGGTGCGGCGGGATTTCTCCGAACGACCGATCTTTGTTCCCCAAACAACTCGTCAAGGGTTAGAATCCTCAGCTCGCTGGGCTCGAAACTGACCTCCTCAAATGCATCTTGCTTGGACTCCCAGTCCCGAAGAGTGTCGGCTACCTTCTCCTTTACAGGAACGGACAGCATAAGACCCTCCTTTTCGAAGAGCTGAACTGCCTGGTCGGCCCCTTTCCACTGAGCTGTGGTGGCAATAATTTGTTCGGCCTCGTCCCTCTGGGCCAAATATCCATTCATCTTTTGGATGAGACCGGCGTAATAGTTATTTACCCGTCTCATCGAAGCCCTNTCCAAATGGGTACCCATACGGATACGGAAACGGGTCGTAACCACCCACCATCATGGTCGTCTGTTGATCCGGTCCGATCCAGGGTCCGGTTGCCGAAGTGGATCCTTGCGGTGGGTTATGGTAGAAACAAGGATAAGGACGAAACAATGTGGCGTCGTCGAGGATGGATGGAGAATGAGAAATGACGCCGAGGTTTCTGCGAGCAGCGGCGCGTTCGCGTTTGTGGGCGTTCTGGTGACCGCCGAGAGCTTGAGAGGTGTAGAACTTGCGGGGACAGTACTGGCACGGGAAGAGACGGTGGATGGTCGGGTGTTGAGCTCCGGAGAAGGAGTGTCTTTTTGTTCGAGGTTTTGATGAAGGACCCACGAACTGATGGAAAGACGGTGGCGGCTCCGCCATTTTTAAGGCTATTAGCTACAGAGAGAGAGAGAGATGAACAAAAAAGCGTCGTCGAATTAAAGAGAGAGAGAGTGAGGCTGTGGGTTTTATGGAAGGGTTTAAGCTGTCTCTTCTTTGTTTGTTTGCGTCGTTTGTTGCAGAGAATATCTGCTTTCCAAATTACCCTTTTGCCCTCAGCTTCCTCTCCCTCTAACTAATTTCGCAGATCCCAATTAAAATCCTTTTGCTCCATCCATATATGCATGGGATGCATAACCTATTTAACATATATATACTCACTTTAACACATACAGTATCGAGTGAAAATTAAACTTGTACTTCCTCCCCAAGTAATATACATTATACATCATTAGCAAAGAAATTAAATTAATTTTTACTTTGTAACAAAAAAAAAAGGAAACTAATTGGTAGCGTCGTTGAAGGTAAGATTGAGACGAGGAAGACACCTCAAGAGCGCAATATTCCCTGATGAAAAAAAAAAGAACATTTAGATTGGATAACGTCCCAATATGTTGCTAATCTGTTTTTGTTTTTAATCTTTAAAATTCGTTTAATTCCTTGGGGGACATAAATGAATGTAGAGAAGTCAGTATAGTGATTGAGATGGTAATTAAAGAGTAAAGAGGTTCTAAATTGAAATCTGCGTCGTTGAGTTAAAGAAAAGAGAACCGAGTGGAAAGAGAAATTAAGTTGTTGTTGATGGGATCAGGGACTTCTCTTTCGTGTTTTCTTTCTCTTTTAAAAAAAAAAAGAAAATTGTATATAATTAAAGAAGAAAGAGAGTGATTGGTTGCTTTTTGTGTTGGGACTGTTACATCCTGCAACGGGAGATAATCTGGTAACGACACGTACTGACTAGACAGTTGTGTGCACTGTGCAGTACACATACACGAGCGAACACACACCCTCGCACACTTGAACTCATTAAAAAACAAAAACAAAAAAAAATTGAAATCCTTGACAAAGGCTTTTTAGTTTTTTTTTATTAACGAGTGATGAGACTAGTGTTTGATTGATATGATAGTAGTAGTACCTTGTTGTGATGCCAAAGAAGACAATAAGAAAAGAGAGGGTCATCAAGTTCCAAGATGGAATTGCCAAACAAGGAAGGCTTCCATGTTTCTCTAACCCTCTTTATTCTTTCCATTCTCTCACTACTTACCCATCATCACTCTCAACTCTCTCCTCTTTCTCATCATTGCTTTTCCTTTTTTCTCCTGCTCATTACTTCTCGGATCCTTTACAAAATATCTGTTTCTGTTCACTCTAAGCCCAACTTTATAATAGTTATGGTCTCTTTCAAGCCCATATTCAAGGAATGCACACAAGGCCTATATCCACTTCAACTAGCTCTCATGTTTATAGTTCATCCAAACCACTCTGTTAAGACTTAAGAGGGCCACTTTTTAATAATTAACAGATATACTATTTTTTTTTAATCCAAGAGTGATTTACACATAAACCCACTTTTTCATCTCTCATATCTCTCATATCTCTCTTGCACTTCAAAATCAATTTTTATTCGAACAATCATTTTCCATAACAGATTTTTGTAAATGCTAACCGATTGGGTAGAAAATGAGTGTATACGCTTTTTACTTAGAGATACAAAATCAAAAGATGACTAGAATGGTGCCTTAAATCTATGGTATTTGGCTTCTTCTTTTTTTATATTCATTTTCTCAACGATAGTACTTTTTTTTTTTTTAAAGTAGCATGTTATTTAGAGAAACAGCACTCCAACTAAGTATCTCTTGTATATATCATGTCATTTACTTACTTAATTAATTCCCACAGTATAGTTATCTGCCTAAATGATTGTGTATATAATCTATAATTTGGTTGGTAATTAAGTTTTGGTCAAAATAAGAAACGTTTGCTTGAAATTGAAGCAACCCCACATTAAATTTAACTTTTGTGTGCCGAAAAGTAAAATTTCTTTCTCCGTAAGCATATTCTAAAAGCCCATTGGCACCAAGTTACCTCTTCTCACACACAATACACATACTTGTTCACATTCACTTTTCACTTAATGCCTCCTCATCATTTCATTACTTATTTATTTGATTTAATGCAGGTAACTTTGTGACATTTTTTTCTTTGATTACATTTGAAAACCAAGGATTGCTTCGATTAAAAGCAAAAGAGAACATGTTTATGGTAATATGTGTATTTGTGTGGGAAAGAGGAGAAACTTAGATTGCCTTAATCGATGTTGTCTTTTTGTGGATTGTACATTGGAAGATGGTGCACAATGCACATGTGACTTGTCTTTGACCTTCTCCACCATTTTTTTCTATTGTTTATTTTACAATGTTTAGAAATGTACACAATAAAATTGATACAAGCTTTGTTGTATTTTCAATCTCAATCATTATAATGTTCACATACATACCCATGTTATGTCCCCATTCTGTCTTTTCTTACATAAAGTAAGCTCAATATTTGGTTTCTCTTGCATTGAGCCTTTTTGTTGGCACACATGATACATGTCTTTTTATTTCATATACAGTTGAGGATTTTTTGGGTACATATTTTCTCTAACAAATCATGAAATTCATTCAAAAATATTTTCTCTTATATCATACTCGCATTGTTTTTTTTTTTTTGGGTATACAACTCACACTGACACACACATTACTAAATTAAAACGATCATCTCCATGATTTTCATTTCTAACTGTTTTAAAATATGTGTCAATGACAACACATATATGTCTATATATTTTGATTTAAATAAAATGGTTCGACACGACGAACTTTAGCTTCTCGACACCCCCATGCGATGGCTGCTTCGTTTTTCCCATTTATTTTATTTTCAAATTTCAATTTCAACTCTTTCTTTTGTCTCTTTGTACAATCTAACACACCATTTTATATATAAGTCGCCCATCCATCTATATATATTTTTTTCCACATAAGATATCAACTTGTTATAACTTAATACAAAATGCATCTCCATCTCATATTAGTAAAATCAATTTTCCATACATATTGATAATAGTTAAAAAAGTCTATATATTTGTTTCTATAATATATCCATATATATATATATGTGTGTATATAGATGATATGGATTCTTGTTCTGTTTGAAAAGAAAGGGAATCAAGTTCTCTTCTAAGAAAAAAAAAAGATTCATCTTTTTCATTTAATTCAACTTTACTTCGTCTTACACGATAATGTTAAACGAACTCCAAGTTAAAAAATGAACAAGTTTGACATATATCTGGTTTGCTCAACGAATCTCCACTCATACAACATTTTCAGACCAAAATGAGCTCCTATTACTTGTTTCTCTAACAAATGAATCAAGACGTGGATTTTTTTTTTTTTTTTAATAGCTTGAAAGAAACGTAAGTGGAGTAGGTTAGGGTTAAGGAGCAACGTTTAAATAATGCTCTCTGACTCATCAGCTGAGGTAGGAGGAGAGGGCGGTGGAGGACCGGTTTCATGATCGGACCCAATCGTAAAGTGGATGCAACTCAAGTCTTCTTCATCATCTCTCTTTCTTGATTTCCTCTGCCTTCTTCCTTTCGATCCTTTCCTCTCATACACATTGTACACCGCCCACTCTCCAAACTCCTGTTTTGAAATACCAAAATCAAACCCGTTAGTCCAAATTCCAAAGTCTTTCTTTCTTATTAAAGCCGAGAATTAATAGTGTACCTTAGTTGATGCAAAGCCGGCAAGGCAATACTCTGTCATGCACCATCTGGTTTTGTTGCAATTTGAAGAAGAAGACTTGTTTGTTTCATAGAAAGCAAGTGTTCTTCTAATCCCAACTGTTCTACCACAAGCAATGATCTGTCTCTCTTTCCCAAAAGGTTTCCAACAACCATCACCAGATGAAATCTTGATTCTATGCTCATTACTCGACACTTGTCTTCTCTTCTTGCAAAAGAAGTACCTGTGCTTCTCCTTTTCATCCCCTGAAAAAAACCCACTTGAGTTTCAGCATCAGGAAACCCACGGATCTAAACCCAAATATGAGAACATGATACAGAGCAAACATATAATCTGCTGAAAAGTTACAACCTTTGATAGATAGACCAATTTGAACAAAAAGAGTTAAAGAAAAGGAGGGGACATACAAACATACATACATACAAAGGTTTAAACAGAAGGAATAGAAAGGGAGAGAGAGACCTGGGAAAGTAAGAGGATGAGAGAAGAAGACATCAAAGACAGGGATGATGGAGGAAGGCAAAGGAGAAGCAAAGGCCTTTGGGAGCAAGTAATGAAGGATAAGCTCTTGCTCCGTTGGGTGAAATCTGTACCCAATTGGTAATTTCATGCCCCCATTCACCATTGTCCTCTTCTCCACCTCCATATCCTCTTTTTTCTCTTTCTTTTTTTCCAAACTGCTTCTTCAAGAATTGATAAAATTTCAAACCTTTACAAGCATTGATCCATCATTCAATCTACAGAGAAGAAGAGAGGAGGGAGAGAGGGAACTCAGGGAAGACTCGTGTAGCGTTTTGCAGGCTAAATGACAGTAGGAGAGGTTCCTTTATATAGTATATATCCCCACGGGTACACACACACAAACACACATATATATATATTATATAGTATACAGTTGTATAATATAAATGGTAGAAATGGCTTCTTTGTCTGAACATTTATTTAGTTCATAATAAGAAAGTTGATGAGAATGAGTAGGGAAAAAGGAAGGTGCTTTTGAGGGATGTTCATTGACTTACAAAGTTCAGGAAAAAAAATATAGAGAAGAAAATGTCATATTATTATTCCTAAACAAAAAGAGAGAGATTGAAGGAAGAGAGAAACGTGCAAGTTTGGGGTTTCTCCATTTGCAAAAGGGTCTTTCGTTTGGACCCTTTCACTAGTTCTCACCATTTCATCGTCCTCTCCGGTTTTAGTTTTACAATCCAATTAATAATATTTTGATGTTTCAACCAAAGTATTTTGGTTACCATTAATCAAACACAGTAAAGTTGGAGATCTCTTTTGACAATTGCGAGCCAGCCCACGCCCCGCCTAATCAATTAATTACAATATAGCCTGATCTATCTAATTTTAATTTGATTTTAACTTTTTGTGAAGTGCTTAATTGCATTTATTTGTGAATGTGAAGATACGTGACACAACACCGCCTACTTGTTCCCCCTACTGGTTTAGCTGATTGAAGTAAAGTCAGGGCAGGATTGAATATGGACCTTTTAAAATTGAAAGCTTAGTATAGGCCTAATTGTTCTCTGGGCTTTTTGTGGCCTTTTTTTTCTCCTCCACAAAGCAGCTATTTTGTATTTCTCTTTCTATTCCACTTTACTAGTTTTAATATTTTACATGATTCATAGATAGAATGACCAATTTTCATTATAAACAGCTAAAATGCACAATTATTTGGAAACCAGTAAAGTTTTTTTTTTAATAATAAAAGATCAAGAAATGAAGAATGGTTTATGCATGCACGTATATAGAGTTGTGTGAGGAATATGCGTGCGCACCATACTCCCACGTTACCCGCTTTTTATTCAAATCATTGTGTTCATAAATGCATATCCTTTCCCTTTAATATTTCCGTGTAATGTATATATATTCTACACAAACAAATTAAAAAGAGTTAAATAATTACAACTTTTTTATTTTCTTCCTTGTTTTTGGTTAAAAATAGAAGCACACGGTATAGGTGGCGTTGCGATGAAAGAAGAAGTCAACGGTCAACCACCCAAAAAACAAGGCTCCCCTACTTCTTCGATTCAGCCATTGCGACCATCTCCATCGCATCTCTAACCACAAATCCTAAAGTCCAAACGAAAACAGAACACATGAATTTCTCCTTCCTCACCATCCCATTCCCACTTCACCATTCATAAGCTTTTACGTAAATAATAATAAGCGATGGAGAAGAACGACGAGGACCCTGATCATCATGACGATCATGACAAATCCAGGGGAGATGAGAAAGGTGACGTAGTTTTAGATGCTCATCGCACAGATGACGCGCATCATGATGGTAGCAGTAAAGAGAATGTCGTCGATGTTGGTAATGCCGAGACAGATCACGATCCAGATCCAGGAGACAATGCCGACAAGGTTAATACACAAGGAGAGGAAGCACCAGAGGTTCATCAAACCCTCGAGTCCTTGTCAGAAGAACTCGATCAGCTTCTCTCAAGTCTCTCTCTTCACAAGGAGGAGCACAAAGACAGCACCGAGGAGAAAGGAGAGGATGATTACTTTCAGATCCCACAGTTTGTTGGCAAGTTCTTGGATCTCTTCGAGGACAAACTCTCCAAATACGACTCTGGTGAGCCTAAGACGATGTGGTACCAAGACCCCGAAGAGGTTTCTTCGCTTCTTGAGGCAGTGGATCGTGTCTCAAAGCTTATGGGGCTTTTGCTCAACACCAAATCCTGTTTGGACCATCATGAGCCCTTGATCAACCACGCTGGTTCCATCCAGCAGCGTGCAATGGCCTTCTTGGAAGACGAATTCCGCATCCTTCTAGAGGAATCCGTTATCAAAGAGCCCGCGGTGGTCACGGACGACAGCAACAGCCAGAGGAGGAGCTCGGCGGATCAGCAAGACCACCAGAACGATGCGGTGGTCTCACAAGATCACGACCAGATGATTGTTCCGGAATGCGGCGATCAGGAGGTCGAATACCCCGGTTACTCGGAGGAGGTGGTTGCGTTGCTGAGGAAAATAGCGGAGAAAATGAAAGGGGGAGGGTACGGATGGGAATGCAGAGAGGTTTATTTGGTGGGGAGGAGGAACATCTTGATGCGAACTTTGAAACATGACTGCGAGTTTGAGAAAGTGAGCATCGACGAGGTGCAGAAGATGAGCTGGGACACGCTTGAGAGAGAGATCCCCATTTGGAACAAGACTTTCAAGGACTGCTCTTCCCTCTTCTTCCCCGGGGAGCTCAGACTCGCGGAGAAGATTTTCCCAGGGGACGAGGGGAGTTTGTTCTGCATTGTCACGCACGGTCTGGCCATCCAGTTCTTGGGTTTCGCAGAGGCCGTGGCCATGACCAAACGCTCCACCGAGAAGCTCTTCAAGATCCTTGACATCTATGAGACTCTCCGGGACAGCTTTCCAGCCATGGAAGAGCTGTTCCCCGAGGAGCTGCGCAGCGAGCTGAGGAATGAGGTGACCAGCGCTCGTTCCCGATTAGGAGAGACCGCAATCCACATTTTCTTGGATCTGGAGAACTCCATCAAATCGGATTCGAGCAAGACCCCGGTCCCAGGAGGCGCGGTGCATCCGCTGACTAGGTACACCATGAACTACCTCAAGTACTCGTGCGAATACAAAGACACATTGGAACAAGTGTTCAAGAGTCACTCGAAGATGGAGCGAGAGGAGGAGGAGTCTGCAGAGAGCGGGAACTCGGCCTTTGCGAGTCAGCTGATGAGGATAATGGAGCTACTCGACGGGAACCTGGAGGTGAAGTCGAAGCAGTACAAAGATATACCACTGAGCTGCATCTTCATGATGAACAACGGGAGATACATAGTGCAGAAGATCAAAGGATCAGCGGAGATACACGAGGTGATGGGGGACACATGGTGCAGGAGGAGGTCGTCAGAGCTAAGGAACTACCACAAGAACTACCAGAGAGAGACGTGGGGGAAGCTGCTGGGGTTCTTAGGGCACGAGGGTCTCATGCACAACGGCAAGATAGTCAAGCCCAATCTCAAGGAGAGGTTCAAGAGCTTCAACGCAACTTTCGACGAGATACACAAGACGCAGACCACCTGGGTGGTCAATGACGAGCAGCTGCAGAGCGAGCTGAGGGTTTCTATAACCGCGGTCATGATACCTGCTTACAGGGCCTTCATGGCCAGGTTTGGACAGTACTTGGATCCTGGTCGCCAGACCGAGAAGTATATCAAGTACCAGCCTGAGGACATCGAGGATCTCATCGACCAGCTCTTCGATGGCAACACTTCCTCCTCTTCCACCGCCACCGCCAGGCGAAGAACGTAGCTTCTTTCTTTTCTTTTTTGTTTTGCAGCAACACTTTTTCTTAATTTCCTCAATCCTTTATGTCTTCTTCTACTGTTTTTGTCTAAATGCCACAACTTGGATGACCCATATTTCTACGAATTCAAACAAATGATCGTGGCTCCATGCCATGTGTAAATGTTAATTATAATCAGCTCCATCATTTATCAATAAAAAAAATCAATTTATCTTTGGTGATGGCATAATGGTAAGTTATGTGAACGCGATGCAAGACTCAACTCACCTTTTATTAAATTAGTAAGCGTCTGAAATGAAAACACAAGAGGAAGGAGATCTGAGACTCTTATCCTCAAAAGTTACTTATTCCTTATTTAGGCTTGCTTGTACCTCAGGCATCGAATCTGTATATGTGGGAGTGAGAAGATGGCTGCTCCAAGCGGATCAACACTGTCCTAATCTCCATCGGGTAAAGCTCCAACTCCAGCTTTCTTGGATCGATTTCTCTCCCTCTCTTCGCCTTCTTCACTTCATCCGATCCTTCACCTTCTACTTTCCACACCAACCTCTTCTTCTCCATCGCGCTTCTTTCTTGATTTGCTGATAGGCTCATCTCTGTCACTTTCGCTATCTGCAACACACGTTTTTTTCGTTATCTTCCACCTCAAAACTCACTATCTTTATATAGAAAACTTCTACCTTTTTTCCAGGAAACAGCTTCTTCAGTTCCACGCTTGCGACTCCTGAGAGTTCCTTGTCCTCTCCCACCTTATTCCAAAACCTCAAATGCTTCATTCTACTACCAAAACCCACAGAGAGAATGGATATTATTTAATACCTCGTAAAGATGAGCTAGACGCAAGAGCACGTTCCCATCATCCAGTTCCTGAAATCATCTCAACCAAACCAATTGTGAACAAGTAGTTATCAAACTCACCCAAGCGATCTATAACTTTTGAATCTGCAAAAGAGGCACCTGCAGAGTCAGAAGTGCGACATTGTCAGGCAAACTGTAGGATGGGTCAATCCCAGAGAATGACGTTGCACCAAAACTCATCCGCTTTTCATCATCCTGAAACATTTTAACATCCGTTGTATAAATGCTTTGGGACAGCTAGAGAGTAGCATCCTGATTTTCCATTTTACTTTTGTTTTCACCTGTTGAGCAAAGGCCAAGAGGAGTGGGGAGTAGATCTCTTGTCCAAAAGTTCGTCGCCATTTTGCACCTTCTCCATATGGATCGATTCTATAGTAATATTTTCCTTGGATCTGTAATAATTGTCAGAATCTGCACCTTAGACTAGAAGAAACAGAGTGTGCTTGGAGTGAATCATTTCCCCTTGAATCTAGTTTATCTTATCTGTACTTACAGTTAGTCCAGTACACTTGTTTTGAACACACACTGTCTCGTTTAGAGCCTCCGCTACACCTCTGGAGTCATCAAGGATCAGTCTCCTGTGATTGAGATGATAGTTTGATTAGAGCCAGAGAGAGAAGGGTAAGGGAAATTTTGATATTGATTATGTTCACTACCTATGAAGCATAAGCTCCACTTGTCCGTCCACTATGCTCGACCCTCCAAACGATCTGTCCACCATCACTGAGAATTCCTTCTTACTGTCTTGCAGGTAAATTCCATGATTTATCTGAGCAGAATATGGCATTTATACCCAACTGATTAGGTCAAACTCAATCCATGATCATTTGCAGAGAACTGTAAACTAACACCCGATTTCTTACTTGACAAATATCAGTTACTCACATACCGGGTAATAATTTCCTGCAACAGGTTGGTTGACTTCTAGCTTCCAGTCTGACCTATAATCACGGACCTGCAAAACAAGGTTTTAGTTTATTACTGAGCAGCAACTAGAAAAGAACAAATAAGAACAGGGGCACAAAAGAATAAATACAGATCCTCAATGTGATGAGATAAAATGTGTTAGAATATAAAATGGACGTCATACCCTTTTGATATAATCACGTCCACTTGAATCTGTGTAGAAAGTTTTATTGCTTTTCAGGGAACTTGAGATCTGGGTTACGACTTCTTTGCCAATTCCATCTTTGATAGGTATACTACCAACCTAAACACCCAAATAATACCAAAGCCTTAACAATGGAATATAAGACATGCAAAGTGGTATTGGAATAGTTAATGCATCAGCCTCACAATAAATTCAACTTCCACATGCTCCTTGCCCTTGTAAACTCTAGTGACCTACAGACAATTACGAGGTCAGACAGTATAAGAATCTACAATCTGCACTTCTGCAAGTTCAAACAGAGTTTAAGAAGCCATGAAACAGCTTAAACTTGAGGTAGATTCCAAGAGTCTGTAAATGCAGACAATTTAGTGTGGAAAGAGAACACACATAAAACGTAGGTACCTGAGATATCCATGGATTTATCCGTTGATGAACTTCATCCACCAGTGGCCCACGTACAACAGTCAAAGGAACCTGAAACATGAGATAGTGGTTAACATTGCATTTCTTTTCTATGATTCATCTTAAAGATCAATACTTTTCAGAAGTGAGTATAAACCTGTCCTTCCGGTTTGATGGGGAATGTGCCATTTGGACGGAAAACATACGCACCCGAGTTCTAGTGGTTGCAAACCAGACAAGAAGACCAGGGAGACTTGGAGTAAGTGTACTGAACTTTAGCCATCGAAAAGAAAGTGTAGAAAATAGAAAAAAAAATCTTCGCTTACCTGAGGTTCTTTGTCATTTGTTCCATTGTATGCAGAGTAGTAGCTAAATGTCTGTTTGACTGGTTCTGTCATCTTTACAAAAAAAAAAAAAAAAATAGGAGATTTATTAGCAACTTTACGGATGACTGCCAGGTAGTGTCTAAAAAAACGACATACCGAGGTTCTGCTGTTAATATAATTGATCGCTGTCCCTTCATCAGTGGACAAACTAAGCTTCATATGCCCATGACCAATATCAATAATTGATTGTTCGCCTTTTTGGTATCTGGAGACATATGATTTGCTAGAATATCCACCTAAATTTGGAAACAAAAGTGATAGTGATAAACTTGTTCCATTGTACCAAATAGATATGTCTGCACCATTGTACCTGTTTTCTTAGCAGTGGAGATAGTGTAAGTAGTGAAGCCAAGAGGAGGCACAGAAACCGAAAACACAAGCCAATACTTTGGCACCTGTGTAGGGGTGTGACCTAAGTATGCCTCTACATGATAGTTCCTTAAGGCCGCATATTCATCTGTAAATGGAATGAGTTGAGACTCAACTTCGTGTCCCTCAGAGTCATGCACCGCAATGTCTCCGCCCACAACCTATCAAAGATTCATCATATAGTTGTTAACACATAACAATGATTTTAACGAACAAGAACTTGATTGACTCACAGGAAGCCGGACAATGTCCACTCGCTTCCATCCTAGTGGGTTATAAGCCAATACGACCTGCAGAGGGAAAAAAAGAAGTGTAAGTTTCAGGAAGGAGGCACAGATAGCTATACTAGCTGAGCTGAAAACCCAAGAGGAACAATAATTTTCTGCTTACCAAACTTTTCCCGCCGGATAAGTTGATTTCGCTTGCCGGACAGTAACTTATGTTCAGCAGCAAACACTGAAATAAGAAAGGCCAAACTATTAATTTTAAAAATGAATGGGTTACCTTTTATCAAACGGATTTAATGTAAGCCTTCACAATATATTGATAAGATTCTTCTGAGAAATACGTATAAGCAAGGATATTATTTGCCTGTTCGAAGGTCGGATTCAGGGCATGATCTACTTTAGTCAGATGAGCAAAAGAAGTGGCAACCACACCTTCCGCCTGCAAGGTCAACAGATCTTATTGACATGCAGGTATAGCAAACAGTCCATTAGAGAACCACAATTCACAGAACAATTTGGCACAATACCTCCACATAGCCTATTGCTAGTCTTTTTGCATAATCATTAGCCACGTGCTGTTTTGATGTACCAGAAACAGCATCATGATGTTGAGCAATTGCTAGGGCATCTGCTAACGAATCTGTATTCGGACCCTTCTCATTTCTGCCTTTGAAAAACTCGAGTTGCCTTGCCGCCTAAACTCTCCAAGTCACACACATGAATAGAAATACAACTTCAACAGTATTATTTGAAACGTGGAAGAACAAATACCAAGTAGTAGGCACTCATCACTCTGACATAACGCTTAAGTGCTGGCCTACTTGTAAAATATCCAGTCCAGTAAGCATTTATACGGTCTGCATAACTGAAGTAAAGATTGGTTCAGTTTCTAAGCAAAACCTGGATCAAGGAGTTATAAAATTTAAGACCCAACTCACGGGAAATAGTCCTCTGTTTTCAGGGGCCAAGCCTCGTTCGCCGCGTGTTTTGCATCTGTATATATGGAAGGAGTAGAGTAGAGAGCATTGATACGCCCATCCTAAAATAATAAAGGGTCCACGAGTTAGAGTTATCTCTTTTGTTTCTGTCCATCTAGCTTATTGTAAATCCACAGACAAATATTTGGCGGCATAAAACGGAACATAATAATTTAGACAGATCTTTCAGTGACTTACTAGGTTAACATAATGAAGAAGCTTGTCCATTTGTCGAAACCAGGTGTGTGCATACTGGTACCTGAAATCTGTTCCCATGGTAAACATGATGTGATTCGTTCGAGTAATGTTGGCCTGCAGATACCAAGAAACATGTTACAAAAATGTAACAGAAAATTCTACCCAGAAAAGGAACATTCTCCAAATCTACCTGATCCAAAGCTGCAGCTACAAAAGCATTCACTCGGTCTTGAACATTGTAATCAAACAGGTCGGGATCATCCTTCACGGATTAAAAGGCAAACTTATCATAGGAATAGAATAGATAACAACAGAAATGGTAATCAACTGCCGAGTAAATTACTTGGACAACAGGGGAATCATCGGTGATTTCATAGTAGAAGCCACCAGGTGGTGGTTCGTAGTTCTTAGGGAAAGCGCCGGCAAAAATCTGTATCAAGTCAGATTAACGTTAGCAAAAGAAAACGAAAATCCAGTGAAAATGCACAGTATAAGCTACCACATGCAACTTTTCAGCTTTGTATTTTACCTGTGAAGAAGAACCGAGACTCTTAGAGCCCCGCCAGATAACCTCAAGACTCTTCTCCTTAAAACGCTTCTCCCTATCTTGGTAATCTATCCGACCAAAAAAGACTGAGTCGAACCCAACCTGCGTTGAATCAGTAAACCTATATCTTCACACCTCTAGGTCCAGAAATGAACATAAAACTACAATGACGGTCCGAAAGAGGAGCTTACTTCTGCGCCTAGCAAGTAAGCCTGCACTGCAGAATGTCCAAAAGGATCAATCTGCCAACCGATTCTTGGAGTCACATTGAACTCCCTGATGATGAATCGATGCCCGAGCGTTGTCTGATCAATCATGTCTATATAGTGTGGTGCTGCTTCATCATGCATGCACATACCACCATTTCTACAAAAGAGGCAAATGATTACTCAAAAAGAGACAATGACAAGTGTGATATAGACAGAGCACACTGATCAAACCCCATACATGAGCTCTAGTTGGCCTGAGTTTATAAGTTCCTTCACAATAAGCTTGGTTTCCTCACTTTGTTCTCTCCACCACCGCTGAAAAAACGCCTGCATTCATCACAAATTAACCGTCATTCAACTCGAAAGATTGTGAATTAATGATTGTTCTCCCCTAAATCTTCATTTAACTTCTACGAATCAATTAGGGAAAAAAAGAAACCAAATTTACCTGTTCAACATATATGAATCTGCGATTCTTATCAGCCAGCAACGCAGGAACAATTGAATCGAGCACATTTTGAACACAAGCAACCTACGAGCAAAAAGAAAGAAAAAAAATTAGGTGAGTACAACAAAATCTGATCCATAAACAGATAAAAGAAAAGCAGAAAGGTGTTGACCTGGATTGAGTTGTTAGAGCCGACATAGTACTGGTCAACGGTCTTGAGCCAACCAACATCATCGTGGGAATGAGGAACCACATGGACGTTAAGTTTTCCAGGAACCATGGTATGTGAAGTATTGTAGACCATGTACCTTGAATCTACGAGCGAGATTCCCAGAAGCAAAACAACCCAACATAGAAACTTGGCAAGATCCATTCTCTAAACTAATATTTCAAACTCGTACTGCGTTAAGTCAACTCAATTAGAGTGACGATGAAGAAGAAAGAGTTGCCCTTTTTCAACTCTCAAATCTAAACTTTATTTCCGAAAATGTTGTCCTTTTTTTTTTAATAATTCATTTGCTTACTTTAATAAGTTGCCCCTTATCCATAGATAAACCTTAGAAAGGGAGGTTACGCTCCAACATACACATCACAAATCAGACAAAATCATCAATAATAAAAAAAAAGACACTCTTACTCTGCAGCCTGCATCTGCTTATGATTGAATATTATTGCATCAGCAAGCACGCGGACGCGTGGAACTTTGTTGGAGAAGGCGACCAGCTCGAGAGTAACGGTGAATTTCTAGTTCAATGGGCCACACCTACCAATAAGCCCAATACGTTAACTGGACCTCAATCTGGCCCATTAATTAACTGAGAACGATGATGCTGACTGAATATGTCGGTATTGTTTGGCTACAAGGGCATATATATCACGATACCGCATTAAATCCCCCAGATTTTTCTTTTTCGCGTCAATCGTCGTCCCAATTTCGAAAGCAATGGAGGAAAGTTTCAGAGTGAGGATCGACAAGGTATTCGGATCTCTTTCATCGTCATCCGCGTCTTCTTCATCTCTGAGCTCTCTCTGGTGTCTCGCGGACGACGAGATCGACAAAAACTAACGGAGCGGGGAAAAGGAGGTTCCTGGACCCCAATCTTCTCAATTTGACTCGAAGAGCTTCCCGGATATCCGAAGGCAGGAGACTGAGCCAGAAGATTTGAGCGTCGATGGAGACGAAGGACAGTCTAGTGTATCGCAGAAGCCAAACGATTACAATGACGAGGAGTGGGAGATCAAAACCTCTATCGGGATGGACGCTACTCTTGATATGGAGGTATCTATCTATCTATCTATGTTGTTGAATTGCGCTAGTAGATGTTGTTCAGTATCATCAGGCTAAGCTAAGGATTCTCTATATTTTCAGGAAGAGGAAGATGAAAATGACAAAGTGGCTGTAGGCGACGAATTGTACGGTTACACAAACGATGTGAATGACTACGAGACGGAAGCAGACGAGTGGGAGGAGCTTCCAACCTCCTTGAAAGAAAGAGAGAAGGATCCGCGTGCGAATCTCATCGCAGCAGAGGTTAGGCTTAAAGAAGACACTGAGGCTGTTAACAAATTGAATTCTTTGCATGTCTCTGAGGTACTTTAATCTTTCCCTCTTTTTTATGTCTGTTACTTGAGAGTTGAGAGTAAGTTCTCACTGTCCTGTGTCTCAAGAACTAGAGGCGTGTGCCTGAGTATAACTATTTACTGTCCTTTTCCAAAACCAAAATTGTCATCTAAGAAAGAGATGGACTCTTTGCAGGTACATGAGGATAACCTGTCCATGTCCACGTCTGAAGAAGAGAAAGCTCTGGTGGCGTCTGAGGACTTGTTGGGGGCTAGCAAAGAGACACATGTTGGCTCTTCAGATGATAGTGGGCTGAAACCGATATTGAAGAGGAAAGAAAACTATACTGATTCTAAGTTGCAGAAGCGTGTTCGGTTTAGTTCTGAAGTCGGAGATGACAAGTGTACTGGAGGAGGTGACAAAGATTCTGTGATGGAGGCAAGTTCCCCAAACGAGAATTTAGTGCAGCCAGACTATCCGTGTGGGATTCCAGATTATATGCGAAACCCATCAAAGTACACCAGATACACATTTGATGAAGGCGAGGTTGATGAAGAATCCAACCGGAAAGCATACATGGACTTTCTCAACATGATTAGGGGACGAGATGAGCCTCTGGTAGACCCTCTTGTTGAGCTTCCAAGATCGGTGGCTTTTGTACCAAAGAGAAAACCAATGGCTGTAAGCAAAGTAGAAAACACAGACAAGGGCTGTGAGGGAAGAAGAGTTGCGATAGCTGTCGTAGATACCATAGAGGACAGCACCGTGTCTGCCATGGAAGAAGATGAACCAGAAACAGCTCTAGATGTCAAAAGAAGACCCGGTCGCCAGTATCGAGCCAAAGCCAAGGAAGATGAAGAGGAATGAATGTTGATTATCATCAAAACTCGCATCGCTGGTTTGCTGCGTTTTCTTTATATTACTTGAATTTGGCAGTCGGGCTGACAGTAATTCTAATGTTACTTTCGATTCAATAATGATTCAAGTTGCGGGATTTTACTAACTCATAATTTTTTTATATACGTCAATGGTCGCAACATCAAAACTACTTAGGTTGAAGTTTAACAACCTCCAATAGATATTAATATTGTTGCTCCAACAAATTAGATGTCAATGACATAAAAGGGTTCAGGGTTCAGGAAGGGACGATGCCCAGCAAGGCAGCACTAATTGTACGCTGCAGAATATGCTAAAGTCCACTTGGGAGATAGTTGCTATATATACTCCCCCAAAAATATGTTACCCATATAGCCTTACTGATTTTTTACTCCAAAATATGATTCCAATATACTGATTCTTCATCTCCTTGCTAGTATAGACGTTTTCTACAACCTACTGCTCCACAGTAGCAAGTAAGCTGTTTCACCTTCCCGTCCGCCCCATGAACGCTATCAAGACTATATCCATAGTCGTAAGTCAGCTCCTACAATTGAGACAAGAGAGTGTTTCAAGGCTTTTATTTTATTTTATTAAGATCATCATGTTTGAATGAGCCCCCAACAGATTGAGTTATCGTACCTGCAGTGGTGGAATGTTGTCAGCTGCAAAAAGAACCACACGGGCAAGCTTTATATCCTGGTGGGAACTCAGGACGCACTGAACAAATAGGTTTGGTTCACAGCTGTGGTTAATGAACCTAGCAAAGTTCCCTGTTGAACCAGCATCGATGCAGAACTCTGGTGCATTCTCATCTTCATTGCTCTGGCTGACTTTATTATCTGTTGGTACAGCTACGTCCCTTAGTCTTCTCTGTTGGCAAGAAAAAACAAGATTTTGCTTAAAAAGAAAAAACCTTTTTTTTTTTCAATAATATGATCACATAGCAAAATCATCTTCTTTTATGTTACCTGTCTTCCATCAAGACCTTGCATTGTCTGTTGGCAGTCAATCTCAAATATGTATTCGTTGTCAGAAATAGTATCCACATCGTCAGTTCTTCTGAGGACTCCTATGTACTCACAAACTGGTGATCCAGCTGGTACGAAGTCCCATGATCTAACTGCCCAACCCTTCTTTGGAGAACGAAAGACCTATTTGACGCCACAGACCAAAACATCAAAGGGAGAAACTCAGGCTTCAGATTGTGATTTGACATCAAACTATAACACACTGGATTTTGCACTGTTCTTATTAACAGACACCATATAATTGACAAAATAACGAAATCTAATGTCTTTTGGTTCTTTCTCTCTAACTAACAAAATCCAATTTTAATCAATTATCAAGGTCTTGCTTTTCCGTTTGTGGCAACTGGACGTTTCTTAGCAAGTCTTAAATCTTAACCAAAACATACCTCGATATGAAATCTTAGTCGCTTCTGAGAGGTTCTGTTGACACATCCAGGCCCACACCCACAGTTTGGACCACATTCAAATACAACATCTCGAGGCTCAATTAATCTGAAAAGGAAAAAGACAGAAAATCAACCCAATCAATGTTCAACTGTAACCATTTACGGTAACATTACACAAAGAGCCCTGCTAGTCAAAGCTAATGGAAAAAGAAGTATAAGAACGAAACAGCAATCGCAGAAGATACTCCTGTCGTTGCAGACTTCAGTTCAAAATCTTGTGCAAATTACAAACGAATGAACAATGACTCCACCAGGAATTTTACCTGCCATCATTGAGGTCGACATATGGAAAGTTTCCCCCATTAAGCCTAGCACAGGCACATTTCTTTGGATCAGTGCAGCTGCCTCGGCAGTTACACCCAGATGAGCTCTTTGGAATTTTGACATTCGGCTCAATCTTCAAAGAATTGATGTATGTGAACCCTGAGACTTGAAAAGAGGATAATTCAGCTCGTGTTATATCATTAGTTTGATTCTAATACTAATATTAATTTCTATTTCTGCTTCAACTTACCTGATAGTGAAATTGGTGGATCATCAACTCGATTAGTGGCTGGAATGCGCTTAGCTTCTAGCCCTTTAGAGATGTCCTCGCATACCAAGCTTCACAGAAACATGGCATTAGTGGATGTTAAAATGCAAGTAATTGTATAATACTAAGTGGAAAACGATTAAACATATACCCCTGAATCTCTGAAGTTGACTTTGGTATGCGTCCATACACAAAGTTGACCTGCAATGACAAGAAACAAAAATAAAAATGCATGAAGATAGATCAATGCATTCTTTGAGATAGGTAAATAAATATTCACAGAAACAATTTTACAATCCAGAGCATTCAGCAAGACCAGAAGATTTAGAAAACCAACAAAAGAAATATGTTATTCACTTAATAGACAAATGAGAATGACGGGAGGGCTGAACATGTTTGGTACACAAACAATCTAAGTGATAAGAAAAAACACAAGAAAAGTTTATTTCTTGAGGTGGCCAAATAAATCCTGCAAATGTAGGAAGTGCTCAAAAATATAATATTATCTTGATGTGAAGATAAACCATATTCACATGATATACAAAACAAAATATCAAATCCTAGTTTTGAAGGGACTTATTTAGTTCGTAAGTTTTCTTTTGATTGAGCTACATTTTTTTGTTCAAAACCTACAGCAAGTATGTGGACTTGAAGTAACTTATCTACACAATGTCGCAGCAGATATCCACACTAGGTATCATAAATCATAAGACAAGAGAACAGACAGACCTGATTAGTCGTTAGTTCTGGTTGCCCCTCCATTCGTTTCAGTTGATACTTATACACTGTAAATCCTGAGACGCCCTTCTCTGCCCAGTACTTTACAACCTATACAAAGAAGGTGTGGAATCGGAACAGAATTACACCAATGAATAAGGAAAAAACCATAAGACCTTTGACGTACTAGTGAAGAACAAATTTTCCCTTGTGAATCTCGCATTTAGGTAATCAGAGATAATATTACAGATAAGGAACTCAAGACCAATAATAAAGGGATATATGCACAAGTACCTTGTATAATCCATCATAAGTGTATACTTTTTTGCTATAGCTACTTTTGCAATCTTGTCCACGAGTAACTCTGACAGGCACCTTTTGTTCTAAACAGTTCTGTAACAGATGCAAGTAATACGTAAGTTCCATCTGAAAGACCGTGAGGTGCATGAACTAAAAGAAAAATAGGGAGAGCTAGAAATAAAATCTTAAATGATAAGAAGATAGTTTGCATTCTTAATAAGAAGTTTAGAAAGAAAGCAGACCTTTAGGGCCATTTTCCCTCGTACTAACTCTTGATCCTTAATCTGGCGTTTATTACCAGTTAAGTTATGCCCTCCCTGACCAGTGTAAGTCACCACATCTGCATTGTCTAGATCATCCTCATACTGGCCCGACATAACAATGGAAACAGCAAGCGGAAACTGGTAGTTACTATACTCCTGTAGTGGAAAGAAAAAAAGTGAAATCGATGAATAAAGAGAGATTATGAGATACCTGATATATTAGATAAAGAAACACAAGAAGAAAAGCAATCTGTATTACATTTTTGTATTCGATTCCCATATAATCGATGCCATTTAGCCAGTGGCTATGGAAGCCTACAGCAACCATTTCGGCTCTTGAAAAGAACCGGTGTCCAACGTCAATACCTGCAAGCCAGCGTGATCAGAAGAACATACTTAAAACTCCGTACAAGACTTTACACCAAAACTTAAGGTGGCTTGGAACTTGGAAGTAAAATGTGGGAAAAGAAACAAAGTTGTAAAAGCAAAATCACCAACCAACCTGGAAGGTCACCTATCCTTTTCCTTGAGTACAATACTGCATTGACTCGCCTCACCTGGAATTGTCTTAGGTCAACATACATTGAGGATTACAGAATCGATAAACCATCATATTTGCAAGAAAATAAAATAAAAGACGCTATGCTTAGCAGAATATGGTGATATATCTTCGATAGACAAATAGGTTGGACATAGACACAGTGTATTTGCACCAACAAAGCTAACAGTTATTTGCATTTTTACATTTCTCTCGGGCCAATATATATTTGGCTTTGGCATCATAGAAGTGACTTAAAATCATAGTAGAATTCGAGGAATGCCACGGTACATAGCATTCTCTATTACTAGAAGTATTATCGGGGGCTTCTATAAAGGGGTCTTAGGATATCATCAAACTAACTAACATCAAAGGTAAAAATCAGAGAGAATATAATTACTTGCCTCAGTTATCCCCTTCAAATCAGGTCTGCTCATCTTAGCCTACAAAACAGTTGATCAACACAAGTCAGCAGAAACCCCCTTTTCAAGAGGAAAAAAAAAAAAAAGAGGAAACCACAAACCTGGACCATAAGGAGATATTGCTTGTTGAAAAACCTCAGATTCTTCCTGACTTTGAGGTGAGCGTCCTCGTCCACGCCGTTTCCATTCGCGTAAAAATCCAGTTTCTCCTTTCCTTTCTGCATTTTGGTTAGGGTTGAAGGGGCTCTTCGTTTCGTGCTCGCATGGACAGCCTCCTCATGCGACTCAGTGTCATCGACACCGTTTTCAGTGTTTTTATCGCTGAGGAACTTCACCCTCTCTTGTGCGAATCGCGCCTTCTCGTCTAGCTCTTTCTGTCTCAGCTCCTGAACCCGGGAACTACATCGTCGTAGCTCCTTTCGGTCCGGACTATTTGCTCGTTTCTTTTTTCCAGCCATCAATCACCCTGCAGACAAAACCCAAAGCTCACAATCCGACACAGTAGGGTTTCAAATCGTGATTCGAACGAAACAACATAAATCTGGAGATGAAAATTAGGCTGGGAGGGAAAGAAACGAACCAGGGAATTGCTAAGCTGAGAATATATGTGAGAGTGAGACTGAGAAGCGCGAGACGAAATTGGTGAAGACAAGCAGATATTTTTGTTTTTTCTTTTTTTTTTTTTCCTCTGGAGACAATTAATCTGAAATAAATGTCCCCCTTTCCCGGTGTTTCAACTTTTCGGTTTCCCTCCTAAAATGTAAATAATGTCGGAACTCGACGAATGAAATACAAATGGCATCCAGATGCATTGCTTTGATTGGGTTTTCAAAAGCCCATTTAAGAATGAAATAAATGGCATCCAGATGCATTGCTTTGATTGGGTTTTCAAAAGCCCATTTATTAAAGAAACTGAACCAAATGTTAAAATCAAATCACTGATTTTTTCCCCGTCTTCAAAAATGCAGCCAAGACTGCTGATTTTTCCTCTCCGCTGCACGGCAATTATGCTATATTCAGTCAAAGACTTGTAGTTTTTTTTTTTTAAATGGACTTTTTCAAGTTCAAAATCAGTAGCTGATGTTAACTACAAAATTGAAACAAAGCAAATCGCAAAAAAAAAAAAAAAATTATGTTCAAAAATATCAAAAACCGCTGCAAATTGGGTTTACATAAAAAAATAAAGAAGTAAAAAAAAAGAAGATGAAAGACAAATTACAGTTTTGCCTTTAATTAAAAAGAAATAAGAAAATCGGAAATTACTGGAAACATAGTTTTTCAATGTAATAAACTAATAATTTTTTTAATTTAAAACTACAAAACACCCAAATAAAACTTAGAATAATATAATTAATTTCCAAACCAAATAAATGAAGAAATTTATAGTTAATTATGTTTTACGGTTTAAACCAAATTATGTTCTTCAATTTCTTCATCTAACTTATGTTCCAGAGAAATGTATAGTTAATTATGTTTTTACGAATATAATTAATCACTAAAACCAAAACTAAAGTTCCTCGCAGTTTTTCATCTAAATTATGTTCCAGAGGAAGAAAAAATTTTAGTTTTAGTTTTAGTTGTTAATGATATTTGGTTTTTTATGAACTTTACAGTTAATTATGTTTTTACGGTTTAAAACCAAATAAATGAAAAAATTGAGAGTTTCCAAACCAAAACTATTTTTTTTTTTTTTATCAACAACCAAAACTAAAGTTGTATATATTAGTAAGGGAGTCGTAAATAAAAATCCAAAAAAAATTGAATTAAAACGGAGCTAAGCTCGTTGCACAAAAAAAAAAACGGAGCTAAGCTCGTTACGTTGACTTTTACATCGTTATCGAGCCCATCTTCTCAAAGGCCCAGCCTTATTCTCCTTTTTCCTCTATAATATGCATTCTTTTTTGGTAAAATGGACATTTAAATCCTCAACTTTCAAATTTGAACCATTCAAAACTCCACCTTTCACCTCATCCATTTAAATAACAAACTTTTTTATTGACCAAACTTTACATCACGAACTTTTATTGACTCGGTTATATTAGGCACGACGTTAACTTTACTAACGGATCGACTTAACGCCGTTTAATCCCGTCTGGTAGGGAAATTAACGTCGTGCCTAATATGGTCAAGTCAATGTAAGTTCGTGATTTAAACAATAGTCAATGTAAAAGTTTGTTATTTAAACCGTCCACGCGAAACATGGTGCTTTTAATGGCCAAAATTTAAAAGTTTAACATTTAAATGACATTTTTCCCGTCCAACCGATATTTTCAATTTCTTCGGATTTCGTAATATTACGTGATTGTTAATCCAAGTAAAGCAAAACTAATTTTAGAAGATATTTAAACATAAATTAAATTTACATTATACAAAAAATTGGGTTTAGTTTTTAAAACATCAATTTAACCACATCTTATGATTATCTAACAATATGTAAATCTTACGAAACCCTAAATCTACATACATAAGTTGAGAAACTTCGAGAAACTTGTTCTACCTCGCTGGTGTTATCATAAAAGGATTCATTTCGGTTAGCGTTCACTAAATGAAAAAATCTTAAAACACTGATCATTCATCGATCATGATTACAGTTTCACTGTGACATTTGAGTTTCAAGATGTGGGAGAAAACTATAGTACTCTCACCAGCTTGAAGTATTTGAATTTTGTTTGAAAAATTACATTGCTAAACAAATCGTATATTACCTCAAGAACCTCAATATGTTGAGTTTAAGATGCTCTTTCATCAGCAATACATGAGTTTTATTGTTAATCATAGGCCACAAAAAGCTTGAGATCCTTAATCTTTCACATTGTAAAATCTTGCGTTTGAGATACTCTTTCATCAGAAATAGAAGCTTTGAGATACTCTTTCATCAGAAATCGTGATGTTTTGAAAGTTCGGCATTTTAATGACATTTTTCTACTGACGGATAACTTCTATTTCCTAAAATTAGTTTATGTTTAAATATCTTCTAAAATTAGTTTTGCTTACTTTGATTAGCAATCACGTAATATTATGTAATCCGAAGAAATTAAAAATTATATTTCGTAAAATTAGTTTATGTTTAAATATCTCCTAAAATTAGTTTTAGTTACTTTGATTAGCAATCACATAATATTACGTAATCTGAATAAATTAAAAATATTGGTTAGACGGGAAAATGCCATTTAAATGTCAAACTTTTAAATTTTGGCCATTAAAAACACCATGTTTCGTTTGGACGGTTTAAATAACAAATTTTTACGTTGACTATTGTTTAAATCACGAACTTATGTTGACTTGACCATATTAGGTATGACGTCAATTTCACTAACAAACGGGATTAGACGGCGTTAAGTCGATCCGTCAGTGAAGTTAACGTCGTGTCTAATATGACCGAGTCAACATAAGTTCGTGATTTAAAGATCGGTCAACGAAAAAGTTTATTATTTAAGTAGGTTAGATGAAAGGTGAAGCTTTGAATGGTTCAAATTTGAAAGTTGAGGATTTAAATATCCATTTTCTCATTTTTTTTTCCGGGATATTCAAGAAAATCCTTTTTTAAAAAGGAAAGATCGGTCCGGTTCGGTTCGGTGTCAGAAACAAATACGGAAGCAGTGGTCCATGGTGGGCGAAGCAGCAGGGTGTTTGACGGCTACTTAACGGAGCCCAAAAAATCCTCTTTTGCCTTATCTTCCTCCCAAACAAATCTCTCTCCTCTTCTCTTCTCTTCTCTGCGGCCGTTGAGTCTCTCTGTCCAGGTATACTCCTCCCGTTGCTCCCCTGCTCTAGGGTTTTCTTCAATCGCCCCAATTTCATCACTCTCTTCTCCATTGATTTGGACTTGGTTCCTTGCTTTATCGCATTGCTTAGCCCTCCCTGATTGTATATCTTCTTACCTCGATCTTCGCCCTCTCCTTCTGGGTTTTGTTTCAGATAGACCAAGAGATTGAATATCCCGGCCCAATCGATCATCGATAACCATTCGCCGCTCTCTTCTTTTTTCAGCCGTGTAAAAGTCAGTTCTTCTGTTTTAATTTGATTCTTGAATCAGATGCTGTTACTTCGTTGTTTCCATTTTGGACTCTCATGTTAGGCTGTGCGTAAATTTTAATTTTTGTCAATCGCTTGTTGCAATAAGTCACACCGGGTTTTCTCTATGGACTTGTCAGAATGGCAGCTGATCAGAGGAGAAAGCGGATGAACAGTGCCAATGTTATTGGTTTCAGTTCCAGGGAGCATTACAGAGCCAAAAGGAAAAAGATTGGTTCACCAGATGGTGCTTTGCGTTCGGGAGATCACATCAGTCTTGAATGGGACCGCAGCCGAAGTAAAGTAGTCTCTAAGAGGGAACAGGTTGGCCTAAGTTTGAGGCATCTTCGCGAATTTGTTGATTTTGTACCTCCTAGGCGGATTCCTTTGGCACAAGTGTGCCCCGTCCCTCATGAAACTTT
The DNA here is from genome assembly GCA_020283515.1 of Alliaria petiolata. Lineage (NCBI taxonomy): Eukaryota > Viridiplantae > Streptophyta > Magnoliopsida > Brassicales > Brassicaceae > Alliaria > Alliaria petiolata. The sequence continues at coordinate 166,788,566 of JAHZTW010000001.1, read as the reverse complement.
CCAGTTGGAAAATCTGTCGGAGGTGCTTTCTAACGAGGTACAGATTACAGTGCTATCCTTGCCTAGCATCTGCTTAACACCTTTCAGATATCAAGTTTTCACCATTTTTCTGCACTTTTGTTTCTTAGGTTTGGCGGGCTTGTCTATCTGATGCCGAANATGAAATAAATGACATCCAGATGCATTGCTTTGATTGGGTTTTCAAAAGCCCATTTAAGAATGAAATAAATGGCATCCAGATGCATTGCTTTGATTGGGTTTTCAAAAGCCCATTTATTAAAGAAACTATGAACCAAATGTTAAAATCACATCACTGATTTTTCCCCGTCTTCAAAAATGCAGCCAAGACTGCTAATTTTTCCTCTCCGCTGCACGGTAATTATGCTATATTCAGTCAAAGACTTGGAGTTTTTTTTTTAAAATGAACTTTTTCAAGTTCAAAATCAGTAGCTGATGTTAACTACAAAATTGAAACAAAGCAAATCGCAAAAAAAAGAAAAAATTATGTTCAAAAATATCAAAAACCGCTGCAAATTGGGTTTACATAAAAAATAAAGAAGTAAAAAAAAAAAGAAGATGAAAGACAAATTTTACAGTTTTGCCTTTAATTAAAAAAAAAACGGAGCTAAGCTCGTTACGTTGACTTTGACATCGTTATCGAGCCCATCTTCTCAAAGGCCCAGCCTTATTCTCCATTTTTCTCTGTAATATGCGGCATTCTTTTCTTTTTCTGGATATTCAAGAAAATCCATTTTTAAAAAGGAAAGATCGGTCCGGTTCGGTTCGGTGTCAGAAACAAATACGGAAGCAGTGGTCCATGGTGGGCGAAGCAGCAGGGTGTTTGACGGCTACTTAACGGAGCCCAAAAAATCCTCTTTTGCCTTATCTTCCTCCCAAACAAATCTCTCTCCTCTTCTCTTCTCTTCTCTGCGGCCGTTGAGTCTCTCTGTCCAGGTATACTCCTTCCGTTGCTCCCCTGCTCTAGGGTTTTCTTCAATCGCCCCAATTTCATCACTCTCTTCTCCATTGATTTGGACTTGGTTCCTTGCTTTATCGCATTGCTTAGCCCTCCCTGATTGTATATCTTCTTACCTCGATCTTCGCCCTCTCCTTCTGTGTTTTGTTTCAGATAGACCAAGAGATTGAATATCCCGTCCCAATCGATCATCGATAACCATTCGCCGCTCTCTTCTTTTTTCAGCCGTGTAAAAGTCAGTTCTTTTGTTTTAATTTGATTCTTGAATCAGATGTTGTTACTTCGTTGTTTCCATTTTGGACTCTCATGTTAGGCTGTGCGTAAATTTTAATTTTTGTCAATCGCTTGTTGCAATAAGTCACACCGGGTTTTCTCTATGGACTTGTCAGAATGGCAGCTGATCAGAGGAGAAAGCGGATGAACAGTGCCAATGTTATTGGTTTCAGTTCTAGGGAGCATTACAGAGCCAAAAGGAAAAAGATTGGTTCACCAGATGGTGCTTTGCGTTCGGGTGATCACATCAGTCTTGAATGGGACCGCAGCCGAAGTAAAGTAGTCTCTAAGAGGGAACATGTTGGCCTAAGTTTGAGGCATCTTCGCGAATTTGTTGATTTTGTTCCTCCTAGGCGGATTCCTTTGGCACAAGTGTGCCCCGTCCCTCATGAAACTTTCCAGTTGGAAAATCTGTCGGAGGTGCTTTCTAACGAGGTACAGATTACAGTGTTATCCTTGCGTAGCATCTGCTTAACACCTTTCAGATATCAAGTTTTCACCATTTTTCTGCACTTTTGTTTCTTAGGTTTGGCGGGCTTGTCTATCTGATGCCGAAAGAAATTATCTGCAGCAATTCCTCCCTGAGGGAGTTGATGTGGAGCAAGTCGTACAAGCATTGTTTGATGGGGACAATTTTCATTTTGGGAATCCTTTTCTTGATTGGTTAGTGACACTGGACTCTCTTTTTGGTTTGGATTCCTCGAATTAACGCTGTGATTGATTGCTAAACTAAAGCAGAGTGTTTTGGCTTGAAATAATGTCGAGTTTCATGATCGGCCTTCGTATCCTCAATCTGAATGCGAGTTTGTGTTTCAGGGGAACAGCTGTCTGCTCCAGTAAAGCTCATCCAGATCAAATTGTTTCTCGGGAGAACTGCCTGAGGGCTGGTAAAAGGAGATATTACTCGGATTTAGATAAATACCATAATGAGTATGTGCAATTTTCTCTATTCAGATTATAGGAGCACTTGGAATGTTTGTCCACATGATTGTAACTCTTCTTTCCATTGTTTCTGGTAGTATTATAGATTATTTGCAGATGTTTAAGTAGAAATGGGAAAACTGCAAAGATCCAGAGAAGGATGCTGTTAAGAAGATGTGGAGGTCAGTGCTTTAGAATTGTCTATTTAGAAGGAGAACTGTTTAGAGTGTAATGTAATGTAATCAAGCAGATACATTCAAAAAAAAAAAAACTTGTAGTTTGGAGAGGAACATATAGTCAAGCAATAAATGCTGCTGATTATAGTATGAGCCTTACAGAAGATGAATTTATTTTGAGCTCGAGTCTAGTAATTATGATTCACCGATTGTCTGTTGCTTACATTGATCCATTCAGTAGATCAAGAGGAGGCAATGCACATGTAAACGGTAGCTGCCAGGATCTAACTGCTGCCTCAGAGTCTAGTTCCTGGAATGCAGATGATAAACCATGCAGTAGTGATAATAAGATCTCTTCTTTTGTAAGGACTGGAGAAATTCAGAGAAGGTGCTGACCATAATCACATATACTATTTCACATGTGTATGCAATTGCTGTTGATATTCTTTCCAACTCCAAACCTGCATACTAATTCTTCCAATCCATTTTAGGCCCAAGAGTTCTGCTATAGAGAAAGAAAAATCCCACAGTCCCTTGATTGCTCAAGATGATGTTGTAACCATGGGCGTGAAAGCTAGAAAAAAGGACAAGCTACCGAAACATAGCATTCAGCAAACTGATGGTGCTAAATACATGTCCTACCTTAAGGTTAGTTATTCTTCTGCTTTTCTTACTTTATTTTGTTCATCTGCATGCTGTCATATGGATCGATAATTATCAGCAGTCATAAGACAACAAGAAAACTCGCTGTCCCAGATTTATTAGCTTAAAAACTATTAGAAATGTTCTGATTTCCATGATACAGCTGCATGAATGGTATTTGAAAGTAGGACCTTAACTTGGAGCTGTTTGGAAATCAAACGATCGTTATCCTATGTGGTTTTTGTTGGGCTGAATGTGCCGTTTTCGTTCAAACAAACAAGCATTTAACTGCATTTTTTTATATTCAGATAAGCAAGAAGCAGCATCAGATTGTTTCAAGCATGAAGCAGTCTGGTAAAAGCATTCAGTCGAGAGCACTTAATCGAATCCTGGGTAACATCAACAATTTGGATGTTCAACCATACGGACTGTTTGTGGAAGAAGAACAGAAGAAACTGAACGCTCACTGGTCAGTGTACCTTGTGAAACAAGCGGCTTCCTTCATCATGCCTTTAATTCTTTTTTTTCTTTTTCTAAACCACAGTTGTTTCATGCAGGCTGCAACTGGTTAAAGATCTGCCTGCAGCATATGCAATCTGGAAAAAGCTACAGTTACAGAAACGAGATATAATCAACTCTGTGGAAAGAGAGCTGAAGGACAAACTTAATCCATGGATGGAGGTTTGCTTTATCCATAAACATGTATGATATATTGTTTCTGCATTTCCGTGTTATTAACGACTTTCTCGGGGTACAGGATAAACAACAACTGCACCCTGCAGAAAATCCTCTGCAGAAGCATGATGTTCAATTAGACTTGAGGAAGAACGATCGAGAAAGTTTAGATCCAAATCAGAGTGGTGATTTAGCACCTGACGTTGAAGATTCTGGAAGTTTTGGTCAAGTTTCTGCCGTAAATCACTCCCTTTCAAAGGAGTATTCGTCTGACGGTGACCAAATCATAGATTCAGGTCGCTGCTTGCAAGTTGGCACATACCCCTCACAGGTTTCATCACCAGATTGTGACAGTGGCAACAATCTTGCGGATATAGAAGGAAAACGATATTCTTCTCCCAGCCGGTGTCATGGCCTTGATCGAAAGGATGTTGAAGCAAATGATTATTCCAGCTCCATACAAGGCCAGTCTCTCCCACAGGCTTCATTTCCTAGTGAGCCTCATGCTTCAAAGCTCGAAGATAAGATTCCTGTAGGCAAAAACTGTGTACCAGAACTAGAGAGTGCTTCATCAGACGAGAGGATTCCTTGTGTTTCTTCAAGCCGTGGAGAAGAGTTGCAGTTTTGTTCTGGTGGAGATGGGTGGCAGCCAGTGGGAGGAATTAGGCAGTCCTACATTGGCCGCCAAGCTTACACCCCTAGTGGTGGATTGTCAATCATACACCATCCTGAAGGTGGTGAAGAAGAGAGAAACTGTTTCATAGACCTTAAATCGGACATGCCTGAAGAAGTTGATAGAAGGAAGATGTTGCAGCAGAAAGCAAACAACAGTTTTGGTTCTTTCCCTAACAATGATCAAAATGAACTGCTCCAGTCCTTGTTTAAAGGCCAAGGCGTGTCATCTCGCACCACTGAGCAGCTTCACTCTCTTCTTAAAGTCCCGCTTATCGAGGAGCATAAACAAATTATGGACATTGGTTTTCAGCAGGAAGGAAGCAACAATCTGATGGAGGGCAGTCAATTTTCTGGTCAGTTCCAGCCTCAGATGACTGCACAACAAGCACTGTCCCAGGACCAGCAAAGACAGGTTGACATGTATGGCCAAGGAAGCATGTCAGACAACATTTACTGCGATGGACGTGGATTCTTGATGCAGCGGCCGGACTGGAACACCAGTGTTGCTCAGATTGGAGTCGCCACACAACCCATGTTGAACACTGGCCCTTTGTTAAATCAGAACTGGCAATTTAAGAGCATGTGGGCAAACACAAACGGTGTTGGATGTGCAAGCCAGATCAGTCATACCGGGACAGAGAGAGATCTGAATCTTCTCAGAGTTGCTACTAACGCGGAGCAGATCATTCATAGGGGAAGTAGTTCAGATCAAAGCTTATTCTCTGTTCTCTCTCAGTGCAGTCAATTGCGACGTTCAAGATCTGCTTTTGAGCCAGAAAGTTCGAGTGATCAAGTGGTTGCATCCGGTAACTACGAAATGCTGATGGGGGGAGGCACAACTCAGGTAGGCAGCAGTTTGGCTCAGCCTACGAACCCGCTTGATTACTTGAGTGGTAGCAACCCGGCAACATCTTTGATGCCAGATGATGTTGCGTGGATGAACCAGAGTCGCCAGAACTCTAGTCTCCATGACCCACTAGGCAAGCTGTATCCAAGGTCATGGAATCCATAACCATGTTTGTGAAGTTTTGCATTGCAGAAGACGCACCTGGTCATCTTTTAAGATATTATACAAAACCCCAACATGGGTTTCTTAGTTTTCGTTTATTTATCTGTGCATGTACATAGAAAGATACAGAGGTTTGTTTTGTACATATTTAGGCTTCGATATATGGACTAGGAAAAAAGTGAGGATACTCAAGCTACCTTTTTATTTGTTTTTTTTTTCATTTTGTCTTTTCACCTTCTCTCTAAAGTTAGTGATTGTTTAATTCCTTTTCACAGAAAAAATGTTGGACAATATCACAATACCTTTTTTTGTTTGTTTCCTTGATTCCCCACATCTGTCTATTTTTAACTCTATTTGCATATTTCGCCTTTTGTAGTTTTACTGTTAGTTATTACAGTGGGTGAGTTTCTCCTTCATATGAATTTGTGGCTCAAGTTACGTAGTACATCTACTACTGATCTTGGATTTTCATTTGTTAGATTATAACGATGTTTATAAAACCTGTACCTAACCGGTCGGTTTCAAGTAAAACTCGCTCAAAACCGGTGACCTGGACAAATTCAGGACCGACTGGTTTACGGGTTTGACCAAATTTGTTTCAGAATTTCACACCATAGATCGGATCTCAATTACATGAATTTGATTCATACGTTATTCGTTCTCCTCCTCTGAAATATATATTCATGATTTTTTATGGAATGAACCCTAAAGTAAATAGTATTTGGACCCAAATAAGAGGCCCAATAAAAAAAAATCCTACAGTAAAACCTGTAATTCTCGATAAATTATTAATCATTATAAATTAATAAATTTTGTCGGTTCGAGTCGGAACAGTGTAAAAATTATTAAAATTTGATAAAATAATAGATAATATTTTTTAAATTTTTTTTATATAAATATATGATCCCAATGATAAGATAAATTAATAATTAAAAATATAGGCTTATATTTTTTTTTTTTTTGTCAACAATATAGGTTTATATACATAGTAAAATATGACTATTGTTGTGTTGTTTTTCTGAAAATTGGATTATCGCTCGAGTTCATCGCTAATCTTTCTTATTGCATCAATAATTTTTTGTGTTATTTTCTTGATTTGCATTTAAAAATTATGAAAAGTCCTACAAGGTATAAGTGATTCATGACGTATAACTACTACAAAATATTCCATATTATAGAAAACTAGACTTATGAAGTGGCGTACTTATTACATGAGGATGCAGTGCATAAGAGCATCCACAATGGACAGTTTTATAGAGGTTCTAAACTTAAAAAGAAAAAAAAAATGATGTGGCAGAGAGAGAGAAGAGAGCCGCTTCTTCCCGAAAAGCTCCAAGAGTCGGTTCTTCCCTCTCTTTCGACACGTGTTGTCACGCGGTTGGACAACTTTTTTTTTTTTTTGAAAATCGGTTTATAAAAAAAAAATTTAATAATAAATGAATGGGAAGAGCTGTCTCTCTATTAGTGATGCTCTAACAGACTTCATCTGCAACAAGCAATCGCTGCACTTGAACCGCCGGTGGATGAGAGGATCATAGAGGATGACTTCAACCAACTTGGTTGGAGTTGGGCTAACAATGTCGCTCCATATTTCTCCACCTATGCACAAGAAGCCGGTGTGATAGGCGCAGGAGGGAGTCCAACAACTGGCGTGATCGAGATTGGCGCCCAAATTCACCTTCGGAGATAGACCCTGTCACGGTGTGTGCTGTTTGTTTAACAGATATAACTCAAGCTCCCACTGTTGATATTCTCAGCTTAAACAAGTGTCATCATGTTTTCCACAAATCGTGTCTTTACCCTTGGCTCTGACGTCACATTTTTTATAAACTCTGAACTTTCAAGTATGTATCACTTTTATCTAGGTAGTCGAATATGCTATTGACATCTATTTTTTTTTATAATTGAGATTATTAATCACAACTTTATGTTCTTGAATGTTGTTTGTCTCATCTTCCAAATTTATTGATGTTAGATCTCCTGAACAAATTTTGCACGCACTATTGAAAACAATTTGTTATTGTCTTTTAATGATCATTAAGAGCTCAAACCGCATAATATCTCTATATATTAATAACTCTATAAAATAATAAAATCTTGAAGTCCGGAAAATTTTTAGTATTTGTGATTTTCTCCGTTTTTACCGGATATTTAATTTTATGATTTGATTTGCTCCGAAAAAATTTACAGATATTTGCGGATACTTACGGATATTTGCGGATGTTCAGTTTGATCTTTTTTAATTAAAAAAAAAACTGAAAATGCATACATTTATATGAAAAAATATATTTTTTTTTCTAAACTATCAAGTAAAATATTAAAATAATTATAAAAAAATAAAAAATCCAAAATTTAACTTATAAATGAAAAAAAAATTCATATACAAAATAAATTTCTTTTTAATTTGTTAAACTTCAGTATTAAAATAACTAATGTAATAAATAAAAATTTACAAAGACTTATATATACATATTATAATTATATAATATATATGTAATTGTTTATATACTTATACATATATATACATATACCGAAGCAGATTGGATATCCGTCTCTTAAAATTTTTGTATTTGTGATTTGCTTCGTTTTCAAATGATATTGATTTTTAGTATTTGTTTTGCTCCATTCCGGATATCCGGATTTATAATGATATATTGACCCCACGTGTGGAAGCGTGGTTGCAACGCGCTTGTCTGTGATCATGCTTCCTCGTGATTTATTTTGTGGGCTCCCGTCAACTAAGTACAATTGACGTGGAATTTGGCCACACACCCCATTAGTAGTCTTTACTCTCAGTACAGACAACACAAGCATAAGGACAGGACATGTGCATCGGAGATTTTAAAAGTGGATGTTTAAAAATTATTTTTTTGATTAAATTTAAATAAGTTTAATATTTTAAGATACTTTAGTTATGGATACATGTCTAAAGTCCAAAAATAAATCCTATATTAGACACTTTTTATCAGTTTTGGATCTTTAATCTTAAGATTTATTATTTTAATAATGTTATTAGATCTCTTAAAATCTCCAATGCACATGCCCTAAGTAATTTTTTTTGAATTTTTTTCTCAACCCAAGAAGTCAATTTTGTGCCACTATATTCCCGCGATTTCAAATTTTCAAGTCTTAGTACATATTGATGTTTTTTTTGTAATCCTATATATTATCAATTCTGAAAAATATTCAAACCTCTGTTGTTTTAGTACCTTTTTTGTTTTAGTATATTAAAAAGGAAATGTAAAAACTAAAAAGGGTCCAGTGAATGTGGCTTGCAGCTGAATGTAGACTAGTATCCAACAATCTGTGACAGGAAGATTTTCAGTTTTAATCTTTTTCTATTCTACCCTAACTCTTTTTTCTAAACTGAAACAATAATCCAATTAGAATGAAGAAAGATCATGATTCATGTGACACTGTGACCACAATTTTGTCCTTTAGCTCCATTATATACACACATTAATTACTACATATATTTTCGCTACGTTGAACCAAGAAAAAGAAGAAAAAAAAATTCTCTACACGACCGACTAGTCATCTTTCTGCTCCAGGGACGAGAGAGAATCTGTGTGGTATTGACTGATTTTTTCCCTTAGGATTTTGAAAGACTCCGTTGCGGTTTGTTCAATTATCTTTTGGAGTTTTTGTAACACCCGTCTCATCCTCTCTCGAGAACGGCGTGCCACGAACCCTAACTTATAACTCAAGTACTTGAATTATTATAAAACACTTCATTTATTATTTAATCCAATAAAATCCGCACACATTCCAAATCATGTTTATCAAACAAAATATCGAATAAAAACATACAATCATTATTTAAAACAGAAATTCTTTTAAACAATCCAAAAGTCACCCCGAAACCCAAAACGTAGCACCAAACCGAAACCTTTACTCCTGCACTTCCTCAGGCTCACCTGAAAAGGAAAAAGAATGAGGGGTGAGCATCGCGACTGATGCTCAGTGAGAGAAACTACGATTAACCACCATCAAACAACACATATCATAACAAAAGTGCCTAGCTAGAACATCCAGTAAAGCATAAGCAATCAACAAAGACTGTGGCTACCACGTGATCCGCGCCACCTCAATCGGTCACCGCGCGTTCACGCCCCTATACCCCACAAGGTCTACACGTGATCCGCGCCACCCTCATGGTGTCTCAACGCGATCACACCCCTATACGGATATCAGTGTCCGCACCACTATCTTTGGGCTCGCTGCTTGCCCCCTCCAGCGATGGATCACGCCACCTCAATCGGTACCCGCGTGACCCAACAAGAAAGACGATGTAACCCTGCTAGGAAATCGCCATCCCAACAGGCCTTACACCGACCTCACACACAGGCCTTAAGCCTCATCCTAAAACTCATACTTCCCAACCCGCACATGGCATAATCCCCATGAAATGCACACACCCGCAAACAATCCTCAATCATCACATAACCATATTCGTTCTCAGCAACCTAAGCATATATCTAGGTGTATCACATATTAACCATCAGTATAGTATATATATAGATATAGTTTTACGTACGTATATAGATCACGACAACTACATGTATGCTTATAGATACACATAGGTATGAATGACTACCTAGACACTTCTATCATGATACGCAGTGTAAGAGGAATTGATCGGAACCTCCCTCACCTTAGCAAAATGCTGATATCTGTGGTTCTGAACTCCGAATGCCTAAACGGACGTCAAATCTGAAATCAGCACGAAAAATCGAGTGAGAACGGCTTTCGAACGGCGGAAAACGGTTTACGAGTTGAACCGGTCAAAATCAACGGTTAAAGTCAAAGTCAACGGTTTAAACTGGTTAGACCTGGTTAACCCAGACCCGAACCAAACCGGACCCGACCCGATAACCGACCCGGTAACCGACCCGACCCGATTACCCGAACCGGATCCGACCGAAGCAAACCGGCCTAAACCGAACCGAACCAGACCGAACCGGTCACCGGAGATCACGGCGGTTCTCCGGCAACGGTCGCCGGCGGCGACGGTCGGCGGCGAGGGAAGACGGCGGCTTACCGGCGACAGTGACGGCGGAGGACGGTGGTCGGCGGCGGCGCGTGAGGCGCGTGAAGTGCACGCGCCAACTTCAGGGGGCGCGTGCGGGCGCGTGAGGCGGTAACTCCGGCTGATTTCGGCGGCCGCGGATTCGTCTCGATGTCTAGAAGCTAATGATGATCTCGGACTTACGAACCAAGAAGCGCACAAAGCTTTAAAATAAGAAGAAGAAGATTGGTGTTTGAGAGAAGAAGAGGTTAATGATTTTTGGTGTGAGAAACAAAGAAGGAGAGCTTCTCCTTTTATAGGCAAATGGGAGAGGAGGAGATGGGAGAGGAAACGTGTTTTTGGTTGGTAAGTTGGAAATTAGGTGATGATTAGCATAATTAACATGTGGGTCCTTACAGTTTTTAGATTCTTCTTTTTGCTGAAGTTTTAGGCTTTGATTCTCTAGAGTTGAATCGGAAAGTGGAACAATGGGGGACGAGCACAATGAGGCGTTGTTGGAGAAGCACAAGTACCACGACGGATGTCCGGGATGTAAGGTGGAGCAGATGAAGCAGCTCCGGCGAGGATATCCTTACCTCGAGCTTTCCTTCGTTTGGATCATCGTCCTCTCCACTTGTAACACCTCCTTCCCTTTCTTTGATTCTCTAAACAGTTTTTAATGAGTGGCTAATTTCTTTGCATTAGAGTTGGCTACTTGTGAGAAAGCTTTCGTGTGTCGAAAGTAATCATTCGTTCTCATTTCAATTCACTTCATGTGTTTGCAGCTCTGCCGATTTCCTCACTGTACCCCTTCCTCTATCACATGGTGAGTAATTTGATATCAGTGCTTAAGAGCTACCATGTTATGGATCCTGTTCATTTTAATGATTTTTTTGGGTGCAAATTGAGAGCCATGTTATTACACAATTAAGGGGTTTAAAAATCGATGAAGATGTATACCACATGGGATACAATACCGTTCTTTTATCACATGCTGTCAGTAATACGTCTTCCATGTCTTTTTTTTGTTTTCATAGATTGAAGATTTCGGTGTTGCTGAGACGGAGAAAGACATTGGCTTTTACGCTGGATTTGTAGGTGAGAAGATATTGCTTTATTCACTTGTTATTCTGCATTGACTCTCCGTATTATTCTACCGTTTGTTCTGACTAATCTCTTAATACTTGGCAGGGTGCTCGTTTATGCTTGGCAGAGCACTGACGTCAGTGTTCTGGGGAGTTGTGGCTGATCGGTATGGAAGAAAACCGATTATACTCTTGGGAACGATCACAATGTTAGTATCCTTAAACATTACTTGGGTTATTGTATCCCCTGTTCATGTTTAGATGACTGATCAGGTGTGGTTATTGCAGTGCAATTTTCAACGCTCTTTTTGGCTTAAGCTCAAGCTTCTGGATGGCAATCGGCACGAGGTTTCTTCTTGGGAGTTTCAACTGTTTGCTTGGAACAATGAAGGTGACCTCTTTGTTCCCACTATAACTCCTGGTTTATTTCTTCTTTGTTCTGCACATCATATTATTATTGTCAGCTGCATTTTCTCATATCTAATTGTTAATGTGAAATTTTTTTCAGGCCTATGCATCAGAGATATTTCGTGATGAATATCAAGCTACAGCAATGTCAGCTGTAAGCTTCTTCTCCGTCATGACGTTTGTAATTTTATAAGTTGTGACTCGTTTCAAGAACTTTACTCATTTCAGGTTAGTACTGCCTGGGGCATTGGACTGATCATTGGCCCTGCTCTAGGGGGCGTTTTAGCACAGGTAAGTCAGATCATATCTAAGTGTATATTTTTCCTAGCTTTTCAAACTTGCCATTCCCTATGTTCTAAATGCTTGAAGCTAATCATGAGTGCAACTCTAACTAATGTCTTTCAATTTTCTCCAAATTCAGCCGGCAGACAAATATCCAAATGTGTTCTCTAGAGAGTCCATTTTTGGAAGGTGTGTATTCTTACTCCTCTGTTTAAGAGTTTAGTGGAAAGGTATCTCATGAAACAAATATGCAAATTGCAATGCAGATTCCGGTATGCCTTGCCTTGCTTTACCATATCAGCTTTTGCATTGGTTGTGACAGTACTATGCTGCTTCATACCGGTACTCGATCTATTTTTCTGCAAGAGCCTTTCTCTTCATTTTCGAGTCTTTTCTATTGATATATTTCGCACATAGTTCACCCACGAGTCTCCTCTGTCCCTCTTCGAGTAGGAAACACTGCACAATCATAACTTGGACAGCACATCACATGATGGTTCAGACGAAATACTTGAAGCTGCATCTCGTGAATCCACTCCTCTCTTTAAGAATTGGCCCCTTATGTCTTCTATCTCTGTGTATTGTGTTCTGTGTCTACATGACATTGCATACGCAGAGGTAAGTAGTTGAAACTGGAACTTTTCTGTTAGGAATTAGTTTTCTACTGCTGAAATTTCAAATTTCGAAAAATCTTCATCACTTGGAATCTGGCTATGCAGATATTTTCACTATGGGCTAACAGTCCAAGGAAATATGGAGGTGTGAGCTATTCAACCAATGACGTTGGCACAGTTCTTGCTATCTCAGGTATGCATAACATCCTCGCTCCTAATGTCTTGTGTTTTAGTGATAAGAACTTGTGAATATGATGATTAGAGTCCAAAGTAATCATGTGTAATCAGAATTCTTATTTATGAAATTGAGATTGTTATTACTCATCAACTCTTCTTCTTTAGGTCTCGGCCTAATCTCCTTTCAGGTTTTTGTTTATCCGTTGGCCGAGAGACTGCTAGGACCTGTGCTGGTCACTCGTTTTGCTGGGGTCAGTTGATACTTCCTTTGATGCTTCTCTGCAGATTATATAAGGTGTGCACTTGAAAGAAATTAACATGATAGAGATCGTTCTTCTGACAGTTTCTTCGTTGCAGGCCCTGATGATACCAATACAGATGAGTTATCCATTCATAGCAAATTTATCAGGTCTCAGTCTAAGACTAATGTTGAACTGTGCATCAATCCTCCTAAATGTGCTCAGTGTAAGTCCAAAGGCAAAAGCTAATCCTTTTTCTTGGTTTCTCCTTTGTCTGTATGTAGTTTACATATATAAAGATAATAAGGTCATGATGTTAATATATTTACCGGCTGCTTAATTACGATATAGTTTTTGTGTAATAGGTGTCTGCCATAACCGGCTTGTTGATCCTGCAAAATAAAGCTGTGGTAAACGACGTTCTTTTATCTACTGTAAACGGTAGACCAATGATCTCTTCTCTTATTAACTTTATTTTTGTTGTATCAAACAACAAAAACAACAGGATCAGAGCCAAAGAGGGGCGGCGAATGGAATGGCTATGACTGCGATGTCTCTCTTTAAGACCGTTGGACCAGCTGGAGCTGGCATCTTGTAAGTGACATTTCGAATGAACACACAAGTAAATGCAAAGAAGCAGCAATGTCTTAAGCACAAATCTCTATTGCTGACAGATTTTCTTGGAGCGAGAGACGACTAGACGCTGCATTTCTACCAGGTATCGCATTACTTCCCTTTGGCCATTATTTATGATATTCGTAGTACTAACTCTTAACACAAATGAATTGAAAACGTATGCAAGATCGCATATGGTGTTCTTCGTCCTGAATGTGATAGTCGTGGTAGGTGTAGCTCTCACGTTCAAGCCATTTCTAACCACGGCTCGAAGGTGAACGAGTCCATACATTCCCTATCAGTGTGCTAGAAGAGAATAGGTTTTGTTAGATGGAAGGCCAAAAGCAAACATGAACAAAAGAAGCTGTGTGACTCTGAGGAAAGCCATCATCTCCATGTGGTTCAGATCTCATCAGCAGAGGCAAGCTTGGTGAGGTTAATCAAGAAAACATGTGGAGAATCGCCTTGCAGGTTCTCTGAAGCCAAGACAATTTCAAGAGACCTGCAGAACGCGCAGCATCTATGAGATAGCTGTTGTGCTCTGTGGCCACTTCATCATTGTTGAAGTGGTTGGAGGGATCAAGGCCAACAAACTTGGCCTCCTCACGGTCACGGATGCGGCTCATCTCTTGTTCGATGTTGCAACCTTTGCCATATCCTTGTTCTCTCTCTGTGAAGCTCATCTGTCTGTCTAATATTTACTGTGGTCAATAATACTTAAAAAAACTTTCCGGTTTGATGTCATCGGGTTGGATTTAAAAACATTGGTTTATAATAAATAGTAAAATTAGATTTTGGAGTAAAAACGGAAATAACTAACCAACTAGGAGATGGAGAGGAAAATTAAGTAGAGATGTGAGAGGAGGAGACAAAAACATAAGAACATCCCCTCCGAGAAGAATGGTGAAGCCACAAATGAACAGCTAGCTTTTACAGGAGAAACTATGAAGCTTCTTTGTTTTGTTTTAATTTCTTATTTTTCTCTTGAATTGTAAAATTTACCATTTGAAAGGCATCTACAAGTTTTTTTTTAAATCAGAAATAAACACAAGATTAAGATGAAGGAGAAGAAAAAAGAGGTGATCAGATTGGAGAGAGAAGCTGTGATCCTAATTCTAAAGCACAAGCTCACCACTGCCTTGTCCCTTCACTTTGGTCTCATTTTCTACATATTTCATTGTTTCTCTTCTCTACATTCCTCTGTTTCTCATTCTGATCATTCTCCAGCGGAGAAATGGGAGAGAGAAGAGTTCCTGAGATTCTGCCAGAGAGTGGAATGCACCATTAGAGCTTGGTACCACCTTCACTTTGAAAATTATTGTTAAAGTCAAAGTGATTGTGTTTGTAGCAATTGTATTCACTCTTTGAGCCCATCCGTGGCGCGCACAGGCTTCATCAACAGAATTTATCTCCCGATGAAATCGATGCTCTTGAACACCAATTTCTTCTTCATTTGTTCCAGGTTCAATTTTTCATTCTTTTTCCCTAAACTACAAATTAACAATGAAAATGAAACGAGAAATCTCATAGGTCATGGAGAAGAGCAACTTCAAAGTGATAACTAATGAAGAAATACAAGTAGCTCTCTCTGCTCAGTATCGTCTCAATCTTCCTATTGTAGTTAATGAAACTAAGGTACGTACCTCTACTACAACAAGTTTTTGGAACTGACATCTTTGATGATGGCTATATATGGTTCCTTGATGTAGCTTGATACAAGGTTGTTGACAAGATTCTTCTCCAAGTTTCCCCGTGATGATCTTCCTCATTTTGCTAATAAGGTAAATTGCTTTCTAATAATTATGTATCATGAATCCAACAAATTGCTTTCCTTTACCTGATATATAATGATCTGATGTATGTCTTTGTCCTTTTAAGTATATAATATTCAGACGTGGGTTTGGGATAGACCATATGAAAGCTTACTTCTTCCTAGCCAAAGTAAATACGATTCTTGTCCGTATTTGGACATTTCTACTCACCATCACATGGTGAGTTACCTCGCCCTCTCTTTTGTTGCTGTATATGATATATATACACACCTGATGAAAGCTATCAAACTGCAAAACTTGTACTCAGAAATTCTCTGTTGCAGTTTAAAAAGACTTATATATGGGAAGAAGAAGGACGCAGGGCTGTCACAACAAATTGATATTAGCATTGAAACAGAGAAGGATAGTTTATACATCGAAAGAATCCGCATAGAGAAGCTGAAGCTCAGGTTTCTCAACTAATTCTTCTTCCTTTTTTTAAAAAGGCTTATCATTGACTTGTCTCTGTTTCTTTTTTGTGATCACTGATTCAGTCTCTCCAACTTGATGAAGAAGATAACCATCCAAGAGCCTACCTTTGAGAGAATCATTGTAGTATACAGGTACAAAAGTAGAGTAGTGGCGTGATATTTTGAGGGATGTGAGTTTGATTCTCATCTTGGTTTTGGATTCACACACACGCAGGAGAGTTTCAGGGAAGAGAGAATCAGAAAGGAACATATATGTGAAACACTTCAAGAGCATTCCTATGGCTGATATGGAAATTGTGCTTGTGAGCATCCATTAACCAACACTTTGTGCTCAAACGTATCTTACTAACTATAAATTAACTGACTGCTCATAACGACACAGCCAGAGAAGAAAAATCCAGGTCTTACGCCCCTGGACTGGGTCAAGTTTCTTGTCTCTGCTGCCATTGGACTGGTCAGTTCTGCTACATGATTCTAAAGACTTTAGACAATGAAAAATGTGGTTTATCAAACTCTGTTTTTACAGGTCACAGTGGTAAGTTCAGTGAGCCTAAAAAAAGCTGACATCAGAGTCATTGCTGCCATACTTAGCACGGTCGTGGCCTACTGCGTTAAAACATATTTCACGTAATCTACAACTCAATAATCATCAGACACCACCCTCACTTTTGTTAAATTGATCCTTAATTAGCTATGTCTCTTCCCCTGAATGAAATGTAGGTTTCAGAGAAACTTAGTAGATTATCAGAGCCTTATCACAAAATCTGTGTATGATAAGCAGCTAGACAGTGGAAGAGGCACCCTGCTTCACCTGTGCGATGAAGTCATCCAAGAAGAGGTGCTAATAAATAATCCCTTTCTTATTTTTTTTTTATGTCATCTTCTTGCGTTTTGCTGACAAACTGGTCAAACGCAGGTTAAAGAGGTCATCATTTCCTTCTTCATGCTGATAAAGCAAGGGAGTCCCACGAGCAAGGAGGAGCTTGACATGCAAAGTGAAGCGTTCATCAAAGAAGAATTCAACGAAAGTTGTAATTTTGATGTGGATGATGCTGTCAAGAAGCTTGAGAAGCTTGGGCTTGTCTCTCGTGTGAGTCCCTCCATCTCTCTTCTTTAATCTGAACTATATATATACTCAGTAAGTAAACTAATAATGTGAAAATGGAAAGGGTTGGTCAGGATTCAGAAGACAAGTATAGATGCGTGAATATGAAGGAAGCAAACGAGATAATGGGAACAACGACGGAAGAGATGGTACTCAAGGCAAGAAGTGGTGGTGAATATGAAGATGAAGAGGCAGCAGATATCGAGCCTCAAATGAATCCTCAAGGTGAACTCACCGCAAAGGAATAACGTTATCAATCTCAATTAGACGAGTTCGAGACCTTGTGGCTGTAAAAAGATTTGACGTCATTCAAGACCCATAAATTTGATATTGTATTAAAAAGACACAAAAGGCAGACAATTAAATTGAAAGGACCCATCAACAGCGAGTCCACACCATTTCACATTTCACACTAAATGAACTCTCCCTTAATTATTCCACATACATATATCATATTAAATTGAAAAACATAAGACACGGTCATGGAAAGTATGTGTTGGTAGGTAGGCATATAGGAGGAAAGCGATCTGTTCAAACAGGAACGCTGTGCAAGTCGACTGTCTCTACGGTGAGCCCTGGTCCGAAACCAAACAAGACACCCCACTCCAACCCTTCTCCTGTCGTGGCCACACCATCCTCCTTGGACTTCCTCCTCATCTCGTCCAGGATGAAGAGGACACACGCGCTCGACATGTTTCCGTACTCGCTCAGCACGTGACGTGTTGCCCTCATCTTCTCTGCCTTGAGTCCTAGCTTTATCTCAACCTGGTCCAGGATCGCCGGACCTCCAGGGTGAGCTATCCAAAAGAGAGTTCCAGTCGCTTATACCCAGCGGTTTAAGCATCTTCTAAACTCTTCTCTATGTTCTTCGAGATGAGCCCAGGGACGTCCTTCAGGAGATGGAAGGTGTTACCAAAATATCACATAAGGAAATAAAATTTTATAATGGAAATATGTTTTTTATGTAAAAGTTGAGAGATTTGTTAAGAGAATTGTGATGATTTTAAAAGTTCAGAGATTTGTTAAATTTTTAAAGTGTTTGTTAGATTTACAGAGAGTTATGTGTATTTTGAAAATCTATCAAAATCTTTTTTATAATGATTTTGAGAATTCAAGGGATATAAATAGTATTTTGAAAATTTTGTTTTATGAGTTAAATTGTTAACAATCTGTGTCTCAATAACCAAGATTCTAATAAATTGATAAAATCATTAAAAACCAAACTTTTTGAATAACAATGGATTTTGTATGAAATTTGAAAATCTTCATACCAATAACAATGCATTTTAGTAAGAATGTCAGAATTCATCTACCAATAACAGTGGAATCTCAAAATTTTAACAATCATTATAAATCTTTCTACCAATAACCCCTAAGACTCTCTAAATTTTGTTCGAGTTTTGTGCGATAGGTTCTGAGTCATTGGTTTTGGTTTGATTATGTGTTGTGTGTAGACGTTATGGACATCAGTTGCAAAGCTAATGTAATAGCCTTACTTGGTAAGGTGGAAAAACAAACCGCGGATATCTGTTATGCCATAGCTATGATCACGCAGTTCGAGTACCATTTGAAGCGGATTGTTGCTTTGGGTTCTGCTGATAAACTGTCTATACAAGAACTTGTGAATGTAATTCTTAGAGATGAGTTGGAGTCTGATGGACAAGGTGGTGTGCTTGATGTTGGTTTTGCTGCTTTCTCTCTGTGCCGGTACAGAACTGTCCTCACCGACGACTGCTCATTTTCACGGCTGATTCACCTTACATGCAGACAATCCGTGGTACTTATTGCATCTATTAAACTTTGATACTTGAACTCTTCTCTGCTCCTTTAAACTCTCATATAATCTCTGTTTGCTATTACTTTATTTTCTCATACGGAAAAACGATACTATCCAGTTGATGTAGTGGTGAAGACCCGGGAATCCTTTGAAGCTTTACACCCTGGCTTTGGTGATACTTACTTTGATTCCTCTCTGAGAGAGGCTTTGTTGGAAGGTCCGGTCAATGTAGGATTTGGGATTTTTCCGAGCTTTTTTGGCTCTGCAAGGCATGGTAAGTTATATAGATCTATATTTTTGACATTTAAATTGTATGTCCATTAATATCGATTGTTTTTTACCTTTTGAGGATGTGTATAATTTTTGAAAAAAAAAATGCGATTTTCAAAAAAAAAATAAAAAATTATGATGAATCGCTTGTGACATGTCGTAAGAACCGATTTTGAGAACCTATTTTCTGAGGCGAGCTCGCCACGTCATCGTCATTATTTTTTTATTTTTTTAAAGTTAAGAACCCCTAAGAATATGTTCAATGGAGGTTCTTAACAAAAGTATCTTAACCAACCAAATTAATAAAATAACAAAAAAGTAAGAAAGAAGAATTCAACGAAAGTTGCAATTTCTATGTTGATGATGCTGTCAAGAAGCTTGGACTTGTCTCTCGTGCGAGTCCCTCCATCTATCTTCTATAATCTGAACTTTTCTCCACATATATATTACTCAGTAAGTAAACTAATAATGTGAAAATGGAAAGGGTTGGTCAGGATTCAGAAGACAAGTATAGATGCGTGAATATGAAGGAAGCAAACGAGATAATGGGAACAACGACGGAAGAGATGGTACTCAAGGCAAGAAGTGGTGGTGAATATGAAGATGAAGAGGCAGCAGATATCGAGCCTCAAATGAATCCTCAAGGTGAACTCACCGCAAAGGAATAACGTTATCAATCTCAATTAGACGAGTTCGAGACCTTGTGGCTGTAAAAAGATTTGACGTCATTCAAGACCCATAAATTTGATATTGTATTAAAAAGACACAAAAGGCAGACAATTAAATTGAAAGGACCCATCAACAGCGAGTCCACACCATTTCACATTTCACACTAAATGAACTCTCCCTTAATTATTCCACATACATATATCATATTAAATTGAAAAACATAAGACACGGTCATGGAAAGTATGTGTTGGTAGGTAGGCATATAGGAGGAAAGCGATCTGTTCAAACAGGAACGCTGTGCAAGTCGACTGTCTCTACGGTGAGCCCTGGTCCGAAACCAAACAAGACACCCCACTCCAACCCTTCTCCTGTCGTGGCCACACCATCCTCCTTGGACTTCCTCCTCATCTCGTCCAGGATGAAGAGGACACACGCGCTCGACATGTTTCCGTACTCGCTCAGCACGTGACGTGTTGCCCTCATCTTCTCTGCCTTGAGTCCTAGCTTTATCTCAACCTGGTCCAGGATCGCCGGACCTCCAGGGTGAGCTATCCAAAAGAGAGAGTTCCAGTCGGTTATACCGAGCGGTTTAAACGCTTCTTCTAGACTCTTCTCTATGTTCTTCGAGATGAGCCCAGGGACGTCCTTCAGGAGATGGAAGGTGAGCCCAACTTCCCTCAAGTGCCCATCTATGGCTCCGTCCGAGTCTGGGAGGATGGTCTGTGCAGCAGACACCATCTCGAAGATAGGCTTCTCTCCCACGGAGGTGTCAGGGTCCGAACCGACAATGAGCGCGGCAGCACCGTCACTGAAGAGAGCCTGACCAACGAGGGAGTCGAGGTGGGTGTCAGACGGGCCACGGAAGGTGACGGCTGTGATCTCGGAGCAGACGACAAGGACACGGGCACCACGGTTGTTCTCAGCGAGGTCCTTGGCGAGACGGAGAACAGTGCCGCCGGCGTAGCAACCTTGCTGGTACATCATGAGGCGTTTGACGGAAGGGCGAAGGCCGAGGAGCTTGGTGAGCTGGTAGTCGGCACCAGGCATGTCAACTCCGGATGTAGTGCAGAAGACGACGTGGGTGATCTTGGACTTGGGCTGACCCCACTCCTTGATGGCCTTCACTGCCGCCTCTTTGCCTAGCTTAGGGACCTCGACGACCACGATGTCCTGCCTGACATCAAGAGAAGGAGCCATGTAGGCGCACATGTCAGGATTGTCCTTGAGAAACTCCTCCGTCAGGTGCATGTGCCGTTTCCGTATCATCGACTTGTCGCCTGTTATATAGTAGTTGTTAAGTTAACTATGTGAATGATACGCCAAAAAGAAATGAAGAAAAATACAAATAGGAATAGGTAAGACATACACATGCGCTTGAACTTCTCCTTGAGGTCGGTCATGTGTTCACTGTTGGTGATGCGGAAGTAGTAGTCCGGATACTCTGCCTGGATCACATGGTGCGCAGGGTTGGCCGTGCCTATCCCCAAGATGCCTGCGGGGCCATCTGCCCTCTGTGCCTTTCTGATCTCATCCAAAGACGATTGCGTACCCATCACCATGTTGCACAAAATTAGAGTTTGATCGATGTGTGGCTTTTGTGTACTAAGCAAGTTATGTATATGTTAGAAAGCAAGCGGGGAGTGAGAGTTTATATAAACAAGATGACAAAAGAAAAGAAAGGGAGAAGGGAGTGTGGTTGGTTAGATGGACGGGCAGATGAAGCCCTACGTGTCTCTGTGTTAGCTCCCTTTTATGTGGTTCTCCTTCTTGCTTCCCTTTTATTTCGTTACTTACCAAGAAATATTGAATGGTGGGTTTTATTGATTTACGTGTATATTCACAACAACAAGTCATATTAATTTTTATGTGCGTATTTATTATATATTCGATGTATACATACGTACAGCAGCTACTAGAGGTTAGTTGTATAGTTTCTCCACCACCATATATACTTCCCACACGTGCATACTTAACTCCATCATTAGCTCCTCCTACTAATCTAATTTTCCTTGTTCATATTTACCCTCTAATCCTATAACTAACTAACTAGTATTAACATTTAGGTACGTCTCGTTTTCTCTCTCCCATCCCATCATAATGATATTTGGATCTGCTATTTGTTCGCCTTCCAACAACGCAAGATGCAAAATTTAGTTCAAAAAAAAAAAAAAAAACAACGCAAGATGCATTTGTTTGTTTTTTTCTCATTATTTATTAGGAAAATATTGATTATGCGTATCACATCGTTTTTGTGTTTTTTTTTTCTTTTTTCATAATATTCACTCATTTTATCGACCACAAAGATAAGTTAGTATAGTAGGAATACTAATAAAATTTTAGATATTTTATTGGAAAAATAATATCCGTCGGCCCGTAATAGTATGATGTCAAAAAAAACAAAACAAAAAAAAGGTGGGGCCCACATCATGGGCCCATTATAAGAAAGAAAATCACGAAAACCAGTGTGTGTTAACTCTCAACTGGTGGTAAGTAAGGAACTCCAATGCGGGTGTGTTTATCACCCGGCCAGGCCAAAAGCCCATCCGCCGAAAGCTCGTGTCAACCAAAAACTCGCCAAACTAGCGGTTATATCAAGACACGCATGCCGGAGCCATGTTCGGCAAATGCATGCCCGAGTTTTTTCCTTCTTTTTTCAATTAAGAGTGTTTTATCTATTTCTTTTAATTCTTTAATCTAATACAATCAAATTAGCCCCAAAAAAAAAACAAATTATCAGAAATTAAGAATTAAACTGGTGGGCTTCAAAAATCAAAGGCCGGGCTTATAAGCCTTACGCTTTTGGCCCATATTAACATCCCTCGAAATGGGAAGGAGGATGACGACGAGTGCGTGACGACGGGATGCAGACCGGCATTTGCTTCCGATGCCGTCAGGCTGGCCACTGGATCGATGACTGCCCTCTCAAATTCAACGCCGATGATCCTCCACCGTCGATCCACTGCCCTTGCGGCGGCGGTTTCTGTGAGATCAAGGTCTCCAACACTCAAGAGAACCCCGGAAGGAGATTCTACAATTGCCCTGCTGTTCGTACCCACTTCTTTACTGATTTCTACTTCGTTTCTCTAAGCAATCGCGAATTCTTACTGAAAATTTTCAATTCTCAGGCTCAGAATTGCCGATTCTTCAAGTGGTGACAAAGTAACCGATGAAGATATCAGATTACGCCCTGCCTTCATCATCCCCAATTGCCCCTGCGGTTCTGGACCCTGCCGAAGAGTTACAGCCGATTCCGGACCTAACGCCGGTCGATCATACCTGCTATGCGGCATCAGGAAGGTTTGACTCATCGCAACTTTTAAGGCTCCTCTGAGTTTCTGGTCACATGATGTTTTAAGAAAAATCTCTGTAGGGTTTCGGAGCTTGTGGATTCTTCAAGTGGGAGGATGTTGAGATGCCTCCGAGCTGTGATGCAGTGGATGAGATGGATTTCTGGGTTGAAGCTGATCTAGTTTTGAGTGATGTGGAAAGCAGCTTCCAGGCTGGTGGTGTACCGGAAAATGCAAACCAAGTGGCACCGCTCGGGAAAGAATTTCAAGGTTCTGTTACTACGCTTGATGATTCTATGTTCGAAAATTTGGATGCCATGTCTGCTTCTGATTTACATTCTGCTGCTGTTGTGATCCTAGGTACTTCAGTTATGGACAATTTCGATTCTTTATAGTATTTTACTCTTTCTTGTAACTATTTTGCTTTATACTAGGAATCCCTCTGTCTGTTCCGATTGTGATCGAACCTGAAGTGCAATGTATGAAGAGTCTACTTGGTGATCAGCCAAAAAATTGTGCTCTTTCCGAGCTGAGTGTGGATGAAGCAATGAGTAATTTGGTCAGAGATACGGTCTCTAGTGGTTCCGTTGTGAAACATGAAACATGAAACGAAAAACCATGAGCGACCTGTTGGTGGAGCTGGTGAAGCTGAGTGGTCGTTCCCTAATTTGCAGGACCTAATGGAGCAATACAACTCAGAGAAGCTTCGATTGGAGAGTGTTTCAGGGAAACATGTACAAGTGTTGAGTGCATTTATGAGTTCATATAGTCGACTAAGGCTGCTTCATGAGAAAACTAGTCACCTCAGGAAACTGTTACTTGAAACGGAGGAGGAGATGGCTTGTTGCGAGGCTGAGGCATTAGAATTTGGAGCAAGTTGCCGGGAAGTGGCTGGAGAAATGGCTGAGTCTCAGAAGAGGATGCAGGAGACAGCAGATAAACTAGGGAAGGAAGTAGAAGTATTGAAGCAAAAAGAGTTTGTTGATATGAAGAGAAGAAGATGCTGAGCTTGNTAAGAAAATTGTATTGAAATTTTGCTAAGGATAAATTTTATTCATTATGTTTCTACGATTTAGCTCGTGCATAACATGCCACTTTTAATGTTAAGTTAAATTATGTGATAAAAAAACAAAAAAATGCTCTGGTTAGCAAAAAAATAAATAAATAAATAAATACTCACTGGGTCGTTCGGCCCACAAAAAAGACACGGTCCAACAAAAGTTGAAAAACTACGCGTTTCTTCTTACTCGTGATGGTCAAATCGTTTTGTTTGTGCCGAATTGATCCCAAAACTAATAGCAGTTTCATTCAAACGATTCTATTATTATTATTTTTAGTGAAATGGCTCGAGCCATCAATTTTTTTTTGGATCCCTTGTCTTTCTATCATTAAGTCTATATTGTTTTAATGTTCACTGTCTTCAAATCTGATTATACTAATCAAAGAGTTAAGTTACCTCCTTATCGATGTAACCTAAGAGTTTATGCTGATGAATATAAGTTTGTGCACCCAAAAAAGGTTTGTTGTCTCTATTTTTTTGGAAAATCACAACCAATTATACCACCAAACAAATCGTTAGTTTCCTTGAATTCAATCTGCAAACAAAAATATACCGAACTAATTTAATTTCTATTAACAAGATACAATATTAACAAAATATTCAAATTCAAATCCTCGAGATTTTTCTAAAAGTTGATGTTGTTTTTCTTCTTTAATATACGATGTTAAGAAAGTGTAAGCAAACGATGTAAATGGAATATAATCAAAATGGCAAAAGGGAAACAACTTGCACCAAACATCTAAGGGATTTGTAACTTTTTTAATTTTGAAATTTGAAAAGGATAATAGAAGACAGTCATACGTGAACATGATTATACGTGTAATCAAATATATGATTTCGAATTCATATTTGGCGGCAGAGGTTAACTATTTAATTTGTTTGCTTCAATCTTAAAGCTCCATGGCGCAAGCAAATATCATGTCTAATTAATGATATAATTTAATCTTCAAAAAGACATTTAGTCCCGCAAAGCAAAATGACTTATCCTTCTCGTTCATCCCATGCGATAATCTTAAATCTATTAAATTTGAGATTCAAAATTTCCATTGTACAAATGGGCCACATAATGTTCTCGTAATCTCAGCAAAAATGATTATTTAAGTTTTCTTTTCCCTTTGAGATTGTGTTAAGTTGATATTCAAAGATGGTATGCTCTAAAAAGCGATTAGTGGTAGTACTTTTTCAAACTTTGCTCATAATAAAACCAATTATGATCTTATCGAAAAAGTGCTTTTCATTTCACTGATTAAATTAACTACCACGATAACTACCAACAAATTTAGCATTCCTTTAGTTGCCCAAATTCACATTAAAATAAAATAAAAATTGCCTTACAAATAACGATAGCTTTTTTGGTCGGGAACACAAATTAAGATAAGATCGTGATTGTTGGTAGTTTTATTTTTTAAAATTATGGATTATTTGACCAAAGTTGGGGGAGTGACCAAAATGTATATTCTCCATGCCACCCACTTGGAACAATGTTTTCAGCTCGAAATAAAAAAAAGTGATAGAAGACTATTATGTGTATAACTCCAAAACCCCACAAAAACATGATTTTCCTATGCGTTTCATTCAATATTATTTTCTTTCCAACACTCCAAGATCCGTCGGTACCAATGACTGATATAATAGTGAGCCTAAGGAAATTATATAATTTTCTTTCTTTCTTTTTTTCCTCAACAATAATGGATTATATAGCTTACTCCAAAAAAAACATATTCGAACGGATGTAAGAATAAGAATCTGGTTTGGATGCAACAACATAAACCAAGGCCCGTTAGACATATGACTCTGAATCATGATAGTGGGCCTGAGGGAGTAAAACGGTACCTTTTGTTGTCGTTTTCAGAAGCAGGAATCTGCCGTTGAGTGTTTATTTATTTATTTCCGTCCTGCTTTCTCTTCCTCTGGTCAGAGATTTGACGCTGAATTGTCTTCCGCTTGCAGATAGCAATGGCGCCTGACGCAGTAGCAGATCATGATAAACGTAATAAAACCTTTCTTTTACATCCGTTTTCATTGGAATTTCAGGTCCTGCTTTGGGAATTTTGAACTGTACTTTGTATCTTGTACTGATTAGTTTTTGCGTGTCCGTGTTTTTTTTGTTGGTTAGAATTTGAAGAACTTTCAGGCAAAAGAGTTGCAGTCGTGGGTGCAGGTGTAAGGTAGCTCATCATCATCTCCCACATTGTATTTCGTCTCTATCGTACTGTGTAATTCTGCTGATTATCCTAAGATTTCTTCAACTTCTCGTTCCTGGGTTCCTTGCTCCGAGTTTCGTTTGTTGTCAATTTCGCGTAATTTTTTGTATGGGTTAAGTTCCTTGAGCGGAAATGGGCAAGGAAGCCACTCACAGATATGTTGTTGTTGTTGCCTTTGATGGTTTTTTCAAGTGGTCTTGCGGCGGCTTACAAGCTGAAATCGAGGGGTTTGAATGTGACTGTGTTTGAAGCTGATGGAAGAGCAGGTGGGAAGCTGAGAAGTGTTATGCATAATGGTTTGATCTGGGACGAGGGAGCAAACACCATGGTAGTTTCTTGTTTTAGCTCAAGCCCAACATTCTTTACAACCATTAGACCTGTCTCTTATACACATCTAGATGTGTATAAGAGACAGGTTTAGACTCCAAGGTTCTCTCTTTGTCTTACAATTCTGGATCAAGACAGGAGAACTGGTCACTATCCTGTGTTTCTCCTGTCTCTTATACACATCTAGATGTGTATAAGAGACAGCTTCCTGATATGTTGTGCAAAAATCTCTCACATGATGAGCTCAGTTTAGACTCCAAGGTTCTCTCTTTGTCTTACAATTCTGGATCAAGACAGGAGAACTGGTCACTATCCTGTGTTTCTCATATACACATCTAGATGTGTATAAGAGCCAAGGTTCTCTCTTTGTCTTACAATTCTGGATCAAGACAGGAGAACTGGTCACTATCCTGTGTTTCTCATAATGAGACGCAGAGACAAAACCTCCATTATGATGCTGTAATTATGACGGTTAGTGTGTTTTTGTCAGATGTGGGATGAAAATTACAGAACCTCTCAACTGACAAGAAATTTATGTACCATAGGCTCCTCTGTGCAATGTGAAGGAGATGAAGGTTGTGAAAGGCGGACAACCTTTTCAGCTAAACTTTCTCCCCGAGGTAATTGTGTCTTATCCAACTTTTAGAAGTTTATGTTTGAGAGTTTTAGGCCTACATCTAGATCTGGTCCATCCTTTCGTGTTGCCTTAGATTTTTCTACTCCAATTACTGATGCTGAGAACCTTAATGTGACATCAAAGAACTTCCTCGCATGATTACTTGTTTCTTATATGTACTATTTATTCCAAGGTAATAGCATCACGATGTTGATCTTGTTCATTGCTCAGATTAAATACTGTCTCTTATACACATCTAGATGTGTATAAGAGACAGTCTATGGTCTTGACTCTTGAGACGACACACTGCAGTTATTTATCTATTGTGCATGGACCAAACTGAACAGGTAATCATCGAGGTGGGCTTTCTGTTGGGAAGTCAATAGCATCAGGTTGCAAAGCGGCTAATCTTGTGATCTCGTACTTGGAGTCTTGCTCAAATGACAAGAAACCAGAGGACAGCTTATGAACATTGCCAAAGTTCTTCCTTTTTTCATCACTTAGTTTGTAAACTTGTAAAATGCAACAAGCCGTGGGATTAGCCAACAAACTCAGCAAAACCCAGATTCTCATACTCACTAATTCCAGCATATAACGATCCATATATTGTTTGGTCTGTTTTCTCAGCGGTCTCGAACATGATAGAAAGAGAAATTCTTAGGACTGAAGAATCTCTCTTATCTTGAAGATCGGATTTCTGTTCTTTTGACAAGTTGGAGGGAAACTTGTTTGGTTTCTGGTGAGAAGTGGATGTTGACGTTTCGCCTGTCTCTTCTCTAAAACCAAAGCCATGGAATGGTCCCAACAAGGTTGTCATAGTGTAAGATGTTAGTATCTTAATGTCCAGGTCTCCTTGTCTCACATGCAGGGTCTCCCATTCCCGACTCATGGAGTCTTCTGTTTTGTCTTAAAATATTAGAGAGCCTGCGTTGTTCTAGTCTTTTTGTTCCTTTTAATGGTGCTTAATTGAATAGATAAAACATGAGAAAAAATGATTAAATAAAAATGATGATTGATGGTACCTTCTTTTACATAGTTTTATGTCTAGGTTAATTTTTTTTTTTTTTTGACAGCATGTCTAGGTTAATTTTGGTTGCAACTATAAAAGTAAACATAATGACTCTTCTCTTGGTTATGAAATAGGTTTTCGAAAAGTAATTTTTATGAAAATGCTAACAAAAGTGTATGCACTACTGCACTAGACCACAGTTTAAGGAATCAAATTATGATTATACACATTCACTATTGTTTCACAGTTTTCAATTTGAAGATACCAAATTGTTACAAGTAGTTTTACAGTTATTTCAAACAAGAGTGAAAGCACCATCTTAATTTTCATATCTCTAAAAATATTGACGCATGTGAGACAGAAAATATACTTAATATGATGGTCCGGTCTTTGAGATTGGAGCAGGCCTATGGGACCCTCAATGTGGGCCCACAAAAGTGGGCTTTAACCTTTTTTGTTTTTTTTCTTCTCCCTTCCTTAACTTTTAACAAAGAAAGCATAATCACTACCTTTGCTTGCCAGAAAAGACCAACTTGCCCTTATAATGCAGCAAGACTAGACTCTGGTCTATAGTACATTTGTGTCTCAAAAATAGATGCTATTATGGATTTGTGTCTTAGATGGTTGATTAGATTATCTTATTAGAGATACTATTATTATATGGTTGGGAATGATATTATTTATTGCCGTCTTTGCCCTTTCAACGATAGCTACTTCTACCGAACAAAATGTGGCGTAGAGCAAAAGCTTCGTTTTGTCAAATACGGTATGTATTCGGTATCGTGGAAGGACAGTTTGGTGAATTAACAAGACATCGAATCTAATCACACACAAATAAATGTTTAAAACTAATAAACGAAGATGGAAGAAGAAGAAGAAGAGACATGTGTTAACGGCATCTTCTATGAGTCAACCAAAGTCCGAAATTGCATTTGCATACATTAAATAAACAATTTGTCATCAGATACAATCATACTTTATCTATACCAAATTTAAATTCAAATTTCATTTTTTTATCTGGTTTAAGTTAACATTGTTTATTACTGAGTAGGAGTATTATTTTACAGTAAAGAAGAAAGGAGATATCCAGACAATTGCTCATTAAAAGGGGCAAATATTCATCAAATTGAGTGCACATTTTTTGCTTTATGATTGTTTTTGGTGACCCACATTCTCAATTTACTGTTTCCTTCATAAAGAGAAGAAGAAGAAGATTCTTTGAAATCTCTTTTTTTGTCAATTCTTCTCAAGAAAAAATACAGAAGCCGCCATTAATGCTGCTCACCCCTTTGTCATTAATGACCTTATCAATATCACCTTCTTCTCTAGCTTCCCCAGTTTCTTGCTCGTCTATGTATTAATCCGACAAACACACACAAGAACACCGAACATTCCGATCCACGATTTCTTCATTTGTCCTCACTTCCTCTACTCTCTTTCTTCTTTTTGATTTCCTGACATTTTTCAGGGATTTGATTATAAAACTCGAATTCCTTGGGAGTTTGCTTGAGAGGAGCGTCTGGGATCACGAGCTGGGTTTTTCGTTTCTTTGACTTGAGTTGACTAGCCGTTCCTCCTCTCTGAGTTAAGTTCTTCGTCTACAGAGAGTTTCTGCAAACACTTGTGTAGTTGTGTTGTGAAGTTTCAAATTCTTAAGCAAAAAACCCCGAGATGGGTCTCTTTCATTTTCCTCTCAGAATCCAAATCTGCTTCACATTCTAGGGTTCTGTTTCCTTTCTGCTAATTTATCATGGTTCATTCAAAAGTCCTGCCTTTGCTCTTTCTTTCATGGGTCATGTTCTTACAAAGCACCCATCAACTTCAAAACTCTCAGACCCAGGTCCTGTATCAGCTCAGGAAGCATCTGGAATTCCCCAAAGCTCTGGAATCTTGGGGAAATTACTACGGAGACTTATGTCAAATCTCTGCAACTGCTCACATGAGCATCTCCTGTGAAGGTAATTCTATCACGATGCTTAAGGTCATGGGGGACAAGCTTTTTAAACCATTTGGTACATTTGATGGATCTTCACTCCCGAACCACACTCTGTCTGAAACTTTCTTAATTGATTCTTTTGCTACCACATTGACAAGGCTTACAAGCTTGAAGGTTCTTAGCTTAGTGTCTCTAGGAATCTATGGTGAGGTCCCAGGGAAGATCCATCGGTTGAATTCTCTCGAGTACTTGGATTTGAGTTCAAATTATCTCTTTGGTTCTGTCCCTCCTGATATTTCCAGATTGGTTAAGCTTCAAAGTCTGATGCTTGATGGAAACTACTTCAACGGCAGTGTTCCTGACACGTTGGATTCCTTGACCAATCTTACTGTTCTCAGTTTAAAGAACAATCGGTTCAAAGGTCCATTTCCTTCTTCAATCTGCAGAATTGCAAGACTAACAAATCTTGCTCTATCACACAATGAGATTTCTGGTAAATTGCCTGATCTCAGCAAGTTAGATCATCTGCATATGCTGGATCTAAGAGAGAACCACTTGGATTCTGAGCTACCTGTGATGCCTACAAGATTGGTTACTGTTCTACTGAGCAAGAACTCATTCACTGGCGAAATTCCCAGTCGTTTTGGCGGTTTGTCTCAGCTTCAGCATCTTGACTTGTCCTTCAATCATCTGACTGGAACTCCATCCCGGTTCTTGTTCTCTTTGCCAAGCATTAGTTACTTGGACTTGGCATCTAACAAGCTCAGCGGGAACCTACCACTCAACCTGACCTGTGGAGGCAAACTCGGATTTGTGGATTTGTCGAATAACAGATTAATTGGGACTCCTCCCCGTTGCTTGGCAGGCGCTTCCGGCGAGCGGGTTGTTAAACTCGCCGGGAATTGCTTGTCCATAACTGGCAGTCATGACCAGCATCAAGAATTCTTATGTGAAGAGGCTGAAACCGAGAGAAAACAGTTACAAGGAAGAAAAATTGGGACTTTAGTTGCTGTAATTAGCGGATCCGTTCTTGTGCTTGTGTTGTCTGCATTCGGACTCCTCCTGTTATGCACAAAGCGCTCCTGTTGTTGCTGTTCAAGAGAGAAGCCGCAAACTCGGCTTAAGGTTGTGACAGACAATTCACACACCAGTCTCTCCTCTGAAGTTCTTGCTAGTGCAAGTGAGTAGCTTTGACCCAAAATGTAGACTTTTGCCTGCTATCAAGTCCTTCGTGAACTTAATATCTTTGCACGCTATCTTCTTGCAGGGTTAATCTCTCAAACAGCAAAGCTAGGTGCACAAGGTGTGCCTTCATGCCGGTCATTTTCTTTTGAAGAGTTAAAGGAAGCCACAGACGATTTCGATTCATCACGTTTCTTAGGTGAAGGCTCCCTTGGAAAGGTATGGTTCATCTGACGCAAGATTGATTCTTGTGACCTCACCATTAGTCATTTGCTCTACTCTGCTTATTTTGATTCTTTGCAGCTATACAGAGGAACACTGGAAAATGGAAGTTCCATAGCTATA
>JAHZTW010000001.1:166618751-166750741 GCA_020283515.1 Alliaria petiolata | reverse complement strand
ACGAAAGAGAAGATTACCCTTATAGATCAACATTATATGTTAATTGCAGCCATTTCTATTGGAGCAAAGCATTCCCCTTGTATGACAGCAGCTATGACTCAGTCATGGAAGCAATTGACAAGATGGAGAAAGATCTACCCGGATTCTTCTACGCAGGTAACTTCAATGAAAGTCTCAGTCTCGTAAAAAGAGCATTAAATACATGATCCATGACCATGATGATGACATGATTAGCGTAGCACTGGCACATCTATGGTCTTGAGAAGATATATTGCAGTTAATTTATCTATTGTGCATGGACCAAACTGAACAGGTAATCATCGAGGTGGGCTCTCTGTTGGGAAGTCAATAGCATCAGGTTGCAAAGCGGCTAATCTTGTGATCTCATACTTGGAGTCTTGCTCAAATGACAAGAAACCAGAGGACAGCTTATGATGAACATTGCCAAAGTTCTTCCTTTTTTAATCACTTAGTTTGTAAACTTTTAAAATGCAACAAGCCGTGGGATTAGCCAACAAACTAAGCAAAACCCAGATTATCATAGACTCACTAATTCCAGCATAAACGATCCATATATTGTTTGGTCTGTTTTCTCAGTGGTCTCGACTCTCGAACATGATATAGAATGAGAGATTTTAGGATTGAAGAATCTCTAAAACCAAATTGCTGATGTTTTCTTATCTTGATGATCTTATTTCTGTTCTTTTGACAAGTGGGATGGAAAACTTGTTTGGTTTCTGGTGAGAAGTTGATGTTTTGCTTGTTTCTTCCCGAAACCAAAACCATGAAATGGTCCCAAAAAGGTTGTCCTAGTGTAAGATGTTAGTATCTTAATGTCCAGGTCTCCTTGTCTCACATGCTCTCCCATTCCCATCCCATGGAGTCTTCTGTTTTGTCTTATCTTTCTCCCATAAAGCGTCCTCTGAGAACCTGCGTTGTTCTAGACTTCTAGTCCTGCTGTTCATTTTGTGGTGCTTAATTGAATAGATAAAAGGGAAAAAACAAAACATAAAAGGTTGTCCTATTGTTAAGAAGTTACCATCAATCATCATTTTTGTAATCATTTTTTACATGGTTTCTATGTTTAGATTAATTCTGGTTACAACTATAAATATAAACATAACGACTTGGTTCTGGGTTATAAAATGGGTTTTCGAATAGTAAATTTTATCAAAATGCTAACAAAAGTACATGTATTAGACCACAGTTTAACGAATCAATTATGATTACACATTCACTATTGATCCACCATAGTTGTCAATTCGAAGATACCAAATTGTTACAAGTAGTTTTACAGTTTTTTTTAAACAGGAGTGAAGCACCATCTTAATTTTCATCTCTCTAAAGATATTGACGCATGTGAGACAGAAATGTACTTAATATGATGGTCCGGTCTTTGAGAGTGGTGCAGACCTATGGGACCCACAATGTGGGCCCAATAAACTGGGCTTTAACCTTTTTTGTTTTTTTGTTTTTCTCCTTTAATCTTTAACAAAGGAAGCATAATCACTATCTTTGCCAGCGAGAAAAAGACCAACTTGGCCTTGCAGTGCTACAAGACTAGACTGTGGTCTACAGAACATTTGCGTCTCAAAAATAGATGCTATTATGGATTTTTGTGTCTTAGATGGTTGATTAGATTATCTTATCAGATATACTATTATTATTATTAAATATGGTTGGGAATGATATTATTATTTCCATATTTGCCCTTACAACGAAAGCTACTTCTACCGAACAATGTTTCGCAGAGCAAAAGCTTCGTTTTGTCATCATATACGGTATGTATTCGGTACCGTATAAGGGCAGTTTGGTGAATTAACAAGACATCGAATCTAATCACACACATAAATCAATGTTTTAAACTAATAAACGAAGGTGGAAGAAGAAGAAGAGACATGTGTTAACGGCATCTTCAATGAGTCAACCGAAGTCCCAAATTGCATTAGCATACATTAAATAAACAGTTTGTCATCAGATTAACAATCATACTTTATCCTATACCAAATTTAAATTCAAATTTCATTTTTTTCCTCTGGTTTAAGTTAACATAGTATTATTTTACAGTAAAGAAGAAAAGAGAAATCCAGACCATTGCTCATTAAAAGGAGCAAATTTTCATCAAATTGAGTGCAAATTTTCTGCTTTATGATTGTTGTTGGTGACCCACATTCTCAATCTACTGTTTCCTTCATAAAGAGAAGAATAAGAAGAAAAAGATTCTTTGAAATCTCTTTTTTTTTTGTCAATTCTTCTCAAGAAAAAATACAGAAGCGGCCATTAATGCTGCTCACCCCTTAATCTAGCTTCCCCAGTTTCTTGGTCGTCTATGTATTAATCCGACAAACACACACAAGAACACCGAGCGTTCCGATCCACGATTTCTGCATTTGTCCTCACTTCCTCTACTCTCTTTCTTCTTTTTGTTTTCCTGACATTTTTCAGGGATTCGATTATAAAACTCGAATTCCTTGGAGTTTGCTTGAGAGGAGCGTCTGGGATCACGAGCTGGGTTTCGTTTCTTTGACTTGAGTTGACTAGCCGTTCCTCTCTGAGTTAAGTTCTTCGTCTACAGAGTTTTTTTTGCAAACACTTGCGTAGTTGTGTTGTGAAGTTTCAAATTCTTAAGCAAAAAAACACCGAGATGGGTCTCTTTCATTTTCCTCTCAGAATCCAAATCTGCTTCACATTCTAGGGTTCTGTTTCCTCTCTGCTAATTAACCATGGTTCATTCAAAAGTCCTGCCTTTGCTCTTTCTTTCATGGGTCATGTTCTTACAAAGCACCCATCAACTTCAAAACTCCCAGACCCAGGTCCTGTATCAGCTCAGGAAGCATCTGGAATTCCCTAAAGCTCTGGAATCATGGGGAAATTACTACGGAGACTTATGTCAAATCTCTGCAACTGCTCATATGAGCATCTCCTGTGAAGGTAATTCTATCACGGAGCTTAAGGTCATGGGGGACAAGCTTTTTAAACCATTTGGTATGTTTGATGGATCTTCACTCCCGAACCACACTCTGTCTGAAGCTTTCTTAATTGATTCTTTTGCTACCACATTGACAAGGCTTACAAGCTTGAAGGTTCTTAGCTTAGTGTCTCTAGGAATCTATGGTGAGTTCCCAGGGAAGATCCATCGGTTGAATTCTCTCGAGTACTTGGATTTGAGTTCAAATTATCTCTTTGGTTCTGTCCCTCCTGATATTTCCAGATTGGTTAAGCTTCAAAGTCTGATGCTTGATGGAAACTACTTCAACGGCAGTGTTCCTGACACGTTGGATTCCTTGACCAATCTTACTGTTCTCAGTTTTAAGAACAATCGGTTCAAAGGTCCATTTCCTTCTTCAATCTGCAGAATTGTAAGACTAACAAATCTTGCTCTATCACACAATGAGATTTCTGGTAAATTTCCTGATCTCAGCAAGTTAGATCATCTGCATATGCTGGATCTAAGAGAGAACCACTTGGATTCTGAGCTACCTGTGATGCCTATAAGATTGGTTACTGTTCTACTGAGCAAGAACTCTTTCACTGGCGAAATTCCCAGTTGTTTTGGCGGTTTGTCTCAGCTTCAGCATCTTGACTTGTCTTTCAATCATCTGACTGGAACTCCATCCCGGTTCTTGTTCTCTTTGCCAAGCATTAGTTACTTGGACTTGGCATCTAACAAGCTCAGCGGGAATCTACCACTCAACTTGACCTGTGGAGGCAAACTCGGATTTGTGGATTTGTCGAATAACAGATTAATTGGGACTCCTCCCTGTTGCTTGGCAGGTGCTTCCGGCGAGCGGGTTGTTAAACTCGCCGGGAATTGCTTGTCCATAACTGGCAGTCATGACCAGCATCAAGAATTCTTATGTGAAGAGGCTGAAACTGAGAGAAAACAGTTACAAGGAAGAAAAATTGGGACTTTAGTTGCTGTAATTAGCGGATCTGTTCTTGTGCTTGTGTTGTCTGCATTCGGACTCCTCCTGTTATGCACAAAGCGCTCCTGTTGTTGCTGTTCAAGAGATAAGCCGCAAACTCGGCTTAAGGTTGTGACAGACAATTCTCACACCTGTCTCTCCTCTGAAGTTCTTGCTAGTGCAAGTGAGTAGCTTTGACTCTAAATGTAGACTTTTGCCTGCTATCAAGTCCTTTGTTAACTTAATATCTTTGCACGCTATCTTCTTGCAGGGTTAATCTCTCAAACAGCAAAGCTAGGTGCACAAGGTGTGCCTTCATGCCGGTCATTTTCTTTTGAAGAGTTAAAGGAAGCCACAGACGATTTCGATTCATCACGTTTCTTAGGTGAAGGCTCCCTTGGAAAGGTATGGTTCATCTGACGCAAGATTGATTCTTGTGACCTCACCATTAGTCATTTGCTTTACTCTTGCTTATTTTGATTCTTCGCAGCTATACAGAGGAACACTGGAAAATGGAAGTTCCATAGCTATAAGATGTCTGGTTTTATCAAGGAAATTCTCGAGCCAGAGTATCAAAGGTCACTTAGATCGGATGTCTAAGCTTAACCATCCTCATCTCCTTAGCTTCTTGGGCCATTGCACTCAAGCCAGCGGAGAACATGATCCTGCAGCGGCCATACTCTACCTTGTATACGAGTATATGCCCAATGGGAGCTATCGCGCGCATCTATCAGGTCAGGTTGACTTATGTAGTAAACGCAAAGTTAAACTGAATCTCTCTGTACTTGGAAACTCAATGTTGTCAGAATATTTTTGTAGAATCTTGCTCGGAGAAGATCCTAACGTGGCCAGATCGGCTAGCAATTCTGATTGAGATAGCAAAGGCAGTTCATTTTCTTCACACCAGTGTAATGCCTGGTTCCTTCAACAATCAGCTGAAGACACACAATATTTTGCTTGACGAACACAAGATTGCAAAGCTCAGTGACTATGGAGTCTCTGCCATCATTGAAGAGAACGGAAAGCTCGAGGTTTGCTTCATTTCCTCTCTCTCCCTCTCTCTCTTATTCTCCATTTGCATTCTCTCTTCTTTGGTACTAAGTAAGGAATTTACTGCTTCTTCATTTTGCAGACAAAGTCAGAAACCCACAAGTCAATGTAAGTATCGTTTGCCCCTTTTATAGTTTAAACCCCATGGCGTTTAGCAGAATCTAATCAAAATTGCAGCTAAAAACATGAGGTTTTTAAAAAAAAAAACATGGAGATTATGCAGGAAAATGGCTAAAAGAGAGGACGATGTGTACAACTTCGGATTCATACTTCTGGAATCTCTCATAGGACCATTGCCCACTACAAAAGGAGAGGCGTTTCTTCTCAACGAAATGGTAGCAAAGAGAAAAGAACAAAAAATCTTCATCAATTTTTATTATTTGACTGAAACCAAATGAGTAAATAGCTGTTGCTGCGATGTTACGTTTTTGTAGACGTCATTTGGGAGCCAAGACGGTCGACAGAAAATAGTGAATCCAACGGTTCTAACAACGAGCTCGCAGGAGTCTTTAGCGATTGCGATCTCAATCGCCAATAAATGCGTTTTGCTTGAACCTTCGGCAAGACCTTCCTTTGAAGACGTTCTCTGGAACTTACAGTACGCGGCTCAAATGCAGTCTGCCGCAGACGCTGAACGCAAATCTGACACGTCGTCGTGAATCCGGAGGCTAATGATTGATAGGTTTCTTTTTTCCTCGTGTATTCAAAATGTAAAGTTTTATAAGGTTGGTTTTTTTAAGAAGAAAAAAAAATTAAAGACTTATGCGAGTAAAAATCATAGTTCATTTCGTTAAATAAATATTGATTGAAGATATTGAGTTTGTAGTTGGAGATAACAGAGGTAGGCGAAATTTCAAATCTTTACTTGTGTCCACTGAGAAGTCTCCTCACACGTGTTTCGTTATTATTTGCTAGATAGAGAGGCCAGAATTAGTCAGCGGTTGGGCCCATAAGACAGGCCCAACTACAGAAAACATGTTTTTGGCGAATCTTTCTTTAAATTGCAGAATCGATCCCAATTATTCATTTATTATCAAAAAGCTAGCATGTTACGGTTTTCTAACACATGGATTTAGCATACAAATAACCGTAAACCAAGGGGCTACACACACACTTCTTCAAATGTTTCAAATAATAATCAAACTTAAACAGTAGCTGTAACTCTGGAGTCCACTGATTTAAGCACCTCCTCACCCATCTCCTTGCATCCCACCAGTTTCTGTTTCACATTCCATTTTCATTAGAAAAAAACACCAAAGATTTTAAAGTATATATTATTATTAACTGTTTGTTACTAACTCATAAAAACAAATGATAAAAAAACCATCATAATCCATACATACATTTCCCGGGGAGTAGATGTCTCCGGTTCTAAATCCTTTGTTGAGAGCATCCAAGACCGCATCTTCGATCCTCTTTGCAGCCTTTTCTTCTCCGAGTCCATATTTCAGAAGCATCGCAGCGCTGAGAATGGTGGCCAATGGGTTTGCCTTGTCCTGCCCAGCTATATCTGGCGCAGAACCATGTATAGGCTCAAAGAGTCCAGGTCCCTGATTTCAACACAAGTTTAACATTCCATGTATGGTAATAACTAAACAGGCGAAACCTTTAAAAGATTTTAGTTCAAATTTTTGTTTACCGATACACCGAGACTAGCGGATGGAAGCATCCCGATGCTTCCAGTGATCATTGAGGCCTCATCAGATAATATATCACCAAAAATGTTATTGGTGACAATTGTGTCAAACTGTTTCGGGTCACGAATAAGCTGCATCGCAGCGTTGTCGACATACATATGTGATAGTTCAACATCTGGATATTCAGATGCTAACGCTGTTACTCTTTTCCTCCACAATATCGATGCCTGTAATATGAGAAATAAGTTTGCATTACGAGAAACACACAAAAGTGAAAAAAAAGAAGAAGAAATTCAACAAAAGGATCATACAACAACGTACATCCAACACATTGGCTTTGTCGACAGAACACAGCTTGCCACGCCGTTTCCTAGCAGTCTCGAATGCAACACGAGCAATTCTGTCAATCTGAAGTAACATGAGCCAAAATGCATTATTATACATATATAGCCAATCATGTCATAGAGAACATTGTGAAGAGTAGTACCTCGTGAGCAGCGTAGAACTCTGTATTAAAACCGACTTCTTCGCCGTTTTCGTTGGTCTTAATGCCTCTTGGCTCTCCAAAGTAAATACCTCCTGTAAGCTCCCTTACAATCATCATATCAACACCTTCTGCCACTTCTCTCTTCAAGGTGGAGGCATCAACTAGCTGAAAAAAACAAGCAAATGATAAAATTACAAGCCAAAAACAAATCCAAGTGCTAAGCATATATATCAAACCGAAGTGGATAGGCTTTATATATATACCTGTGGCAAAACTGTAGCAGGCCTCAGATTTGCAAAGACTTTGAGATCTCTTCGAAGGAAAATCAGAGCCATCTCAGGTCTCAGATGTTTCTCATTGTTGTCCCATTTGTACCTGAATCATCCAACCAACCATGAACCATCCAAAAGCTCAAAAAAGACAAGTAGCTGAGAATAAAAACAGATTTCTGAATCAAGAGTCCGGTAGAAGAAGAAACAAGACACACACACACACACACCCTCCGATAGCTCCAAGAAGTATGGCATCAGATTGTTTTGCAGCCGATAAGGTTTCCTCCGGCAAGGCTACTCCGACCAAATCCAAGGCTGCTCCTCCGACGGGCATCTCCTGGAAATTAAACTCCAGTCCTGTGATACACATCAAAGACACAAGCAACACATCCGCTGATTACTAATTTTGCCCAAAACTCTGTAAACAAGTTCCAAGCAGAAAACAGCAAATCCCTAGATTCTCTCCCGTTTCTACAGAAAAACAAAAAAATCGACGATACATTGGGCGAGAGATAGAACCTTCGAGAGATCCAGCTTGCTGAAGCACATTCTTGGCAACGGAGATGACTTCTGGACCGATACCGTCGCCGGGAAGGAGAGCGATGTTGAACCGTTTTTCCCCAGGTGAATCGGCGGCGGTGCACCTTATTCGACACGGCGCGCGAGACTGATCGCTGAGGGATCTGCATTTTCCTGGGACGACATTGATCAGTTTCAGCCGGATGTTCGTTTGTAAAACCGCCGCCATTTTCTTTCGGAGTCAAGAAATTTTTGAAATTGTGACTGAGTGAGTGTGTCACACAATACTTGAAAACATACTTAAAAGTTTTTGGCACTTAGACCGGTGTGCACGTTTTTGCGTTTGCAAAATTAGGCCTCAACGTTTTAAATTTTCTCTTATTGAAATGGCTGAAACAACAAATCCTTTTTACCTATAAACCGGCTCACACCAGCAAAAAGTGTTGGAACATTTTATAGAACGGTCCTTTCTTTTTACCGATTATTACGAATACATACCATTGCGACCCGACTAGCAACTGGGTCGACCCGATTAACCGATTCCGCCTTTACAAATATAGGCCCATTTATAGCCGCAATATTGGGATGCGCTTAGGTTACACATATAGGCTCATTTTCTTTACGTAGTACAGTAGTAGGATGGCTGATGATTATTTTTTAAGATTTACAACATAAGATATTCGAGTTTCGTCGAATCTCATGATTAATCCATAAATGAGGAAAAAATTATTCTTCTCGCAAATCCATTACGAATAAATTATTCATGTCGAAATCCAATAACCAAATGGTCCATACAAAATGTTTACTACATACGGTAAAATCGGATCTGGAAGTAACGAATTCATACGGTAAAATCGGATCTGGAAGTAACGAATTTATACGCGAGAGTTGTGGACGATTTCTTAGAATGATACGGATTTATAATGGAGTGCCTAGGGAGTAGGGATCATGGTGTTGAAATGTGGACACCAAATATGAAAGCAAGACTTGCTCTATCTATTATATTTGGAACATTGTGTTGTGTACCCCACATTTTTTTATATTATCCAAACGAAACATGTCTCGAGGTTTTTATTTTATTTTTATTTTTGTATTCTTGACATCTTGATCCGTTCTGTGTAGGGTGTGAAATATTTGCAAACGATGAAGAAGTTAACTTTTTAAATAGAAAAAAAAAATGTTTTTGAGTTTTAGAAGAAAACAAGTAACGGAAGCTGAAGTCATTAATTCTCCACTTATCCGTCCCTACAGCATCTCCGACTGCCTTTAACAGTTTCTTCTTTCGTCCCATCTTTTTTTTCTTTTTCACGTCTCACGATATAACAAAACGGAATATTATTACTAAAACATGTATACTTTTTTTTTTTCCTTATCAGGTATTAGATTTCTCTGACATTTAGCTTTTATGTATGTTTTCTTTAATGTTGTTTAGATAGCTTTTCTTATTGTTATTCGCTAATTAAATTCACAAGTCTTTGTAGATAATGAAAATCTGATCTCTCCTTAAAGTTTAGTGTACGTATATATGTATGTATGTTGTAATCAATATAACAGTACATTAATTTTTACATAGTCTTTGCTTTCTGATAAAAATACCAGTTATATTTGAAAAAAATCAAATTAAGACATAAATCTAGTTCAAAAAAAAAATAAAAAAATTAAGAGATGTATTTCCTTCTATATTTTTATATTTTCTAGATTGTGGGAGTACTGTTCTTATCTGGAAGGTATTCTATGCTTACTATTATTTTTCAATATTTC
Source organism: Alliaria petiolata (assembly GCA_020283515.1). Lineage (NCBI taxonomy): Eukaryota > Viridiplantae > Streptophyta > Magnoliopsida > Brassicales > Brassicaceae > Alliaria > Alliaria petiolata. The sequence goes on along the minus strand of JAHZTW010000001.1, from coordinate 166,741,110 downwards.
TTTTTGTTTACATCTGATTAATATCATGTACACATATACAGATACACTTATTACAGTTTCATGAATACATATTAAAATTTAATGAAACCTAATTACCTTTTGGATTTGTCGACAATCTAGATTATGATCACTGGTGTTTCTCTCGGAGGCAAACATATGGAGCAAAAAGTTAATTAAGGTTTCTGTTTTCTTGTGACCAATAAAAGTTAAAGTAGTAGAAATTTTATTCAGTTACGTTGTGTATGAAGAAAGTTGATTGGAAACAAAAGTTTCTTCTCTACTTAATACAAGAGGAAGAAGAATTAAATAATGAAAAAAATAAAAATTTAAACCATGAATTCGTTGGGGTGTGTCCAACTCCAACATAGCATTAATTATTTTAGATTCATAATTAACGTGGTTTGTTTTTTTTTAAACAATTCACACACATTTTCTAAATGAGTTTATGCGTCATCCCTTCTCTATATAAAAACCCTTTCACTTTTTTTTTTTTTAATTCCAGGAACGAGAGACACTATCTATCTCAATCGCCGGTTCGATTATGGCTCCGTCCGGTTCAATCGGTTTAGCCTTATGGGTCCTACTCTTCTTCGGTCTTTCCATTATTCCCCTCGACGCTCGTGGACCCTTCGGCTGGCTTGCCGGAAAACCTCCGCAAAGGACTGCTTCAGGCGGCATATGCGCTTCTTCTGTCCGTGTATTTGGTTACAAGTGCGAAGAACATGACGTAAATACGATATTATTTTAAATATACATTTGTAGTTATTGATCATGAATAATTTTGCTAACTGATATTTGAATCGATTAATTCTGAAGGTGGTAACTCAAGATGGATACATACTGAGTATGCAAAGGATACCGGAAGGAAGAGCCAGCCGCGGAGATGTGTCGAAGAGACAACCTGTCCTTATACAACATGGAATACTTGTCGTAAGTTTAATTAACTCTTCTTCACCATTTTGCATCGCATTAGCCGTTAATTAATTTTGTGCATTTACACACACGCATGCTATTTATTTAGATCTTTAATTATGCGCAAGACTGTGCCCTTAGCTATTCAAATTAATTACAAGTAGATATTTCAAAAGAAAAAGAAAAATAAATGGCCTGCATGTGCGTAATTAAACTTCATCAGTTCATCCCACCCGAAAAAATTTACCCACCCCGTTTATAAAAAAATGATGTTTTGAATTTTTTCTTTGTTCCACAAAGATTTATGTTTTAGATTTTTAGATATACTTTTTGTTAATCAATGTTAACAAATTGTAAACTTCAACAAATATTAATTAAAAGTATTTGAATTCTTAAATTATTATTGGTTAATAGTTATTAAAAAATATTTAACTAGAAATTAATTGTATTTTAATTCGTGGGAACCAGCCAAAACATCATCTTTTAGGAAGGGAGGAGTATTTATTAAAAAAGAGTTTGAAATGTTTAAACCGAAGCTGTTTATTAAACTATCAGATTTTTTTTTTTTATATAAAAGAAAAACAGGGGAGAGTGACATCAAGCAAAAATGAGAAAAATATATTATTTGGTGGAAACTTTATACCCATTTTTCACAACTAATACAAATGTAGTTTGGATTTTCTATGTGCATACATTTATTTTAAGAGGATCAAAATATTTATACACATGTGGGCGAAGACCAACGTGTATGCTTTATCGTGCTTGCCTCGTGAACATGTACACGTACACTCTGTAAATATTAACACATCTTCATTGTGTATATTTTTTTCATAGTATTTGAATGTGAAAGGGAATGTTTCTGGTCTCTCTACGTGCCTGCAGTGTGAACTTTAGATGTAAAACTTACATATTTTAGTGGTGGGTAAAAAATAACATAATTAAAAAAGAGACAGCATGAGTGTTTAACATGTGTGTCCAACAAATAAAGTGATGAATCGAGCGTTACTAGAAACTAGAAAGTTCACTGAAATAAAGTCAATTGATAAACAGCTCTTTTCTGGTATGGGAGAATCGTTGCTTACGTCAGTTACATGTAACATAACCTCATCGAGTCTAATACTCACAAAAAATATATATATATATAAATCAAGTGCACCTCATACTCGATACTATTTTTATTAGTCTAGAAGAAAGAAATTACTTTATGCCTTACTTTATGGTTTAAGCTTCATATGGGCAGAGACGGTCGTAACTCGTTCGTAGGTATGTAGTCATGAATAATACTCAGTCTTCTGACGATTTTGACAAAATATAGTCCTTTATTTCTTATGGTTTACATTACAGAAAACAAAGTTTGAATTATATATATATATGCATATTCATATTGCTTACGATATAATGTGTAGAATAGAATCATGGAAACGGATAAAAATAAAACTCATCCAAGAAAAGAAAAGAAAAGTCATTACAAAATTGAAGATTAACAATTGGGACATGGAAAGAAAATCATAAACATATATTATATGTGCAGGATGGGATGTCGTGGCTGTTGAATCCGGCGGATCAAAATCTACCGTTGATTTTGGCTGATCAAGGATTTGATGTGTGGATGGGAAACACAAGGGGTACTAGATTCAGCAGGAGACACAAATACCTTAACCCTCATCAACCGGTCCGGTTCAATCAACCACTCTTTACACCAATATATATTACGTACGCAGTTTTTACTAAATAAACCGAGAGTTACCGTTGGCACGATGTCCGTACGTAGGCTTTCTGGAACTGGACGTGGGACGAGCTTGTGAGTTTCGATCTGCCTGCTATGTTTGACCATATCCACGGCCTAACAGGCCAAAAGATTCACTACCTCGGACATTCTTTGGTGGGTCCGACGTGATCAACACATATATATTTTCTGTGTTTATATTTATTTACAAAACCGAAAATATTTGAAATGATATTAAAATGGAAAATATCAGGGTACTTTGATAGGATTTGCATCGTTCTCAGAAAAGGGGTTGGTTGATAAATTGAGATCGGCAGCGATGCTGAGTCCCATTGCTTATCTCAGCCACATGACCACCGTCCTAGGCGAAATCGCCGCCAGAAGCTTCCTCGCCGAGGTCCCTAGCTCCTTACTTTTCCTTTTTTTCTATTATATTTATTAAAATTTGTTCTTATGTTTATATAAAAAAAAAGAACTCGCTTACCGTCTTTCAAAAACAGGCCACCGCCATTATTGGAGTGGCAGAGTTTAACCCCAAAAGGTACATCTTCACCCTTTTTTCTCAAGACATGTTTGTCATTGGCTTTTGTCTAAATACGTAAAATAATCAAACAACAAATTTGGCAGTGGACTAGTAGGGGATTTTATAAAGGTTATATGCCATCAAGCGGGGATTGACTGTTATGATTTAATCGCTGTTATCACCGGTAATGCAACAACTAATCATCACCAATTTACCATTGGTGAACTAATAAAGTCTATATTAATTACGTAATTTTTACACACACAAAAAAATATATATACAGGCAAGAATTGTTGCCTTAACGCATCAACCATTGATCTGTTCCTGGAGAACGAACCTCAATCTACTTCCACCAAGAACATGATCCACCTTTCTCAAAGTAAGTAGAACAAAATATCCCATTTGTGTTTTCTTGAAACTTTATGTACGCACGTCGTTCAAATCAAGATTTCATTTTTGTAGCGGTAAGAGACAAGGAGTTACGAAAATACAACTATGGAAGTGGTAATCGGAACATGAAGCATTACGGCCAAGCGTTGCCACCAGCTTACAACATATCGGCGATCCCACACGACCTTCCGCTTTTCTTCAGCTACGGCGGTTTAGACTGCCTGGCCGATGTTACGGACGTCAAGTATCTCATCGACCAGTTTAAGTTTCACGACGTCGATAAGATCGATGTGCAGTTTGTGAAAGAATATGCTCATGCTGATTTCATCATGGGTGTTACTGCCAAAGACGTTGTTTATAACCAAGTTACTACCTTTTTCAAACGACAAGCTTGATTGTGATTAGTATCATTAGTTTATATGTAATTTCATGTGCCCACATCCTTTAATTGTTTTCCCCAAACAAACAGGCAATTTTTTTTTTTATTACAACTTACACATGGGCAAAATAAAAAGTAATTATTAAATCGCACTTTAATTATTATTTTGTTGTAACAACTCTTGTCTAATTTAAACTAATGTTTAAGAAAAAGGATAATCTTTAGAATATATTTGTACTTCAAATGTTTTTTAAGAAAAAAATTGGAACATTGTTTTTTAATGCATATACTCTTTTGTTTTGCTGACGTCAAAATTCGTTAAAACAGTTTTGTGACCAAAAAATAAATGTGGATTAAAGTTGGGCCAATGGTCTGCTATGGGCTTTATATAATACGGGTCGAGTCTTAACCCGGTCAATAAATTAGATACCTCGGGTGGGTAGTTGTTTCCAACTATCGACGAGAATCAGCGGAACAACGGCGAATTCTAGAAAGAAGGAGAATCAGAAGAAGAAACGAAGCTGCGAATAATCTTTCATCGTTTGTGAGGAACTCTCTTCTCTCTCGATCTGTTTCGTATATAGGCTCTGGGTCTCCTGTTTCTGTGTCTTTTGGGATTTTATAAACTCTAGATCTTTTCATCAGCATTTAGTAGTTTAAAACAAAAACAAAAAACTTAAATCGACTTCCTCGTTTGCTTGCGCATATGCTGTCTTTTTTTTCTTCTCTTCGTTATATTTTGAGCCTGGGGAATGTTCCTGCTCGTTCAGCTGAGAAAATTAGGGTTTTACGAGGCTTTGATTTCTCTAGGTAGCCGATTCATCTGAATTTGTGCTAAGAATTTCCTGGTATTTCTTAGATTTCTCCAGATTTACCGGTTATATATGTCCAGATGGAAGTTTAGTTGTCAAGAGTGTTATTTCTTATGAATTTTGCAGGCACCGATGTCGGGTAACAACAACAATCCACAGAAGCCTCAAGGCGCTGCGCCTTCGCCTTTTGGGAATCCTGGGATGGCCTCTGCATCGGTTCCTGGAAACCAGGGCTTTGCTCAGTCTCAGATGGCAGCTAACTTTCAAGCTCAGTTTCAGTTCACACAAGCTCAGGCCATGGCCCATGCTCAAGCACAGTCTAAAGTTCAAGCGCAATTTCAAGCTCAGGTACAAGCAGGCATGACGATGAACCAAACCCAAGGTTCACAGGGGGGGGTTGGTGTGTTGGGTCCATCTTCGCCTTCTATGACCACTCCCGGAAGTTTGAACATGAAGAGGTTCCAGCAGAAACCGCCAATGCGACCTCCTTCTGGTTTCCCTGCGAGTAACAACACCATCTCCCCTATGAGAACAATGGAGTTAACTCCTGCCGCGCGGAAAAAGAAGCAGAAGCTTCCGGAAAAGTCGTTGCAGGAGCGGGTGGCAGCAATCTTGCCCGAGTCTGCCTTATACACACAACTTCTGGAGTTTGAGTCTCGGGTGGATGCTGCATTGACTAGAAAGAAAGTCGACATCCAGGAGGCCCTTAAAAACCCTCCCTGCATACAGAAGACGCTTAGGATCTTTGTTTTCAACACGTTTGCTAACCAAAACAACACTATACCCGGGAATCCAAATGCTGACCCGCCAACATGGACTCTGAAGATTATTGGTAGGATCCTGGAAGATGGGGTGGATCCTGACCAGCCAGGATTTGTTCAGAAAGCAAACCCGTTGCATCCCAAATTCTCGTCTTTCTTCAAAAGGGTAACAGTTTCCCTGGATCAGAGGCTGTATCCTGAGAACCCGTTGATCATATGGGAGAATGCTCGATCACCTGCTCCCCAGGAAGGGTTTGAGATAAAGAGGAAAGGGAATCAGGAATTTGCAGCTAGTATACGGTTGGAGATGAACTATGTGCCCGAAAAGTTCAAGCTTTCTACAGCATTGATGGATGTTCTCGGGATTGAGGTTGAAACCTGGCCAAGAATCATTGCTGCGATTTGGCATTACGTTAAGGCGAGGAAATTGCAGAACCCGAATGACCCTTCTTTCTTCAACTGTGACGCTGCACTTCAGAAAGTTTTTGGGGAAGAAAAGTTGAAATTCACAATGGTCTCTCAGAAGATATCTCATCACTTGTCACCTCCACCACCGATTCACTTGGAACACAAAATCAAGCTCTCTGGCAATAGTCCGGCCATATCAGCATGTTACGATGTGCTAGTGGACGTACCCTTCCCGATCCAAAGGGATCTGAACAATTTGTTGGCCAACGCAGAGAAGAACAAAGAGATTGAGGCTTGTGATGAAGCAATATGTGCAGCCATAAGGAATATCCATGAGCATAGGAGGAGGCGGGCATTTTTCTTGGGGTTCAGCCAATCGCCAGTTGAATTCATAAACGCACTGATCGAATCTCAGAGCAAGGATCTGAAGGTCGTAGCAGGAGAAGCCAGTCGAAATGCTGAGAGAGAACGTCGATCAGACTTCTTCAACCAACCTTGGTAAGCACATCCAGTCTAGTCTCTCTTATTCGCTCGGATTATATGTTTTAGTGTTGTGAAAGTGGAGGAATTCCACGGATTGATTGATGATACGAATCTGAATCATAAAATGTTGCAGGGTCGAAGATGCAGTAATACGGTACTTGAACCGGAGGCCAGCAGCTGGGAACGAGGGGCCAGGGAGTTGGTGAGTTGCTTGGTGCTACCATAGGATACAAGTCTCTTCATCTGTTTGAGCTTTTTTAGAAGAATAATTTATTGAGATTATTCTGGTTTAAAAGGGAAGTAGTGTATCTTTAATCTTGTGTATGATGAAACATTATTACTTACAACTAGATGAATGTTTTGTTTCAAGTAATTTGATATGCTCGATGGTTTTCTGCTGTTTTTTTCTTCTCCAATTTGTATAAGTGTGAAAGTAAGCATTTAGACTGAATATTATTTGTCTGTGCACAAAAAAAAAGACTGAATACTGGTCTCCATTGCTTTATAATTGGGCCCTTTTGGGTTTTAAAGTGGACCTTTCGAACCCAATTCAGATTTATTATATAGTTTTGACACTCTATTATATTCGACCCATAGACGCCGCCGGAATGCTCCGCCGAGAGATGATTTACTCCAATTATCTTTTTTCAGTTTCATGCCAATATGATCGTTGTCGCTCGAGTCCAGGTGATCTCGCCGAGTTTGATATTTGGGTTTTTCCTCTAGTTATTTTAATAAATGGTCAACTGAATGCTAACATGTTACAGCACCATCTTCTCTTTTAAATAATTTATTTACTTAAAGACACAATCACTGGATCCAAGAAGCGTTGACATTCAAAGTTTTTCTCTGAAGCAAAATGGCGATGTGGTTTCAGAGAATTTTCTTGTTGCTTCTCGTTTCCAGTTGCGCCTCTTCCGGTACACTGGAATCTCAAATGCTTAAGCAACAATGCCCTTGCTTGTATTTTGTTTCTGGTTTCTTCTACTGATTTTATTCACTCATTTTCAGAACTCAAATTTTGGCCATTGATTTCCATTTCTACAGGACCCGGCTGTTGATTAATTTGTGCATTTTTGATATGCAGATTTCCTGGAAAATCCAGACTTCGAAGCTCCACCATTAAACTCAAATGCGAGCTCTAGCGTGTTTGTGTTGCTGGATCACAACAGTACACTCCCTGGATGGACATTCCAAGGGACAGTGCAATACGTTACTTCACTTGAACTGCCTGATACCGGACATGCCGTTCAACTCGGTGAAGATGGCAAGATCAATCAAACATTCATTGCCATAGGTGACGATCTGAACTACATCCTCACATTTGCGCTGATCCCCGGAGGCCAGAACTGTTCAAGCTCTGCTGGTCTCTCTGTCTCGGGGCCAGACAGCAATGCGGTTTTCTCTTACCGGCAAAACTACAGCAAGGTTCCATGGCAGACCTACAGCCATAACTTGGGTAGTTGGGGGAATGGTGAGCCTATCAACCTAGTTCTTGAAAGCCAGACAATAGATTCTGATACAAACTCAACATGCTGGCCTATCGTTGACACGTTGCTCATCAAGACTGTTGGTATAACAGTGGTTCAAGACAATGGTATGTTACCACTCCTTGTTCCTTCTGTTTTCTCTGCTTTCTTAAAGTCATCAGATTCGAGAATGCTAAAGCTGGATTCATAGCTCAACATGATGAAAACAGATCTGGTTGATATCTTGTAGCATAGACTCATAATTCTGATTCTGTTGGTGCAGGTAACCTCTTAACCAATGGTGGATTTGAATCTGGACCGGGTTTCTTAACCAACTCAACCGAGGGAGTTCTGATTGACGCGGTGCCAAGTGTGATCCAATCAGCATTAAGGCAGTGGTCTGTCATAGGAACAGTCAGATACATAGACTCGGAGCACTTCCATGTCCCAGAAGGCAAAGCGGCAATAGAAATTCTGGCTGGCACAGCTCCATCTGGCATACTGACAGCGACAAGAGACACAAGTGAAGGTTCGAGATACAACCTCACATTTACATTAGGAGATGCCAACGATGCGTGCATAGGACATTTCGTGGTGGGTGTTCAAGCTGGATCCGCAGCTCAAAACTTCACACTGGAGAGCAACGGGACTGGCTCTGGCGAGAAGTTTGGGTTAGTGTTTGAAGCAGACAACGCTGCAGCACAGGTAAGTTTCACCAGCTACTCAGTTACAATGACAAAGGAGGATCTTCTGTGTGGTCCTGTGATTGATGAAGTGATTCTACATCCTATTGGTGGAACAGCCTCAGTAAAACCCACATGGGTGCTACTTGTTTTGGCTTTTGTTGTATCATGTCGCAGTTATCTGATTATTATATAATAAGGAAAGCTTTGTTTTGTAGCTTTTGCGTTAATGGTTAAGTCTTGGCTTTTTATAGCAAAGGGAAAGAGAACATTGGCATTAAAAGAAGAAAAAAGAGTTGACATATATAATTGAACAAAAAACGTAAATGTTTGGAAAGCACTTGAGCAGTGGACTAAGGAGTTGGGAAGAGCCAGCGAGCATCAGAGAATGGTATGGAGGAAACAGGAGAAGCTGAAAGGCGTTGAAGCTTCTGGGAGGAGAGTTTGAAGATGAACACATCCTTTGTGGTAGCTGGTGAGTTCCTTGCTGCTACCTCACGATACAAGTCTCTTCATCTGTTTGAGCTTTTCAAAAAGAAGAAGAAGAAATGTTTGAGATCAATTTGGTTTAGAAGGAAAGTAGCCTCTATGTAATCTTCTTGATGATGAAACATTAGTACTTCGAGCAATCGCATCAATTGGTTTTCATAAAACTTCTCAATAATAGAATATTAGAAAAGAAAAAAAAGAGACCCATAAAACAGAAGTGACTATTAGCTCAAAGTTTTTATTTAAATTAAAATTTAATTTTAAAATGTAATTATGTTAAAATAACATTTTTTTTTTTTTGAAAATCCAAATAGATTTTCATTGATGAGATGCTCTTATCATTAGCTTTGATTTGTAGCTTTTATTTTAGTAAATTCTTAATTCTTGTTTTGATAAATTGTGCCGGGTAAGAGATATCACCATTGTCAAATAATTGTGGGTGTTACAATTAAAAAAATTGTAAGCATTTAACTCTAACTATTAGAGGAAAAAAAATATACATCGTTGTTCTCAACAGTATAGAAGTTCAATATGAACCAACACACGCATGCATGAAATCAATTGAAAATACACAAGAATTGTGCTACATCACAGCTTGATGCCACATTTTTTAAACCTAGGTAACATTAATCTTATTTCCTAGCATTCGACATTCCAAAACCGCAACGTCTTCGACTAAATAGTGAAACACATACCGTAAAACTTTGATAAATTAATAATGTTATGACTTCAAAATTTTATTATTTTATAGAATTATTAATTTATATAGATATTTTTTGGTTGATCATCAAGAAACAATAACAAATTGTTTTCAACAGTGCAAACTTTGTTTAAGAAATGTCGCATCAATGAATTTGAAAAATGAATCAAACAACTTTCATAAACATAAAGTTGTGATTAATAATATCAATTATCGAAAAAATATATGTCAATAGCATATTCGACTATCAAGTTGAAAGTGATATTCATAAGTTCAGAATTTAACAAAAAAAATTTTTTTGAGAAAAAGTTACAAACAAATTAAAAACAAACACCACTCTTTTTGTTTTCCTACATTTGCATTCCATAATTCATGATATTAAAACATAGTTTAATTTTCAAAATACATTGGGAATATTTTAAAAAAATTCCTAAATCACTATTTTTATATACATACATATATTAAATTAAATCCCTGTTTTTTTTCAATTAAATTCAAACTGAATCCAAATCCAAATCCAATTTTGAAACCGAACAATCATCAAACAGAATGACAAATTAGTTTTTTTTTATTTATTGAACTACAAATGAGTTTACTTGGGTTTTTTTTTTTAGTATAACCGATAAACCAACGGCTCCTCTTACGATTGAACATGATGAAAACAGATCTGGTTTATATAAGTTGATATCTATTATCTTGTAAATCTAGTTGCATAGACACATAGTTCTGACTTCTGATTGATGCGGTGCCAAGTGTGATCCAGTCAGCATTAAGGCAGTGGTCTGTCATAGGAACAGTCAGATACATAGATTCGGAGCACTTCCATGTCCCAAGGCAAAGCTGCAGTAGAAATTCTGGCTGGCACAGCTCCATCTAGCATACTGACAGTAACAAGAGACACAAGCGAAGGTTCGAGAGACATAGGACATTTCGTGGTGGATGTTCAAGCTGGATCCGCAGCTAAAAACTTCACACTGGAAAGCAATGGAACTGGCTCTGGTGAGAAGTTTGGGTTAGTGTTTGAAGCAGAAAAAACTGCAGCACAGATAAGTTTCACCAGCTACTCAGTTACAATGACAAAAGAGGATCTTCTGTGTGGTCCTGTGATTGATGAAGTGATGGTACATCCTTTTGGTGGAACAGCCTCAGTAAAACCCACATGGCTGCTGCTTCTTTTCGCTTTGTTGTATGTCGCAGTTCTCTGATTGAATCTGTTTGGGAGAGAGATCATTGGCAGATCTATCTTTGCAAGGAGATGTGATAAATCATTCTCGGTTCATGATTATATATGAACACATTCGTCACACGTGAATCTTTCACAATCATGGTTTATTCTACAGTGCTACATTCTTAATTTCTACTTATATGTAGAAAGCACAGGTACAAATACACACTTGAAGCCTTGGAATCAGCAGACACCAACTAGCCACCTCGCTTATAAATGGGATCTGCAAGGCTTTGAGCTCAGGGAGAACCTGCTTGTTCACAGAGATCCAGCAGAGCCAGTGTCTGTGTCACCAACAATTTTATTAGTACAAACTAAAACGAGCGGAACAAGAAGGGCCTGTATCGAATTTTTTGCATACCTCAGGGATGGTGAGCTCGAGTCGAAACTTGGGACCATCATAGTGGTGCAAAACCGGCCTGAAAGCATCCTCTTCCAAAGCTTTGCACAGTTTCCTTACACGAACTCTCACCTATTTTGTAATTAATCATTATTTTGGGGTGTGTGAACCAATCATTGAAAAATGGTGAAAGACAGAGATTCCACATCGGAAAACAAAAATGGAACCTGTGCAGGGAATCTAGATTCTCCTTTGCATTTCTTGTCCTCCCAAGCAGTTGGGTCAATGTTTGAACCTCCAAAGGTTGTTGCCTGTGAAAAAATTACAGAGAAGCAAAAATCATGGAGTCGTGGATCAAGTCACGAGCACCATCGAGAAATTAAAGTGCCTATAGAACAAACCTCAAAAACTCCATGCAACTGGTGAGTTGTGTAGTTGTAGAGAAACAGAGGCAGACCTGGTGTTATCGTTCTAACCGAGTCCCTGTATCTTGGAGGCAAACCTGATAGACACAAAAGTGACAGTAGAAGACATAAGAACATATGAAAATGGAGATGAAATTCTTAAAATGGACAAACTCCAAGATCAATTGAATACCAAAGAGCTGGCGCTTCAGATCTTCCAGCATTGTGTCGTTGTTACAGACAAAGATATATCCCCCAAGCACTTCACTCTTTGGGAGACACTCCGAGGCAGGCAAGGTCTTGAACCTTTTATCAGCAGCAACATTCATAGAGTCGTTGTTGTGAGCGCTGCTAAAGTTGTTACCACCATTGTTGCCTTCTCTGTTGGTGAACTGATTGTAGCTAGATTTGCCTCCAGTCAAGTGTTTCAGGCCAAAGACATTAGCATTGAACTTGAGCTCGGAGTTCAGCATGTTGAAGTTAAGAGTCTCAAACTTGTTCTCCTCTTGAAACCCGAATTTCTCCCTTGGCCTTATTTCAACAGGACCCTTTGATAGATCAAGATTGTTCGAACGTTCGCCCTTGGATCTAGTCTGGTCAGCCAGTTTAGATGCAGCCATGAACCACTTCTGATCCTCTGAGGCTTTCGATTGTCCTCGGAGCTCATCTCCTAGCTGCCAAAAGCTGCGCATGTTCTCCATCTCCAAAAAGCTTTGGTTTGATAGAGACACCTATCAGAGGAAAGAGAAGAAACACTTCACCAACCAATCCTAAAGATTTTGGACTTTTCAATTAGTTACTGATTCATACATTTCAATTATTATCGAAATTTCTCTAAAAGTATGAAACTTTACACACATTTCACAAAACCGACGATTTCAGAGATCACCAAGGTGAACGAACACTACAGTTAAAAGCAAAGCACTGAGAAGTGAGATCTAAAACCAAAAGAAAAAAAACAGAGTCCGAACAAGCAGTCTGTGAAAGGAAGGTACAGAATTAAATTTGAAAACTACGTTTAAGGAGATTAGCAAAGCAAATCTTACCAGAGAGACGAACCCTAGTTTGCAGGATCCCTGAATGAGAGAAGCTGTTTGATTTTAATTGTGTTTTCAATTTTTTGGAGCTTCTTTTCCCCCGACAAAGTTGTAAATCATGGCAGTGTCCCTCTTAATGCCTGAGCAGAAAAGCTTGGTGCAGCAGAAAGCATGCCGTCTATCAACATTAGAACGGTATAATGTTTAGCTATGAAATTGAGAAACGGGATGCAGTTCTAATAAGTTACATCAAGTAAGCTCGTCGTACGGTCGCATAATAAAGAATAAGGTGCCTCTGGCCCAGAAAAAAAGTGTCTAAGCAAACACCATCTGTGTACGTGATATTATAATTTTCAAATTACAAAGGTTCTTAAAGAATTGAAGACTCTGTTTTCGTATAGAATAGGACTGGCTAGAAGTATAAAGGCCAGTTAAATTTGGGTCGATTCCACCCAAAGAAGAAAGAAAGATTTGGATCGAAATAATAGCTATTCGGTTCCTATCCGTTATATTAGTTATCAACACCGTTCCTCTTTTCTGAGATTAATTACTTAAGTGGCTGAATTTATAATCGTTTGTTACTCAAATGCATTGTTCAAAAGACAGTAGTTAATGTTAGTACAGATAAATATAAATTTTTCTTCACCATCTTAAACCTCAGACTAGGACGAATCATGAGACCACGACTAAGTCGTTGGCCCTGGTGCAGACGAAGATGTGGTCCGTTCTTCCCTACGAACAGACCGTGGAACAAAGGTCAGCCCACGAGCATGGCGTCGACCAAAGCTGACATTCGAAGGAGTTGTGTCTGAGGTGGTGAGCGTGGACAGTGCTGAGACAAGACCGTCCATGCTGGCTTTGTCTTCCACTTCCATGGCATCTGACTAAGCTTCTTCTTTGTCTTCTTCATGTTTCTGCTTTGATACACGTTGCCTTTGAAGTTTCTCTCTTCGCTTCTTTGAGAGTTGGGTCTTCTTGAAAAACTCGAATGTGGTTGGGAACTTGTGTTTGTCAACCAAGTGTCGATGGCGTGCTTTGTAGTTTTTGAACTTCAGTCCATACCCTTCCACGAGGCATTTTTACTGCAAATTAAGTTTACGAGAGCATAAAGAAGGAAGATTCAGCCATTGGATCCCAGGTGAAGGTTAAAGAGATCCATGTAAAGCAATGACAGGAGCGCTATCACAGTTACTAACAGTTTGAGCTCAGCCTCATAACGCTATTTATAGTTGCACTAGAAGATAAGAGTACAGTGCATACCATGTCATAACCCCGAGCAACTTTAGCTTGAAAGAAAGAGTCATGTGCTTCGGATATGTGTATACTTAGTAAGCGAGAAGTAGGGTAGACCCTTGAGCATACTGAACAAGACGCAGTGTGCCGGGCCTTATAGTGATCTTCAAAATTGTCCAGAGATTTCAGGCGCTCGGGACAGCCAACAATGGGACACGAGATTCTTCTGCTCAAAACAAACAAGCTCATGACCATTGTGGAGAATTGTGAACCAAAGTTGGAATTAAAACTGGTATACATGAACTTAATCAGTGACACAATAATCATTACTAAGGATTACTGGTCGTCACTTCAAAGGTACTTGCATAGCAGTGATTCAATTCCTGGCCATTTGATTACTATTTGTTAAAATTCTTCTTACACGCACAACCAACACATGTGAACATTCCAAGGTAGGAGAAATGACACCAAGGCCAGTTTCATTTACCAAAAAAGACTGTTCAAAATATTAGCTTCAGAATCCCATCCCATCACGAGAATAACACACCGAAAAATGTAAAAACCATTCAACTCTCGTAAGCAATGATATAATCTGAAAATTCTAGCCATTGCCGTAGTTGATTAAATTCTTTACATTTTACAGCTAACGACGAGCTCATCAGTGAGGAAGGATAAATACCTGCTTTCAGTTTCCACGATTTTCTGCAGATGGTTGATTTCATCTTGTGTCAAGTCCAACGCCACCTGTGTGTTAAATCCTCCTTAGAACTCAACTCTTGCGAGCATATATTTTTGTAGATGATAAACAATCTACAGCATAAGACTTATACAATGGTTGGTCACTCATTATATAATTTCATGAAAATCGAAATAGAACAATGAGATGAAATAGTTGTTTTATCCAAATTGACAAGCCTACTTAGAAGACCAAAAGTCGGAAAAAATCTTCGCCAGACTGAAATCCGAAATTTCATTGTACAAACCGATAGATCGAAACAGAATAAGTATCGTCGCTACGGAGAGGAAATCCCCAGAATCGTTTCCGGAGACAGTGAACGAAACAAGCTCGACATCAAAAATCTCAGAACCGATTTCGGCCAAGCTAATACGAAAATCATCATCAATGAGTGCCTAGTAGGTTAAACGATAAGGTTTTAAAGACAAGGAATCGAAAAACTATTCGATTGGGAAATCGATCACGCAAGAGTATTCACTGAGAACAGCATTCCATAAGAATCGACGGATTCAGATGGCAGAAGGAGTACCTGTTTAGCAAGTAGTTCGCGCTCGACATTTCCGGATGCTAAGAAAGGCGAATCGGGAGGAAATCTTCGTCGGATAGGAGTCCAGTACGGAAAGTCTAACTCGCCTACCGCCATCCCCATAGCCATCGCCCTCCAATGCAGAAGAAGAAGAAGTTCAAACTTAATTTCGTTTTCGTCTCACAAGCATCCGACTCAACAACATTTCCTCGGCTCCGCTTTATTACTGGATCCTTCCCGGGGTATCCACTTTGTCTTTCGGCCCAAATCAGGCCCACCTACGGGAAACAAAAAAAGTTTACTTTATTAATTGAACAAAAAATAGATGTTTATTGGTATACCAATAAGATTTGGACATTTGGCTAATACATTTGGCTGTGTCACGATCATGATGCAAGTTCGAATTTCCAACTAAGTCGCGAACTTAATATAAAATAGATTACTCTCACCGGACACGCTAGATGAACTAAAAATTAAACTTTTAGTTTCTTTTAGCAGATATCTAGAAAATTGAATATCGTGGTTTGCCATCTCAAATATGAGTCATGAAAAATACATAATCTCTTATTCATTTAGATTTTTTTTTTTTTCTTGTTAACATCTATTTTTCGTGCACGGTGGATCGAACTTTTTTTTTTGCTGTAAGTCAATTTCGACTGATTTATCCAATGCAACAAATTTCTGGTAGTGGTAACTAATTTAAACCCTTTCTATAGATAATAGATCAAAGTAATTTGCAAAGCTCTTAAATGTTTGTAGGTTTTACACGTGTGCACATAATTAATGGTATATAGTATATACCGGCCACCTACAAGTCTACAATGAGCTTATAAATAGCTTTGTTTATTTGAGGTTAAAAATTGAAATGATCAAAACATAGAAATCTCTTCAGTTTACACCACGCTAACGTTACTTGATATTATTGTGGAAAATAACACTTTAACCATCAGCAATTTGAATATTTGTTTTTTTTTTAAAGGGATCAACTCTACTGCTGTCGGCTCTGATATGATAAAGTTAAATTATTATACCAAAAGAAAGATGTGTTGAAGATAATCAAAATTGGATATTAATTGTTTATTTGAATACGGCTGCAATATAATTAAGAACCGTTGAGCTAAAGTTGATGAACTAAATTCGAACAGATATTCGCTGAATTCATGGCCCAGTCAAAATCATTGTCATATTAGGATGGACAAAGACTAGTTTTCAGACTCATCTTTTGAATTTAGTTTATCCATTTTGTATTTAACGACAAACATTTAATCAAGAAATATTATTTCAAAATTGGCATGCAGATGACTGACCTAATGAGGTTTGTTAAAACGTCACTTTCGATAAAAACCCTCTAACTCAAGAAATGTCCTCGCTTAAGTAAAACGTAGAGAAAATCACAGTTGTAAAATTCTGGCATTTATCTGTGAATATGATTAGATTTTAATTATTTTAAAATAACATATTTATACTATTTCTATTGACAAACAAAAAAAAGAAAACATTTATTCTCTTCTATAAAAGAGCCCAGCGGCTAGCTGTAGATATATGTCCGGTGGCATATCGGAGGGTCGACGAAACAGAGTGTTTTTCTTAGCAAGTGTTGTGGTCCTTTATATTAAAGTGAGTCCCGTATAGAAAGAAAGGGTTTAAGGAAAACAGAGAGATCAAAGCAGAGAAGATTGATATGGATACTAGTATCGTTTCAAAAAAATACACGATGTTGTGGTTCTACTTAGGGACGTTGTTCTTTTGCATGTTGGCCGAGTCGGATGCTCAATTGTCGGAGAATTTCTACGCCTCGACCTGCCCCAACGTGGAGAGCATCGTTCGGCAGGCGGTTATAAGGAAACTCCAACAAACCTCCACGACGGCTCCGGCAACGTTACGAGTGTTCTTCCACGACTGCTTCGTCGGTGTATGTATAGGCTTGTTGTGATCTTGAAACTTTTCTTGTGTTTTTTTTTTTGTATTAAAAAAGTTGTGATTTATGTGGTTGGTGACAATATAGGGATGTGATGCTTCTGTGTTAATAGCATCTGAGAGTGGAGACGCAGAGAAGGACGCGTCGGACAATCTATCTCTTGCCGGAGACGGATTCGACACTGTGAAAATGGCTAAGCTCGCTGTCGAAGCTCAATGTCCAGGCCTTGTGTCATGTGCCGATATTATGGCTCTCGCCGCCAGGGACGTCGTCGTCCTCGTAAGCCAAAGATTCTCATTGACTTTACATTTTTGATTGTCGCCATGTAAAAAGTTGTTAATAATGTGATGTTATTAGGTTGGAGGGCCAGAGTTTGAGGTGGAGCTAGGGAGAAGAGACGGGCTCGTGTCGCGAGCGTCTCTTGTGGAGGGGAAGTTACCTGGACCGGAGCTAGACGTGAACGGTCTGGTCGATATATTCGCTAGGAACGGGCTATCAATGACCGACATGATTGCTCTCTCGGGCGCGCACACAATCGGATTCTCTCACTGCGACCAGTTCGCTCACCGTCTCTACAACTTCTCAGCGTTCATGCCCGTGGACCCCACTCTAGATCCGGCCTACGCACAGCAGCTGATGCAAGCCTGCCCTCAAGTTGGGGCAGACCCCAACGCCGTCTTGAACCTTGACCTGACCACCCCAAATGTCTTCGATAATGTCTACTTCCAGAACCTCGTGGCTCGGAAAGGCCTACTCGCAACCGATCAAGTTCTGTTTAACGATTTCAGGTCTCAGGCCACGGTGGTCAGGTTTGCCAACAATGCTGGAGAATTCTACAGCGCTTTCGCCTCCGCTATGAGGAATCTCGGCCGCGTTGGAGTTAAGGTTGGGAACCAAGGAGAGATTCGAAGGGATTGCTCTGCTTTTAACTAACTTGATCGAATTTTTGTAACAACATATAATAAAACTTATAAATTCTCAAGCTTTTAAAACCTTCTATAATAAAATGTCAAAATCCACAATGGACCTGGAATTTGTCAAATTGTAGTTGTAAAAGCTATTTCTCAGGATTACTCAGGATTCCAAAAACATTATTTGAAACACGAAGCCAAATGAAAATTTATTTTATATATGGAGTTTCTAAAAATCTTTCTGTAAATCTACCCATCGTAGATGTTGCCGCGGATATATATGAACCCAAAAAACGTACAAAATCATGAAACCAAAAAACATATAAAGTCAACAAACAAAATTGACAACAACAACAACAACAACAATAACAACAAAAATGGACACAGAACAAAAACATCTGAATCGTAGAATCGACGACAAAACCAAAGAATAAGAAGCTGAGCACGATCATAAATAACGAACAGATCAGGTGCGGGTCTTGCCATAGAGATGACTGTAGACGGACTTGGTACGACTGACGAGAATCATACTCATGATGCAAGCGATGATGCAGAATCCAGACATTATGAGTGACGTCAAGAAGTAACATATGTAACCTTCGCATTTAAGGACGTCGTCCGGACTGAAAACGGACCCGTGTGCTTGTCTTTCTGCTTCCCGGTCGTATATGGTGCTTGCAATCAGACCCGAGAAGACGAGGGACCCAGCCGGGTTGGCCAGCGTCAGGAAATTGTATAAAGCTCCAAACTTTTTCAGACCAAAGAGCTCAGAGGCAGTAGCTGGGACAATAGCCCAGTGAGCACCGTATCCGAGTCCGATCAATAGCGTGCCAATGTACATCGCTCCAGGCCATCCTAACGCAAAGAAGACATGTCCTATAGACATTACTATCTGAGCTACTGCCATTGCTACCGGCCTTGGGTATGCGTAGTCCCTGCACATCATTCAAATCCAAATCAGAAACAGAGCACAATAAACAGAGATGAAATTTGCAGATCATACGTCTAAAGATTTTTAGCTTTCCGCGAGATCAAACCTGACAATGAGCTCGGAGAAATAACCGCCGCCGATACGTCCAAGGAAGTTCCAAATGCTAATCATAGACACAAACACGTGAGTGTTATTATAACCAAGAGACTGACTCATCTGACCAAGATTGTCAATCACTGTCAAACCCGAACCGGATCCGAGCAGCAGGGAGAAGAAAATAAGCCAGAAGTCGGCCTTCACGAGCGCCTGCGTTAGAGTGAAATCTTCCCCTCTGTGCGGCCCTCTCCGTCTATTCACTCTAATCGCCCCTTCTGCAGCTGCCTGCATTAGCTGTGCTTGCAAATGCGCAATTCTCTTATGTCTCTCTGACGCAGGAAGCAAATCCACATCTTTTGGTTTCTCATCCTCCACTTCACTCAAGATTAGGTCAGGGGTCTGCTGTCCCGGTTCTTGGTCTTCCCGTTTCGGGACAAGGGGTTCTTCTATTGTATCAACAGGACCGTTTGAATCTGTGAAGAAACTTGTCATGATTGGGACCAAGATTGGCACAACAAGAATGACAAACAACACAATGGTGAACGTAGTGATGATTTTGTGGCTAACAACGACCAGATCTTCAATAAGCATAACGGCCATGAGATAGACAGCGAGCAGAATGCAGACACCGTAGATGAAAGTAAAGCTGGCTCCGTCGGTGGGACGGATCTGCCTGTGACCACCAACGGGTCTGATCAAGAACATAAGACAAACAACGACAACCGCAGGCCCTACAGCGACCATGAAAATGAGAGAAGCCGGGTCTGGTGAGTGGATCATTGTATATATCTGTGAGAGGATCGCACCGCCTAGCCCAGCAAACCCCTTGAGGATACCCACCACTGGACCTCGGCTCTTGGGGAAGTTATGAACACCAGAGACTAATGATCCAGTGTTGAAGTAGGTTTCGCCGTTGTTCCCAACGAATATGAGAATACACATCTGAAAAAACAGAGAGAATTAAACATAGAGAAAGAGGTTGTGTCAGCACAGAATATACTAATTCTATGATCAAGTTGAATCGGATCCTAACTCTCAGAGATCCTCCAACACTTCTCCCAGTAAAGCCAACAAATTTTCCAGAAACAGAGAAAAATTCAATGAAAGCTGAACAAGAGATGAGAAAGCAAAAAGTGGAATTTGTCATGGATTTGACAGCGACTTCTGTGTAACCAAACAACCTTAAAACCAAACTTTTTCCGAGATTCTCCAGCATATCCTTGAATTAATAGAAAGTCTCCAAATTTTTCAGTACCCAAAAAGTTTTCGCCCAATCGAAAGACATAAACAGATGAATCTGAAGGATCACAAGCAGATTTCTCCAACCGAGAAATCAAATCGATTAACCCAGAATATGACAGAAGGAGCAATAAAAGAGAGAGAGAGAGAGAGAGAGAGAAGAGAATCATATGAAGAAAGATGATTTCAGAAAACTCACGGCCCATAGCGGCAGAATCGGAGCTCGGCCGGTGACGATAAGCCAAACCCATCCGTAACCGACGAGGTTCTGAACGGCGCCGACGAGAAGAGCGGCCCAGAGAGGCATTATCTCGGAGAGAGTCCCGGCGAGGAAGCCGACACTATCACCGAGGTCCTTGGCGACTCCAAGTCTGGCAAGCTCCTTCTGGTTGTAGTTAAGGGAGCTTTTGATCACCGGAGAAATTCTCCCGAACAAGTAGCCGATGCCAGCGCAAGACTGAATCCACATGGCGGCCACGAAGACGAGCCATCTATTGTTTATGAAAGACACAAACTTTTCTCGCGTGGTCGACGCCATTGAAGAAAATGCCTTTTGGGTTCCCGTTATTTCTCTCCGACACAGGAAAGATTCAGATTAAAAGACGATCGGCGAAATTATGTCGTCTTTCTTTTAGAGAGAGAAGAAATAAAAATTGGGTATCTGTCTGTCTTTTAGATACCGATTTTATCACTTTATACTTTTAAATTGGAAAAGGCAACAAGACATGACCGATAGATACTCCTTTTAGACATCGTAATTCGTAAATATTGAAATAGAGCTGCCAACAAAGCAGTGAAAGGATTAATTTGGTTAATTTACAGTAAATAAGATGATTAAAACTTATAAGTGCTATTACTACACTATGTCACTATTAATGAGGAAGACGTGTACAAATTGTAAATTAAAAGGCTCGATGATATTTATGAGCAGTCAATGTAGAAAATTAGAAATGCTGTGTGATTGATTGGTCACTATAATTCTTAAATGCCCTGTGCGTGCCTGCCATCTTGCACGGGTCTACTTCTTTTTAATTTACGTTGATTTATCCCTTACAGCTATTCAATATTATTGTTTATAACTCGATACTACTATAATTAACGATTCATATTACAGAAAAATACAAATAACCGATTCATGTAACAAATAATTATGAAATTTTTAATTAATGAAATAAAAACATATCTTGTAAGTTGTAACTATATTTATTCACGCATATACAAAAGTTAGCATTAGTAAACGCTTCAAAAATAATAGCTTGAAAGTCATATTGTCAGTACCAATCAGGGAGTTGAATTGAATCTTATCACAATTGTTATATCTTCTGGCTGAAATCAGATGACGTAAGAAACGAGATAAACGTGAGAAAATATGAAAGTTTTACTATAAGTTACAATTAGCTGTAATAATTATTTGCTACACTTATAAAGGAACACTTATAAAGATTTTGTAAATGTGTGATGGTGTGACAGGTGTCATTATCAGTTTATAGATTACTATAAAGTCTCAACTATTCGTTTTAAATTTTTGTTTTTCCTTATTAAATGCTTTTTATTGTTTTATTCTATACAAATGTTGAGGTTATAATTGACGGTAACTGTTAGTGTGGTAGTTGCCGTTGCTCCTTAACGATTTATTAGCCTATCATCATTGAGGAACTTCAACCCATCCCTTTTTAACGAGGTAAAAAATGTTGTAAAAGAAAAAAAAGCTTAATTTGTAATTATAGATATATGTATATACGATATACAACTTGTATCCATATCTCTTTTTGCCAGTTGCTTTTTTTTTTTTCTTTAAACATTTCCAGGTTGCTTTATACGAACGCAACTTGCATGCATGTCTTCTTAGCAACAGAGCACGAGACTGTTTTCTTTTTTGGCATTAAATCAAGTAGTGAATAGAATATGATTGGTTTACTTGGTTATACGTTTTCTTACCAAGAATCGCATTTGCAAATCAAGAATGCGGTAAACAGTCGTTTTCCCGTGTGTTTATACAATATATAAAGGTTTAGAGTAGACCAACATGCTATTAAATACCTTTTGCAACCAAAAAAAACATGCGTGTATATATAAATTATATAATAAAATAAATATGTGAGCGGCTTGACTCGGATATGGATAAGTTCTAGATTTATATGGACAAGAATTGATTTTATCATCTTTGTTTTTTTTTGGCACATATATAATGTCGTTTCCTTAAATATTCGATCAACTTATCCATTTGATATTGTATTCAAATCAGTCGAGGGTAGCCGCTATTTTATAGAAATTAAATTACTAGGCTTTATAGAGATTTACTTGCTATGAATTCATTGATAAAGACAGAATCTCAATTCTCAAAAGCCAAATGTCTCTTATAACCAAAAAAAAAAAAAAATAGACCAAGCGTCTCTTCTAACAACAAAACAAAAAACAAGAGACAGAGATCATCCACGAGATCGAATCAGATTCTTAGCATACCCAACAATCAACACATAGTGTGACAACAACAATATAATAATATATGGTTTTGATACGATCGAGTAGCTGCAGAGAATCGTTCGTTCCTTCACCCTACAAACTTCTCAATATCGTTCGGTTCAAGACACTGTTTAATTTAGATCTCAACCTCGAGTCAAGCATTCTATAAATGTGGAAACATGGGTGTATTGAATTTGAAACATACACATTAATTAGCTATATATAGGCTCCTACAATAAACTTGTACACACCAACCTGATTGATTCTAGATATCGAGATGGCGTTGAATTGGGGACCAGTGTTAATGTCGGTGGTTCTGTTCATCATATTGACGCCCGGAGTATTGTTTCAGCTTCCGGGGAAGACCAAAGTGGTTGAGTTTGGCGGTTTTCAGACAAGCGGATCAGCCATTGTCATTCACACTCTCATCTTCTTTGCATGCATCACAGTCTCCCTCATCGCTCTTCATATCCATATCTACGCTGCCTAATTAATTTGACATTGCACTAGTGTCCCTCATCGCCAGCTGCATCCTTAATTTTATTTCCTGGGCTTTTTGTTATTATTAATTGTTTTTGATCAGCTTTGATTTATAAGTACTTGTGCTGGAATTACAACGAATCCCTTTTATTTATTGTCTTGTTACCCTCCATAATTATATTATATCATTTCTTATATTTAAACCATCATTGATATAGAAGCATGCGTGATGCCGAGACCGACTATCCCTTTGTCTATATTATAATACAAACAGTTGCGATTACATTATATATATTATTGACTTTATCATTTTAATTACTACATTTTGTAGACTTGATGATAGAGTTACTTATGAAAGCAACATGTGAAGATATAGATATGTTATATATATTCAAGGAGAAGCTATATAATTAAATAATCAGTATCCGACTCAAACTTGCACTCAATCAGAGATAGCTATCGTCACGTCAAAATGTAGTACAGCTTTATCAAGTTTAAAACTTACTTAAAACAAAAATCCCGGTTATTTTTCTGAATTTCGTTCAAATTGAGATTTCCGGTTATGAAAAGAATAAAAAATCTAGACGTTGCTTACTTGTTTTGGTGAAAGAGATGCGAACGGTCGATTAAATTTGTGTCGGCATGAAACACCCTATTAGTCCATATCCTGTTTGATCTTTGGAGCTAACTGGGCTTTTAAGAATCTCAAAAGGAGTCCATCAAATATGCGAAAACGACGGCCCATAGAAAAGGGGTTACCGACTAGAGTAAATCACGAGGAACGAACGAATCATCTGCCTTGGCTGCTTCTCCAAGTAAAAAACCATAAAGCCCTCTTTAAATCCCTAGCGAGCGTCCACCCAGAAGCAGTGCAATCTGAGCTTCTGATTTTGCGGATCCTTAATCGGGAAAAATGGGTTTAACGAATTTCATATTGACGGTGGCCGGAGTAGGCGCCGTGGTGATGCTATTGAGGAGCGACGTCAAGCAATCTGTCACCGTCTTCAAGCGCAACGTCAAGCACATCCGCCACTGGCTCGAAGAAGAAACTTCCGCCGCTTCCAAGTTAGCCTTCTCTCTCTCTCTCTCATGTTTCCTTTTGATTCCCCCCTTTCACGAAGTTTTCGGTTTGTGGGTTGTGATTTCGTAAACCGGTCTAGTGTCTAATTTTTCGAAGCTTAGTTGTTAAACTTAAAGCTTATGAATTTAATATAAGGTTGTCCACTTGGTGATATCATGATCCTGTGTCCGTTTCTTTGACTGTATTATGTTTCAAATCATCCGCAGCTGCTAAGTTTGAAGTAATCGAAATTCTAGAGTCACGCTATTAGGGTAACAACTAACAAGATTTACAGCTAGTCATTTGGTTGGATGTCAATATAGTCAAATTGGTTTCTTTGATTGAATTTGTATCCAGCCAAAGAGACTTGGGAGTTATAAAGATAATTCAAACTATTAGTTGTAGTTTCTTTTGTGATCATCAGTTGTTTAATTAAAAGGATCTTGTGAGATTTTAGGAAACAGAAAAAGATTCATTATGTTATGACTTGGTGGCAGTGGTTTAGGTGTGAACAAGAGCGTGATTGATCAATACTGGTATTAGTGATTATATCTGTAGTAACAGTTTTGTGTGTGTGACTGATTGATGGGTTTGATGCGATTTTCAGGGCAGCTCAGTCCATAAAACCAAAGGAGATCGAAACAAAGGTTCCAGGGAAGAACATTCCAAAAGAGAAGGATTAGTGTGCCTCTATATATATATATATATGGAAAGGGTCTTTCTTAGAGTTGTCTACTTAACTATTTAGCTGTGGATTTTTGTTTTACGTTTAAAGGTTTTTTTTCTTTTTCTTTTTTTCTCTCTCAGTCTCACCTCTTAACGTTTGGGCATTCTTGGAAGTGAAATACAATAATGTAACCTCTCTCGTCTTTTTCTTTCTTCTTTTTTTGCAATAACATCGTTTTCCCAAGAGATTGTTCTTTATTTATATCCGATATTTTATTTGAACATCTATTCATTTTGCAGCAGTTATTGTATTTGTTTTCTGTGACATCTTCCTTTAGTACTTTGAAACAAAACTTTACATAGTTATTGGGCGAATCGGATTACAAATAGATATAATAATCATGAATGAATGTAACAAATGTTTGAAAGACAATATACAAAGAAGGTGAAATTAGTAAGCTTAAACACTGCTAAGGCAGGATAATGGGCTTTTTGTTGTTTTTTTTGGGAGCCCAAACAATGTAGACCATTAATAAAATAGCCTAAAAAGCCCAATGCTCTCAGACATTCATCCATCTCCTACGATAAAATGTAAAAAAAAAAAAAAAAACTCACCCAGATTCCGATTTTCCGCCAATATTTTCCATCGTCTTCTCCACTTCACAGTGGGAATTTGAAAATTTCTGGGAATTCCGAATTTTAATTTATCGTAGATTTCAACTCCTTGTTCGAGAAATTGGCGAAGCTCATACACAGTTGACCATGGCAGTGTCGACGTTTTCGAGCCCCTCGCCTGTCGCCGGCATCGCGGAACCACCGGCATCATTCTCCGCCGCAATTGGCTGGAAGCAAGCGTACGGAAATTAGTCCCGACCTCCACAATCTTCTATTCTTCTTGTACTCTTCATCGCTTTTATCATCACTACCTCATTTTTCTCACCTTTTCTGGTGTTTTTGGGTCGGTGGTTTATCGACAGGTTGAGATTCCGCAGGACGAAGAAGCCTAGGGTAATCTCTTGCGATTATTCATGCCTCGAGGTGGGTTTCCAATTCTTAGTTTCCAGTAGTGATTCGTAACTCTGGTCAGATGACTGTTCTTTCGTTTGAATGGATGTCGTTGATACAAGTTAAAACATTTTATTTTTGCTTTCTATATCATTGGTTTGTGACAATGCCTTTTCATTTATTTGGTCAAGGTTAGGGATATCTGCTACCGTCCTCCTGGAACACAGTTGAATATTTTGAATGGTGTTAATTTTTCTCTGCGCGAGAAAAGGTAATCCGGCTGTTTCCTCATGTCATTATTGGTTGTCCCTTGGAGGCATTTTAAGTTCGTTCCACGAAAATTTTCTCGCCGTAACGTGTATAAACAATGCCTACTAAAGCGTTTTGTGTTTTAATTCCTTTTTGCAGCTTTGGCTTGATTTTTGGGAAGAGCGGGAGCGGTAAAACTACCCTTTTGCAGGTTCGTTTTTCGCTAGCTCTTGATCATACACAGCTTCCCGGCGCTGTTCTTTGAGCTGTAGTCTTAGCAGCTTTTGTGTGTTTGTTTATCTTCTTCTCTTCTGCAGCTTCTTGCTGGGCTAAACAAACCAACATCAGGTTCCATTTGTATCCAAAGATATGAGGATGACGGCCAGCCAAAGGCGGATCCTGAGTTGCTGCCCACTGAAAAGGTGGGCATTGTTTTCCAGTTTCCAGAGAGGTAATAGTCATTATCACTTTATGTTTTGTCTTATCAGGTTTGGTGCTGCTGTTTACATGACAAGGAAATATTGATGTGGGCTTTTTGTTGTGGCCAGATTCTTTGTTGCAGATAATGTGCTTGATGAAATTACCTTTGGTTGGCCAAGGCAAAAGGGTAGTTTGCAGTTGAAGGAGCATCTGACTTCGAACCTCCAGAGAGCATTTAATTGGGTACCCCACTCCTCCTGGTTCGGACAGTGGTTATATTGTGTCCAATTATCTGTCTTATAGTTGCTTTCTTCCTGAATCGTTAGGTTGGATTAGACAGCATCCCACTTGATAAAGACCCCCAATTACTAAGTGGCGGCTACAAGCGTCGGCTTGCACTAGCTATTCAATTGGTGAGACCAAATATTTTTTGGTATTCCAAGTATGACCTGTTCTAAGTAGGTCATGCCTTTTGTAGGTGCAAACTCCAGATTTATTGATACTGGATGAGCCCCTCGCTGGTCTTGGTATGAATTTTCATCCTCCTCCTTCTAATTCATGGGTTATCCTGATTTTTTTTCTTATCAGATTGTAGCAGCAGGTGCTTGATGTCCTTCTCTCTTAGTGTTTTATGCTTCTCATTCTTTACAGAAGATGTGTGTGTGTTTTTTTTTTTTTTTTTTTTTTTTTTGTCTCTGGCGTTCTCTCTGCGTTTCTTTTCTTTTGCATGAAAATCTTAAAAATTTTCTCATACTATTTCATCTTTGATTTTGTTCTGCAAACAGATTGGAAAGCACGTGCAGATGTTGCAAAGCTCTTGAAGCACCTAAAGAAGGAACTGACTTTACTTGTCGTAAGTCATGACCTTAGGTATGCTCAATTTTGATTCTCTTCGCTTCTGTGTTTGTGGTTTTTCACATTTTCTCTCCCCTAATGAAACGGTATGGGAAACTGAATCAATGCTTTCTCTGCGCAAATAGCTGTTTGAACCATTGTTATACAATCCTTCCTCAGATTTTTCTTTTAAATATTCATCTGGCCCGTTGCAACTTAAAACAGTTTGAACTCTCATAAAACTCATGAATCCAAATTTTCCCTTTAACGTTAACTGCTACTGCTTTTTTTTTCCTCTCTCACTTTTCGTATAAACCTTGCTGCAGAGAGTTAGCAGCCTTAGTCGACCAGTCATGGAGAATGGATACAGGTGGTATTCTTCTTGCTGAACGTCCACCACTTTAGTTCAGTATTCACTATTGCGGTTGCGGAAGGTCCATACCAGGTTTGGCTTGGATGCGTTGGATTTATTTTTTTTTGGTTTTCTTGCAAAAATAATGATATAGGCTTTTACCCAGGCATAGGTTTATTATTGCGTCCTTTATGGTGGATTGTGTATGTAAGTTTTTTTTTTTGTATATGAGAGACAATCACATGTTATGGCGTATCAGTTGAGAAACATATAATATGATTCAAATCTATGCTCATGAAAATGTATGCTTAGTTTTAATACTCCAAACAAAGAATATGAGATATCTTGCTGCAACTGTAATACCCTGTAAACATTTATTACCACATAAAGAGGCGTAACATTCCCAGTAAGTCTGGAACATATTTGCCTTAATCATACCACACACAATTCACACATGCATGAAATGACATAATACACTCACACTTCTTATTTTACTTGTTTCTTGATCCCTTTCCTACAGCTTACAGCTCCAGCACGAAGTCTGCAAAGCAATCATGGATTATTATCTGGTTGGACCAAAAGCAGAACAATTATGCATGACTAAATGCCAGTGTATAAAAAAAAATTGTTTTTCAAATAAAGATATGACATATTCTTGAAAATCCAGAATCGCATTCTTCCTTTGAAATAGATGGCTTTATGCAAACATAATTGCATATAATAGTGCACTTACATTCTTCGTCTGTTTTGATCCAGTGTTCTCCATTTCCAGCTGAACGTGAACTTCTTAGCTCATACTGGATCCATCTTTTACTTGTCTCATGACAAGGGTTCACTTCATTGGGCATTAACCCAATAGAATTTGCTTCGCTATTTTTTGGATCTGTCATGCTGCTGTATATTTCGCTTTCCATTATGGAGTCCTCTGGATGTACTTTCCTATGGAAAACTTGTGCCATCTGCACTCCTCACAAGAAATTCAAGCTTGTTAGAAGCAAGCTTTTCATTGGAGCATAATAGCTAATTCTGCAAATGTACTATAGATAAATCATCTGAAATTTGGTGTGTATTCAAGATGTAGCATGTATCACGCAGGCGTTTTAAAGATAATAGGTTTTGGAAAAAGCAGATTAGAAAAAACCACACCTTTTGGAACTTCTTCTTTGTGGAAGCCACTTCAGTTTTACCTCTGTCAGGGATCCTTGAGTTTGGGTGTAGCTTTTTCAGTACCTTCTTCACAAGATGCTTTGCAGACTTGTGGGTTGAACTGGTTTGCTTCTTTTTCTCCCCATATTTGTTTTCTGAATGTTTATCTTGCATTTCTGTTACTTGAAACAGTTCTCCAAGTGATGCCCTTTCCTTCTTCCCTGCAATCTTTGTTTCTGGGAATTCTATTAGAGAACCAAAAAGATACTCTTGGAGCGGGAACTTCATTGGCTGATTATCTTCTTCAGCATCTAGTCCCTCAATGGCCTCAATGGTGGATGCAATAGTGTTAGTGTCGCTGTTCCTTCCTGATGGTTGGTTGTGTCCTTCTTTAGCTTCTGCCTCGAGGAACTTCTCCAATTCATTGTTAATGAGCTTCAAATCATTCTCTGTCACTTCTGCATTATCTGTTGCCGGGTCCCCAAATGACATGCCAAATGTTGGTGTTGCTGGTTCATCCA
Organism: Alliaria petiolata; assembly: GCA_020283515.1. Classification (NCBI taxonomy): domain Eukaryota; kingdom Viridiplantae; phylum Streptophyta; class Magnoliopsida; order Brassicales; family Brassicaceae; genus Alliaria; species Alliaria petiolata. The sequence goes on along the minus strand of JAHZTW010000001.1, from coordinate 166,711,583 downwards.
GAAGTGTTTCTCCACCAAGGGTTCCAATGGCAAGAAACCCATGAAAGAAATCACTGTTTCTCCCATCCTTGAAGTTTTCTTCTGTATTTTCCTTGGGTCCTGCGAAGGAGCTTTCCTGGAACAGATTTAGCTGTTTTCTGAACCCAGAATTGTATCTGGGGCCAGCACATGCTGCGGGGTAAACATCTTGGCTATCGAGGGTTGAATGAGCTGAAAGTGGTAAATGGCTGTTACCTGAAATGGAATTCCATGCGAAGAGAAGAATTGTTTTAATGTTTTAGAAAAGTGAGAACAGTCACTGAGGTTTGAAAAAATATGCATTCAGATAGGTGGAGAGGCATGGCATTTACTGGACTATACTCGCTAGCGTTAGACCTGGTTTAGTTGCTATCACTCACGAAACCGACGGCCAAAACAAAGTTGGTGTCTGGCAAATTGAGTGGGTGAGCTTTTTATTCAGCTAGCTGAGCCGACTCACATCACAATGCTTTGCACACAAGCACATGACCTTAGTCTTTTATCAGGTCAGCAGTTTAACTTTCTAGAAATGGATGTTAAAGTAGTGAGATAATTGCTCAGCCCAGAAATGTTTGTTAAGTCCTATTGCCATTCTCCTAGAATTCAACACACTTCCTATTCTTGTTCCTACATATTTGACAGGAAAAATAGCATTAGAGAAGTACGGTCAAATTACCAGGTGTAGCATCTTTCAATGGCTCTTTGCTATTCTCCCGGAACTTATGATGCATCCAACCCCAAAACTGCCAGAAAATAAGCTTTGGTAAGTGTTAGCTACAAGTCAGTAATTTTTTTTTTGTAGATATAGAACGTACCTTCATTTTTAAACTTCAGTTGCCACACAATACTAGAGGAGAAAGTGACTTTTATAGAGAACCGTAATTGCTTGAAATCTCTTCATATAGCAGTGAATTGGTTGCTAACAGTATCTTGAGACTTTTAGGTTGATGACAGTGGAGAGCAACACCAAGAAAGCTACAAAATTTTGGTTGGCCATTCTCTTTCAAGATCACATCAAGAACAAGTTGGGAGGGCCATTACAGACATGAGGCTACTGTTGTGGTTACATGGTGCGTAAATTCATTGGTGGAGTAGCTATCCGTAATTACAATCATCAATCATCTCAGGTATTACTATTTGATCCTTCATTTGAATTTCTATATCACGATTTTATGTGGCGTTCATGAGCCATTAATATTAAATTCACAAGTCATTTGCAAATAAAGGCATTCATAAACAGTGGCGGCAAAATGAATTTTTGCTATTGTCTTGTGTTGTGTAGACCTTAATATTTAGACATTATCTCCTGCAAATTTGCGATAAAAGAATCCATCCATCTCTCTAGTGCGGTAGAAGGGAGTATGCATTCTGTTTGAAATCTAGTTACATAGCCAACGTGACTGGATGGTACAAACTCATTCTGTGTTGGTTATAGAAGAACTGTAAACTTTGTTTTACACTGGTGCTGCTTTCCAGAGAGATTGATTTATTTTTATTTGAAACAACAATGAATGCTGGCCCCGTGTTCACTTTAGAGTGATTGAGGCTGCATTATGTTGAAATAATTTCCAACGAAAAGAGTACTGCTTTTTGTTGACTTGCCTGTCTCCGACAAGAAGAAAATGCATATAGATGATGACCATCCTGCAGAAAAGTAAAGAAAGAGTGCTTTTTACAGGAAGCATATAGGAGCTCCGTGACAAAACAACGAAGGCTTTGGTACTAAGTGAAGCTGTCCACGACATCAGGTACTATAGTTTTGCTTCAATGTTTTGTTCCATTATAATATTACAACTCGTAATGTAATGGGTTTCTTCTCTTTTTATTAAATACCCTATACCCGTTTTAGCCGTAGAAGCTCATTTGTTTTGGTAGATCAGTAGGAACTTGCTAGGATTGGACCCTGAACCTAGGCGTCTGTGTGAAACACCATAGACGATGCAGAGTAGATTAGATTAGATTAAAATTGATTTGATTAGATTAGATTAAAATTGATTTGATTAGATTAGATTAAAATTGATTTGATTAGATTTGCGGGAACAAAGACGAATATAGATAATGATGAGGAACAAAAACATGGGGAGGGGCTAATTAGGATTAAAAGGAGAAAGCATCTGGGGGTGAAACAAAGGAACAAGGGACAAAGGAACAAACAGAAGTAGATAGCATGGGTATGGGACCAAGAGGGAAGCAGTACGCTTTTGCTCCAGATTTAAACAAACTTACAAATGCTAAATTTTGCAATCTGGAGTCACTTCCATTGCTCCCACTCCATTATCTTTTCTTATTTCTTAGAATGTGATCGACTTGTGTCAATTTCACGTGGACACTCGATAGGTCGATATTCTTCTTTTGTCAGTTTCCTTCCTGTTCCTCGATCATATCTTCTTTTGGTATAATATCCAACATTTTCACTTTCCTCATTATATATATAGAACTCAGAAGTCTTTATTGTTCTTTCCCAAATAGATGATGATATATACTCTTTTTTAAGTTCAAATTTATAAAACCATTAAAAACGTAATAGCTTTTTTATTTTTCTTTACAGGCTTCATCTAGTGGGTGCACTGGTGCTGCTTTCCAGAGCCAAAATAACCAAAGTTGAATTGAAAAAGAAGTAATCGTGTTTGGTTTACCCGGACAAACTTACTTAAGTTGAATTCGAATGGATTAACAAAATAAAAATAAATTGAACTTCCATTTCATTAAAAATATTTGAAATGAAAAACATGTTAAAATAAAATCAACACTTTATCCAAAAAAAAAAAAAAAATTAACAGAATTGTATATACTGTACTGACGTCAACCGAACCTAAATTTTTTATCCGCTTCCATTGTATAAAACAAGTACACCTTTTCAATTTCTCAAGAGAACCTATTTTTTTCCCTGATAAAGAAGAAGAAGCTTCTTTCTCAATGAATAATTTAACGACATTTTACAGTGAAAGGGGGTCTGCAGATCTTTTATGGGCCAAAAATGGGTAGTAATAAAGAGAAGGTTGGATTAATCTCGGACGCAAAGTTGTTATTTTTGTGGGACTGGGCCAGTATGAGTTTGACTGCTAACTAATGGACTGGTTCACCAATTTTCTGATTCTTCTTCTTCTTCTCCATCTTGTCAGCGACCGGAAATGGTGACGTCAGCTTCTCCGCGTGGCCTTAATTAAAGCCGTTTAATCAAGGGACTCCGACCATGAGACCTGCGGCGGAGCTTGCGGTGCGGATCGGCCGAGAGCTTCTAAAGGTTTCCGGAAGCTCTCGGTCAGCTCGGACGTGGAGTCCATCGGTTGAACAGAGTCTTCACGGTCTCGGATTCCGTCACTCAGTAAGTCCTTTGCTCGTGGCTCGGGTCATTGACCCGTTCCTCCTGAACCATCATTCTCTCGCTCTCGGGTTCTTCAATTGGGCCGCCCAGCAACCGGGTTACTCTCACGACTCCCTCTCTTACCACTCTATCTTCAAGTCTCTTTCGCTTTCTCGACAGTTCTCCGCCATGGACGCCCTCTTCAAACAGGTCAAATCTCACAAAATTCTTCTCGATTCTTCAGTGTATCGCTCGCTCATTGATGCGCTTCTGCTGGGTAGGAGAGCTCAGAGCGCTTTCTGGGTTTTAGGAGAAGCTCTTTCGACGGGTCGAGAGATTCATCCCGATGTATGCAATCGTCTTCTAGCTGCTCTGACTTCTGATGGGCATTCTGATTATGCTCAGAAACTGTTCGTTAAAATGCGCCAGAGAGGTATTTCTCTGAATACTCTTGGCTTCGGCGTCTATATCGGAAGTTTGTGTAGAACTTCCGAAACGGACCAACTCTTGAGATTGGTGGATGAGGTGAAAAAGGCTAACTCGAACATCAATGGCTCCATTATTGCACTGTTGATTCTCCATGGTCTTTGTAAATCTTCAAGAGAGATGGACGCTTTCTACATTTTGGAAGAGCTAAGAAACATTGATTGCAAACCGGATTTTATGGCCTATAGAATCATAGCTGAAGCATTTGTAGTAACTGGGAATCTGTACGAGAGACAGGTCGTCCTAAAGAAGAAGAGAAAGCTTGGAGTAGCGCCCAGGAGCAGCGATTACAGAGATTTCATCCTGGATTTGATTTCCGCTAAACGATTAACGGAGGCCAAGGAAGTGGCTGAGGTGATTGTGAGTGGTAATTTCCCCATTGATAATGATATCTTAGACGCGTTGATCGGATCAGTCTCTGCAGTCGATCCAGATTCTGCTGTCCATTTCTTAAATTTCATGGTAATGAACACAGGGAAATTGCCTGCAATTCGGACTCTGAGCAAACTGAGTAAGAATCTTTGTCGGCACGACAAGAGCGACCATCTAATAAAGGCTTACGAGCTTTTGTCAAGCAAAGGTTATTTCTCAGAGCTTGAGAGTTACAGTCTGATGATATCGTTCCTGTGCAAGGCCGGGAGAGTCAGAGAAGGTTACAGCGCTCTGCACGAAATGAAGAAGAAAGGGCTTGATCCGGACGTGTCACTCTATAATGCTCTCATCGAAGCTTGTTGCAGAGCGGAAATGATCCGTCCAGCAAAGAAACTGTGGGATGAGATGTTTGTAGAGGGCTGCAAAATGAATCTGACGACGTATAATGTACTCATCAAGAAATTGTCAGAGGAAGGCGAGGCAGAGGAGGCTTTGAGGCTGTTTCAGAAGATGCTTGAGAAAGGGATAGAACCAGATGAAACGATCTATACGTCTCTCCTTGAAGGCCTATGCAAGGAGACAAAACTTGAAGCTGCTTTGGAAGTCTTCTGAAAGTGTATGGAGAGGGATAAAACAGTTGCGAGAAGGGTATTATGCGCGCTTGTCTTAAATCTATGCAGAAACGGTGAGAGAACAAATATGCCTTGTAGTTACTTTTATTGCCTAAAGTCAAGTTTCTGGCTGATTCATTTTGTGTGTGTTAGGCCATTTTGGTGATGCGTCGCAGCTGCTGCGGGAACGAGAACACTTGGAACACACAGGTGCACATGTAGTGTTGCTGAAATGTGTGGCTGACGCGAAAGAGGTTGAGATTGGAATCAGACATATGAAATGGATCAGAGAGGTATCGCCATCTCTTGTTCACACCATTTCTTCTGACCTGTTGGCGGCTTTCTGTTCATCATCTGATCCTGATTCCATTCTTCCGTTTATTCGTGCACTTGAGCAGACATAACTACACCTTTAGGCAATTATATTCCCCAAATTGTTTTTCCCTTTATTCTGTGTAGGTCCTATATATATATATATACCTTTAGCCTGCTGTACCCGAGTTCACTTCCCTGGCTGAATGTATACGTTACAACTTGTAACTTACAAGTCGTTTATTGTCTACGTAAGAATTATTCTAATGAATATTTTGCTTACGTTATATGCGATTTTTTTTCTTCCAAATTACACAGGTTTATCACTTGTACAAAAGGGTGAACCCAATTAAGCAACTATAGAATACAACAACTTAAGAGCATAATTCGCGATATATGCGATTTAGGATTTAGCATCCCTTATTTCTTTCTTTCCTTATTCTGTGTAGGTCCTATATATATAATAAATGAAGGTGGAAAGTGATTGATGAATCGATTGTATGAAGGATTGAAGAAGTATTCTCATTTTTTACTTAAATAGTTAAATAAATAAAAAAGAAAATTAGCAACGAATTTATATTCATTTCTGTTAAATCTGGATCAGCAGGTACGAGCGATAGAGCTCATCTACGACGCAACGGTCGGGTCAAAATCATGAAATTATTGTTGGTGGCTGTCCACGTAATCTGGAGTGGTGGGGACCTCTTAGGCGATTATTTCCCCCCCCCCACACAGTTAACAGTTATTACGGTTAAGATTAAAAGGCCATGATAAACGTCGTCGTTCTTGTCTTAATTTGTCCATTAATTTTTTCATATCACAATGGCAATTAGCAAACTAGAGATAAAAAGCTAATTAGAGACAAGAGATAGATTAATAATATATATTAGTGGTTGGTCCGCGCTTCGCGCGAGAGTTTTTTGTCATTAATCTTTAGTTGTATTTTTTCCATAATATAATTATTCTACTATTGTGTTGATTCATTATACATTCTCTATTCTTTAGATATATCTTTTTGTTTTTATAATATTCGCTCACGTCAAATCTTGATCTATACTCTCTTATTTTCATTTTGCAGAAGGATTATTTATATATATATTATTTATGTTTTGTGTTTTTAATGTAATTCTCGAATATTCTTATGTGTTTGATGTTATGGCCATGTTTTGATTTATTTTCTTACTCATTGTGTTGTGTTACTTAAATTATATGGAAATGAATTTGCATATTTTTTCAGGTAGAGTTCGAGTTAATTTCGAAGCGGACAATTGAAGAGTGTTTGTATTAATTTTGTTTTCCCTTTATTCTAAAGGGTAATCATTGTAATGCATGAATAATTTTTAAAATTAATAACCGGTCACGTTTCTTGTTTTATGGTCACAGCCCCTTATGTAGCCCAATAGCGCAAGAAACCCAACAATTGATCATTATTTTAACCCGGTTTTGTTTGGGCTCGTAATTACCTGAAAAGAACATGAATTTCGACCCAATGAGTTTGATTCAATTCCTAGATACCGAGCGAGAAGCAAATGAAGACCACCAAGAAGGTCCTCCGCTTCACGCCGTGATGATAATCAATGGATACAACTTCTCAACCGTCAACAATCCAGACGATACTCTGGATCTAAATCAACTTTCTTATCCCCAACAAACTCTCAATTGCCCTATCCTTATATAACTGTACTTGAACTGTATTTAATCACTTGAAGAAGGAACCCAGATCATGTTGTGCTATCTTATGCAGTTAATTTTGTGTTCAACTACAGTTGTAGTCTAATTTTCCTTTTCTCCTGCATATTTGCAAGGCCTGAAAATTCAAAGTAATTAATAGTCTATGAATTTGAGAAAAAAGATTTGAGATGATAATTTCTATAAATATTACATGGCGGCACCGTGATGCTATCGAGAAGGCCTTCCATGGCTGAAGAAGGAAGCGGAGATTACGACGGAAGAATAAATCAGAGTGATTTTAAATTGGACTGAGTGAGGTTGGTATTGAAATTTGTCCCAATTATGTGTTGTCAAATGTAAGAGGATGAGGTGGAAGGAGAAGTGAGGAATAATAAGCATGATTTCTCAATTTTATTTTTTAAAATTATTTTGTTAAAAATTAACCAATCATACATAAATTATACTAATTTTACGTTTCATTCTATACATATTTTTATTAAAGTATGAGATTTTTAACAGCTTAATTTTACTTATTTATACCTTAATTTTACTTATTTATCTTTTTATTAGATGTTAAGATTTATAAACTTATATTTTTCTTTATAAATTTAGTTCTAGGATAACTTATATTTTTAATTGTTAGGAATTTTTTGATATCGTAGTTTTTTTATAATATTACCGATACAACTTAACCTAATTCTTTATAAATTTAGTTCTAGGATAACTTATATTTTTAATTGTTAGGAATTTTTTGATATCGTAGTTTTTTTATAATATTACCGATACAACTTAACCTAATTCTTTATAAATTTAGTTCTAGGATAACTTATATTTTTAATTGTTAGGAATTTTTTGATATCGTAGTTTTTTTATAATATTAGCGATACAACTTAACCTAATTAAATATTTATAAAAGTTGAAAAATATTAGTATAACCATTTTTAAAAACTTTTTATTATTTATTTCAATTATATTCATATTAATTTTTGGTTTAATTTAGAATATGAATGGTGTCTTTTGGAATTCTTTTTATGTTAAAACAAAAAGTATAATTAGTATGTGTATTAAATTTGGAATTAAAAAAATTAGATTAAAAAATATGATGTGGCAATAATGTGGAGGATGAGGTGTCTTCATGAGAAGAGAGAAAAGGTTATTTTATATAGATAGATTAGTGTGATTAGATCCCAAATATATATAGAAAGATTAAGATAAGACAAAGAGCTAGGCTTAAAACAAACGCAACACTCTTCTCCCTCACTGTCTCTAATTCAACACTAAAGTTAACCTAATCTTTTTTTGTTCTTTAAACCAAAAAAGTAAAGAAACAAAAAAAGAAAGAAAACGCAGAAGAAGAAAGTGGACTTTGGGATCAGAGCCAGAGAGCGCCAGCATCTTTGAGAAGAGGGACGAGTGAGCCGTTGATATGTGAAGCCATCACTCTCTCCATTGCTCCTACCATCTTCCCTCCGATGAATACAACCGGAAGTGCTCCCGGAGAAGTGGCGCCGCCGCTGGAGCAGCCGAGGAGACGAAGGAGGACTCGGTGGATATCGACGCCGTAAGGGTGAAGGTCGAGCTCGTGGACGGCGGGGCTGACTCCCATTCCACGGAAGAGACGCTTGACGGCGTGGCACATGCAGCAAGTGCTCACACTGAATATAACCACTGCATTTTCTGCCGCCATCGACTCTATCCTCGCCAGAGTCTCCGATGGAAACACATTCATGTTGTTCACCTTATTGTACGACAACGAGCCCCGAGTTTCTGTTTTATATTGCATTTTGTTTTGTTTTTCTTAGAGAGAGAGAGACTATGTTTGAGAGAGACTATGTTTGAGAGAGAGTGTGATTCGGTTGAAGAGAGAGTGAGAGACATGCAGACTATTTATAGAAGGTGAAGTTCTACATTTAATTGGTAGATTTTTTATTATTCTATATGCCAAATGATAACAAAGTAATTGATGTGATAGGCATGGTGTTAGCTTTCTTAATTATACGATATTTTTAAGCTTATTTGTGTGTTTTTAAATTTTTTCCAACGATATAAAATGTCGAATATTTTTAGATATTTTTCTTCAGTTAAATAGGTTAGTAAAATAAGGGAATTGTTGGTAATAGATATCTATCCTTCTTGTCGGCTATTACCCTAATAACGTCTTGCACAGTTACACTAACTTACAGGCAAAATTGATCCAATATTATATACATGTATAGATCGTGAATAAAAAAATATATCATTCCATATAATGTATAGGCACGCGCCGAATAAGAACTTTGATGCTGCCAACATTATGTGAGCAAGTCATAGCATTGAGATGAGGTCGAATGTTTCCATTATATTCCATTTTCACTTTATTCTCAAATCCTCTAAATCAACCTCTAAAAACAAGCTACATACAATATCATCGTTAAAGGAGGTGGAATATTTTGGTTTGGAATGTAATCCATCTAGAGTATCGTGCAATATAGCTAGACATATTAAACAGGATCGAGTTAAAAAAAAAAGATGTGTATATATTATGAGTTGGAATATTTTTTTAATTCAGGATCGAATTTCGTAATCATTTTATTCTTAGCCCCCCAATAGGATATAGAAAATAGGGCAATGTTTATATAAAAAAAAGAAAGAAATAAAGGACTCATCAATATTCTTGGGATGAACTTTAATTTAAAAGAGAAGAAACTATTAATTGTGAATTTGTGATATAGTTGCTACCAGCGTTTACTTGCTCCTATCAGAATGTCAGTGTTCTTGATGTATGGAAACTACAAGTTGGCATGTTCTTTGCTAGCATCTTTTTCTTTATATATCATATTATTAAAAGTTGCAAGCTCTGTTAGATAAAACTGTAATATAGATTGTAGATATAAGTTCACTAAAAGCCTGAAAAAAGGTTGAATTTGACAAAGTTGGTCACATGCATTTTTGGCTTTCATGCATGCTTCTGCAAATTTGCCTTATTGTTTCTCATGTTTGACCAACCCCCTCCCAAAAAAGGGTAAAATAAAAATTCTTTCGTTGTCAGCACAAAAAACTTGTTACGAAATTTGTATGTACTAATCTGCAATATAGTGTCATCTCTCATCAATTCTATATGAATAAAGTCCCCTAAATTATTCGTTTTTTTTTTTCCATCTATCTGATTTTTTTATTTATCTATTTAGATAAAAATAAAGGAGGCTTATTAGGTAGGATATGGATATAGTTTAAGCGAGTCCGAAGAGTTATATGTCCCTTCATTGGTTTTAGTCTTTTAGATTTGGTGAATAAACTAAAGCTGATTTGTTTTGGACTAAATCTTTGCCTTAAGTAGAATTAAATAACCAAAAAAAAAACTTGAACCAATCTTGAGGGATTACGTTTGTCGGACCACTTTATTATTTAAAAATAAATAGAAGGTCGTTCGTTACAGAAGCCTTACGTAACAGATGTCATCAGATGTGTATTTTTTGTTGACCGGCTGGTCGGTCGGATATAACCCTGGAGAAGTAAGTGTTTCATATGCTTTTGAGGAAGGGTATTTTCGGAATCATCAAAAAGTGCTTGTTTTTCGTTCAAAGCCTGCACCTTCTTCAATGCCCACTTTTCCACATTCCTTATTCCTTTTTTCTTTTCTTTTTTTCTCTTAATTGAATCAAGTTTTTGGTTGACCGTTAAGTCATGTTTCTTGTAAGAAATTATTGATTATAGAAACTGGCTCAAATGATATTATTGTATCACAACAACAACAACAACAATAACGAGAACAAGAAGAGTGTGAAGTTGTTCCAAGTCTTAAGACACATTCTTAGTTCTGTGTTGCATTAAGAAGAGGTCTCAAAGAAGGCGGAGTGAAGAGCCCTCACACATTGCTCTGCCTCTTCATCATTCACTATCAATGAGATGTTTACCTGCAACACACACATCTCCCCCCCATTCGTTTATAAAACCATAACAACACCATAAATTATATACACAAGTAGCAGCAAATTTCCTACCTTAGATGCACCCTGCGAGATCATCTGCACATTCACTCCGTTGCTTCTAAGTACTCGGAACACCTGTTTTGTCGTTCAATCCATTTCCATTAATTATAAACTTCAAAATCAAAAACAGAACACAAGACTGCAGTTAACTCTCACTCACCTTCTCTAATATGAGTGATGATTTCTGAACATTTCCTATGAGAGAGATGATTGATCTGCGTTGAAGCAGTTTCACAACAGCAATCTTCTCTAGCTCCTCTACCACATGATCCAGCTCCTGTTACAATTGATCTCACAATATTACAATTGATCTCACAATTTATCAAATTTAAAGGTTTCTTACGTTTTCCCGCTGAATTAACTCTCTACCCCAGAGCTTTGCTGGATCCAGTGTCAAAGATATACTAACTTCACTTGTTGCCACAACATCTACCGATATGCCTAAATCTTCAAATGTGGTAAACACCTGCACACGGACAATATGTATGCTTGCAGTGCGATATTAAACAAAGTCAGAATAAAAATATCATTATCCAGTTATATTACCTTGGCAAGGAAACCATATTGGCCGAGCATACGGGTGCTTGCTATGTCCAGCATGGTCACATTACGTTTCAGAACAATGCTTGTCAGCACGGCCTACAAGGATATAAAGGAGGGGGGAAGAGGTCATTGATGTTTTTATATAATGAGTTTACAAACACTTTTGTTTCACGAACCTTACTCATGTCTCTTGATCTGGTGATTACAGTTCCTGGAGCACTGGGGTTGTACGAGTTCTTAACCCTCACAGGAATGTCGCCATCTCTTGCTGGCCTCATGGACAGTGGATGCAGCACCTGACATGGAAGAGGAATATGCTCAGCCACCAGACAGAAAGACAGAAAAGAGCTCATCACTCATCAGCATAGAGAATCTACGAGATTACCTGGGCACCAAAGTAAGCAAGCTCAGCTGCCTCATCAAACGTCAAGTACGGAACAGATTGAGCTCCAGAATATATGTTGGGATCACAAGTCAAAACTCCATCCACATCTTTCCAAACCTGCACCAGAAAAGAAAAATATTAACTCCATCTTCATGATGCAGTCTTGGCTAAACCTATCAATTACCTGAATCTCGCGCAGTCCTAACGCTTTCCCGATCGTTGTGGCCGTCAAATCGCTACCACCCCTACCCAACGTAGTTATAGCACATGACCTCCATCCCTGCAGAAACACATACATATGCGAGATTGAAGTATAGTTTTCAAAATTGACGATAAGCAAAACAGCTCACAAGCAACAATCCATTATAATATATAGAAATATATGGGAAGAAGGGTCTTGCACCACATATTTCTTGATCCACGAGAATAAAATGAAGTGAAACAATCAGAAAAATATAAACCTTTCCGAGGAAGCCAGTAACAACAGGGACTGCGTTTTCCTTGCTCCAGTCCCCAAGTAGTGTTTTCGAGACAGCAGGGTATGTTGCTTCAAGTATATCAGCATTTGTAAAGTCGTCTGTGGTGATAAATCCGATCTCGAATGCATCATACTGCCAACAACAAGCGAACAACTCATCAACTCATGACTCAAACTCATGTTAGACATACAGAATTTGGAGTTTTGGCACACTCCCAAATTTCTATAACCTGTCTGAGGAGCATTGCAATCTATAAAGTCTCAAGGTTATGCTAAAATCATGATATTATAAAGCAACATACTTGACGCGCTTTGTGGCCAATTTTATTGAGATACGCAGAGAAAAGCCTTGTGGACATGCACTCTCCAAATGAAACCAAGTAGTCCCTTGTACGTAAGGTCAACTCTTTCATCATTGATATGCCTTTCAGAAGCTGGTGTAGTCCTTCTAGGTGCTCTACACATGTATTAACAAGATAATGGATTCAGAAACAAAAAAAATTAACTGATTGCGCAGCGAAATTCAGAAACTGCAATTGGGGAAAAGGTCAATAATTCAAGCATTGAGGAAGAGAACTAAGGCACTTACTTGCAATAACCGTTGTTTCCACTCCAAGCTCGTGAGCAGTTCTGGACATAGAGAATTTCGTTTCCCATGAGAATAAGGCTAAATTTGGGCTGTGAGCAAATAAAATACACGACAAAACATCGTTTTCTTTAACCTTAAATGGAGTTCCTTTATAAAGCTCAATTCTTCAATACCTGTCTCTTATACACATCTAGATGTGTATAAGAGACAGGTTCTAAAGATTGCACTACTTGAGGTCAGGGTAACTGAAGTGTTAATCCCCTTTGTGCCAAACTCAAGCCTCTTTGAACTTAACGCAAGCCCTGGAGCTTGAACTCCGTACAACTGCAATGAAGCCGTCATTTGCTCAGTAGTGAAGCTTGCTAAAACTCAGAAACTGAGTGTGCAGTGATCTCGACGAATTGCACAGCCGTGAATTGTGATTGTTCAATGTGGGAACCTGCGACTATCAAAGTAACAGAAAGAATAAGAAAAAAAAAAGGAAAGATCAGGTCTTTCTTATAGGATCTACTAAATATCTAATGATTAACAATTAGGTAGAATCATGTTAAGGAATAATTATGAAAACTTTTTTCAACTAATGAGTATGTAAGTTGACTAGGAGAGACAAACGACGACTGCTTTTCCATCAAATCAAACAACCAATTGTACAAGCAACAATAATAAATAACATTTAAGAGTAACACTTGTATAGTTCTTTTGAAGGAGTCAAACCCAAATGGATCTGTTATAATTAAGAATGCGAAGCATATAAACCAGAAAATGTGTAAAATGGTGCTTCCTCATCACCCAACTGCAAGAAATTATGAATCATTGGAGAAATTGAAAAAACAAAAAAAAAGACGACAAAGAGCAAAACCCAGAGAAGAGTAGCCAAAGGAAGACGACGAATGTAGACGAGTACCTTAGCTGGATCTGCGTCAGAAAACAATAAAACTTCGAACTTTCCTCTGGATTCCTTCGGACACTGTTGAATCGTCCGGTCGGATTCACCACAGTCTCCGAAGGAAATAATGTTGTTGTTTTTTTTTGGTTAAGGAATGAAAACGCCGCTTAAGACATAACATAATTAAGAGAACGTGAGGCACAACACTGCTTTGTTTGCCCTTCCCAGAATGGACGGTCCAGATTCGATCACCTCCTTTGAATGGTCGTTGGTTCGAGATACCCTTTCGGCCTCGGGTAAGACGCTAAAATTGTATTGGTGTGTTTAATTAGTGAAACGATGACGACATCTTTATTCTTCGCCTACAATTATTATAGACACCAAAATGGTTTTGATATTGACAAATCGTGAAAAAAGACTTGGCCCACTCTCAGTTCCAATTATCAGAAAGAAAATAATTCCATTGATCGAAAATTGTTACGGAAAACTGATAACAGTAAAAGTAGTAATGCGACAAAAAGACACAACAATCCCCAAAACTGCCCTCGCTGAGGCCACTTCAAGCATTCTGGTAATGATGCAGTTTGTACAGCAAGACTTTTCCGGCGGCGTTTCCCATGGCCATGAAGCCACTTCCGGGGCTGAAGTCCAAGCAGCGAGGGTAATGCATCGTGCTGTTTGGCGGCGGCCAGTTTGAGAATACGGTTAGGGACGGAACGTGGACGAGTTTAATGCTGTTTTTGTTCATCGTTGAGACTATAGCTAGAATCTGAGCATCATGGTTGAACTTCATGAAATCTATTTTGGAAGTGAGATTGTCCACTGTCTTTATAGGCTTTCTCTTGCCTCCCACGAACTCGGATTTCTTGTAAATGTTTACAATCCCTCTGTCTGTTCCCGAGGCAAACAACGCTCCGTTCAGTGAACTGCAAAGAGAAGTGCCGCACGTGCTGCCTTCGTCCACGCCTTTGTATAAGCACTTCATTGTTCTCAGATCCCAGACGTAGACTTGCCCGTCACCTCCTGAGCTCAGCAACTGCTTCCCATCATCACTGAATGCTAAGGACCTCACTGAACCGTTCATCTTTAGGGTTCCCGTTAGCTCTTTCGTTTTTGAGGACACAAGTAAGATATAACCTTCGTTGCCCACAAAAGCAATGGTGCTGGAGTCTTGTGACACCTCGAAATGTTCCAAGCTTTTCTCCTCTCTACCAACCAAAGGGCCAATTTTGTCGAACTTTGCATTCTCCAAATCAAAGCTGTAAAAGAACTTTCTTCTTCCTGAGACAATGACCTGAGAGCCATTGGGCAAGAAAGCTGCTTTACGGATGGGACAATCCTCGAGAAAAATGCTCTGGATCTTGGTGTTCCTCTTTCCATCAATCTGGAAAAACCTTAACCGTCGATCCAACCCAGCAGTGAGAAGCAGCTGAGCGTTTTGATGGAAGTGGACAGAGTTTATTGGGCCGTTTGAAGGATCCGCTGCATTGGCATCCACGAGTTTTGAGTACTCAAGAAGACCAGGTAACAGCTTTGCACCACCGCCCTTCACCACAAGATCTTCATTTGTTCGGAGGAGATCATCATCAACTTCTCCATGCTGGAATTCATCATCCGAAGACTCTCCATCAATCATTTGAGAATCAGGGCGAGCCCAATCTGTCCCCGGGTTTAGCTTAACATGATGAGCCCTCAGCCTCGCATTGTACTCAGACCCGGAGATCAAGCCCTCATTTTCCTCTTTCCTTAGCTTCCTCAGACGGTTGACACTAGCTATATTTATGTTTATTTGTTTCTCTTCTTCATCCTCCCAGGCAGGTTTTCCCTTTCTGATTCCCTCAGCTTCACCTCTCTCTTCATCAGAAAGTTGTTCATCATCATCCTCCTCCTCGTAATCCGGAGTCTGCCTCACAGCAGAACGGTCAACATGGAACAAAGCAGAACCATCTGCTTCTACATCGCCGTCTTCCTTTCCAAACGTAACAGGGGAGTAGAGAGACCCTAATATCAAATTCTCAAGCTTTTTCATTTCAACTTGTTCCGACTCTCGTTGCTTCTCCTCCTCCATCTTTCTTCTCTTTATCCTAGCGTCATCGTCGGACCCAATGTCTTTCCCATCCCCAGCATCTCTGTTTTCTCTTCTACCCTTACTTGTCGGAGCGTTCTGAGATAACATGCTGATCCCTCAATTCCACAAATTCACTGCTGCGTAAAACAATAACGATAAGATTCGCACCCAAGTTCGTTATCTATCGGGAAAACAGAGCTTAATTAAGCCCTAACTTCGGCAAATGCTACTAGTTAAACCTAAATCGAGCACAAATAATGATTGCACTGAAGGAAGATGAAACAACTTACAAAGTTGACGAGCAGAAACCCTTTCGACGGTGGCTGTCGGCGAGAGCTTCTCTTTTTTGTAGGAGATTTAGGGTTTTAGAAGTTTCATTTACCAACAAAAAAACAAACAAATAAAAATTAGAAAATTTCGTTACATAGCCCTTTTTTGGGTCAACGGGTTTACGCCCCTTGAAAAAGCCCATGGGCCAAGACAGGTAGCAGACTAAAATATCATAATGGTACTTTCGTGATTATTGCAAAGAATATGCCTTGTTTCATTGGAATCTATTTGGCCAATAAAGAGCCGAGAGCCGAGAGATTCGAGAGTTAACATCATTGGTGTTTCATTTGGGCAGCGTGAGATCGGACATTCCCACCGAGCTCATTTCCTACGCAATCTTTCTCCGTTCGCCGCCGCCGCGATGGAATCGCCGAAGCATTCTCTGATCCCTAGCTTCCTCTACTCCTCTTCTTCATCGCCGAGATCTTTCCTCCTCGATCAGGTGCTGAATTCCAACTCCAACGCTGCGTTCGCCTCCTCCAATCTCGAGAAGGCTCCTTCTCCGGCCGCGCGTTCCTCTCCCACGGCGATGCTGTCTCAGAAGAATTTCCTTATTGCGTCTCCCACGGAGCCAGGAAAGGGGATCGAGATGTACTCACCTGCCTTCTACGCCGCCTGCACCTTCGGTGGAATCCTCAGCTGTGGTCTGACTCACATGACCGTTACCCCTCTCGATCTCGTCAAGTGCAATATGCAGGTATGCACCCGTAGATCCATTATCCTTCGCATGTTTTCCGGAATCATTTTCGCCGATCCGTGTACCTGTGTTGCTCAGATCTACGTTTTAGCCTTGTTTTTTTTTTGGTTGGTTAATTCCGTGATCTGATTTTATCTGTAGACTGATATTTAGCATTTCCCTGTCTTTTGGTTTTGTGCTCTATTTTGTTATATGAGGAACTGTTTTATCTCTGTTATGCGTATCTTCGTCCATCCATTTCCATGTTGTACTCTAAACTTGAATAGACGTCCTTTCTTCTGCTGCCTCGCTTGTGTCTCTTTTTTCCTTGGATTGGTTGCAGTTGCTTATTTTTATTAGTCATTCTATTTCGATCTAATACCTCGATCTGTTCTGAGTGCTGGTTATTGTTGTGCGTTCTTTCCAAATTTCACTCGACGTTGTGTTTGTGGATTGATTTACTTGGTCTTGCAACACTGATATTCCTTGCCATCCAGATTGATCCGGCAAAGTACAAGAGCATCTCGTCTGGTTTTGGAATTTTGCTGAAAGAGCAAGGAGTCAAAGGCTTTTTCCGTGGATGGGTCCCTACTCTGTTGGGTTACAGTGCTCAGGGTGCGTGCAAGTTTGGATTCTACGAGTACTTTAAGAAAACATACTCTGATCTTGCTGGACCTGAGTACACTGCCAAATACAAAACCCTCATCTACCTTGCTGGTTCTGCTTCTGCTGAAATCATTGCCGATGTTGCACTTTGCCCATTTGAAGCTGTCAAGGTCCGGGTTCAGACACAGCCTGGATTTGCCAGGGGAATGTCCGATGGGTTTCCCAAGTTTATCAAGTCCGAAGGATTCGGAGGGTGAGTTTTTTAATGCCAATAACATCTCTCTCCCTTGTTACAGCTAGCTATTTGTGCCTGATTTCTTGTTTTTTTTTTTTGCAGCTTGTATAAGGGTCTTGGTCCACTCTGGGGACGTCAGATTCCTTGTAAGTTCTGGCCTCGGTTTTGCAACCTATTGCACTGTTTCTTTTTCTTTTTTTTTGGTCATGAAGCATATATGATTCTTTAAAAGCAACGTGTATTAATGATATCTGCTAATGTGGCAGACACGATGATGAAGTTTGCTTCGTTTGAGACCATTGTGGAGATGATCTACAAGTACGCAATCCCCAACCCGAAGGATCAGTGCAGCAAAGGTCTGCAACTCGGGGTGAGTTTTGCAGGAGGATATGTTGCTGGAGTGTTCTGTGCAATTGTCTCCCACCCTGCAGATAATCTGGTGTCGTTCCTCAACAATGCTAAGGGAGCAACCGTCGGAGATGTAAGTCACTATGTTGAATACAAGAGCCAAAAACTATCTGATTTGTGTTGCGGTAGGATTAATATTGAATTGATGTAATGAAATGTTGCAGGCGGTGAAGAAGATAGGAATGTTGGGACTGTTCACAAGAGGGCTTCCTCTAAGAATTGTGATGATAGGGACATTGACTGGAGCACAGTGGGGATTGTACGATGCCTTCAAAGTGTTTGTTGGCCTGTAAGATCCTCTTTCCTCTCTTACTTTCTTCCTTCCTCTTTACCTTAAAAATTGCGAACTCTCATTCTTTTAATTTGATTCAGGCCAACCACCGGTGGTGTTGCCCCAGCCCCTGCCATCGCAGCTGCTGAAGCCAAAGACTAAAATGATGATGAAAAGATTTAGGATTTTTGTTTGAAAAAAATAAGAAAAACGTATGGCAATGAGGAAGAGTGAGCTCATCCTCCTGATTCCAACTTGATCATTTTTTTTTGAAATTTGTGTTCCTGAATTCAGGATAGTGCTCTTTCTCTCTTCACATACTCTCTGCCTATTATTGTTTATTTCTTGTCCTTTTTTGTTTGTGTAATCTTAAAAGATGAGAGGGACACACTCAAAAGAGAGAGAGAGTGGGCACACCCACTTACTACTTTTGTCCGGTTTCATTTGAAAATCTCTTTTTGTTTTACGACCATTCTCTCTATTACTGTCAGGAATCGCTAAGTTTTTTTTTTTGGTATTAATGTTAAATTTATACCATTTTCTGAGAAGATGCACTGTTGTTGTTGAACAACTTATTACAACATCGACAAAGAAGGGAAGAAGTAGAGAGACTACAAAGAGGAGCTAATACAAAGGAAACATAGCTCTAGGAGAGAAGCAGATCTTACATGTGCAGCCGGAAAAGAAAGAAGACTGTCCCTCATTGTCCTATCAATAGCTGATCGGAGGGTAGCCACATTTGAAGAAGAACCAGAGAAGATCCGGCTGTTACATTCCTTCCGCAGGAGATAGATGATGAAACACAAGCTTTACAATCGAACCTTTTGCTGAGCGCGCGAGCGAGAAAACGATTACTCGAGATCCAAGAATCACTAAGTTGCTTGCTTGGTGTCAGCTTATATAAGCATCATCAAATAATCTGTTGAATACATTCATAACTGCATGTTTTTTGTTGTAACATAATGAAAATAGTATATAGAACGACTAATAGTTGACAAACAACAAAAAAAGAGAACACGAAGTCGCCCACCGTGGGGCTCGAACCCACGACCACAAGGTTAAGAGCCTTGCGCTCTACCAACTGAGCTAGACGGGCTTTGATGTTAAATTCCATGTATTCTATCGCTAAATACTCTTTAGGATGCGCTAGCAGCAACTCTTACCCGCTGATTCTTAATCAAAATAAACTAAACTCACAAAACATTGCCGTTGTTAAAAGACTTGGAAATTGTTTTTTGGGCAACGATCAATGTGCTAGGGAACCAATTGTTGAAGTATTGTATGCTTAGTTGATCCTTTTGGGTCTACAGTTAATGTGTGGTGTGTTGATAATTGGAAAAGTTATTGCGTTAACAGAATAACTATTCTTGATTCGTTGGAGAATAAATAACTCAGTTTGTTTCAATAAAAAAAATATTAAGATCGAAACCATCTACTTTGCCAGTATAGCCTAATATTATCATTTTCGTAAAGAACTAGAAGAGAAGTCGTTTTCAACAGCGTAAATGGGCAATAACCGGTCTGAATATAACGATTAAAGCCATCGTATTAACGAACCCGTAGTTTTAAAGAAAATTGGAAGAAGTCATTCAAGGTGTGACTTGTGCCTCAAATCATCATTGTCAAGATGGGGCTTGTAGGCACAACAGCTCTTTCAATTATACACATAGAACCTCATACTTTTCCAACTTCAGTTATAAACCATAACAACTATCACAACAAATGAAAACTCTAACCGAAATCATACAAAGCAAACGGACAATTAAACTAAACAACAAACATAGCAAATAATAACCAGAATATGAAAGAGAATGCAGACAACTATAAAAACCAGAAGGAGAGCCAAAATAAAAGAGACCTCGATGACTATGCTCTCACAAAGACGTTATTACGCAAAACCAAAGTAAACTCTTAAAAAATAGTCCTCTGCAACACCAAAATCAAAGTGTGTTCTATAATTCTTACAAGTTTTGAAACAGTGTTCAACTGCTAAACACAACACAGCACCGTACCAATCTTCATCACCTTCATTTCACTAGCTTAGCGCTTCTTCTTGCTGCTCGCTTTTGCTGCATTGGACTTTGAAGGTGTTGCTACCAAATATATGAACAAAACCACCATGGAGATCACTGAAACAAGTGATCCATATTTTGCCAGTACCTTCTGCAATAATTGGAACACAGTAAGATTAGAACTGTTATATTTGATGATTTCATTGGGACGGGAGAATTACACATCGAGTTACCTTGGCCTGAGATTATTATAGCAGCATCAAGAGCAACATCCAATACACAACACAAGATAGCGATAAAAGTCAATAACGAGAAGAAAAAAAAACGTTTAGGATATGAATGAGAAAGAACAATCCTTAAGAGATCAAATTTACCAGGGCAAGCGTGTCGGTTGGAGGTTTGTCTGCGAGGATGTCTAGAGGTAGTATTGGAGTTGAGTACGCTTGCTACAAACAAGAAAACCATAACAGATGATCACATCAAATAAGCAGATTTTGAGTAAAAGAATAAAACTTTGTTGCTTTTTACTAGTTTTGGGTGCTAGAAGTTATGGATCATTTGTTATAAGATAAAGTTGTGAAAATGGGTGGAAAAGGGATTATGCATGGCTCTACAGATACACACAAGAAAATTCTTCCACTGAAAGAAGAACAAAGGGCGCTTATAAATGGCAAACCTGAAGAGCTGTCTTTGTGGGGATCCGGAAAGTAACCAGAGCAGGAGCACCATAGAAGGGTCCTTTAATCTTGGCCTCGAGTTCGAAAGAATGAGACAGAATACCTCCCCTGCACACAAAAAGGGGGAAAACATCAGACTAGTGACGAAAGGAAAAGCTAAAGCAGCTGCTAAAACATTGATGATTAAGGAAGAGTACTCACGCATCAAGTCTTTCCCATGATTTTGATGTGTTTCCATTAACAACTTCGAATGTGCCTTTATCCCAGCTATTATCAGTCAGAGTAATATCATATGCCGTCCTGAGAGCAAACACCAACATATCCCATACTTTTAGCAAACATTCATGAGAAATCACAAAGTCTTCGTAGCAGGCAAACACGAAATTCACGAGATCAGATCAGATGGCGTTTCGTTCATTAGCTACTGATATACATTCGCAAATCACTCTCCCATACGGTAGATCTAAGGATAGATCAAGCATAATTTCCTAATTTCCCGATCTCTCCATGCAAATAGACTATCAGAAACTTACACGGATCGGAAATGAAATGAGAGAAATCAGACGGATTGCGAAAAAAAAAACTAGAGGAGAGGTAGAGAACTGACGCAGATCCCTGGTTGTAGATGTCAAAGGAAACGGAGACGCGCTCGGCGCCAGATTTGAGCCTGTTAAGAGTAGCTTTCTTGTGAACCACCATGAACGGCATTTCCGAGGTCGCAAACGAAGCAGAGACAAGCATGAAAACCGCCACGGCGGAGATCAGAAGCTTAGCTAAGGCGATGGCCATGGTGTGTGATCTTCGACGATGTAGTTTGTTGGAATTTGGTAGGCAGATGCGAAACAGATCTACGATTGATTTCCTCCGCTCATAAACCCTCCGACGACGATATAACAACGCCACTGACCAGCACTCGGAAACAAAAAGTCAATGATGGGCCCAATTGTTTTTTTCACCTGATAATGGGCCCACTTATAAAAGAAGCCCATTATCATTAAAAAAATGGCGTTTTTCTTGGGAATTAAATCTGGGGATTGAACTGGGAAGAGATACAGTAAAACAATGAAGATATCGATCAACTTGTAACACAGCCTGTCTCCTGCCACAATCTAACATGTTTCTTCACTCACACCATATTTTTCATTGGATTCTATTAATTATCTCGTTTAATAATAAAATCTACGCGATTGCAAATCTTAAAACGCAATAATGTTTTATACATGCCAACGATTCATTCATTCAAGGACATACATAGAGGTTTTGTTACCAGAATCTCATTATTATTTATTGGTTGGAGTAAGAAAACAAAGTTAAAAAAAAAAGGAGGAGGGGTTGATGATCTGATTCGGTTAATCGAGGTGGCGGGGAAGTTAAGTAAAGAAGTCAACGAGGAGGAAGTACAAAAACTATAAACCGGAGAGCCAATTAAAATTAGGCAAGTGGGTATTGGGGAATTCACATCTTCCCGTAAGAAACATAGTTAAAACTTGGATTAAACCGAAAGGCATGTGCGGTTTCTTTTCTTTTTTTTTTGGTTAAATTAAATCATGTATCTGCCCATTTGCTATTGAATAGAAGAGAGCATGTGGGGGAGATTGCATCGAACTCTGAAACCTAAGCTGTGAATCTGTTTCCACTTTCTTCTCTCCCCATCATTCTTTGGAACCTTCAAACCAACCTTCCCTCACATGCTTCCTCTGTTCTTCTATAACCTCCCTGAGATTCTCTTCCTTTTTTTATATTACTCTTAATAAGCTTCCCATATCCGGATATATCCGCTTCTGGTTGTTACAAAACCTCCATACTTTTAGCTTATATTTGTCAATGTTGCGTATGTTTGTGTCCGCATATGTAGGACGATGATATGTTGTGAGCAAAAAGCATAGCAGAGAGAGAAGCATGGGCTGTGCGACATCTGCTTATGCTGTTGTGGGAAGGAAGGACAAGAAGAGGATCATTCAAGAATCCGTAGTGTTTGTTCTACAGCTCCGCGTTCCTGTTCAGTCTGATCTTCATCGCCAACTCAAAGGCGTTGCTCCCAAGACAACCATCGATCGATTGACATGTCTTAGGAATCAGATTCAGTTAGTAGCTGAGGACACAGGTAGATGAAATCACCCTCTTCTTCCCCTCTTTTCTTGCGTGCTAAGAAAAAGGTTCCTAACATATCCAAAGTTTCGGTTAAAATTTGCAGGCGGTTCTGCCATCTCTGAGCTGCGTACAGCTTTGGAGGAGTACTTGTCTCTTCTAACCGGTCTTATCAAGAAAAGTATGGGTTCGGAAATTTTGATTTTAGTTAAGAGATTAATGTATTGTAAAATCAAATGGTGATCTCAGAATGCTTAACATTATAGAGAATGATGGAATGGAGGGATGCGTGGAGTTCAAATGGAGAACCCTTGGAGATGGTAGACGAGTAAGTTGGATTTTTTTTTTTGCTTGAAGCCAATCCTGAGGATTTGGATTTTGTTTGTTCTGTTATTCTTAACAATGTGAAGGTGTATATAGGCAGAGATATGTTTCACAAACCTTTGGATGGAGATGCTGACAGTGATCCACATGATGGCTTCTTTGGCATTGACTGAAGCTAACTCTCTCATGATTCCAAAGGATTGCTCTGATTCTGGCAATGGCGTCCGTGTGGTCTCCACTGGTTTGGCCTTCTTCGATCTTCACGCTTATCTATTTACTTCTGTTTTGCTGTGTCTTGCAAACCTGATTCCTCTGTCACTTTCAAACAGATTGCAGGAGAGATGCTATTGACTTGCTGCTCAAGGCGTCTGGATACTTGGAGTTCTGCACCCGAGAGATTCTTACTCGCTTTCCTGCTGATATAAAGTATGAATCCACAAACTCAGAAAATTCAGGCCGGACATAATAGTGTACTTACATATCTGCAAACTTGCAATCTGTCTGCAGAAATAAATTGCCAGATGATATGCAGGAGAGTGTGATACAAACTCTCTCTATCCAAGCACTTGGCCAGGTTTACACACTTTTTGAAACTGTGACTCCTGAATTTGAATCTTGTATGGGTTTTAATTTTTTTTTAATGTGTTTGAATCTCACTGCAGGGAACTGAGATTCAACTTGGATTGGCAGTTGATAGCCAGAAAGCAACACTGTCTGTGAAGAGGAGACTTGCCTGTGAGCAAGTCATCTATTTCTCTCAGGTCCTCCTCGTATTTTAATAAATCTTCATCTTCTTACCTACTTGGGGGGACAATCATAGGTTTTTGCTCTAACCTCTTTGTTAATTTCCTGTAAATGATCCCATTATCATTTCAGGCATATCACTGCTTGTCTGGTTGTGAAGAAGTCAGCCACGGATGCGCCAAAAAGCTTCTCCGGTTCATCTACTGGAAGTTTCTGGAAGCAAAGGTATGTATGAGAGCTACTGTTGGAAAGTGATCATACAGTTGATCTTTTTTCCATCTCTATTGTTCTCAAAATAAATCAACCACTCTGTTATGTTCTGTTTTTGCTTGACAGGCTGCGGCATACTACTACCATGGACTGGTAACAGACAAGGGAAGTGAGCCGGCTTGCCACGTAAGCGCGGTGTGTTGTTTCCTTGCAGCTGCAGAGATCCTAGGAGAAAGCAAGAAGGCTTGTCTTAGCTTCTGTTTAGCTCATCCTGTCACCAGGTTTTTTGTGTTTCCATTATAAAAATATCCAACATTCATTGAGCATGTGAATTGTGTGAATTGAATCAGTATGTTTTTATCAGGGCTCCTCCTATGTGGGGGGTTATGAAGCATTTGAGCCAGAAGATTCCAGAAGTTGCTTTTAGGAAATCTCAAACGTATGGATACATGCTTGAAGAAGAAGAGAAGTAAGTGTTTTATCTTGTGGCGTTCATTTAAACTAATTTGAATAAAAACGTATTAGATGGAGAAAAAGCTGATGATTAATTATGATAAACCACAGGGCAATGCAGTGTTTGCCAGAGCTCCCAGACTTTCAATTGTCGCTGAGACCAGACGAGTTTGAACTGCCTGATATGGAAGCCGACTCTTCTGCAGGAAACCAGACCCATTTGCTTAGTGAACATCTTGACAACTCCTCTGAGAATCATGATGATGATGATTGATGATGAACTTGATCGTTGAGCAGCACTCTCTACACATTTTCTTTGGGTATTTTACCACTTATAATTGTTTAATATTCTAGAGTTACTACTTCTTTTACACTGGTTTCTTCTCAGACAAAAATCTGATATTTGTTTTGCTTTTTGAGTATAGCATGTAATATCTATCTGAGTGACTAATTATTTTTGCTAATAAGAAGAATTTGTAAGGAAAAGGTCTAAGAAAAGGAATAAAGTATGTTGGCAAAGAAGACTATATATGTTGGAGTAGAAGTGGTTATAGTGTGAGACGCTTAAAAACGGCACGCAGTTTACGCGTCTTAATTTGGAAATAGGCTATGGCATGATGATTGATAACTGCGGAGTCACGTGAGTGAGAGTCACGTGTGGGTGATGATGAGATGTTGGATTCTCGCACGTACCAACTTCGTGGAGGCGGTTAGGGATTTCATCAGATCGGAAAGACGGTGATAGTGATAATCTCCGATGGAGACGTGATCGGCTTTTGTCGTCTACCAATTCGGAAAATCAATCAAGGTTGTAAACAATCGGGGAAGGCGATGGAGAAATTAACCCGCAAGGAGATTCCGATTCTATCTCACTCATCTCTTGTTTATTTACCATTCCTAATTAGCCTAAACAAGCGAATCAACAACACTGATGTGTTAATGGTCCATCTTTAACTTGCTGTTTTCTTTTTCCGGAACAAATTTAGTTAATGTTTGTTTCAAATGCATCATCATCCAGCAAACGATAAAAGTATTCAGAGACTGCTCGATTTAAAAGATAAAATCCAAACGATCATTACCATATTATCATCATAACTTACAAAAAAAAAGGTATCAGCCAAACTAGTTTATCTTTCCTGGAGATCAAAAGTAGGAGATGAAGAAAGAAAGAGAAAGATGGAAACGCTGCATAGCTCCAAAAGTTGTACTTAAAAGCTAGAGTCCTGACTCCTGAACAAGACAAAACAAACCAAACAGAAAAGCAAATCACTCATAGACGGAGAGAAAGGTCGAGAGGCGGCTCCTCTTCCTCCTCCATGCCGCCGTTGTTTCCGTTGCCGGATACTCCAAATGGGTACCCATACGGATACGGAAACGGGTCGTAACCACCCACCATCATGGTCGTCTGTTGATCCGGTCCGATCCAGGGTCCGGTTGCCGAAGTGGATCCTTGCGGTGGGTTATGGTAGAAACAAGGATAAGGACGAAACAATGTGGCGTCGTCGAGGATGGATGGAGAATGAGAAATGACGCCGAGGTTTCTGCGAGCAGCGGCGCGTTCGCGTTTGTGGGCGTTCTGGTGACCGCCGAGAGCTTGAGAGGTGTAGAACTTGCGGGGACAGTACTGGCACGGGAAGAGACGGTGGATGGTCGGATGTTGAGCTCCGGAGAAGGAGTGTCTCTTGGTCGATGATCGAGGTTTTGATGAAGGACTCACGAACTGATGGAAAGACGGTGGTGGCTCCGCCATTTTTAAGGCTATTAGCTACAGAGAGAAAGAGAGAGAGATGATGATGACAGAATATATGAACAAAAAAAGCGTAGTCGAATTAAAGAGAGAGAGAGAGAGAGAGAGAGAGAGAAAAAGAGAGTGAGGCTGTGGGTTTTATGGAAGGGTTTAAGCTGTCTCTTCTTTGTTTGTTTGCGTCGTTTGTTGCAGAGAATATCTGCTTTCCAAATTACTCTTTTGCCCTCAGCTTCCTCTCCCTCTAACTAATTTCACAGATCCCAATTAAAATCCTTTTGCTCCATCCATATATGCATGGGATGCATAACATATCAACATATATACATATACATATACTCACTTTAACACATACAATATCGAGTGAAAACTAAACTTGTACTTCCTCCCCCAAGTAATATATACATCATGAGCAAATAAATTAAATTAATTTATTTTGTAACAAAGAAAAAGGAAACTAATTGGTAGGTAGCGTCGTTGAAGGTTAAATTGAGATGAGGAAGACACCTCAAGAGCACAATATTCCCTGATTAAAAAAAAAAAAAGAAGAAGAACATTTAGATTGGATAACGTCCCAATATTTTGCTAATCTGTTTTTGTTTTAAATCTTTAAAATCGTTTAATTAGACATAAATGAATGTAGAGAAGTCAGTATAGTTGATTGAGATAGTAATTAAAGAGTAAAGAGGTTCTAAATTGAAATCTGCGTCGTTGAGTTAAAAGAAAAGAGAATGGAGTGGAAAGAGAAATTAGGCTGTTGTTGATGGGATCAGGGACTTCTCTCTCGTGTTTTCTCTCTCTCTCTCTCTTTAAAAAAAAAAAGAAAATTGTATATAATTAAAGAAAAAAGAGAGTGATTGGTTGCTTTTTGTGTTGGGACTGTTACATCCTGCAACGGGAGATAATCTGGTAACGACACGTACTGACTAGACAGTTGTGTGCACTGTGCAGTACACATACACGAACACACACCCTCGCACACTTGAACTCATTAAAAACAAAAAACAAAAATTGAAATCCATGACAAGGCTTTTTAGTTTTTTTATTAATGAGTGAGACTAGTGTTTGATTGATTTGATATGATAGTAGTACCTTGTTGTGATGCCAAAGAAGACAATAAGAAAAGAGGGTCATCAAGTTCCAAGATGGAATTGCCAAACAAGGAAGGCTTCCATGTTTCTCTAACCCTCTTTATTCTTTCCATTCTCTCACTACTTACCCATCACTCTTAACTCTCTTTCCTCTTTCTCATCATTGCTTTTCCTTTTTTCTTCTGCTCGTTACTTCTTGGATCCTTTACAAAATATCTGTTTCTGTTCACTCTAAGCCCAACATTATAATAGTTATGGTCTCTTTCAAGCCCATATTCGAGGAATACACACAAGGCCTATATCCACTTCAACTAGCTCTCGTGTTTTTAGTTCATCCAAACTACTCTGTTAAGAGGGCCACTTTTTAATAATTAACAGATATACTATTTTTTAATCCAAGTGTGATTTACACATAAACACACTTTTTCATCTCTCATATCTCTCTTGCACTTCAAAATCAATTTTTATTCGAACAATCATTTTCCATAACAGATTTTTGTAAATGCTAACCGATTGGGTAGAAAATGAGTATACGCTTTTTTTACTTAGAGATATAAAATCAAAAGATGATTAATGGTGCCTTAAATCTATGGTATTTGGCTTCTTTTTTTTATTAATTTTCTCGACGATAGTACTATTTTTTTTTTAAAGTAGCATGTTATTTAGAGAAACAGCACTCCAACTAAGTATTTCTTGTTCATGTCATTTACTTACTTAATTAATTCCCACAGTATAGTTATCTGCCTAAATGATTGTGTATATATAATCTATAATTTGGTTGGTAATTAAGTTTTGGTCAAAATAAGAAACGTTTGCTTGAAATTGAAGCAACCCCACATTAAATTTAACTTTTGTGTGCCGAAAAGTAAAATTTCTTTCTCCGTAAGCATATTCTAAAAGCCCATTGGCACCAAGTTACCTCTTCTCACACACAATACACAGACTTGTTCACATTCACTTTTCACTTAATGCCTCCTCATCATTTCATTACTTATTTATTTGATTTAATGCAGGTAACTTTGTGACATTTTTTTCTTTGATTACATTTGAAAACCAAGGATTGCTTCGATTAAAAGCAAAAGAGAACATGTTTATGGTAATATGTGTATTTGTGTGGGAAAGAGGAGAAACTTAGATTGCCTTAATCGATGTTGTCTTTTTGTGGATTGTACATTGGAAGATGGTGCACAATGCACATGTGACTTGTCTTTGACCTTCTCCACCATTTTTCTCTATTATTTATTTTACAATGTTTAGAAATGTACACAATAAAATTGATACAAACTTTGTTGTATTTTCAATTTCAATCATTATAATGTTCACATACATACCCATGTTATGTCCCCATTCTGTCTTTTCTTACATAAAGTAAGCTCAATATTTGGTTTCTCTTGCATTGAGCCTTTTTGTTGGCACATAAAAAGCTGGGTCTGATCCACTCAATTCGGCACGAAAAGCCAAATTCGCTTGCATACGTTCTAAACACCGCGCATTGCCGCATACCAAGCCGACCTGCATCGCAATATATAAATCATGTAGTACATAAGCCGATCAGACTCGTAACCTACATTCGACTTAGATTTATTCTAAGTGGTATCAATAGAGACGCCGACCTGCTTCGCAGTTGATATTCACACTTAGAAAAATAAATGGTACAAAACAACTTAAGCCGAGCTACTCGCATGTTTTGTATTCACACTTGTTTAAGCCGGATCCTGTTCCGCAATCTTTTGTCCTGTAACATTATTTAGCCGACCGCATCTTACAGTCGACTTGAGAATCCTTCTAAGTGTTTATAATACTGCCGACCAGATTCGCATATTCCACACTTAGAATTTTAGTCACATGGTTATTAAAGCCGATACCATTTCGCAAAATCATGTTCGTACTTCAAAGATAAACGCAATCATTTTTTAAAAAACAGAAAGTTTCATTCAATACGTCGAGAGTTACACTTCTTCAAGTCTTACAAAATAAAATCCAAGTCGGTCATAAAAACCCTTAGATTAAAGTACAAAAGCTACGATTTCACATCGGCTACTAATAAATACTTAGACAAAATACAATATTGGGGATGATCAGTCCCCGGTTTTCTCGATCTCTTCCTCAGTCCTCTCCTCGACCGTTTCCTCGGTCCCTTCCGTCACAGACACATTCTTCTCAGATGCATCCTGCTCGGCATCCTTGGGCGGATTATCACCCCCATCCTCCTCTTGAATTTCAGTAGGAGCCTTCTCTACTGACGGGACCAATGCAGGAGACCGAGTCCCAAGTTCAGTCTCAGCCGCGGTCGAAGGTGCGGCGGGATTTCTCCGAACGACCGATCTTTGTTCCCCAAACAACTCGTCAAGGGTTAGAATCCTCAGCTCGCTGGGCTCGAAACTGACCTCCTCAAATGCATCTTGCTTGGACTCCCAGTCCCGAAGAGTGTCGGCTACCTTCTCCTTTACAGGAACGGACAGCATAAGACCCTCCTTTTCGAAGAGCTGAACTGCCTGGTCGGCCCCTTTCCACTGAGCTGTGGTGGCAATAATTTGTTCGGCCTCGTCCCTCTGGGCCAAATATCCATTCATCTTTTGGATGAGACCGGCGTAATAGTTATTTACCCGTCTCATCGAAGCCCTCGCGTCCTCCCGCGACTTTTCCTTGGCATTTTTCTCATGTTGAAACTTCTTAAGGACGCGACTCACCGCCTCCTTCCACTTTTCAACCTCGGTTTGAGAAGTTTCTAAGGCTACCTCGGCCGCTTGAGCCCTTTGCCTCTCCGCTTCTGCCCCTTGCGCCGCAATCTCCAGATCAGCACTTTTCTTCTTTTCGACCTCAAGAGCCTCTTTAAGAGACTCCAGTTCGGCCTGGTTATCCGCACGCTTGCGAGCATCACGGTCATAGCTGCACATCACGTCAAGCGTGGTGCTAAGGGCCTACAAACGGATAAAGTACGTGTTAGCTCGAGCAAGACAAAATGATCAAAATTGACATGAAGACAAGCTAGAATTACCCGAGCCTGCTCCATTGCAGCACGCGCAATCTCCTCTCGACGTATCAGACATGAAATATCTGTGGAAGGCCCAGCCGGATGATCCTTAAGCTTAAGGAAGAAGTCAAGACAGACCATCGGATCAGCCATAATCTGTCCAGATCTGCGATACTCGTAGGAAAATCCGAAAGGGTGGAGAGCCCTCTCGACCCGGGACCTCTTCGGCCCAGGCGCCCTCTCTTCGGGAGAGAGGATGCTAGCATTTTCATCAACCGACCCAACAACGTTCGGATCGGTCGCTTCGGTCTCTTCACCCACCTCAGGGGTTTTCTTACGCTTCTTATTAGCGGTTTTCTTCTTCTTCGTCTTAGCGACTTTCTTTGTCGCTTTTTCGACATGATCTTCGGTGGGAACCTGGTCGGGAGCTTCCACAGAAGGCGGGATCAAGTCCTGATTATCGGCCGGGATAATCTGATCCTGGCTCAACGACGGGCGAATATTCGGAGAGGTCAAGACATTCTCCAAACTATCCAAACCAGCTAATTGACGGGCCTCCATTCTTTTATGAGCTCGGGCTAACGCAGCTACAAAAAAAATCAACTGTCAGCTCGGCATTTAAATCAAAGAAGAAAAATCTCCAACGAAGTCTCAAACACTGACCTTGAGTTCTCACGAGTTTTCTTTTGTGGTACTCGGCCAGGTAATTGCTGAAAGCGCTGCGAACCGTTGCTCAATCTCAAAGATATTCTTCGGGTCGTCAACGAAAGCGATAGAGTTATATCCTGCACACAAAAAGAACCGTCAGAAATGATATCGGCTACCATATACAAAACGCGAGCAAAAAACTTCTACCGGTAATCTTTCCTCATTCCGTTCTGATCGGTATATCCCAGTCGACGATGGTAGACTCGTTGATCAACGCAAAAAAATAGTGGTCGCGCCAGTTCGCCACCTTAGAAGAATGCCCACCGGTAACGACATTGAACCGCTTTTTCATGCTCGTATAGTACGAGCCTCGATACTTCAGATGTTTTTTATTCCTCCGCATCAAGGTCATCGCGTGAAACGCGTCGTAACTCAGCGGGATCTTGTGCTTGACCGAGACGTAGAGGAGAGTGACGATCAGGCGGATGGTGGCATGTGTAAACTGCGAGATCGGCAGTCCTCGTTTGTCCGCATACTCCAACAGCAATCGTGGAAGGGGAAACCACAGGTGAAATAAGCGGAAGAAGCTCTCATACAGACAGATCCATCCTGGCGGAGCATCCCATGTACGTTCTGACGGACTGGGAACCATCAGGATCACGTTCGGATCAATACCGCATTCCACCTTCAAAGACACTAGCGACTCCATGGTGGATTTCGTTGGAAAGACCCCATCAACGTTGTCGGCTATTGGTTTGATTTTCGGCTCCCCTTTCTTTGGTCGGACTTTCTTCACCCTCGGGTTTAGATCAATAACGCCGAATTCGTTCGCATGCTCTTCGGCAATCATGAGATTCAGGTCATCACATACGACCATCTCGTTCGATCCTCCAGATCGATCACCTTCGCCATAGATCGTCATCGCACCTGGTCCCTCTGATCGGTCATCTTCATCACGAAGCTCAGGAGTCAGGAAGGGGGCACGAGTTGATGCCTCACCATCAATTCTCCGAACAATCCCGACCTGGTCGGCGACAAAATGATCCGCTGCACATTTCCTTATCGCGAAGTCAACTTCGGTTTCTTCATCCGACCTAGAGTCGGATTGATTTGGGGACGAAATAATTTCTTCCCTTTAGATCGGCTTTGCACGATCGTGTCTTCCTTAGACATCTTAAGGAACTCATCCAAAGAAATGCCGATCTCGTCGGCTTTCTCTTGAGCCGACCTAGATTTCTTCGCCTCAGATCGGTTCGAGCAAATCTTCAACATCTCTGAAGAACACGGTTTTGAATCTCGTTGCAGATCGGAGAAATCAAAGGCGGAGCACCGGGACGAGACGACAGAGAAAGATTACCGGCGAGAATAAATAAAATAAAAGCAGAGAGAGTCGGGAGCTAACCTTGAAGTCTTTTTCTCTCGCAAAACGCAGAAGTGTGAAAATGAAAGAACTTCACTCTATTTATAAAAAATTTCAGAGCGGTTCCCAAGAGTCATCATTACATCGGCGACTGTTCGCATTTCCTCACATTATTTTTAATCGGCGGCTCATCGTATGAATGACACGTGTCGGGCCTATGCCTATTTTTGCGGACTTACGATGCTAAACTTAGAGTTCACGCGGCAAAAATTAGGGTTTCCCTTATCGAAGCCGACCAGATAATGCAAAGGTACGAAGTTTATTTTATTTTCGCTAACTCTTTATGAGGCCGACCTCGATTTACATCAAACCATTTCCTTCTCAAATTCGGTAAACTCGATCCATTACGATTACCGAACGGGGGGGGGACTAACTGTTAGAGTCGGGATTCGTACCCCCTCTAAAAAGCCCGACGTCAATCTATCTCGGCCTCTATGAAACCCTAAAATGGCCCTTGGCTATTTTAGGTCGGCACACTTAAAAGGAAACATTCCTTTTATCTTTATCGGATGCCAGGTCGGCATGGATAAAAGGAAATATTCTATTTTTATCCATGGAGAACGCCAAGTCGGCTTACTTTCCTATTCCAAAAAGGAAAGACCTAATCAAGAAGACTGACTTGAGGGCACTATAAATATAGGCGACCTGACAACGAACCATTCATTTAGAAATCGAGAGAGAAGATCTAGGGCAAACTCAGTAATTCATCGCTTAATCGCTTTAGCTTTCTTCTCTTTCAAGTTTAGGTCGGCGTTCTTATTCCGACGACCTAAACTCACCGTGTACCTTTCGAGCTCCGGCTATTTTTAATAAAAATCTCTCTTGAAAATCTATTAACTTTTATTTTCTCTGAAAAACCGATTTGAGTTATTACACATGATATATGTCTTTTTTTCATATACAGTTGAGGATTTTTTGGGTACATATTTTCTCCAACAAATCATGAAATTCATACAAACATATTTCTCTTATATCATACTCGCATTGTTTTTTTTTTTTTTTGGGTATACAACTCACACACTGACACACACATTACTAAATTAAAACGATCATCTCCATGATTTTCATTTCTAACAGTTTTAAAATATGTGTCAATGACAACACATGTATGTCTATATATTTTGATTTAAATAAAATGGTTCGACACGACGAACTTTAGCTTCTCGACACCCCCATGCGATGGCTGCTTCGTTTTTCCCATTTATTTTAATTTCAATTTCAACTCTTTCTTTTGTCTCTTTGTACAATCTAACACACCATTTTATATATAAGTCGCCCATCCATCTATATATATATTTTTCCACATAATACAAAATGCATCTCCATCTCATATTAGTAAAATCAATTTTCCATACATATTGATAATAGTAAAAAAAAGTCTATATATCTGTTTCTATAATATATATATATATATATATGTATATAGATGCTATGGATTCTTGTTCTGTTTGAAAAGAAAGGGAATCAAGTTCTCATCTAAGAAAAAAAAAGATTCATCTTTTTCATTTAATTCAACTTTACTTCGTCTTACACGATAATGTTAAACGAACTCCAAGTAAAAAAAATTAACAAGTTTGACATATATCTGGTTTGCTCAACGAATCTCCTCCACTCATACAACATTTTCAGACCAAAATGAGCTCCCATGGCCTCCTATTACTTGTTTCTCTATAACAAATGAATCAAGACGTGTTTTTTTTTTTTTTTAATAGCTTGAAAGAAACGTAAGTGGAGTAGGTTAGGGTTAAGGAGCAACGTTTAAATAATGCTCTCTGACTCATCAGCTGAGGTAGGAGGAGAGGGCGGTGGAGGACCGGTTTCATGATCGGACCCAATCGTAAAGTGGATACAACTCAAGTCTTCTTCATCATCTCTCTTTCTTGATTTCCTCTGCCTACTTCCTTCCGATCCTTTCCTCTCATACACATTGTACACCGCCCACTCTCCAAACACCTGTTTTGAAATACCAAAACCAAACCCATCAGTCCAAATTTCCAAAGTCTTTCTTTCTTATTAAAGCCGAGAATTAATGGTGTACCTTAGTTGATGCAAATCCGGCAAGGCAATACTCTGTCATGCACCATCTGGTTTTGTTGCAATTAGAAGAAGACTTGTTTGTTTCATAGAAAGCAAGTGTTCTTCTAATCCCAACTGTTCTACCACAAGCAATGATCTGTTTCTCTTTCCCAAAAGGTTTCCAATAACCATCACCAGATGAAATCTTGATTCTATGCTCATTACTCGACACTTCTCTACTCTTCTCGCAAAAGAAGTACCTGTGCTTCTCCTTTTGATCCCCTGAAAAAAACCCACTTCAGTTTCAGCATCAGGAAACCCACGGATCTAAACCCAAATATGAGAAAATGATACAGAGCAAACATATAACCTGCTGTAAAGTTACAACCTTTGATAGATAGACCCATTTGAACAAAAAGAGTTAAAAGAAAACGAGGAGACATACAAACATACATACATACAAAGGTTTAAACAGAAGGAATAAAAAGGGAGAGAGAGACCTGGGAAAGTAAGAGGATGAGAGAAGAAGACATCAAAGACAGGGATGATGGAGGAAGGCAAAGGGGAAGCAAAGGCCTTTGGGAGCAAGTAATGAAGGATAAGCTCTTGCTCCGTTGGGTGAAATCTGTACCCAATTGGTAATTTCATGCCCCCATTCACCATTGTCCTCTTCTCCACCTCCATATCCTCTTTTTCTCTTTCTTTTTTTTTCAAACTGCTTCTTCAAGAATTGATAAAATTTCAAACCTTTACAAGCATTGATCCATCATTCAATCTACAGAGAGGAAGAGAGGAGGGAGAGAGGGAACTCAGGGAAGACTCGTGTAGCGTTTTGCTTGTGCGCTCAGCAGGCTAAATGACAGTAGGAGAGGTTCTTTATATAGTGTATATCCCCACGGGTACACACACACATATATATATATATATATTATAGTATATAGCTGTATAATATAAATGGCAGAAATGGCTTCTTTGTCTGAACATTTATTTAGTTCATAATAAGAAAGTTGATGAGAATGAGTAGGGAAAAAGGAAGGTGCTTTTGAGGGATGTTCATTGACTTACAAAGTTCAGGAAAAAAATATAGAGAAGAAAATGTCATATACATATATATGTATTCCTAAATAAAAAGAAAGAGATGGGAAGGAAGAGAGAGAAACGTGCAAGTTTGGGGTTTCTCCATTTGCAAAAGGGTCCTTCGTTTGGACCCTTTCGCTTCTCACCATTTCGTCGTCCTCCGGTTTTACAAATCCAATTAATATTTTTGATTTTTCAACCAAAGTATTTTGGTTACCATTAATCAAACACAGTAAAGTTGGATCTCTTTTGACAATTGCGAGCCAGCGCACGTCCCCGCCTAATCGATTAATTACAATATAGCCTGATCTATCTAGTTTAAATTTTGATTTAACTTTTTGTAAAGTGATCAATTGCATTTATTTGTGAATGTGAAGATATGCGACACAACACCGCCTACTTGTTCCCCCTACTGGTTTAGCTGATTGAAGCAAGTCAAGGGCAGGCTTGAATATGGACCTTTTAAAATTGAAGCTTATAAGCATAGGCCTAATTGTTCTCTGGGCTTTTTTATGGCCTTTTCTTTCTCCTCCACAAAGCAGCTATTTTGTATTTTTTTTCTCTTTCTATTCCACTTTACTAGTTTTAATAATATTTTAGATGATTCATAGAATGATCAATTGTCATTAAAAACAGCTGAAATGCACAATTATTTGGAAACCAGTAAAAAAGGTTTTTTTTTAATAATAAAAGATCAAGAAATGAAGAATGGTTTATGCATGCACGTATATATAGAGAGAGTTGTGTGAGGAATATGCGTGCGCACCATACTCCCACGTTACCCGCTTTTTATTCAAATCATTATATTCATAAATGCATATCCTTTCCCTTTAATATTTCGTGTAATGTATATATATATATATATTCTAAACAAACAAATTAAAAAGAACAAATTAAAAAGAGTGAAATAATTACGAAGGTTTTTATTTTCTTCCTTGTTTTTGGTTAAAAATAGAATCACACGGCGGTATAGGTGGTGTTGCGATGAAAGAAGAAGTCAACGGTCAACCACAAAAAAAACAAGGCTCCCCTACTTCTTCGATTCAGCCATTGCGACCATCTCCATCGCCTCTCTAACCACAAATCCTAAAGTCTAAACGAAAACAGAACACATGAATCTCTCCTTCCCATTCCCACTTCACCATTCTTAAGCTTTACGTAAATAATAATAAGCGATGGAGAAGAACGACCCTGATCATCATGATGATCATGACAAATCCAGGGGAGACGAGAAAGGTGACGTAGTTTTAGATGCTCATCGCACAGATGACGCGCATCATGATGGTAGCAGTAAAGAGAATGTCGTCGATGTTGGTAATGCCGAGACAGATCACGATCCAGGAGACAATTCCGACAAGGTTAATTCACAAGGAGATGAAGCACCGGAGATTCATCTAACCCTCGAGTCCTTGTCAGAAGAACTCGATCAGCTTCTCTCAAGTCTCTCTCTTCACAAGGAGGAGCACAAAGACAGCACCGAGGAGAAAGGAGAGGATGATTACTTTCAGATCCCACAGTTTGTTGGCAAGTTCTTGGATCTCTTCGAGGACAAACTCTCCAAATACGACTCTGGTGAGCCTAAGACGATGTGGTACCAAGACTCCGAAGAGGTTTCTTCGCTTCTTGAGGCAGTGGATCGTGTCTCAAAGCTTATGGGGCTTTTGCTCAACACCAAATCCTGTTTGGACCATCATGAGCCCTTGATCAACCACGCTGGTTCCATCCAGCAGCGTGCAATGGCCTTCTTGGAAGACGATTTCCGCATCCTTCTAGAGGAATCCGTTATCAAAGAGCCCGCGGTGGTCACGGACGACAGCATCAGCCAGAGGAGGAGCTCGGCGGATCAG
This sequence comes from Alliaria petiolata, assembly GCA_020283515.1. Taxonomy (NCBI): domain Eukaryota; kingdom Viridiplantae; phylum Streptophyta; class Magnoliopsida; order Brassicales; family Brassicaceae; genus Alliaria; species Alliaria petiolata. The sequence continues at coordinate 166,674,041 of JAHZTW010000001.1, read as the reverse complement.
CAAGACCACCAGAACGATGCGGTGGTCTCACAAGATCACGACCAGATGATTGTTCCGGAATGCGGCGATCAGGAGTTCGAATACCCCGGTTACTCGGAGGAGGTGGTTGCGTTGCTGAGGAAAATAGCGGAGAAAATGTAAGGGGGAGGGTACGGATGGGAATGCAGAGAGGTTTATTTGGTGGGGAGGAGGAACATCTTGATGCGAACTTTGAAACATGACTGCGAGTTTGAGAAAGTGAGCATCGACGAGGTGCAGAAGATGAGCTGGGACACGCTTGAGAGAGAGATCCCCATTTGGAACAAGACTTTCAAGGACTGCTCTTCCCTCTTCTTCCCCGGGGAGCTCAGACTCGCGGAGAAGATTTTCCCATGGGACGAGGGGAGTTTGTTCTGCATTGTCACGCACGGTCTGGCCATCCAGTTCTTGGGTTTCGCAGAGGCCGTGGCCATGACCAAACGCTCCACTGAGAAGCTCTTCAAGATCCTTGACATCTATGAGACTCTCCGGGACAGCTTTCCAGCCATGGAAGAGCTGTTCCTCGAGGATCTGCGCAGCGAGCTGAGGAATGAGGTGACCAGCGCTCGTTCCCGTTTAGGAGAGACCGCAATCCACATTTTCTTGGATCTGGAGAACTCCATCAAATCGGATTCGAGCAAGACTCCGGTCCCAGGAGGTGCGGTGCATCCGCTGACTAGGTACACCATGAACTACCTCAAGTACTCGTGCGAATACAAAGACACATTGGAACAAGTGTTCAAGAGTCACTCGAAGATGGAGCGAGAGGAGGAGGAGTCTGCAGAGAGCGGGAACTCGGCTTTTGCGAGTCAGCTGATGAGGATAATGGAGCTACTCGACGGGAACTTGGAGGTGAAGTCGAAGCAGTACAAAGATATACCACTGAGCTGCATCTTCATGATGAACAACGGGAGATACATAGTGCAGAAGATCAAAGGATCAGCGGAGATACACGAGGTGATGGGGGACACATGGTGCAGGAGGAGGTCGTCTGAGCTAAGGAACTACCACAAGAACTACCAGAGAGAGACGTGGGGGAAGCTGCTGGGGTTCTTAGGGCACGAGGGTCTCATGCACAACGGCAAGATAGTCAAGCCCAATCTCAAGGAGAGGTTCAAGAGCTTCAACGCAACTTTCGACGAGATACACAAGACGCAGACCACCTGGGTGGTCAATGACGAGCAGCTGCAGAGCGAGCTTAGGGTTTCTATTACCGCGGTCATGATACCTGCTTACAGGGCCTTCATGGCCAGGTTTGGACAGTACTTGGATCCTGGTCGCCAGACCGAGAAGTATATCAAGTACCAGCCTGAGGACATCGAGGATCTCATCGACCAGCTCTTTGATGGCAACACTTCCTCCTCTTCCACCGCCACCGCCAGGCGAAGAACGTAGCTTCTTTCTTTTCTTTTTTGTTTTGCAGCAACACTTTTTCTTAATTTCCTCAAACCTTTATGTCTTCTTCTACTGTTTTTGTCTAAATGCCACAACTTGGATGACCCATATTTCTACGAATTCAAACAAATGATCGTGGCTCCATGCCATGTGTAAATGTTAATTATAATCAGCTCCATCATTTATCAATAAAAAAAATCAATTTATCTTTGGTGATGGCATAATGGTAAGTTATGTGAACGCGATGCAAGACTCAACTCACCTTTTATTAAATTAGTAAGCGTCTGAAATGAAAACACAAGAGGAAGGAGATCTGAGACTCTTATCCTCAAAAGTTACTTATTCCTTATTTAGGCTTGCTTGTACCTCAGGCATCGAATCTGTATATGTGGGAGTGAGAAGATGGCTGCTCCAAGCGGATCAACACTGTCCTAATCTCCATCGGGTAAAGCTCCAACTCCAGCTTTCTTGGATCGATTTCTCTCCCTCTCTTCGCCTTCTTCACTTCATCCGATCCTTCACCTTCTACTTTCCACACCAACCTCTTCTTCTCCATCGCGCTTCTTTCTTGATTTGCTGATAGGCTCATCTCTGTCACTTTCGCTATCTGCAACACACGTTTTTTTCGTTATCTTCCACCTCAAAATTCACAATCTTTATATAGAAAACTTCTACCTTTTTTCCAGGAAACAGCTTCTTCAGTTCCACGCTTGCGACTCCTGAGAGTTCCTTGTCCTCTCCCACCTAATTCCAAAACCTCAAATGCTTCATTCTACTACCAAAACCCACAGAGAGAATGGATATTATTTAATACCTCGTAAAGATGAGCTAGACGCAAGAGCACGTTCCCATCATCCAGTTCCTGAAATCATCTCAACCAAACCAATTGTGAACAAGTAGTTATCAAACTCACCCAAGCGATCTATAACTTTTGAATCTGCAAAAGAGGCACCTGCAGAGTCAGAAGTGCGACATTGTCAGGCAAACTGTAGGATGGGTCAATCCCAGAGAATGACGTTGCACCAAAACTCATCCGCTTTTCATCATCCTGAAACATTTTAACATCCGTTGTATAAATGCTTTGGGACAGCTAGAGAGTAGCATCCTGATTTTCCATTTTACTTTTGTTTTCACCTGTTGAGCAAAGGCCAAGAGGAGTGGGGAGTAGATCTCTTGTCCAAAAGTTCGTCGCCATTTTGCACCTTCTCCATATGGATCGATTCTATAGTAATATTTTCCTTGGATCTGTAATAATTGTCAGAATCTGCACCTTAGACTAGGAGAAACAGAGTGTGCTTGGAGTGAATCATTTCCCCTTGAATCTAGTTTATCTTATCTGTACTTACAGTTAGTCCAGTACACTTGTTTTGAACACACACTGTCTCGTTTAGAGCCTCCGCTACACCTCTGGAGTCATCAAGGATCAGTCTCCTGTGATTGAGATGATAGTTTGATTAGAGCCAGAGAGAGAAGGGTAAGGGAAATTTTGATATTGATTGTTCACTACCTATGAAGCATAAGCTCCACTTGTCCGTCCACTATGCTCGACCCTCCAAACGATCTGTCCACCATCACTGAGAATTCCTTCTTACTGTCTTGCAGGTAAATTCCATGATTTATCTGAGCAGAATATGGCATTTATACCCAACTGATTAGGTCAAACTCAATCCATGATCATTTGCAGAGAACTGTAAACTAACACCCGATTTCTTACTTGACAAATATCAGTTACTCACATACCGGGTAATAATTTCCTGCAACAGGTTGGTTGACTTCTAGCTTCCAGTCTGACCTATAATCACGGACCTGCAAAACAAGGTTTTAGTTTATTACTGAGCAGCAACTAGAAAAGAACAAATAAGAACAGGGGCACAAAAGAATAAATACAGATCCTCAATGTGATGAGATAAAATGTGTTAGAATATAAAATGGACGTCATACCCTTTTGATATAATCACGTCCACTTGAATCTGTGTAGAAAGTTTTATTGCTTTTCAGGGAACTTGAGATCTGGGTTACGACTTCTTTGCCAATTCCATCTTTGATAGGTATACTACCAACCTAAACACCCAAATAATACCAAAGCCTTAACAATGGAATATAAGACATGCAAAGTGGTATTGGAATAGTTAAGGCATCAGCCTCACAATAAATTCAACTTCCACATGCTCCTTGCCCTTGTAAACTCTAGTGACCTACAGACAATTACAAGGTCAGACAGTATAAGTATCTACAATTTGCACTTCCGCAAGTTCAAACAGAGTTTAAGAAGCCATGAAACAGCTTAAACTTGAGGTTGATTCCAAGAGTCTGTAAATGCAGACAATTTAGTGTGGAAAGAGAACACACATAAAACGTAGGTACCTGAGATATCCATGGATTTATCCGTTGATGAACTTCATCCACCAGTGGCCCACGTACAACAGTCAAAGGAACCTGAAACATGAGATAGTGGTTAACATTGCATTTCTTTTCTATGATTCATCTTAAAGATCAATACTTTTCAGAAGTGAGTATAAACCTGTCCTTCCGGTTTGATGGGGAATGTGCCATTTGGACGGAAAACATACGCACCCGAGTTCTAGTGGTTGCAAACCAGACAAGAAGACCAGGGAGACTTGGAGTAAGTGTACTGAACTTTAGCCATCGAAAAGAAAGTGTAGAAACTAGAAAAAAAGATTTTCGCTTACCTGAGGTTCTTTGTCATTTGTTCCATTGTATGCAGAGTAGTAGCTAAATGTCTGTTTGAGTGGTTCTGTCATCTTTACAAAAAAAAATAAAAAATAGTAGTTTTATCAGCAACTTTACGGATGACTGCCAGGTAGTGTCTAAAAAAAAACGACATACCGAGGTTCTGCTGTTTAAATAATTGATTGCTGTCCCTTGATCAGTGGAAAAACTAAGCTTCATATGCCCATGACCAACATCAATAATTGATTGTTCGCCTTTTTGGTATCTGGAGACATATGATTTGCTAGAATATCCACCTAAATTTGTAAACAAAAGTGATAGTGATAAGCTTGTTCTATTGTACCAAATAGATATGTCTGCACCATTGTACCTGTTTTCTTAGCAGTGGAGATAGTGTAAGTTGTGAAGCCAAGAGGAGGCACTGAAACCGAAAACACAAGCCAATACGTTGGCACCTGTGTAGGGTTTTGACCTAAGTATGCCTCTACATGATAGTTCCTTAAGTCCGCATATTCATCTGTAAATGGAATGAGTTGAGACTCAACTTCTTGTCCCTCAGAGTCATGCACCGCAATGTCTCCGCCCACAACCTATCGAAGATTCATCATATAGTTGTTAACACATAACCGTGATTTTAACGAACAAGAACTTGATTGACTCTCAGGAAGCCGGACAATGTCCACTCGCTTCCATCCAAGTGGGTTATAAGCCAATACGATCTGCAGAGAAGAAAAAGAAGTGTAAGTTTCAGGAAGAAGGCACAGATAGCTATAATAGCTGAGCTGATAACCCAGAGGAGCATTAATTTTCTGCTTACCAAACTTTTCCCATCGGATAAGTTGACTTCACTTGCGGGGCAGTAACTTATGTTCAGCAGCAAACACTGAAAGAAGAAAGGGTAAACTATTAATAAGAAAAATGGATGGGTTACCTTTTCTCACAGATTTAATGTATGCCTTCACAATATATCGATTTTATTCTTCTGAGAAATACGTATAAGCGAGGAGATTATTTGCCTGTTTGAAGGTTGGATTCAGGGCATGATCTACTTTAGTCAGATGAGCAAGAGAAGTGGCAACCACACCTTCCGCCTGCAAGGTCAACAGATCTTATTGACATGCAGATATAGCAAACAGTCCATTAGAGAGCCACAATTCACAGAACAATTTGGCACAATACCTCCACATAGCCTATTGCTAGTCTTTTTGCATAATCATTAGCCACGTGCTGTTTTGATGTACCAGAAACAGCATCATGATGTTGAGCAATTGCTAGGGCATCTGCTAACGAATCTGTATTCGGACCCTTCTCATTTCTCCCCTTGAAAAACTCGAGTTGCCTTGCCGCCTAAACTCTCCAAGTCACACACATGAATAGAAATACAACTGCAACAGTATTATTTGAAACGTGGAAGAACAAATACCAAGTAGTAGGCACTCATCACTCTGACATAACGCTTAAGTGCTGGCCTACTTGTAAAATATCCAGTCCAGTAAGCATTTATACGGTCTGCATAACTGAAGTAAAGATTGGTTCAGTTTCTAGGCAAAACTTGGATCAAGGAGTTAAAAAAATTTAAGACCCAACTCACGGGAAATAGTCCTCTGTTTTCAGGGGCCAAGCCTCGTTCGCCGCGTGCTTTGCATCTGTATATATGGAAGGAGTAGAGTAGAGAGCATTGATACGCCCATCCTAAAATAATAAAGGGTCCACGAGTTAGAGATATCTCGTTTGTTTCTGTCCATCTAGCTTCCTGTAAATCCACAGACAAATATCTGGCGGCATAAAACGGAACATAATAATTTAGACAGATCTTTCAGTGACTTACGAGGTTAACATAATGAAGAAGCTTGTCCATTTGTCGAAACCAGGTGTGTGCGTACTGGTACCTGAAATCTGTTCCCATGGTAAACATGATGTGATTTGTTCGAGTAATGTTGGCCTGCAGATACCAAGAAACATGTTACAAAAATGTAACAGAAAATTCTACCCAAAAAAGGAACATTCTCCAAATCTACCTGATTCAAAGCTGCAGCTACAAAAGCATTCACTCGGTCTTGAACATTGTAATCAAACAGGTCGGGATCATCCTTCACTGATTAAAAGGCAAACTTATCATAGGAATAGAATAGATAACAACAGAAATGGTAATCAACTGCCGAGTAAATTACTTGGACAACAGGGGAATCATCGGTGATTTCATAGTAGAAGCCACCAGGTGGTGGTTCGTAGTTCTTAGGGAAAGCGCCGGCAAAAATCTGTATCAAGTCAGATTAACGTTAGCAAAAGAAAACGAAAATCCAGTGAAAATGCACAGTATAAGCTACCACATGCAACTTTTCAGCTTTGTATTTTACCTGTGAAGAAGAACCGAGACTCTTAGAGCCCCGCCAGATAACCTCAAGACTCTTCTCCTTAAAACGCTTCTCCCTATCTTGGTAATCTATCCGACCAAAAAAGACTGAGTCGAACCCAACCTGCGTTGAATCAGTAAACCTATATCTTCACACCTCTAGGTCCAGAAATGAACATAAAACTATAATGAAGGTCCGAAAGAGGAGCTTACTTCTGCGCCTAGCAAGTAGGCCTGCACTGCAGAATGTCCAAAAGGATCAATCTGCCAACCGATTCTTGGAGTCACATTGAACTCCCTGATAATGAATCGATGCCCGAGGGTTGTCTGATCAATCATGTCTATATAGTGTGGTGCTGCTTCATCATGCATGCACATACCACCATTTCTACAAAAGAGGCAATGATTACTCAAAAAGAGACAATGACAAGTGTGATATAGACAGAGCACACTAATCAAACCCCATACATGAGCTCTAGTTGGCCTGAGTTTATAAGTTCCTTCACAATAAGCTTGATTTCCTCACTTTGTTCTCTCCACCACCGCTGAAAAAACGCCTGCATTCATCACAAATCAACCGTCATTCAACTCGAAAGATTGTGAATTAGTGATTGTTCTCCCCTAAATCTTCATTTAACTTACACGAATCAATTAGGGAAAAAAAGAAACCAAATTTACCTGTTCAACATATATGAATCTGCGATTCTTATCAGCCAGCAACGCAGGAACAATTGAATCGAGCACATTTTGAACACAAGCAACCTACGAGCAAAAAAACAAAAAAAACTAGGTGAGTACAACAAAATCTGATCCATAAACAGATAAAAGAAAAGCAGAAAGGTGTTGACCTGGATTGAGTTGTTAGAGCCGACATAGTACTGGTCAACGGTCTTGAGCCAACCAACATCATCGTGGGAATGAGGAACCACATGGACGTTAAGTTTTCCAGGAACCATGGTATGTGAAGTATTGTAGACCATGTACCTTGAATCTACGAGTGAGATTCCCAGAAGCAAAACAATCCAACATAGAAACTTGGCAAGATCCATTCTCTCAACCAATACTTCAAACTCGGACTGCGTTAAGTCAACTCAATTAGAGTGACGATGAAGAAGAAAGAGTTGCCCTTTTTCAACTCTCAAATCTGAACTTTATTTCCGAAAATGTTGTCCTTTTTTTTTTTAATAATTCATTTGCTTACTTTAATCAGTTGCCCTTATCCATAGATAAACCTTAGAAGGGTAGTTACGCTCCAACATACACATTACAAATCAGACAAAATCATCAATCAAAAAAAAAAAGACACTCTTACTCTGCAGCCTGCATCTGCTTATGATTCAGCAAGCACGCGGACGCGTGGAACTTTGTTGGCGAAGGCGACAAGCGCGTAACGGTGAATTTCTAGTTTAATGGGCCGAACCTACCAAGAAGCCCAATCCTTTAATCGGACTTCAATCTGGCCCATTAATTAACTGAGCACGACGATGCTGAATATGTCGGTATTGTTTGGCTACAAGGGCATATATATGACGATACCGCATAAAATCCCCCTTTTTTTTTTTTCGCGTCAATCGTCGTCCCAATTTCGAAAGCAATGGAGGAAAGTTTCAGAGTGAGGATCGATAAGATATTTGGATCTCTCTCATCCTCATCCGCGCCTTCTTCATCTCTGAGCTCTCTCTGGTGTCTCGCGGACGACGAGATCGACAAAAACGAACGGAGCGGGGAAAAGGAGGTTCCTGGACCCCGATCTTCTCAATTTGACTCGAACAGCTCCCCGGATATCCTAAGGCAGGAGACTGAGCCAGAAGATTTGAGCGTCGATGGAGACGAAGGACAGTCAAGTGTATCGCAGAAGCCGACCGATTACAATGACGAGGAGTGGGAGATCAAATCCTCTATCGGGATGGACGCTACTCTTGATATGGAGGTATCTATCTATCTATCGATTTATGTTGAGTTGTGCTAGCAGATGTTTTCAGTATCATCATGCTAAGCTAAGGATTCTCTATATTTTCAGGAAGAGGAAGATGAAAATGACAAAGTGGCTGTAGGCGACGAATTGTTCGGTTACACAAACGATGTGAATGACTATGAGACGGAAGCAGACGAGTGGGAGGAGCTTCCAACCTCCTTGAAAGAAAGAGAGAAGGATCCGCGTGCGAATCTCGTCGCAGCAGAGGTTAGGCTTAAAGAGGACGCCGAGGCTGTTAACAAATTGAATTCTTTGCACGTCTCTGAGGTACTTTAATCTTTCCCTCTTTTTTATGTCTGTTCCTTGAGAGTCATCAACAAGTTTGATAGCATGCTGATCATAATTTCTCACTGTCCTGTGTGCTCAAGAACTAGAGGCGTGTGCCTGAGAATAACTATTTACTGTCCTTTTACAAAACCAAAAATTGTCATCTAAGAAAGAGATGGACTCTTTGCAGGTACATGAGGATAACCTGTCCATGTCCACGTCTGAAGAAGAGAAAGCTCTGGTGGTGTCTGAGGACTTGTTGGGGGCTAGCAAAGAGACATGTGTTGGCCCTTCAGATGATAGTGGGCTGAAACCGATATTGAAGAGGAAAGAAAACTGTGCTGATTCCAAGTTGCAGAAGCGTGTTCGGTTTAGTTCTGAAGTCGGAGATGACAAGGGTACTGGAGGTGACAAAGATTCTGTGATGGAGACAAGTTCCCCAAACGAGAATTTAGTGCAGCCAGACTATCCGTGTGGGATTCCAGATTATATGCGAAACCCTTCAAAGTACACCAGATACACATTTGATGAAGGCGAGGTTGATGAAGATTCCAACCGGAAAGCATACATGGACTTTCTCAACATGATTAGGGGACGAGATGAGCCTCTGGTAGACCCTCTTGTTGAGCTTCCAAGATCTGTGGCTTTTGTACCAAAGAGAAAACCAATGGCTGTAAGCAAAGTAGAAAACACAGACAAGGGCTGTGAGGGAAGAAGAGTTGCGATAGCTGTCGTAGATACCATAGAGGACAGCACCGTGTCTGCCATGGAAGAAGATGAACCAGAAACAGCTCTAGATGTCAAAAGAAGACCCGGTCGCCAGTATCGAGCCAAAGCCAAGGAAGATGAAGAGGAATGAATGTTGATTATCATCAAAACTCGCATCGCTGGTTTGCTGCGTTTTCTTTATATTACTTGAATTTGGCAGTCGGGCTGACAGTAATTCTAATGTTACTTTCGATTCAATAATGATTCAAGTTGCGGGATTTTACTAACTCATAATTTTTTTATATACGTCAATGGTCGCAACATCAAAACTACTTAGGTTGAAGTTTAACAACCTCCAATAGATATTAATATTGTTGCTCCAACAAATTAGATGTCAATGACATAAAAGGGTTCAGGGTTCAGGAAGGGACGATGCCCAGCAAGGCAGCACTAATTGTACGCTGCAGAATATGCTAAAGTCCACTTGGGAGATAGTTGCTATATATACTCCCCCAAAAATATGTTACCCATATAGCCTTACTGATTTTTTACTCCAAAATATGATTCCAATATACTGATTCTTCATCTCCTTGCTAGTATAGACGTTTTCTACAACCTACTGCTCCACAGTAGCAAGTAAGCTGTTTCACCTTCCCGTCCGCCCCATGAACGCTATCAAGACTATATCCATAGTCGTAAGTCAGCTCCTACAATTGAGACAAGAGAGTGTTTCAAGGCTTTTATTTTATTTTATTAAGATCATCATGTTTGAATGAGCCCCCAACAGATTGAGTTATCGTACCTGCAGTGGTGGAATGTTGTCAGCTGCAAAAAGAACCACACGGGCAAGCTTTATATCCTGGTGGGAACTCAGGACGCACTGAACAAATAGGTTTGGTTCACAGCTGTGGTTAATGAACCTAGCAAAGTTCCCTGTTGAACCAGCATCGATGCAGAACTCTGGTGCATTCTCATCTTCATTGCTCTGGCTGACTTTATTATCTGTTGGTACAGCTACGTCCCTTAGTCTTCTCTGTTGGCAAGAAAAAACAAGATATTGCTTAAAAAGAAAAAACCATGATTGATTTCAATAATATGATCACATAGCAAAATCATCTTCTTTTATGTTACCTGTCTTCCATCAAGACCTTGCATTGTCTGTTGGCAGTCAATCTCAAATATGTAATCGTTGTCAGAAATAGTATCCACATCGTCAGTTCTTCTGAGGACTCCTATGTACTCACAAACTGGTGATCCAGCTGGTACGAAGTCCCATGATCTAACTGCCCAACCCTTCTTTGGAGAACGAAAGACCTATTTGACGCCACAGACCAAAACATCAAAGGGAGAAACTCAGGCTTCAGATTGTGATTTGACATCAAACTATAACACACTGGATTTTGCACTGTTCTTATTAACAGACACCATATAATTGACAAAATAACGAAATCTAATGTCTTTTGGTTCTTTCTCTCTAACTAACAAAATCCAATTTTAATCAATTATCAAGGTCTTGCTTTTCCGTTTGTGGCAACTGGACGTTTCTTAGCAAGTCTTAAATCTTAACCAAAACATACCTCGATATGAAATCTTAGTCGCTTCTGAGAGGTTCTGTTGACACATCCAGGCCCACACCCACAGTTTGGACCACATTCAAATACAACATCTCGAGGCTCAATTAATCTGAAAAGGAAAAAAACAGAAAATCAACCCAATCAATGTTCAACTGTAACCATTTACGGTAACATTACAGAGAGAGCCCTGCTAGTCAAAGCTAATGGAAAAAGAAGTATAAGAATGAAACAGCAATCGCAGAAGATACTCCTCTCGTTGCAGACTTCAGTTCAAAATCTTGTGCAAATACAAACGAATGAACAATGACTCCACCAGGAATTTTACCTGCCATCATTGAGGTCGACATATGGAAAGTTTCCCCCATTAAGCCTAGCACAGGCACATTTCTTTGGATCAGTGCAGCTGCCTCGGCAGTTACACCCAGATGAGCTCTTTGGAATTTTGACATTCGGCTCAATCTTCAAAGAATTGATGTATGTGAACCCTGAGACTTGAAAAGAGGATAATTCAGCTCGTGTTATATCATTAGTTTGATTCTAATACTAATATTAATTTCTATTTCTGCTTCAACTTACCTGATAGTGAAATTGGTGGATCATCAACTCGATTAGTGGCTGGAATGCGCTTAGCTTCTAGCCCTTTAGAGATGTCCTCGCATACCAAGCTTCACAGAAACATGGCATTAGTAGATGTTAAAATGCAAGTAATTGTATAATACTAAGTGGAAAATGATTAAACATATACCCCTGAATCTCTGAAGTTGACTTTGGTATGCGTCCATACACAAAGTTGACCTGCAATGACAAGAAACAAAAATAAAAATGCATGAAGATAGATCAATGCATTCTTTGAGACAGGTAAATAAATATTCACAGAAACAATTTTACAATCCAGAGCATTCAGCAAGACCAGAAGATTTAGAAAACCAACAAAAGAAATATGTTATCACTTAATAGACAAATGAGAATGACGGGAGGGCTGAACATGTTTGGTACACAAACAAACTAAGTGATAAGAAAAAACACAAGAAAAGTTTATTTCTTGAGGTGGCCAAATAAATCCTGCAAATGTAGGAAGTGCTCAAAAATATACTATTATCTTGATGTGAAGACAAACCATATTCAGATGATATACAAAACAAAATATCAAATCCTAGTTTTGAAGGGACTTATTTAGTTCGTAAGTTTTCTTTTGAATGAGCTACGTTTTTTGTTCAAAACCTACAGCAAGTATGTGGACTTGAAGTAACTTATCTACACAATGTCGCAGCAGATATCCACACTAGGTATCATAAATCATAAGACAAGAGAACAGACAGACCTGATTAGTCGTTAGTTCTGGTTGCCCCTCCATTCGTTTCAGTTGATACTTATACACTGTAAATCCTGAGACGCCCTTCTCTGCCCAGTACTTTACAACCTATACAAAGAAGGTGTGGAATCGGAACAGAATTACACCAATGAATAAGGAAAAACCATAAGACCTTTGACGTACTAGTGAAGAACAAATTTTCCCTTGTGAATCTCGCATTTAGGTAATCAGAGATAATATTACAGATAAGGAACTCAAGACCAATAATAAAGGGATATATGCACAAGTACCTTGTATAATCCATCATAAGTGTATACTTTTTTGCTATAGCTGCTTTTGCAATCGTGACCACGAGTAACTCTGACAGGCACCTTTTGTTCTAAACAGTTCTGTAACAGATGCAAGTAATACGTAAGTTCCATCTGAAAGACCGTGAGGTGCATGAACTAAAAGAAAAATAGGGAGTGCGAGAAATAAAATCTTAAATGATAAGAAGATAGATTGCATTCTTAATAAGAAGGTTAGAAAGAAAGCAGACCTTTAGGGCCATGTTCCCTCGTACTAACTCTTGATCCTTAATCTGGCGTTTATTACCAGTTAAGTTATGCCCTCCCTGACCAGTGTAAGTCACCACATCTGCATTGTCTAGATCATCCTCATACTGGCCCGACATAACAATGGAAACAGCAAGCGGAAACTGGTAGTTACTATACTCCTGTAGTGGCAAGAAAAAAGTGAAATCGATGAATAAAGAGATATTGTGAGATATTAGATATAAAATACAAGAAGAAAAGCAAGCTGTATTACATTTTTGTATTCGATTCCCATATAATCGATGCCATTTAGCCAGTGGCTATGGAAGCCTACAGCAACCATTTCGGCTCTTGAAAAGAACCGGTGTCCAACGTCAATACCTGCAAGCAAGCGTGATCAGAAGAACATACTTAAAACTCCGTACAAGACTTTACACCAAAACTTAAGGTGGCTTGGAACTTGGAAGTAAAATGTGGGAAAAGAAACAAAGTTGTAAAAGCAAAATCACCAACTAACCTGGAAGGTCACCTATCTTTTTCCTTGAGTACAATACTGCATTGACTCGCCTCACCTGGAAAATGGTCTTAAAGGCTTAGGTCAACATACATTGAAGATTACAGAATCGATAAACCATCATATTTGCAAGAAAATAAAATAAAAGACGCTATGCTTAGCAGAATATGGTGATATCTTCGATAGACAAATAGGTTCGACATAGACACAGTGTATTTGCACCAACAAAGCTAACAGTTATTTGCTCATTTTTACATTTCTCTCGGGCTAATATATATTTGGCTTTGGCATCATAGAAGTGACTTAAAATCATAGTAGATTTCGAGGAATGCCACGGTACATAGCATTCTCTATTACTAGTAGTATTATCGTGAGGCTTCGATAAAGGGATCTTAGGATATCATCAAACAAACTAACACCAAAGGTAAAAATCAGAGAGAATAGAATTACTTGCCTCAGTTATCCCCTTCAAATCAGGTCTGCTCATCTTAGCCTACAAAACAGTTGGTCAGCAGAAACCCCATTTTCAAGAAGAAAAAAAGAAGAAGAGAAAACCACAAACCTGGACCATAAGGAGATATTGCTTGTTGAAAAACCTCAGATTTTTCCTGACTTTGAGGTGAGCGTCCTCGTCCACGCCGTTTCCATTGGCGTAAAAATCCAATTTCTCCTTTCCTTTCTGCATTTTGGTTAGGGTTGAAGGGGTTCTTCGTTTCGTGCTCACATGGACAGCCTCCTCATGCGACTCAGTGTCGTCGGCACCGTTTTCAGTGTTTTTATCGCTGAGGAACTTCACCCTCTCTTGTGCAAATCGCGCCTTCTCGTCTAGTTCTTTCTGTCTCTGCTCCTGAACCCGGGAACTACATCGTCTTAGCTCCTTTCGGTCCGGACTATTTGCTCGTTTCTTTTTTCCAGCCATCAATCACTCTTTTCCCCTGCAGACAAAAACCCAAAGCTCACAATCCGACACAGTAGGGTTTCAAATCGAGACGAGAACGAAACAACACAAATCTGGAGTTGAAAAATAGGCTGCGAGGGAAAGAAACGAACCAGGAAATTGCTTTAGCTGAGAATATGTGTGAGACTGAGAAGCGCGAGACGAAACTGGTGAAGACAAGAAGATATTTTTGTTTTGTTTTGTTTTTTGTTTTTTGTTTTTTTTCCTCTGGAGAAAATTAATCTGAAATTAATGTCCCGTTTCCCGGTGTTTCAACTTTTCGGTTTCCCTCCTAAAATGAATTTTTTTTGTCGGAACTCGAAGAATGAAATAAATGGCATCCAGATGCATTGCTTTGATTCGGTTTTCAAAAGCCCATTTATTAAAGAAACTGAACGAAATGTTAAAATGAAATCACCGATTTTTCCCCGTCTTCAAAAATGCAGCCAAGACTGCTGATTTTTCCTTGGAGTTTTTTATTTTAAATGTGGCTTTTTCAAGTTCAAAATCAGTAGCTCATGTTAACTATAAATAAACAAAATTAATACGAAGCAAATTTCAAAATAAAAAATAAAAAAATCATGTTTTTTTTTGGTACGAGGAAGGAGACAAATATCTCCTTCAATTTATTCGACTAACAAAAATTACATTCGTACAAAACGTGGCCTCACAGCCCCATTTCTGTCTTCCGACATAATCTCAATAACACTATCCGGACTAAACTCAAAAGAATGAAAACCTAGAGGCAAAGAAAACGTATAGTTTGCTAATCCATCCGCTAGACAATTAGCTTTCCTATACATATGAGAAACCCGGACTATTCAGTCTCTTGATAAGAAGTCATAACACAGACGTAATAGGAAAGACAGGAGGTAAGCATCACCGATCCCTGTTTGTAAAAAACCAGCCACTATCTCCGAATCCACCTCAAGCTAAAAAAATTCATGTTGAAAATATTAAAAGCGGCTTGAAATTAGGTTGACATAAAAAAAAGGAAGTGGAGAAAAAAGAAGATGAAAGATAAATTGCAAAACAGTTTTGCCTTTAACTAAAAAAAAAAAAGAAAATCAAAAATTAATCAGAGATTACTTGAAACCTAGTTTTTAATATAATAAACTAATATTTTTTTTATTTAAAACTACAAAATACCCAAATAAAACTTAGTATAATATAATTAATGTCCAAACCAAATAAATGAAAAAATTTATAATTAATTATGTTTTACGGTTTAAACTAAATTATGTTCTTCAATTTCTTCATCGAAATTATGTTCCTCAGTTTTTTAATCGAAATTATGTTCCAGAGAAATTTATAATTAATTATGGTTTTACAAATATAATTAACAAACAAAATTAAAGTTTTTCGTGGTTTTTCGTCAAAGATATGTTTCACAGAAAAACAAACTTTAGTTTTTGTTTTGGTTGTTAATTATATTTTTTTATGATGAATTTTATAGTTAATTATGTTTTTACTGTTTAAAACCAAATAAATGAAGAAATTGAGAGTTTCCAAACCAAAACTAAATATTTTTTTTTTTTGTCAACAACCAAAACTAAAGGGTTATAAATAAAAAATCCAAAATATTGAACCAAAACGAAGCTAAGCTTTAGGTTGACTTTGACATCGTTATCGCGAAGCCCATCTTCTCAAAGGCCCAGCCTTATTCTCCTTTTTTCCTCTCTAATATGCTGCATTCTTTTATTTTTCTGGATATTCAAGAAAATCCTTTTTTAAAAAGGAAAGATCGGTCCGGTTCGGTTCGGTGTCAGAAACAAATACGGAAGCAGTGGTCCATGGTGGGCGAAGCAGCAGGGTGTTTGACGGCTACTTAACGGAGCCCAAAAAATCCTCTTTTGCCTTATCTTCCTCCCAAACAAATCTCTCTCCTCTTCTCTTCTCTTCTCTGCGGCCGTTGAGTCTCTCTGTCCAGGTATACTCCTCCCGTTGCTCCCCTGCTCTAGGGTTTTCTTCAATCGCCCCAATTTCATCACTCTCTTCTCCATTGATTTGGACTTGGTTCCTTGCTTTATCGCATTGCTTAGCCCTCCCTGATTGTATATCTTCTTACCTCGATCTTCGCCCTCTCCTTCTGGGTTTTGTTTCAGATAGACCAAGAGATTGAATATCCCGGCCCAATCGATCATCGATAACCATTCGCCGCTCTCTTCTTTTTTCAGCCGTGTAAAAGTCAGTTCTTCTGTTTTAATTTGATTCTTGAATCAGATGCTGTTACTTCGTTGTTTCCATTTTGGACTCTCATGTTAGGCTGTGCGTAAATTTTAATTTTTGTCAATCGCTTGTTGCAATAAGTCACACCGGGTTTTCTCTATGGACTTGTCAGAATGGCAGCTGATCAGAGGAGAAAGCGGATGAACAGTGCCAATGTTATTGGTTTCAGTTCCAGGGAGCATTACAGAGCCAAAAGGAAAAAGATTGGTTCACCAGATGGTGCTTTGCGTTCGGGAGATCACATCAGTCTTGAATGGGACCGCAGCCGAAGTAAAGTAGTCTCTAAGAGGGAACAAGTCGGCCTAAGTTTGAGGCATCTTCGCGAATTTGTTGATTTTGTTCCTCCTAGGCGGAATCCTTTGGCACAAGTGTGCCCCGTCCCTCATGAAACTTTCCAGTTGGAAAATCTCTCGGAGGTGCTTTCTAACGAGGTACAGATTACAGTGCTATCCTTGCCTAGCATCTGCTTAACACCTTTCAGATATCAAGTTTTCACCATTTTTCTGCACTTTTGTTTCTTAGGTTTGGCGGGCTTGTCTATCTGATGCCGAAAGAAATTATCTGCAGCAATTCCTCCCTGAGGGAGTTGATGTGGAGCAAGTCGTACAAGCATTGTTTGATGGGGACAATTTTCATTTTGGAAATCCTTTTCTTGATTGGTTAGTGACACTGGACTCTTTTTGGTTTGGATTCCTCGAATTAACTCTGTGATTGATTGCTAAACTAAAGCAGAGTGTTTTGGCTTGAAATAATGTCGAGATTCATGATCGGCCTTCGTATCCTCAATCTGAATGTGAGTTTGTGTTTCAGGGGAACAGCTGTCTGCTCCAGTAAAGCTCATCCAGATCAAATTGTTTCTCGGGAGAACTGCCTGAGGGCTGGTAAAAGGAGATATTACTCGGATTTAGAGAAATACCATAATGAGTATGTGCAATTTTCTCTATTCAGATAATAGGAGCACTTGGAATGTTTGTCCACATGATTGTAACTCCTCCTTCCATTGTTTCTGGTAGTATTATAGATTATTTGCAGATGCTGAAGGAGAAATGGGAAAGCTGCAAAGATCCAGAGAAGGATGCTGTTAAGAAGATGTGGAGGTCAGTGCTTTAGAATTGTCTATTTAGAAGGAGAACTGTTTAGAGTGTAATGTAATCAAGCAGATACATTAAGAAAAACTTGGTAGTTTGGAGAGGAACATATAGTCAAGCAATAATTGCTACTGATTATAGTATGAGCCTTACAGAAGATGAATTTATGTTGAGCTCGAGTCTAGTAATTAGGATTCACCGATTGTCTGTTGCTTACATTGATCCCTTCAGGAGATCAAGAGGAGGCAATGCACATGTAAACGGTAGCTGCCAGGATCTAACTGCTGCCTCGGAGTCTAGTTCCTGGAATGCAGATGATAAACCATGCAGTAGTGATAATAAGATCTCTTCTATTGTAAGAACTGGAGAAATTCAGAGAAGGTGCTGACCATAATCACATATACTATTTCACATGTGTATGCAATTGCTGTTGATATTCTTTCCTTACTCCAAACGTGCATACTAATTCTTCCAATCCATTTTAGGCCCAAGAGTTCTGCTATAGAGAAAGAAAAATCCCACAGTCCCTTGATTGCTCAAGAGAATGTTGTAAACATGGGCGTGAAAGCTAGAAAAAAGGACAAGCTACCGAATCATAGCATTCAGCAAACTGATGGTGCTAAATACATGTCCTACCTTAAGGTTAGTTATTCTTCTGCTTTTCTTACTTTATTTTGTTCATCTGCATGCTGTCATGTGGATCCATAATTATCACCAGTCATAAGACAACAAAAAAAACTCGCTGTCCCAAATTTATTAGCTTGAAAACTATTAGAAATGTTCTGATTTCCATGATACAGCTGCATGAATGGTATTTGAAAGTAGGACCTTAACTTGGAGCTGTTTGGAAATCAAACGATCGTTATCCTATGTGGCTTTTGTTGGGCTGAATGTGCAGTTTTCGTTCAAACAATCAAGCATTTAACTGCATTTTTTATATTCAGATAAGCAAGAAGCAGCATCAGATTGTTACAAGCATGAAGCAGTCTGGTAAAAGCATTCAGTCGAGAGCACTTAATCGAATCTTGGGTAACATCAACAATTTGGATGTTCAACCGTACGGAATGTTTGTAGAAGAAGAACAGAAGAAACTGAACGCTCACTGGTCAGTGTACCTTGTGAAACAAGCGGCTTCCTTCATCATGCCTTTAATTCTTTTTTTCTTTTTCTAAACCACAGTTGTTACATGCAGGCTGCAACTGGTTAAAGATCTTCCTGCAGCATATGCAACCTGGAAAAGGCTACAGTTACAGAAACGAGATATAATCAACTCTGTGGAGAAAGAGCTGAAGGACAAACTTAATCCATGGATGGAGGTTTGCTTTATCCATAAACATGTATTATATATTGTTTCTGCATTCCCGTGTTATTAACGACTTTCTCGGGTACAGGATAAACAACAACTGCGCCCTGCAGAAAATCCTCTGCAGAAGCATGATGTTCAATTAGACTCGAGGAAGAACGATCGAGAAAGTTTAAATCCAAATCAGAGTGGTGATTTAGCACCGGACGCTGAAGATTCTGGAAGTTTTGGTCAAGTTTCTGCCGTAAATCACTCCCTTTCAAAGGATTATTCGTCTGACGGTGACCAAATCACAGATTCAGGTCGCTGCTTGCAAGTTGGCACATACCCCTCACAGGTTTCATCACCAGATTGTGGCAATGGCATCATTCTTGCGGATATAGAAGGAAAACGATATTCTTCTCCCAGCAGGTGTCGTGGCCTTGATCGAAAGGATGTTGAGGCAGATTATTCCAGCTCCATACAAGGCCAGACTCTCCCACAGGCTTCATTTGCTAGTGAGCCCCATGCTTCAAAGCTCGAAGATAAGATTCCTGTAGGCAAAAACTGTGTACCAGAACTAGAGAGTGCTTCATCAGACGAGAGGATTCCTTGTGTTACTTCAAGCCATCGAGAAGAGTTGCAGTTTTGTTCTGGTGGAGATGTGTGGCAGCCAGTGGGAGGAATTAGGCAGTCCTACATTGGCCGCCAAGCTTACACCCCCAGTGGTGGATTGTCAATCATACATCATCCTGAAGGTGGTGAAGAAGAGAGAAACTGTTTCATAGACCTTAAATCGGACATGCCTGAAGAAGTTGATAGAAGGAAGATGTTGCAGCAGAAAGCAAACAACAGTTTTGGTTCTTTCCCTAACAATGATCAAAATGAACTGCTCCAGTCTTTGTTTAAAGGCCAAGGCGTGTCATCTCGCACCACTGAGCAGCTTCACTCTCTTCTTAAAGTCCCGCTTATCGAGGAGCATAAACAAATTATGGACATTGGTTTTCAGCAGGAAGGAAGCAACAATCTGATGGAGGGTAGTCAATTTTCTGGTCAGTTCCAGCTTCAGATGACTGCACAACAAGCACTGTCCCAGGACCAGCAAAGACAGGTTGACATATATGGCCAAGGAAGCATGTCAGACAACATTTACTGCGATGGACGTGGATTCTTGATGCAGCGTCCGGACTGGAACACCAGTGTTGCTCAGATTGGAGTTGCCACTCAACCCATGTTGAACACTGGCCCTTTGTTAAATCAGAACTGGCAATTTAAGAGCATGTGGGCAAACACAAACGGTGTTGGATGTGCAAGCCAGATCAGTCATACCGGGACAGAGAGAGATCTGAATCTTCTTAGAGTTGCTACTAACGCGGAGCAGATCATTCATAGGGGAAGTAGTTCAGATCAAAGCTTATTCTCTGTTCTCTCTCAGTGCAGTCAATTGCGACGTTCAAGATCTGCTTTTGAGCCAGAAAGTTCGAGTGATCAAGTGGTTGCATCCGGTAACTACGAAATGCTGATGGGGGGAGGCACAACTCAGGTAGGCAGCAGTTTGGCTCAGCCTACGAACCCGCTTGATTACTTGAGTGGTAGCAACCCGGCAACATCTTTGATGCCAGATGATGTTGCGTGGATGAACCAGAGTCGCCAGAACTCTAGTCTCCATGACCCACTAGGCAAGCTGTATCCAAGGTCATGGAATCCATAACCATGTTTGTGAAGTTTTGCATTGCAGAAGACGCACCTGGTCATCTTTTAAGATATATACAAAACCCAACATGGGTTTCTTAGTTTTCGTTTATTTATCTCTGCATGTACATAGAAAGATACAGAGGAACTTTTGTTTTGTACATATTTAGGCTTCGAGATATGGACTAGGAAAAAAGTGAGGATGCTCAAGCTACCTTTTTATTTGTTTTTTACATTTTTGTCTTTTCACCTTCTCTCTAAAGTTAGTGATTGTTTAATTCCTTTTCACATAAAAAAATGTTGGACAATACCAATGTCTATTTTATTTTTTGTTTTCTTGATTCTCCACATCTGTCTATTTTTAACTCTATTTGCATATTTCGCCTTTTGTAGTTCTACTGTTAGTTATTACAGAGGGTGAGTCTCTCCTTCATATGGAATTTGTGGCTCAAGTTAGGTAGGTACATCACACTACTACTGGTCTTGGATTTTCATTTGTTAGTTTATAAAACTTGTACCTAACCGGTCGGTCTGACCTTGAACCGTGACCGGGTAACATTTCCGGTCCGGGTTTCAAGTAAAACTCGCTCAAAACCGGTGGACCCGGACAAATTAAGGACCGACTGGATTCCGGTTTGACCAAATTTGTTTCAGAATTTCACACCATAGATCGGATCTCAATTACATGAAGTTTGATTCTTCCTTCCCTTCCTCTGAAGAGAATATTACATATGAAGTAACTTTGGAGAACTCTAATATCAGAAAAGGTCACTTACCAATATTGAGTCATTTTGGGCACACAGAAAGACAAAACTACCCTTATCCTCGCCGATTCACTTTATCCAGTTGAAATTCATAATTTTTCACGATCAAATTTGAAGATGAGAAAAACCAAATTGAATTTGGGTGATATTATATTAGTTCATTATGTTTCTTTTCTGCCTCTCTCTTTCTCATATTGAAAGTAGAAACCTTTAAGTTTTAGGTTTGGATCGAGAATGTTTTGGTTCATAAATGGAAATTATTGAATTAAAGGTATATGATTTCAATATTTCAATTTATTTTTGACTTGATTGCATCTAGGAATTGAATTTGGCAATTTTCGAGTTTCTGGTTTTTTCTGCTTCAATCGTAGACAAGTTTAAACGAAAATTAAAAAGAGCATGAGAGGAGAAATTTGAATTCTTTGATTCAGTTTGTTGGGATTTGATTGGAGGTTTGTCAGCTTCGATGGAGGGGTTGGGGATGGAGAACGACCCAAATGAGAGATTGGCTGCGAAGTTTCACCGGTAAATTTCTTCGATTTCTACTGTCAATCGGGGAGGACTAGATCTATGAAGATAACTGATTTTGGCTTCGTCGAAGGGAATTGTAGAAGATGACTGATTTTGGCTTCGTCGAAGAGAACATGAAGGGCGTGTTCTACTTTTATTCATCGCACACAATCATACAATACGCGTCCACAAAGTATTGTTCATTCACTTCTCATCCATCGTTGTTAACTTTTAGTCACTTCAAAAAATAGCACTCATGGACGATCACTCGTGGATAGCGCACATCACATATCATTCATCCTGTTCATTGACGAATCAATCCTCGTGGACGAACACTCGTGGACAAACACTCGTGGACAGATCATCATAGTCGTGAACACACAATCATATTCGTATCTATTAACATGTTTACATTCGCTTGAACACAGATATGAACAACCGTGGACAACCACAAACACAAGCGAATGCCACGAATGGACACCTAATGATGGACAGACAACACAACTTTTGTTGTACACAGCTGTTACCTTCCATGTCTGAATCTGAAATGCCTACGGTGGTTGCAAACGAGTAGATTTGGATTCTCTTGAACAAGCCGGTGAGATAGCAAGGGTATCGGCCGGTGTTTGGGTACTTTGATTCGGAAGATTCAAAGCTTTTATTGTTCTCCGTGAACAAAGTACGGCTACGGTGGTCGGCGGGGAGAAAACGGTTTCTGAGTTGAGGTCGTCGATTTGAAGCTTCTGGATCAAGATTCAGCTACCCTTCATCAACGACGGCTTATGTTCTCCGACATCGTCCTCGCCCCCCTGTTGTGGTCCATCTATCTTCAGTCCACTACTTTTCGTCGTCGCTAAACAAGTACCACTCGCTGGTTGTTTGTTGCTTAGCTACAGTAGAGTCGTATATTGTAATCATCGTTGCTGGAAAGTTTGTCTCTCTCCTTGCCGGTGTTCTATTGGCCACCGCAGCCTGAACTTCGTTCCGTTCAATTCGTCGACAAATTTTTTTAATTTTATTCTTTTATCAACAAACCTCATTAAGGATATAATCGTCAGAGAAGATGTAAAGAAAGGTCAAAGTTACCTAGTTGCTGTAAGTGACTTTCTCTGTAAACCAAATTCATAAAGTGACTTATTTAATAAATCACTCGATTGTCAGAACCGCGACCGGGTAACATTTCCGGTCCGGGTTTCAAGTAAAACTCGCTCAAAACCGGTGTGACCCGGATAAATTAAAGACCGTCTGGATTCCGGTTTGACCAAATTTGTTTCAGAATTTCACACCATAGATCGGATCTCAATTACATGAAGTTTGATGCTTCCTTCCCTTCCTCGGAATGATCATGATTTTATATGGAATGAGAACCCTCCTAAATTATATTGTATATTCGGACCCAAATAAGAGGCCCAATAAAAAAAGGATCCTAGTTTTTACTTCTTACGCAATGGAGGTTGCATGTGCATGTAGAAGAGATACGGAGGAAAGAAAGGTGTCAATGTCTTGACCCCACGTGTGGAACCGTGGTTGCAACGCGCTTGCCTGTGATCATGAAAGAAACTATGAATTCTTTCCTCGTTATTTATTGTGTGGGCTCCAGTCCACTAAGTACAATTGACGTGGAATTGGCCACACACCCATTACTCTCGGCGCTGTACACACAAGTCAACACAACAGACAACACAATCGACGTGGAATTGGCCACACACCCATTACTCTCGGCGATGTACACACAAGTCAACACAACAGACAACACAAGGAAGGAGTACTTAAAATATCTTATAATGCCATGACAGTTATACATATCTTTTTTGTAACTGATCGGGAAAATAATAGTGGGTTTATTATCAACCACCGACTAAGATATGTTGGGTTAAGAAGTTAGACTAGTTAGTATGAATATGTTTAAAGCGGACTCCGAATAGCACAAGAAGTAAAGAAGAATATGAGGCAGTTCAAATGTTTATGCATGCCTTGTTATAGGGAATTAACTAACTAACAATTTTTATTACAGTATATGTGAAGTAGTAAAAGTAGTATTGAAGAAAAAAAAAGTGAGTAAAAGACAAACAATCACATAGGTGATAGGTGCATGGGTCTTTGCTTTCTCATTTATCATATTTCTTGTGACTTGTGTGGAACACAGTAATGGAAGAGTTGTCAAATTTGTTATATTAAAAAGGAAATGTAAAAAGGGTCTAGTAAATGTGGCTTGCAGGTGAATGTAGACTATCCAAGGAATCTGTGACAGGAAGATTTTCAATTTTCATATTTTTCTAACTCTACCCTAACTCTTTTTTCTAAACTAAAACAATAATCCAATTGGAATGAAGAGAGATCATGATTCATGTGACACTGTGGCCACTATTTTGTCCTTAAGCTCCATTATACACACACATTAATTACTACATTTATTTTCGCTACACGACCCACTATTCATCTTTCTGCTCTAGGGACGAGAGAGAATCTGTGTGGTATTGACTGATTTTTGCGCTTTGTTCAATTATCTTTTGGAGTCTTTTAGATTCTTCTTTTTGCTGAATATTTAGGCTTTGAATCTCTAGAATTGAATCGGAAAGTGGAAAAATGGAGGACGAGTACAAGGAGGCGTTGTTGGAGAAGCACAAGTACCACGACGGATGTCCGGGATGTAAGGTGGAGCAGATGAAGAAGCTCCGGCGAGGATATCCTTACCTCGAGCTTTCCTTCGTTTGGATCATTGTCCTCTCCACTTGTAACAGCTCCTCCCTTTCTTTGATTCTCTAAACAGTTTTTGGCTAATTGCTTTGGATTAGAGTTGGCTACAATTGTGAGAAAGGTTTCGTGTGTTGAAAGTAATCATTCGTTATGCAATTTGTCATGCCTTCTCATTTCAATTCACTTCATGTGTTTGCAGCTCTGCCGATTTCCTCACTGTACCCCTTCCTCTATCACATGGTGAGTAATGTGATTTCAGAGCTTAAGAGCTACCATGTTATGGAATCTGGTCATTTTAATGATTTTTTTTGTGCAAATTGAGAGCCATGTTATTACACAATTAAGGGGTTTAAAAATTGATGAAGATGTATACCACATGCCGTTCTTTTATCATATGCTGTCAGTAATACGTCTTCCATGTCTTTTTTTGTTTTCATAGATTGAAGATTTCGGTGTTGCTAAGACGGAGAAAGACATTGGCTTTTACGCTGGATTTGTGGGTGAGAAGATATCGCTTTATTCACTTGTTATTCTGCATTGACTCCCCGTATTATTCTACCGTTTGTTCTAACTAATCTCTTAATACTTGGAAGGGTGCTCGTTTATGCTAGGCAGAGCACTGACGTCAGTGTTCTGGGGAGTTGTAGCTGATCGGTATGGAAGAAAACCGATTATACTCTTGGGAACGATCACAATGTTAGTAGTAACCTTAAACATTACTTGGTTATTGTAACCCTTGTTCATGTTTAGATGACTGATCAGGTGTGGTTATTGCAGTGCCATTTTCAACGCTCTCTTTGGCTTAAGCTCAAGCTTCTGGATGGCAATTGGCACGAGGTTTATTCTTGGGAGTTTCAACTGTTTGCTTGGAACAATGAAGGTTGCATTTTCTTCTTTGTTCTGCACATCGTATTATTATTGTCAGTTGCATTTTCTCGTATCTAATTGTTAATGTGAAATTTTTTCAGGCCTATGCATCAGAGATATTTCGTGATGAATATCAAGCTACAGCAATGTCAGCTGTAAGCTTCTT
Source organism: Alliaria petiolata (assembly GCA_020283515.1). Lineage (NCBI taxonomy): Eukaryota > Viridiplantae > Streptophyta > Magnoliopsida > Brassicales > Brassicaceae > Alliaria > Alliaria petiolata. Next base: position 166,648,469 of record JAHZTW010000001.1, on the reverse strand, counting down.
CTCCGTCATGACGTTTGTAAGTTTATATGTTATGACTCATTTTAAGGTGTCATGACGCTTGTAACTTTACTCATTTCAGGTTAGTACTGCTTGGGGCATTGGACTGATCATTGGCCCTGCTCTAGGGGGCGTTTTAGCACAGGTAAGTCAGATCATATCTAAGTTTATATTTTTCCTAGCTTTTCAAACTTACCATTCCTTATAAATGCTTGAAGCTAATCATGTGTGCAACTCGCCTTGCTGCAATTTTCTTGCGTATTATTGATTCATATTTAGCTTTGTACCGTTCTAACTAATGTCTTTCAATGTTCTCCAAATTCAGCCGGCAGACAAATATCCAAATGTATTCTCTAGAGAGTCCATTTTTGGAAGGTGTGTATTCTTAGTCCTCTGTTTAAGAGTTTAGTGGAAAGGTATCTCATGAAATAAATATGCAAATTGCAATGCAGATTTCGGTATGCCTTGCCTTGCTTTACCATATCAGCTTTTGCATTGGTTGTGACAGTACTATGCTGCTTCATACCGGTACTCTATTTTTCTGCCAGAGCCTTTCTCTTCATTTTCGAGTCTTTTCTATTGATATATTTCGCACATAGTTCACCCACGAGTCTCCTCTGTCTCTCTTCGAGTAGGAAACACTGCACAATCATAACTTGGACAGCACATCACATGATGGTTCAGACGAAATACTTGAAGCTGCATCTCGTGAATCCACTGCTCTCTTTAAGAATTGGCCCCTTATGTCTTCTATCTTGGTGTATTGTGTTCTGTGTCTACATGACATTGCATACGCAGAGGTAACTAGTTGAAACTGGAACTTTTCTGTTAGGAATTAGTTTTCTACTGCTGAATTTTCAAATTTCGAAAAATCTTCATCACTTGGAATCTGTCTATGCAGATATTTTCACTATGGGCTAACAGTCCAAGAAAATATGGAGGTCTGAGCTACTCAACCAACGACGTTGGCGCAGTTCTTGCTATCTCAGGTATGCAGAACATCCTCGCTCCTAGTGTCTTGTGTTTTTAGTGATCAAAACTTGTGATTATGATGATTAGAGCCTGCGTTGGTTTGAATCTGTATGAGAGTTAAGTAATCATGAGTAATCAGAGTTCTTATTTATGAAATTGAGATTGTTACTACTCATCAACTCTTCTTCTTTAGGTCTCGGCCTATTCTCCTTTCAGGTTTTTGTTTATCCGTCGGCCGAGAGACTGCTAGGACCTGTGCTGGTCACTCGTTTTGCTGGGGTCAGTTGATACTTCCTTTGATGCTTCTCTGCAGATTATATAAGTGGTGCACTTGAATGAAATTAACATGATAGAGATTGTTCTTCTGACAGTTTCTTCGTTGCAGGCCCTGATGATACCAATACAGATGAGTTATCCATTCATAGCAAATTTATCAGGTCTCAGTCTAAGACTAATGCTGAACTGTGCATCAATCCTCCTAAATGTGCTCAGTGTAAGTCCAAAGGCAAAAGCTAATCCTTTTCTTGCTTTCTCCTTTGTCTGTATGTAGTTTACATATAAAGATAATAAGGTCATGTTAATATATTTACCGGCTGCTTAATTACAATACAGTTTTTGTGTAATAGGTGTCTGCCATAACCGGCTTGTTGATCCTGCAAAATAAAGCTGTGGTAAAGGACATTATTTTATCTTCTGTAAACGGTGGACCAATAATCTCTTCTCTTATTAACTTTATTTTTGTTGTATGAAACAACAAAAACAACAGGATCAGAGCCAAAGAGGGGCGGCTAATGGAATTGCTATGACTGCGATGTCTCTCTTTAAGACCGCTGGACCAGCTGGAGCTGGCATCTTGTAAGTGACATTTCTATTTTCTAATGAACACACAAGTAAATTCAAAGAAGCATCAATGTCTTAAAACACAAATCTCTATTGCTGACAGGTTTTCTTGGAGCGAGAGACGACTTGACGCTGCATTCCTACCAGGTATCGCATTAATTCCCTTTGGCCATTATTTATGATATTCGTAGTTCTAACTCTTTAACACAAATGAATTGAAAACGTATGCAGGATCGCATATGGTGTTCTTCGTCCTGAATGTGATAGTCGTGGTCGGTGTAGCTCTCACGTTCAAGCCATTTCTAACCACGGCTCGAAGGTGAAATTCAATCCACGAGTCCATACATTCCCTATCAGTGTGATAGAAGAGAATTAGAGAAATAGATTTTGTTAGATGGAAGGCCAAAAGCAACATGAACATAAGAAGCAGTGTGACTCTGAGGCAAGCTTGGTGAGGTTAATTAAGAAAACATGTGGAGAAGCGCCTTGCATGTTCTCTGATGCCAAGACAATTTCAAGATACCTGCAGAACGCGCAGCATCAATGAGGAAGCTTTTGTGCTCTGTGGCCACTTCATCATCGTTGAATTGGTTGGAGGGATCAAGGCCAACAATCTTGGCCTGCTCACGGATGCGGCTCATCTCTTGTTCGATGTTGCAACCTTTGCCATATCCTTTGTTCTCTCTCTGTGAAGCTCAGCTCATGATATGAACAAAGGATATGGCAACTGCTGCAACGTCGAACAAGAGATGAGCAGCATCTGTGTGAATGGCAAGACTGTCGCCCTTGATCCCTCCAACCACTTGGAGTCTCGGACGGTGATGAAAATGCCACATAGCACAATAGCCACCAATATCAGAGAACACTACACTTTCTTTTTCTTTTCTTAATATAACTGGACAAATTCTCATACCAATTTTGGATTGGTGGAAGAGACAAATATTTTGTCTATCTGTCTGTCTAATATTTTCTCAATGGTGAATAATAATTGGGAAAAAAAAAACCGGTTTGATATCCGGGTTGGAACATTGGTTTATAATAAAAAAGTAAAACTAGAATTTGGAGTAAAAACGGAAATAACTAACCAACTAGGAGATGGAGAGGAAAATTAAGTAGAGATGTGAGAGGAGGAGACGAAACATAAGAACATCCCCTCCGAGAAGAATGGTGAAGCCACAAATGAACAGCTATAGCTTTTACAGGAGAAACTATGAAGCTTCTTTGTTTTGTTTTGATTTCTTTTTTTCTTCTGAATTGTAAAAATTACCATTTGAAAGGCATCTACAAGATTTTTTAAATCAAAAATAAACACAAGATTAAGATGGGGGAGAAGAAAAAAGAGGTGATCAGATTGGAGAGAGAAGCTGTGATCCCAATTCTAAAGCACAAGCTCACCACTGCCTTGTCCCTTCACTTCGGTCTCCTTTTCTACATTCCATTGTTTCTCTTCTCTACATTCCTCTGTTTCTCCCTCTTTATAAATATTCTACATTCTGATCATTCTCCAGCGGAGAAATGGGAGAGAGAGGAGTTCCTGAGATTCTGCCAGAGAGTGGAATGCACCATTAGAGCTTGGTACCACCTTCACTTTGAGGATCTTCTGGTATATATATATCACCAATCCATCATATCCCAGTCTTTCTTGAAAATAATTGTTAAAGTCAAAAGTGATTGTGTTTGTAGCAATTGTATTCACTCTTTGAGCCCATCCGTGGCGAGCACAGGCTTCATCAACAGAATTTATCTCCTCATGAAATCGATGCCCTTGAACACCAATTTCTTCTTCATTTGTTCCAGGTTCAGTTTTTTCATTTCCACTCCATTCTTTTTCCCCTAACTACAAATTAACAATGAAACGAAACGAGAAATCTCATAGGTCATGGAAAAGAGCAACTTCAAAGTGATAACAAATGAAGAAATACAAGTAGCTCTCTCTGCTCAGTATCGTCTCAATCTTCCTATTGTAGTTAATGAAACTAAGGTACGTACCTCTACTATCTTCAACAAGCTTTTGGAAATGACATCTTTGATGATGGCTATATATGGTTCCTTGATGTAGCTTGATACAAGGTTGTTGACAAGATTCTTCTCCAAGTTTCCCCGTGATGATCTTCCTCATTTTGCTAATAAGGTAAATTACTTTCTAATAATTACGTATCATGAATCAAATTGCTTTCCTTTACCTAATATATAATGATCTGATATATATGTCTTTGTCCTTTTAAGTATATAATATTCAGACGTGGGTTTGGGATAGACCATATGAAAGCCTACTTCTTCCTAGCCAAAGTAAATACAATCCTTGTCCGTATTTGGAACTTTCTACTCACTATCACATGGTGAGTTACCTCGCTCTCTCCTTTGTCGCTGTACATATATATACAACTGATGAATGCTATCAAACTTCAAAATTTATACTCAGAAATTTCTTGTTGAAGTTTAAAAAGACTTATATATGGGAAGAAGAAGGAAAATGGGCTGTCACAACAAATTGATATTAGCATTGAAACAGAGAAGGATAGTTTATACATCGAAAGAATCCGCATTGAGAAGCTCAAGCTCAGGTTTCTCAACTAATTCTTCTTCCTTTTTTTAAAAGGCTTATCATTGACTTGTCTTTGTGTGTGTGTGTGTTTTTTTTTTTTAATCACTGATTCAGTCTCTCCAACTTGATGAAGAAGATTACCATCCAAGAGCCTACCTTTGAAAGAATCATTGTAGTATACAGGTACAAAAGTAGAGTAGATGGTGGAATATTAGGAGGGATGTGGGTTTAATTCTCATCTTGGTTATGGATTCACACACACACGCAGGAGAGTTTCAGGGAAGAGAGAATCAGAAAGGAACATATATGTGAAACACTTCAAGAGCATTCCTATGGCTGATATGGAAATTGTGCTTGTGAGCATCCATTAACCAACACTTTGTGATCAAACGTATCTTACTAACTATAAATTAACTGATTGCTCATAACGACACAGCCAGAGAAGAAAAATCCAGGTCTTACTCCACTGGACTGGGTCAAGTTTTTTGTCTCTGCTGCCATTGGACTGGTCAGTTCTGCTACATGATTCTAAAGACTTAATTAGACAGTGAAAATGTGATTTATCAAACTCTGTTTTTACAGGTCACAGTGGTAAGTTCAGTGAGCCTAAAAAAAGCTGACATCAGAGTCATTGCTGCCATACTTAGCACGGTCGTGGCCTACTGCGTTAAAACATATTTCACGTAATCTACAACTCAATAATCATCAGACACCACCCTCACTTTTGTTAAATTGATCCTTAATTAGCTATGTCTCTTCCCCTGAATGAAATGTAGGTTTCAGAGAAACTTGGTAGATTATCAGAGCCTTATCACAAAATCTGTGTATGATAAGCAGCTAGACAGTGGAAGAGGCACTCTGCTTCACCTGTGCGATGAAGTCATCCAAGAAGAGGTGCTAATAAATAATCCCTTTCTTATTTTTTTTTTATGTCATCTTCTTGCGTTTTGCTAACAAACTGGTCAAACGCAGGTTAAAGAGGTCATCATTTCCTTCTTCATGCTGATAAAGCAAGGGAGTCCCACGAGCAAGGAGGAGCTTGACATGCAAAGTGAAGCGTTCATCAAAGAAGAATTCAACGAAAGTTGTAATTTTGATGTGGATGATGCTGTCAAGAAGCTTGAGAAGCTTGGGCTTGTCTTTCGTGTGAGTCCCTCCATCTCGCTTCTATAATCTGAACTATTCTCCACACACATATATATAATATACTCAGTCAGTAAACTAATAATGTAAAAATGGAAAGGGTTGGTCAGGATTCAGAAGACAGGTATAGATGCGTGAATATGAAAGAAGCAAACGAGATAATGGGAACAACGACGGAAGAGATGGTACTCAAGGCAAGAAGTGGTCGTGAATATGAAGATGAAGAGGCAGCAGATATTGAGCCTCAAATGAATCCTCAAGATGAACTCACCGCAAAGGAAGAACGTTATCAATCTCAATTAGACGAGTTCGAGACCTTGTGGTTGTAAAAAGATTTGACGTCCTTCAAGACCCATAAATTTGATATTGTATTAAAAAGACACAAAAGGCAGACAGTTAAATTGAAAGGACCCATCAACAGCGAGTCCACAAACTTTTACGTTGACCTTTAAATTATACATATTGTACATACATCCATATCTGCTCATCTTTCTACTATTATTTACTGTTCTTTAAATAGCTTTGTTTTGTTTTTAAAAAATGTTTTGTTCCTCTAAAGACTTTCAGCCTTCTGCCACCCGTTAAACCGAACAGAAAAAAAAAATCAGATATTTTTACTCTCATAGTGTATAAACAAACTGAACTTCGTGGAGCTCGATAAAAGTTGGATTTAAGAAATTTTCATTTGAAAAGTTCTTAAAAAATAAAAAACTAGTTATAAAATCATTAAAAAATCTAAACCAATCAGAATATGATACGTATTAAATGAGTCTCTTTAAAAAGCTAAGAATTGGTTGTTAAATAAGTCTAATAAAATACTTAAAACATTCTTCTTCTTCCTCCCTCTTACTTTTTGTTATTTATTATTTTTTTGTTAAAAACCCCCGTTGAACATGCTCTAAATCCTACTTTTACCGAGTTGAATTTAATCGAAATTCAACTCTTTTTCGATAAAGTGCACAACTTTCTTACCTCAAATCAAATACAACAAAGTGGAAGGTTTTGCAGTCTAATTCATGTGGTAATCTACTTCAATCATTTGCGCTTCGGCAGGAGTGTTCCACGTAACTCAAACTATACTATTTACATTCCTTGTACATTCCTCGTACATTCGAGTTTTGTGTGATAGGTTATGAGTCATTGATTTTGTTTTGATTATGTGTTGTGTGTAGACGTTATGGACATCACTTGCAAAGCTAATGTAATAGCCTTACTTGGTATGGCGAAAAACCAAACCGCATATATCTGTTATGTCATAGCCATGATCAGGCAGTTCGAGTACCATTTGAAGTGGATTGGTGCTTTGGGTTTTGCTGATGAACTGTCTATACAAGAACTTGTGAATGTAATTCCTAGAGATGAGCTGGAGTCTGATGGACAAGGTGGTGTGCTTGATGTTGGTTCTGCTGCTCTCTCTCTATGCCGGTACAGAACTGTCCTCATCGACGACTACCCGTTTTCACAGCTGATTCACACCTTATATACATACAATCTGTGGTACTTATTGCATCTATTTAACTTCTTTGCTCCTCTAAATTCTCCTTTAAACCTTGTAAGTTGCATATATTGTGCATTATCCAGTTGATGTAGTGGTGAAGACCCGAGAATCCTATGAAGTTTTACATCTCAGGAGCCCCAAATAACTCCTTTTATTAGTATATATTTTTTTCCCATTTCTTTAGTATAGCCAAACAGAGAGTTTTATGGCAACTTCTTCAACATCTCACTTTTGCTAAATTAAATTAATCCTTAATTAGCTATGTCTCTTCCCCTAAATGAAATGTAGGTTTCAGAGAAACTTGGTAGATTATCAGAGCCTTATCACAAGATATGTGTATGATAAGCAGCTAGACAGTGGAAGAGGCACTCTGCTTCACCTGTGCGATGAAGTCATACAAAAAGAGGTGCTAATAATAATCCCTTTCTTATTTTTGTATGTCATATTTTTGTGTTTTGCTGACAAACTGATCAAATGCAGGTTAAAGAGGTCATCATTTCCTTCTTCATGCTGATAAAGCAAGGAGGAGCTTGACATGCAAAGTGAAGCGTTCATCAAAGAAGAATTCAACGAAAGTTGTAATTTTGATGTGGATGATGCTGTCAAGAAGCTTGAGAAGCTTGGGCTTGTCTCTCGTGTGAGTCCCTCCATCTCTCTTCTTTAATCTGAACTATATATATACTCAGTAAGTAAACTAATAATGTGAAAATGGAAAGGGTTGGTCAGGATTCAGAAGACAAGTATAGATGCGTGAATATGAAGGAAGCAAACGAGATAATGGGAACAACGACGGAAGAGATGGTACTCAAGGCAAGAAGTGGTGGTGAATATGAAGATGAAGAGGCAGCAGATATCGAGCCTCAAATGAATCCTCAAGGTGAACTCACCGCAAAGGAATAACGTTATCAATCTCAATTAGACGAGTTCGAGACCTTGTGGCTGTAAAAAGATTTGACGTCATTCAAGACCCATAAATTTGATATTGTATTAAAAAGACACAAAAGGCAGACAATTAAATTGAAAGGACCCATCAACAGCGAGTCCACACCATTTCACATTTCACACTAAATGAACTCTCCCTTAATTATTCCACATACATATATCATATTAAATTGAAAAACATAAGACACGGTCATGGAAAGTATGTGTTGGTAGGTAGGCATATAGGAGGAAAGCGATCTGTTCAAACAGGAACGCTGTGCAAGTCGACTGTCTCTACGGTGAGCCCTGGTCCGAAACCAAACAAGACACCCCACTCCAACCCTTCTCCTGTCGTGGCCACACCATCCTCCTTGGACTTCCTCCTCATCTCGTCCAGGATGAAGAGGACACACGCGCTCGACATGTTTCCGTACTCGCTCAGCACGTGACGTGTTGCCCTCATCTTCTCTGCCTTGAGTCCTAGCTTTATCTCAACCTGGTCCAGGATCGCCGGACCTCCAGGGTGAGCTATCCAAAAGAGAGAGTTCCAGTCGGTTATACCGAGCGGTTTAAACGCTTCTTCTAGACTCTTCTCTATGTTCTTCGAGATGAGCCCAGGGACGTCCTTCAGGAGATGGAAGGTGAGCCCAACTTCCCTCAAGTGCCCATCTATGGCTCCGTCCGAGTCTGGGAGGATGGTCTGTGCAGCAGACACCATCTCGAAGATAGGCTTCTCTCCCACGGAGGTGTCAGGGTCCGAACCGACAATGAGCGCGGCAGCACCGTCACTGAAGAGAGCCTGACCAACGAGGGAGTCGAGGTGGGTGTCAGACGGGCCACGGAAGGTGACGGCTGTGATCTCGGAGCAGACGACAAGGACACGGGCACCACGGTTGTTCTCAGCGAGGTCCTTGGCGAGACGGAGAACAGTGCCGCCGGCGTAGCAACCTTGCTGGTACATCATGAGGCGTTTGACGGAAGGGCGAAGGCCGAGGAGCTTGGTGAGCTGGTAGTCGGCACCAGGCATGTCAACTCCGGATGTAGTGCAGAAGACGACGTGGGTGATCTTGGACTTGGGCTGACCCCACTCCTTGATGGCCTTCACTGCCGCCTCTTTGCCTAGCTTAGGGACCTCGACTACCACGATGTCCTGCCTGACATCTAGAGAAGGAGCCATGTAGGCGCACATGTCAGGATTGTCCTTGAGAAACTCCTCCGTCAGGTGCATGTGCCGTTTCCGTATCATCGACTTGTCGCCTGTTATATAGTAGTTGTTAAGTTAACTATGTGAATGATACGCCAAAAAGAAATGAAGAAAAATACAAAATAGGAATATATAGTTAAGACATACACATGCGCTTGAACTTCTCCTTGAGGTCGGTCATGTGTTCACTGTTGGTGATGCGGAAGTAGTAGTCCGGATACTCTGCCTGGATCACATGGTGCGCAGGGTTGGCCGTGCCTATCCCCAAGATGCCTGCGGGGCCATCTGCCCTCTGTGCCTTTCTGATCTCATCCAAAGACGATTGCGTACCCATCACCATGTTGCACAAAATTAGAGTTTGATCGATGTGTGGCTTTTGTGTACTAAGCAAGTTATGTATATGTTAGAAAGCAAGCGGGGAGTGAGAGTTTATATAAACAAGATGACAAAAGAAAAGAAAGGGAGAAGGGAGTGTGGTTGGTTAGATGGACGGGCAGATGAAGCCCTACGTGTCTCTGTGTTAGCTCCCTTTTATGTGGTTCTCCTTCTTGCTTCCCTTTTATTTCGTTACTTACCAAGAAATATTGAATGGTGGGTTTTATTGATTTACGTGTATATTCACAACAACAAGTCATATTAATTTTTTATGTGCGTATTTATTATATATTCGATGTATACATACGTACAGCAGCTACTAGAGGTTAGTTGTATAGTTTCTCCACCACCATACTTCCCACACGTGCATACTTAACTCCATCATTAGCTCCTACTAATCTAATTTTCCTTGTTCATTTACCCTCTAATCCTATAACTAACTACCTAGTATTAACATTTAGGTACGTCTCGTTTTCTCTCTCCCATTCCATCATAATGATATTTGAATCTGCTATTTTTCCGCCTTCCAACAACGCAAGATGCATTTGTTTGTTTTTTTCTCATTATTTATTAGGAAAATATTGATTATGCATTATCACATCGTTTTTGTGTGTTTTTTTTTTCTTCATAATATTCACTCGTTTTATCGACCACAAAGATTAGTAGTTGTAGACTTGTAGTAGTAATTATATCCATCACGATTAGGGAATTCATGTTTTAGATATTTTATTGGGAAAATAATATCCATCGGCCCGTAATAAAGGTGGGCCCTAGTATGGTGTTAAAAAAAAGTGGCCCTTAACCCCATTGGTTATTTAAAATTAAATTTTAACATAATTACATTTTAATCTGAATAAAAATTTTGAATCAATGAATAAAAAACAAGTGTGATTTGGGTTCTCGTTTCTCTTTATATCTCGATCCTATTTTATTTCTCTCTCTTTTTTTTTAAATATTTTATTGTTAGAGAACCACTGAGATATTTAGAACTTGACTCATCATGGGCCCATTATAAAAAAAATCACGAAAACCAGTGTGTGTTTTCTTCCTAAATGGTAGTAACTGGTAAGTAAATGCGGGTGTTTTTATCAGCCGGTTCGCCAAACTTAGTAGCGGTTATATCAGGGGACACGCATGCCGGAACCATGGTCGGCAAATGGATGCCCGAGGTTTTCTCTTCTTTTTTGATCAGTTGTAATTCTTTTTTTATTCCTAGTTATTAACCGATCATAATATATATATATATATATATATATACCTACCCTGCATCGGTTATTACCAAAAAATGAAATTTAGTAGAATTCTCAGAATTTGGTAGTTTGGAGGGCTCCAAATTTTGTAATCTCATGATATGGAGCGCTCCACTACTCCTTTTTTAATTTGGAGGGCTACAAAAATAAACAATAAAATTAACAATAAAATTCTCAGAGTGTTTTTGAGGCTAGTTGTTTATCCTTTAACGGCTCTATCAAAGACGGGTTTAATCCTTTAATACAATCAAATTAGCCGAAAAAAAAACAAATATCAGAAATTAAGAATTAAACTGGTGGGCTTCAAAAATCAAGGCCGGGCTTGTAAGCCTTACGCTTTTGGCCCATATTAACATCCCTGGAAATGGGAAGGAGGAGGATGACGACGAGAACGTGACGACGGGATGCAGACCGGCAATTGCTTCCGGTGCCGTCAGGCTGGCCACTGGATCAGCGACTGCCCTCTCAAATTCAACGCCGATGATCCTCCACCGTCGATCCACTGCCCTTGCGGCGGCGGTTTCTGTGAGATCAAGGTCTCGAACACTCAAGAGAACCCCGGAAGGAGATTCTACAATTGCCCTGCTGTGCGTACCCACTTCTTTACTGTTTTCTTCTTCATCTCTCGAAGCAATCGCGAATTCTTACTGAAATTTTCAATTCTCAGGCTCAGAATTGCCGATTCTTCAAGTGGTGTGACAAAGTAACCGATGAAGATATCAGACTCCGCCCTGCCTTCATCATCCCCAATTGCCCCTGCGGTTCTGGACCCTGCCGAAGAGTTACAGCCGATTCCGGACCTAACGCCGGTCGATCATACTTGCTATGCGGCATCAAGAAGGTTTGACTCATCGCGACTTTTAAGGCTCCTCCGAATTTCTGGTCACATGATGTTTTAAGAAAAATCTCTGTAGGGTTTCGGGGCTTGTGGATTCTTCAAGTGGGAGGATGTTGAGATGCCTCCGGGCTGTGATGCAGTGGATGAGATTGAGATGGATTTCTGGGTTGAAGCTGATCTAGTTTTGAGTGATGTGGAAAGCAGCATCCAGGCTGGTGGTGTACCGGAAAATGCAAACCAAGTGGCACCTCTCGGGAAAGAATGTCAAGGTGCTGTTAGTACACATGATGATTCTATATTCGAAAATTCGGATGTTATGTCTGCTTCTGATTTACATTCTGCTGCTGTTGTGATCCAAGGTACTTCAGTTATGGTCAATTTCTTCGATTCTTTATAGTATTATCCGCTTTCTTGTAACTATTATGATTTCTACTAGGCATCCCTTTGTCTGATCCGATTGTGATCGAACATGAAGAGCAATGGATGAAGAGTCTACATGGTGATCAGCCAACAAATTTTGCTCTTTCCAAGCTGAGTGTGGACGAAGCAATGAGTAATTTGGTCAGAGACACGGTCTCTAGTTGTTCCGTTGTGAAACACGAAACGAAAAACCATGAGCGACCTGTTGTTGCTGGAGCTGGTGAAGCTGAGTGGTCGTTCCCTAACTTGCAGGACCTAATGGAGCAATACAACTCAGAGAAGCTTCGATTGGAGAGTGTTTCAGGGAAACATGTACAAGTGCTGAGTGCATTTATGAGTTCATATAGTCGACTAAGGCTACTTCATGAGAAAACTAGTCATCTCAGGAAATTGTTACTTGAAACGGAGGAGGAGATGGCTTGTTGTGAGGCTGAGACATTAGAATTTGGAGCAAGTTGCCGGGAAGTGGCTGGAGAAATGGCTGAGTCTCAGAAGAGGATGCAGGAGACAGCAGATAAACTAGGGAAGGAAGTAGAAGTATTGAAGCAAAAAGAGTTTGTTGATATGAAGAGAAGAAGATGCTGAGCTTGGATATGAGTGCCACTCTTAAGTGTTGGAAGGTAATGTTCACTGGTTACATTGATTCTTAGGAAGGTAAATTAACTCCTTAATTCCAACACTTTACACTGCCTCATCGGATAACTTATATAAACTATAGTTAGATTAACCCGATTAATTTGATCTGTGACTGGTACTGTGCCCCTAAACTTCTCCCAGATCACTTTCAGCCAGTTTAGATGAGCCAAAAGCAGCAGATACTTCCTTTGTTTTTAACTTTTTAAAAAATGTGCCTGGGAATTATGAATGTACATAGTGCGCTGATCACATGGTCGCTTGATTAAAAGAGTAATTAGATTTGAATAAGACAAAAGATAATTGTGTAGGTAATAATAATTAGAGAATTGATTAACTATGTTAAGCGTCCAAGAGAATGCCTTTCCACGTTGGGCGCACATGCCTTCTCTTCTTTCTTCCTTTTTTCTCTACTAAAACACACCATTAGAGGCCCAAATCCACGGATAATTTGATCATCAAAATAGTTACATCATAAATAGTTCAATAAGTATAAGAGAAATGCCAGTGGCCAGTGGGTCCATATTGAAGACTAGAAAGAACCATAGATTGGATAAAACACCCTTCCATGTCCACAAAACTGATACATTTAAGATTTAAGAATTGAAATTTGCAAAGTGTTCGTATGTGTAGATCTCAATCTGTTCGATGAAATTATATACAACGGTCGAGAATGGTTTAACAATCGGCTGTGACGAGTGCGAAAAAGTGAATAATCGCCCTGGAGGGCTTAATTAGGGTTCTTGACCTAAACCCTAATTAATATTAAGATTCGTATAAACATTCTATTTGTTTTTAACATGTCATACTCCACCGTAAACCACGAGAACTCAGTATTAATTTTGTAAAAAGGATCGGAGAATAAAATCAAGAGAGGATATAGAAAGGAAGAAGAACGTAAAATGTATCAAGATTCAATGTATCAAGATTAGAATTAGAAATTTATAGAATATAAAACTAAACGAGAAAAATGAGAGTTGGTCAAAAGGAGGGGGAACATAAATTATAGGACTTGTTTTTTCCAATGAAATTCAGATTAAAGATGAAATACAAAAGCATAAAAGATTGCTCACATGCAACCCAAATTCCTTTGTTCTCAAATAATGCATGTTTTATATCAATGTTTTTTTTCATATATGTAAACAAATTTGAATGGAGTATTTTGGTCAGAATATATATTAAGAAATCGAATTTATGATGAGACTATATTATAGCGAAGCGGACAAATGTAAAATGATTTAAAATAAAAACAAGTAAATCGAATTTGATCATAGATGCCTTGCGATTAGAAAATGGGAGATGAAAAAGGGTATTCATTGAAGTTGCAGCCTATAAAATTGGGAGCACATGCATATTACCCCCTATTTTTGTTTTTGATTATTCTCTGATTAACTAATACCCACTTTTGGTTATGGTTATTGTACATGTAGAGTTGTAGACCAATGGGGCGTATATTATAAGAGTAATTAAGAATACGATCCATTACCACCGTCCCTAACGTTGGTCGTGTAGCCAAACATAAATGGTCTTTGGTCTTCCTCTGACACAAAATAAGATCGTCTTAGAATTAGAAAGGCTACCACTTGCTTCCTTAGATACTCATATCAAATATCATAATCTCTCTCTACCAGACTTCAACTTATGTCGCCATTTCTTTTAATTTTTGTTGGTCAAAAGTCAAAACCCTGACTGATTAGTTTTACAAGAGTATAACACATATAATAGATGCTTAAGTAACGACTTCGTCCTCATAATTAAGTCGACTACCTTCCATCATGCGGCCATCATTGCACCCTCCTTTCCTAATTATTAATTCTAAATCAAACACTTTACTCATTGTTTTTTTATGTGTTGTATGATTGATATAAGAAACAAAAAATTTTCTTTTTGGTTTTAATTATTATAATTAAGTGAAGGAAGGAAATTGTTTACGTTTCATGTATGATATGATATAATCAGGGTTTTTTTCTCTTCTCTTGGAGAGTGTATGATTAAACTCGCAGTTCATGCATCATTTCATTTGGACCATCACATGCAAAAGTATTTGGACTCCTTATACAAAATATATTCTTCGAATTGAATAGTTTATCTACTACGTTATTTATCTTTAATTTTTGTCTATCAACTGCGAGATCATATTATTAGACACGTACGGGACATTAGTATCTAAGGTAACATGCTAATCATGGCTCTCTTATCATTCCTCATCCTTTATTTTCAGCTTATTATTGTGGATGAATGATGAGTATACGTGTTCTCTACCACAATGCTAGCTGAATTGTTAGTATAAGTTTTCTTTTTAATGATTCTTTCCTTGTTATTTGTTCACTCTAATTTGTAACAAAAAAAAGAAGAAGCTCATTTGTATTTTAATTGATTGGGTTAATATACTATAGCAGCTGTATGATCAAAGTCAGTCCGATATAAGCATTAGATTTGAGCAGAACCATTTATGAAACTACTAGTGTAGAGAGAACCCTTGAGAAATGCATGAAACATGCTACCAAGTGGCAAATCATTTTATAATTATAACATTTTGATTGACTGATAATTGATATATCATGGGCCACAATTAACTCAACGCAGTGCTATTTTTAAATGATGTTGCTATTCGAATTAAAAAAAAAAAGTACTAAAGCGAATGAAAAGAAGGAGAAAAGGAAAGGTGCAGCTCTTATATAAAAGGGTTGTGGAAGGGGATACTTTTCCAAGGCCAACATACATTCCTTCTCTCTTTTCTATTCTCCCTCAACTAGAAAAAAAAATTATATATATATATACATCGGACATAGATTGATTTGTGTATGCATAAGTTACTATAGAGAGAAATACGAAGGATGAACACATCGAAGAGCAAGAAGAAGCAAGAAGAGGCTGGTACAAGGTTTCTTGGGGTGAGAAGGAGGCCTTGGGGAAGATACGCGGCTGAGATTAGAGACCCAACTACCAAGGAGCGTCACTGGCTTGGCACTTTTGATACGGCCGAGGAAGCTGCGTTGGCCTACGATAGAGCCGCTCGGTCTATGCGTGGCACTCGTGCCCGAACCAACTTTGTCTACTCAGACATGCCTCCTTCCTCCTCCGTCACCTCCATTATTTCTCCCGACGATCCTCCTCCTCCCCCGCCTCCTCCTGCTGCTCCTCCTTGTTCTAACGATCCTGTCGATTACATGATGATGTTTAACCAATATTCATCAGCAGACTCGCCAATGCTGCAGCCTCACTCTGATCAAGTGGACACTAGTTACATGTTTGGCGGCTCTCCTTCTTGTTATTCAAACAGCAGCAGCGAGTTGCCTCCTCTGCCGAGCGACTTGTCCAATTCATGTTACAGCACACAACCGTGGAGCGTGGAAGACTACTCCTCCGCTACCTACTTCGAGGGTGAGTACGTTCACAGTCCAATGTTCAGCAGAATGCCTCCGGTCTCTGACTCTTTGCCTCAAGGTTTCAACCACTTCGGCTCCTATAATTAACCTTTTTTTCATCCATATTCAATTCTTTTCTCCTTTGTATTTTTTTTTTCTTTGGTTTCATTATGTTTGGCCGTCCTTGATCTCTGTCTATGATCAAAGTGACTGTTTGTCTTAGTTTTTCAATAAGAAGTCTTTTTGTGTTGAAGTCTTAACCAACAAAATATTTCCTTGTGTCCTTCACAAAATTCACATACATTTTTATATATGGGCCTTATTTATGAGGATGCCTGATTGGGCTTGTGGGTTGGCATGACACTGTACTTTGTTTAGCCGAAACTCATGTTCGTTGCGTACATCTTAGGGTATATATGCTTATGTAATCTGAAATGTTTCATATTTGATGGGTTCTGGCAACTTACCTGTTGTCGGTTGTGAAAAATGGGTAGTAGGTTTGACTGGTGAACCATGTCTACCTGTCTCAAAAGGCAAAAGCTGGTTACCAAACTTGAAAAACACAAAGTACATAAAAAGTGGTTCCCAGAAGAGGAAATTAATTAAGGTGAAGAAATATGGAGATGAAGTTTTTCTCTTTTTATGCCATTGCAGCTGCACTTCTAGTTTTAGCCAACTTTGGGATTATGCACACGAGTGGGCAGAGCGTTTCGTGCCTGAACCAGCTTGCTCCATGCCTCAGTTACCTGAATGGAACCAAGGAAGTGCCTCAAGTTTGCTGTAACCCTCTCAAATCAGTGATAAAGAACAATCCAGAGTGCTTGTGCCGTATGATTAGTAACCGAGGGAGTTCAAAGGCCGAGCGAGCTGGCATCAATGTCAATGATGCTCAGATGTTGCCTGCCCGATGTGGAGAACACGTTAATCCCCTTGCCTGCTTGACTCGTACGCAAATATTTTCTTACTTGGAAAAACTCTCATTTGTTTTTTTTTCAGCCAAAAGATGTTCTTGTCTCAACATTCTTCTGTGTGTTCTGCAGGATCTCGAGGATCTAGAAACTCAGACCGAAGTTCCTCCACTGGCAACTCCTTTTCTCACTCCTATTGGATGAAAACATTAGCTTTAGCAACCACCATGTTGTCATTTATTCTTTAAAGAAACCGAATCATCATCTCTCACTCTCATTGTCCATTATAGCACTCTGTTTGCTTGTTAATGCTGTTCATTCTTTTTATTTGTTTGAATGCTTATGAGTTATATGACCTATGGTTTTTGGTCGTCACCAACATATAAACATATTGTTAATGTACCATTTATGATTTATTCCACATAAATAGTATAATTCCATTTAATACCGTGCTCTGCTCATTTTGCAACAAATTAATCTCTTCGTGAGAAATACAATTTAATTCCATAACCTCTTCTGCGATATCCTTCAACATTCATAACTCCAGAAGTGAATAAGAAAAAAACGTGTTCAAGTGGGACTCTTTTGGAAGAAATTTGGTTACCAAAGATAAAATAATAGGATGGTGTAGAGTGTAGTAGTTGCAGTATCGGTAAGCCGTAAATTATTTGATCGAATAGCGAAACCGGTTTAAACGGTTGTCCAATAACCGAAAAACTCAGCTGGTTCAAAAATTTTGTGGCCGGGTCACTTGAGGGGAGAGTTGACCAGATCGTCCTCGCTTCCGCTCTAGTGCGGATCGGACAAGATTCTTCTCTTAGCTACTACAAATCCGACCAACACTAAACCCTCCGAGGGAATCTTGTTGAGCGATCATCGGAAAAAATGGGAGGGATGCTGTACAAGCTCTTCGCCTCGGCGTCGCTGCTAAGCCTCGGATTGTATCATCTCATTTGCACTTTCTTCCACGTTCTCAAGACTCCTCAATCCTACGCCGCCAAGCCCTTCTACGCTTTTCCCCGTTTCTCCACCGCCGGTAATAACCACCACCATCAGCACCGCCTCCAAAATCTACCCTTGATCATCCTCATACTCTCCCTTTTCGTCGCTTTCCTCCACCAAATCCTAATCTCCTTCTACTCCGATCCTCTTGTCAAAGGAAGTACCCCCGTTCACCGATTCTCCTCCCTTAATTCCGCCGCCGTGTTCTTCCTCTTCCTCCTCATCGCCGTCTACCTCCTTCTCTCGGAATCCGCCTCCTTAATCCCTCTTCCCTCCGATCTCCTCTTCGCGCTCGCCTCCGGAGGTTTCTTCCTCCATTACTCCGCCGCCTCCTCATCGGCCTCAATCCAGACGTCGGATCTACAGGCTCACTGCGATTCCCTCTCCGCCCGCATCTCCGCCTTATGCTCCCTCCTCTGCTTGCTCCTCGCTTGCCGCCCCAGACTCTTCATCGCCGACGCTGCTCTCGCTGCTGCCATTTGCCTGCAGGGTCTCTGGCAGCTTCAGACCGGACTCTCTTTATACGTCGATGGCTTCATTCCCGAGGGATGTCATCGTCTTCTTGATGTTGCTAGCGGCGTTGAAGGATCCACCTAGTGTGATATCCAGGAGTCCAAGCTAAGAGCTGTCTCCATCTTGGATCTCATGTTCACTGTCCACGTTGTGCTTGTCGTCATCCTCCTCTTTGTGACCTACACGATGGTGGCGATGGCTGCGGGAGTGCGAAGAACCGGTTCTTACGAGGCTTTGCCAACCAACTCTAGTGATTCTAATCACATTCAGATGAAGTCGTTGACCGGAACTCAGGCCTGAACGTGTATGTCTTTTTTTGCTTATCGATAATCTTGCTTTGCCTTTTTTACATACTCTCTTGTTTCAACTATTTTGGAACCTGTTGCTGCTTTCTGGCCTCTTTCATTTGACAAGTCTTTATCCAAATTTTCATTCTTGAATGTAATGTTCAATCCTGTTACAACTGGAAGATGATGACATGCTTACATTCTTTGTTGATTAATGGCAAGTTGTCACTTTAGCTGATTTTTCCTTCAATTTAGGACACATAATATGATGATCTTCTCTGCCCGATGTTCCATTTCGTTTTTGGAGTATTGTTTCCAATCCATCATGTGATATTTATTTGGTTTTTGGTTAAAGCAAACTTGGTGAAAGACAGAGAAGGTGATACAATGAGGATAAAACTCCTTTTGAAAAAAAAGAATCTGAGCCGAAAACGTGAAAGAGTGTATGTATGACAACAACGCAAGCATTGGCTTAGGCAGTACCATGTCAAAGAAGGCAAAAGAAGAAGGAACCCAAGGTATGTTTTTCCATATGTTTTCTCTTTTCTTTTGCCTTGGGCTCCTCTTCTTTTGTCTTCTTTGACATTGGACCGCCGAAGCTAAGGCTTGTGTTATTGTCACATCCTCGTTCACCTTTTCGGCGAGAGTTTTATCATCATCCATATCATCTTCTTTGTCTTTCACCTCTAGCTGAGTTTGCTTTATCCAAACACCAAATAAGTGTTGAATTCGAAATGGTTACAGACTTTGGTTGCAATTTAAGATGTAACAGACTTTGGTACTCTTTGTAAGTTAGTGGAGTAAATGCAGAAAAAGATACATGTTGTAACGCCTAACCGGAGTTATGATTCAGTTGTTGAGGTAGATGACGATTAATGGTTAACTCAACTAAACTAGTAGTGGGCTCGCATTTGGAAGCATAATGACATGAATCTGTCTTCAACATTTGATCTTGTTAGCGCCGCTTCTGTGCGTAAATAACAAGTGATCATTGTGTTTTTTCCTATATTTTTGATGTTTCACGGGAGTGCAGATACATTTGTAAATCAATCCTATCACCTCGAATCATTAGCTATTATGGGCCCAGGCATAGGCCCAGATATGTTATGTATTGTATTTGTATCCTTTCGATAGCATGAATCTGGAGGTGTACGCGTGCGAAGGGGGATGGTGAAACCTTAGTGGTTAAGTCATGGACAAAAAAGGAGAAAAGATAGAACAATCAAATGAGAGTTTGAAACTGCGAAAAAGTAACCTTATGGTGGTGCGGATATTTATGTGTATTTTTCTCACTCTTTAATTGCTGAAAGCTACATTTTTCTTAATATATTGTTTTCGTAAGTCACATACAATAAAACCTCTATAAATTAATAATATTGGAATTTTAATATTTTATTAATTTATAGAGTTATTAATTTATAAAGATATTTTTCGGTTCAAATTCTTAATATTCATCAAAATAATAAAAAAAAATTTCAACAATGTAAAATTCATTCAGAAAATATCATATCAATAAATTTGAATGATAACCCAAACAACATTTATAAATTTGAAACAACAATATACTCACATTTTGCTCTATTACATTATTTATATATACATAAATTTTATTAATTTATATAATTATTGAGATCATATTTTTACATGGGAATTCTAAAAAAAATATTATTTTATTCTTATCGAAATTTGTTAATTTTTACACTGTCCCAACTCGGAACCGGCAAAATTTATTAATTTATAGTGATTATTAATTTATCGAGTATTAATTTATACCGTAATCTACTCTAAAACACCGAGACAAATTAATGAAAACATTACATTCACGCAAATTGTTCCGTTGTTTTGTCAAATTATATATATCGAGACATGTCTGAAAATCTTTCCTCAAACATTATACAACAGAAAAAAGTAGTCAAGCGAATATGATAATAGCAAAAGGACAACAAAAGATAAATTAGAGAAAAAAAAAGTAAAGCGATTTGGCCTCAATCAACGGGAACGTATCTTAATTTAAGAGGTTCTCTTTCTTTTTACTTTTGAGACGAGAGAGTTTGCGAGCAATGGTTGACTAACAATATACACATGGAAACATAAACAAGGAATATTTGTCACTGTTTACACCTTCGCATTGTTTCCTTAACGTTTAATCCAACCTTGTTCAACTTTTAAACGTTTTAATCATCGCTGGTTGCAAAAGTTTCATCAAAATGATTTTAAATAAGATTGTGAAAAGAAAAACTAATAAGGTGTGCGAGTATATAGTGTAAATATGATGGTGAACATATATGAATTGAGGAGGTAAACGAGGAGTGGTCCTATGCAGATTGTGAATTGTGATCATCTAAACCAGCCAGGCATAGCCACGTGTCCTCCCCAGCTTTATGGATTTCCTTAGCCAACACGATTATTGCGATTGTATAAATGTAACCCTACCTTCATATCTCTACCGTTTTCCATTCTCCATAGAACTCTTTTTTAACAACCCAAATATATTAAAAAAAAAATAGGATCCAAAAGCGAAGCCAAGCAAACATAAAATAATGAAGAAGGCAGC
This sequence comes from Alliaria petiolata, assembly GCA_020283515.1. NCBI lineage: Eukaryota > Viridiplantae > Streptophyta > Magnoliopsida > Brassicales > Brassicaceae > Alliaria > Alliaria petiolata. The sequence goes on along the minus strand of JAHZTW010000001.1, from coordinate 166,627,201 downwards.
AGAATTCGTGAAGCATATAATAAACACGTTGGCTGGTCTTGCGAAAGACAAGACGAAGGAGCTGAAGAGGAAGACGAGAGCCTTTAAGACCCGTCTTGTAATATTCTCCCTGCTCCACAACAGAAACATGGTGGTGAGCTCGTGGTCTCACAAGCTCAAGGCCAAACCAACATCAAGAAAGCTAGATGATGGTAAGGATCATGAACAGGATCAGAACTTGGTGGTGGTGTATAGCCACAACGCCATGTCTAGTAGCATTCCTGCCTCTCCTCAATATGTACAATATGTGGACGAGGAAGCTGATGAAGACGAGGAGGAAAAATATCCAGACCTGAGACACTCGCTGTTTGAGGCAGAGGGTTCGGTGATAGACATGGTGAAACACTCCAAGGAGGACAAGGGAGAAGAGTTTCGTTTGGAAGACGAGATCGACAAAGTGGCTGACCTTTTCATTACCCGCTTCCACCGACAGATGTGGTTGCAGAAGCAACTGTCTCTCGAGAGTATTCAAGATACATCTTCCTGATTCCAATCTTTGAATATACATACATATATAACGTAACGCCCCTTCTTTTTTTATTTTTTAGTGGCTCTTTTTGGGGCGGAGGACGCAATGATCCTTTTAGATTTTATTTGCGTTTGCGTAGTGAAATGAAAACGGGACGTATACACGCATGCTTATTAATTTCCTTCAACCTGTGCCTTAGTTACAACGTCCCCTCTTTGTTCATGTTTCTTGACCAATAATAAAATACAGTTTTTTTTTCTTGTTATTGATGTTTGTTTATGTAAATTAATTAATTGAGCACTTGAGTACACACACCCACCATTAATTATCGTTTTGTGGTCCGTTAAATCAAATACGGGTTCGTATCTATACGAACTGCAGGCCTAGATTTCCACCTCACTAAGGCCCATGATGGCCCATTCACCTATATAATAATTAAGTTAGGGTCCGTTATCCGGTTCCCTGTGAGACGACACTGCTCATCTTCTCCCCTCCAGCACTCTCTTCCTGCGAATAATCTGGTTAGTATTTCTCATGCTGTTTGGTTGATAATTAGAGCCACTTTCTTTGACTAATCTGGTTAATTTGTACATCTTCATATATAATTTGTAATTCTTGCTACTGAATTAAAAATTATCTGATTAGCCGAGAAGACTAATGGTTTATCTTTATCCCTTGTTGGTCTATGCGATTGTTCTTGTTCGAATAATATTTTGTCTTGGGAAACTTAAACACAAAAATTTGGTATGGTGGGATCTGAAATGTGATGAGATTGGCAAGTTGATTGTGATGTTCTTGTGCATATACTTTTGTCTTTTATTTTTTTTTGTATACATATGCAGTGCTTGAACCGTTTTTTTTTGTTTCAGTGTTTCTGTTCTATTTCAATTTGCATTATCATGAGCTCAAAACGAGCAGTGCACAAGTAAGTAAGGTCACACAATGAAGAATATTAGAACCAGTGGTCATATTTTTATAAAAGGAATAGAGGAGTGAAGTATATGGTGATATATATCACATGTGACCATGTCTCTGTAGCCCTTTTTGAAACTTGAACATTTTTGGTTTGTTTTTTCCCCAAAATATTTCTCTCCTACTATCTTTTCTGAATTATTCTATGGTTTCTCCATCGTGGTGTTTTTCCCAATTTTCAGGTCGGTTTGGAGTCTAAATGGAATGCTTATTATTATTAGCAAATCTGGTCGGTGGTGGTATCTGGAGTCAAACAGTGTTTGTTTATTATGCTCTGCCACACAGATCTAAAGGAAAAGAATCCAAGGATGCATTAATTAGCGATAACATGGGGATGAGGGCTTATTATCATGTCAGCATAAGACTAGTCAGTACATGTGCAGCTGCAACACTCCCTAAGTTACTTGCAAGACTGCTGCAAACATTGAAAGTAACCCAAGTTGCAGTGATTATAATAATAACCAGATATTATTTTAAGAGCTAGCTGATATGTCTATAAATAGAAACGTCCGCGCAATGTTTGTTAAGGTGCGATGGGAGCGAGAATGGGTCGTCTTCCTTTTACTCTTTGCCTCACCTTCCTGGTTATGGCCACAGTAACATTTGGTGTGCCTCCTAAAAAGTCTGTTGCTGTTCCTTTCGGGAGGAACTATTTCCCAACTTGGGCTTTTGATCACATTAAGTATCTCAATGGTGGTTCTGAAGTGCATCTCGTCCTCGACAAGTACACTGGTGAGTTTCTCTGCCTTCTTATATATGTATTTCTCTAACACAAACTTATCTAAAACCCCTTCTGATTGTTCTTGTTCAATGCGCAAAAGGCACCGGGTTTCAGTCAAAAGGTTCCTACTTGTTTGGCCACTTCAGTATGCACATAAAGATGGTTCCTGGGGACTCTGCCGGAACCGTGACCGCCTTCTATGTAAGTGAAAGTCGTTTACGGCGGTTTCTCTGGAACATCTTTGAAGTTGTCAACTGAAAAAAAGTTGTGTCTTTCTTTTTTCCTGCAGTTGTCATCACAGAACTCAGAACATGATGAGATTGACTTTGAGTTTCTGGGGAACAGAACCGGGCAGCCATACATTTTGCAGACGAACGTGTTTACAGGAGGCAAAGGAAACCGAGAGCAGAGGATCAACCTCTGGTTTGACCCTTCCAAGGACTATCATTCCTACTCAGTTCTCTGGAATATGTATCAGATTGTGTAAGTTAGCAATCCTCAAGAGTGTCATTTCTTCTACTCACAGCTAAGTGGATGGATCGATTTATATAACAAAAAAGAAGGTTGTAAAACAGGTTCTTTGTGGATGATGTGCCGATACGAGTGTTCAAGAATAGCAAAGACATTGGGGTGAAGTTTCCATTCGACCAGCCGATGAAGATATATTCGAGCCTGTGGAACGCAGACGACTGGGCGACAAGGGGAGGGTTAGAGAAGACAAACTGGGCAAATGCTCCTTTCGTCGCGTCCTACAGGGGTTTCCACGTCGACGGATGTGAGGCTTCAGTGAATGCAAAGTTCTGCGAGACGCAAGGAAAACGTTGGTGGGATCAGAAGGAGTTCCAAGACCTGGACGCTAAACAGTACAAGCGTCTCAAATGGGTTCGTAAGAGATACACCATCTACAACTATTGTACTGACCGCGTCCGATTTCCCGTGCCTCCTCCTGAGTGCCGCAGAGACCGCGACGTTTAGTGCTTTTTCCAGATTTCATCTTAGATTTTCTTTTCCAATTAATGTATCCACGCTTGCAAAATCCTACTTTTTTATCTAGAGAGGCTTGAGTTGTTACCTCCATACACATGTGACGTGACGTAAAGTGAAACTGAGAATATGAATTTTAGATGTCATAGCCTCAAACTCATTGTCAATTTGTTATGATTCAACCCCATGGATGGAGATGGTCTAAGGTTTTGAAATATGAAACAGTTCAAAAAATGCGGCACTTCTTTTTCAAAATCGTGTCTAACCTGTTTTGTTAAAAGAAATTACAAAAAAAAAAAGTTATTATTATGATATAAATTAAAATTAGTTGTGCATTCGGATTTAGAAAAGTAAAAAACCTGTGAAGACTGGGCTTGAAGCACGCGTAGAAAGAAGCTGTAAACCTCCCTTTCCTCATCGGTCGTCGTCCTCAAGCCGGATTTGAGAGTGCCGATGGCTCCTCCGGCTTCAGATCCGACAAAGATGCAACAGATCCAGCAGTTCCTATCCTCCGTGCTCTCTCAGCGTGGCCCCTCCGCCCTCCCGTACGCCGAGGCCACCAAGTGGCTGATCCGGCAACACCTCCTTAACCTAGTCTCTTCCTACGCTTCCCTCGAGCCCAAAACGGCGACGTTTACTCACAACGATGGCCGCTCCGTGATCCTCCTCCAGGCCGACGGCACAATCCCGATGCCTTTCCAAGGCGTCAGCTACAACATCCCCGTCGTCGTCTGGCTCCTCGAGTCTTACCCTCGCCATCCTCCCTGCGTCTACGTGAACCCCACGCGCGACATGATCATCAAACGCCCTCACTCCAACGTCTCTCCTTCCGGCCTCGTCTCCCTCCCTTATCTTCACAACTGGGTTTACCCTAGCTCCAATCTCCTCGATCTCGCCGCTCAGCTCAGCGCCGCCTTCTCCCGTGATCCGCCGCTTTACTCTCAGCGCCGTCCTCAGCCATCTCCTTCGATCGGATCGGGATATCAGCAGCCATCGAGGCCTTTTCCTCCTCAACAGCAGCAGCAGCAGCAGACGGATGATGCGGCGGAGGTCTACAAGAGGAACGCGATCAACAAGATGGTGGAGATGGTTCACGGCGATCTCGTCTCGATGGGGAGGGCCAGAGAAGCGGAGGCGGAAGGACTGCTGAGCTTACAAGCGGGCCTTAAGAGGAGAGAGGAGGAGCTCAACAGGGGTTTGCAGGAGATGGTGAACGAGAAAGAAACTCTAGAGCAGGAATTACAGGTTATCTCCATGAATACCGATTTTCTCGATTCCTGGGTTAGGGAGAATCAAGGGAAAGCCGAGAATTTGCTAGTAGATTTGGATGTAGACAATGCCTTTGGATGCACAGAGACACTATCCAAACAGATGTTAGAGTGCACTGCATTGGATTTAGCCATTGAAGATGCTGTTTATTCGATGGATAAATCGTTTCGAGATGGGTCGTTACAGTTTGATCAGTATCTGAGGAATGTGAGGTTGTTGTCGAGGGAGCAGTTCTTCCACCGAGCCACGGCTGAGAAAGTTAGGGCGACACAGATGGAGGCTCAGGTTGCTTCGATTGCAGCTAGGTTGCACTCGTGATCACTGGCAAGATTTTCTTCACTTTTGCCTGATTATTCGATTACTGTCTATAGGCATATACTACCACCACTGCATATACAAAGTTGAATTGATCATACTTTGGATTACCATTCTCTTTGTCATTATTTTTATCGAATGAATCAATGGATTTGAGAGTTATGTTTCTCCTCTTGTAATTCTCAAGTCTCATTTGGTTTCTCTATGGTTAGAATTGTGTTAAGACTTGATATTTTGAAAGATTGACTAATGCCACAGAGAAGAAGTGCATTTCTCTTGATATGAGTATGACAAATAACAGAACTAACTCATGACAATCCCACTCAAACTTCAAAACATGAAAATGATACAACATGCAAAATCACTTAAAAGGGAAAAGGAACAAACACATCATATATAAGTAGAAAAGGTTATCGAATTTAGGTGGTAAGCTCCATGATGGCAGAGACTATATCTCCATCAGCGGCCTTGAGAGCCTTTACTGCCCTTGGCCTAGACACTCCTGCTTGGGTCATCACCAGCTCGACGTCCTTTGGCTCCACACCCTCCTCGTCCACCACTTCATCATCCTGATCAACAGCAGCTGCTGCAGCTGCACCACTCGATGTTTCTCCCTTTGAAATCATGCTGCTGAGGTCCGGAGCCTTGAACTGCTCTGCAGCCTGTGTCTGAAGCTGCGAGCTCAAATCCTCTATCTTCGCCTCACCGAAGATCACATATGTATCTGATGCTGGACTCTTGAACACATCAGGTTTCGATATCACAAACATGATCTGCATTTTCAATCCACATTCCATCATTAAAATTTGTAACAAAATAAACAGTCGTGATTGTTAAACACGACAAAGATTATAATATGATAAGACCACAAACATTCTTGCTCTTTTTGATAGTGACACGGCTAACACCAGTGATGGGTTTCATCCCAAGCTTCAGCATTGCTTTCCTGCTCTTTTTCTCACTTCTGCTTTGCTTTGATCGGCCGCCTCCCTCTCCGTCATGTCCTGGTTAACAAATCGTAAGGACTCAGCTTATAAGAAATGATACCGACTTCCTCATTCTATCTATATTACCAACATAATTATCAAAGTTTCACCAAACAGCAGAATCTATCCAACACAGGTCTCGGGTTAGTGTTTCGTACAGTTCAAGGGTGATATGAAAACAAGAGAATGGATTCGACAGAAATTTTAATCAAACAAGATATCTCTGCTCACAAGTAAATTCAACTTAGTAAATTATTAATACTAAAACCACATCAAAATTTGAAAATGCATAGCATTTTGGTAAACATATTTATAGAGAATTGAAAGAGGTTAAAACTTAAAACAAGACAGCTTTACCCTCTGCCTCGTCATCATCCTCGGAATCATCCTCATCCTCATCATCATCGTCTTCAACCTCAGGCTTATCAAGCTACAACCCAGAATCAGAAGAAAAAGTAAGTACGAAATTCTTAAATCAGAGATTCATTTAAAATAATTAGAAATTCGTCCACTTAAGCAATGCGATAACAGAAGATGTTCGTGGAGTTCAACAAAAGAGAAGATTCAGATCTAACATCGAAAACTACAGAGTTAGAATAACCAAAACCAGACACGGAGATCTAGGTAGAAAGAACTCAACAATCCGAATCCAATCATTTTCAGACTTTGAGATAACAAGAAACGGAAAAAGGTAGAATAAGAGCGGAGAGAGAGAGTGTTATTACATCGATCTTCTGCTCTTCCAATTTGGCAGCGAGGATCTCCTCTTTCAATTCGGCAGTCATGTTTTGAAGAGAGAGAGAGAGAGAGAAAGATAGTTAGTTATCGGTGACGGAACCCTAAAACCTCTGAAAGAGATAGATTGATTGATGGCTTGAAAGGTAAATAAATTGGTTATTAAACTCGTTTCGAAGTGCACCGAGACGGGTTTGGTTTTTCAGTATTTATACCCTAAAACCAGAAGATAGACTCAAAAACTAGGGACCCAAACAAAAAGGACGAGTCTTATAATTGTCAACGCCGTCTGTGGGGATCGAACCCACGGCCACGGGATTAAAAGTCACGCGCTCTACCACTGAGCTAAGACGGCTATGTTGATACAATCATTTGTTATAATTATGTATAGTTTGTCAATCAGGAAGAATGGTTATGAAGAGTACGCGGTTACCACCCAAGAATTTGACCGTTTGATCAGAATACAACATACACATCGTTTCATAAATGTCAGACGCTCTTTTTAGGTTTAAGTTAGAGCAAGATCTTACCAAGGTTCTTAATATATATTAAACAAGATCTTAAGTTATTATTATTATAATAAATGAGTTTTTAAAAACTTAAAAAAGTTTTTTATATAAGATTTTTTGTGTGGATTTATGAAATTGTTAAGAACCTTACTTATTATTATAATAATTTTTATTTGTTTAATATTTACTAAAAATCTTTCTAAGATCTACCATTGCTCTTGTTCTTAAAAGAAAAAAGAAAAAAAATCCACATCACGACGCTCCTATATTATCCTCTACTACCCACCACCAAAATTTGACCGTTGGAGAACATTTCTCTTTGCAAAAGAAGAAAATTAAAATACAGTATAAGCTCTCTCTTTTGTAAGCGAAGAGAGGCTTCTTTTGCAATCTTCTTCCCCTTGGGTTGTTCGCTTTTTTGTCCTATCTCCGAACAATCCAATTACAAACAGTGATTTTGGAAGAGGACCCAGAAATGGAATCGCCACAGAAAACGAAAACCGGCCTGAATCTTCCGGCCGGGATGAACCAGACCTCGTTGCGGCTGGAGACGTTCTCGAGCTCGTTTCGTGGGATCTCAAGTCTGTCCTCGCCCTCTAAATCGACTTGCAGCGACAGATTCATACCGTGCAGATCTTCCTCGAGACTCCACGCCTTCGATCTGCAGGACAAGGATTCGACGACCCCCGTGAAAGAGGGAGGGAACGAAGCCTACTCCAGACTTTTGAAATCTGAGCTCTTCGGATCTGATTTCGCTTCTTCTTGTTTGTCCCCTGCAGGTGCTCAAGGATCTGCTTCTTCTCCGATGAGTCCGTGCACCAACATGTTGAGATTCAAGACGGATCGTTCCAATTCAAGCCCCAATTCGCCCTTTTCTCCTTCCTTCCTCGGCAACGACAATGGCCTCTCCAGCGACTCGTCTCCGCCTCCCAAACCGCCCCGCAAGGTTCCCAAAACGCCTCATAAGGTATATCATTCCTTCACATTCATGTGATTTTTTTTTTGTTACAGCTAGATTCTTGGGAGGTAGAAATGTAAGATTGGTTTGTTTGTTTTGATGGTCTCAGGTCTTGGATGCTCCTTCTTTACAAGATGACTTCTACTTGAACGTTGTGGACTGGAGCTCACAGAATGTTCTCGCGGTGGGGCTTGGTACTTGTGTCTATCTTTGGACTGCTTCCAATAGCAAAGTGAGTGTTGACATATACTTGACTAGTTTCGGAGAGTTGCATAATGATATGCTTAGTTTTAGAGAGATATACTTAGTTTCAGAGAGTTGCATAATGTTATTTGGTGTTGTGGACTCACTGGAATTCATGGATCAGGTGACGAAGTTATGTGACCTGGGCCCTAATGATAGCGTGTGCTCGCTTCAGTGGACACGGGAGGGTTCATATATATCTATCGGTACAAGTCATGGTCAGGTTCAGGTGTGTTGTTTTTACCTTCCA
>JAHZTW010000001.1:166122523-166618263 GCA_020283515.1 Alliaria petiolata | reverse complement strand
TTTTTTTTTTTTGCTTTTCTGGAAATAAATACATAAATACATAGTACCTCCCGTAGTCTTTGAAAAGATAGTTTTCATTCTATGCTTGGTGCAACAAATGGGATAATAATAACGTAGGCTGATAATTGATAAATCTCGTTTAATTAGGCTTATAAGCACAAAAAATTTTAAGTGTTATTAGACGGATAACAAAAGAAAAGAGAATCAATGGACGAAGTTGAAGGAAGCAACTCTGAACGCCGATAACTAAAGCGACAGAGCAGATCCGATGTGGCCACTACTTACGAGAGAAGTGTCTTGGATCTGTCAATACAAGGGAGAATTACTCATGTGATTGTGAACCGAAACCGTGTAAGCTGTCTCTTATACACATCTAGATGTGTATAAGAGACAGGAGCAAGAATGTTAACGAGATAGTGAGCACTCACGGGTACTCTCAAAACCAAATCATGCTCTGGAATTACCCATCCATGGCAAAGGTACGTAGGTTTTTTCCACACTTGAAAGCCCCATTTCTTCATCTTTCTTTCTATATAACTGACTCATCATCAACCGATGGTTGTTTCGCGTAGGTCGCAACCCTTACTGGGCACAGTATGAGAGTTCTTTACTTGGCCACGTCACCTGATGGCCAGACAATAGTGACCGGGGCAGGAGATGAGACCCTGCGCTTTTGGAATGTCTTCCCTTCAGTGAAAATGCAGGTCAGTATCCTTTCTTCCAGTTTTGAAACTCCTTCAGACCAGAATCAGATCTTCTGGCCGCTTCTGACCTGTTTTTCTAATTACAGACACCGATGAAGGACACAGGCCTCTGGTCATTAGGGAGGACACAAATCCGATAACTGCCGTATCAACCTTTTAATTTGTTTTTCATTGTGTATGAGAGAGACATATACTACTGCACAGGGAGACACAAATCCGATAACAGCCGTATCAAACTTTTAATTTGTTTTTCATTGTGTATGAGACACATATATACTGCACAGGGAGACAGATAGAGAAGCTGCAATGTAACACGCAAAAATCTGCATTTGGTTCTATTTTATTTTTCTGATCCTTTGTAAACTACATAATCCCAAAAAATACCTGATACATCTATAAAAAAAGAGCAAGCATTGGATTTTTCATTGTATATGAAAGGATTTTATCATCGAAATTCCTGGCAAATCAAGTAAATTTCTCGAGAAGATGATCTTGTAGCTTTTGGCCTCAACCCTGTCTCTTATACACATCTAGATGTGTATAAGAGACAGGCATAATGTTATGCTTAGTTTTAGAGAGATATACTTAGTTTCAGAGAGTTGCATAATGTTATCTGGTGTTGTGGACTCACTGGAATTCATGGATCAGGTGACGAAGTTATGTGACCTGGGCCCTAATGATAGCGTGTGCTCGCTCTGTCTCTTATACACATCTAGATGTGTATAAGAGACAGGCATTGGATTTAGCCATTGAAGATGCTGTTTATGCGATGGATAAATCGTTTCGAGATGGGTCGTTACAGTTTGATCAGTATCTGAGGAATGTGAGGTTGTTGTCGAGGGAGCAGTTCTTCCACCGAGCCACGGCTGAGAAAGTTAGGGCGACACAGATGGAGGCTCAGGTTGCTTCGATTGCAGCTAGGTTGCACNAGATAGTTGAAGAACAGCAAGGAATGACTACGAAAGACCCTAAATTTGCATCTATTGATTGCTCTTATGATCAACAAACAATCCAAGACAGTTTCAGAATAATTCCAATCATGAAAGGGTGGTTAAGTTTGATTGAATCACCTGAGGCGATAACTCCCTAATCTTTTGTCTGGGGAAATTTAAAACATCGGCGCAAATGGTTTGCACTCGAGAATCACACTGTGGAGGAACCTTCACCTTCTGCTCTGAATAAAAAAAAAAAAACAGCCAATGGATTCACACAGTTTACAGCAAAAAGAAAGCCAAGAATTGAGTGTCATGTTAAGCTTCCTCTGACCTTTATATCCATACCGACGACATTTCCACCAGCTTTAAGTGGACCTAAGCTTTGGCAGGCAACCTGAAACGGATTACAGCAACAAATCAAGTTAAGCCTCCAGTCACAGTCGCAGGAATCATGGAAACAACTTGGAATCAAAAGACCTGAAGCCAAGCACCAGGCGCGCAACCTAGGTCAAGAACAGAGGAGCCTGGTTTGATGAGTTTGTACTGTTTTTGAATCTGTAGAAGCTGTAGTTGCAGGGAGGGAGAGAAGCGTGATGTAAGAAGAAGAAGAAGAAGAAGAAGAAGACGAAGCAGAGGAGGGCATGACTGTAAACGTAAATTCACCTTGAAAGCGGAGCGAGCAACATAGCCAAGACGTTGAGCTTCTCTGTAGAAGAAGTCCGGCGCTCCTGCCCCACTCATCTCCCTCCGGCGCCGACAACAACCGATTTCTTCTGCTTCCCTTTTGTTTTACTTTTACCCAAAACCTAAAATGCCCACATTTTAAAATTAAGCTTTTTGTAATAAAAAAAATGTTTTTAGATGAAGTTTTAATGAGAAAATCTTACAAATGTTTATCTATTTTTAACTTTTCAATTAAATTACTAACTAAAAAACTTATCACTAAAATTCCCATTAGTAAAAAAAAACATTTTAGTTTAGTTAATATTTTGTGTTTCCATTTATGAAAAAACAATTTTAAATATAAAACAATGCGATGTTTGTTCAGAATCAACATAATTTTTTTTAAATATAAAACATCAATTTATTAATCGTATAATAAGAACAATAGATACGTATAAACCACAATTTATTAACTAGTCAAACATATATATAATGTATATTAACTATTATTATTTTTAATACTGCGAAATTAACTAATACTAACTATTTTTTTTTATGAATATACTATTAAGTATTAACTATCTTAACTTGAGTATATTGTAATTTTGTACAATATTGTTAGAGATGTAAAGCCATATACGTTACAAATAAACATTCTAGTTGGCAAAAAAATCGGCGGCCCTATAGTTTACAAATCATCAAGACAGATTTTGCAAAACAAAATGACGGTGGTATAATCATAAAATTGTTATCAAAATATTTTTTAAATATAATAAATTAAATATTCAACATTATTTCGTAAGTGGAATTATTTATAGGAACAAAGTGGAATATCATTGAGATAATTAAATAGATATACAAAAATTGGTACTTTATTTAGAAAAAAGCAAACATATTTGCAAACCTAAATATTAAAATATTTCGCCAAATTTTTCATCGATAATATTCTCACGCGTCGAAACAAAAAGTGTGAATTAATTTTTCCACCGTTTTCTCTTTTCTTCATCTGTAAACTCATCTTCCACACTAGTTGAGACTATCAAGATCTCTATCAAACGCTTCGTCCGCTCGACCAAAATTCGTCCAAAAATATGTATTCACGCCGTAGAACATCTCGCTTTCGACAAACCGCGGTGATTGTCACTTTTCATTCGTCCAGTCCTTTATAGGTAATAACCTATTTCTATATCGCTTATGTTTACAATCTCTGATAAATTCGTTCTATGTCGCATAGGTTAACAACCTCTTGTGTGTCTCTCTCCTTAAACATCCCGAAATTTTCTGAAAATTCACCTAAGAAAATGAACAAGTTTCATGTAATTAAATCTATAATTGTTCGTAGACCATCTATCTTCAAACATACATGTGTATAAGTAATTTCAATGGTCCATTCGAAACATGTTTGTAATATGGTTATAACTTGGTATAGAGTTCACATAAATATATATAGAAGCAATCACATGACTTTATTTCCATCTGAAATCTTACACGCTCTACAACTCGTGGTTTTGGAGGCGGTTTATGCGGCATTAGAAATGGCGGGTGACGAGACTGATAAAGAGTCAGAGGATGAAGAAGGTCTTCTAGCCTAGCGTTTTTGAACAAGGGGCATATTAGAAGATAGTTTGTTATATTAAAACATTTACATTTTTAGTCAACTAAATTGAAGTTAACACATTTTCTGGTTGCATTTATTCACTAACACAATCGTTCTGCGTCGCTTATATCATGCTTACGTCAGGCGGCGTATCCATAAGATCTCTCCTCATTTAAGGCAAATCTTACGCGTACCAAGTGGCAATATTTGTAATTTGGTGTCACACAAAACGTTAGATGGGAATCCTTTAGCTTATTCCTTCTAACTTTGTTTTCGATTGTCTATATGTTAATTTTGACTACACATCTAGTCATTCACCAAATTGACTCAATATCATTTCTTTCTCTTTTTTTTTTTTTGCTTTTCTGGAAATAAATACATAAATACATAGTACCTCCCGTAGTCTTTGAAAAGATAGTTTTCATTCTATGCTTGGTGCAACAAATGGGATAATAATAACGTAGGCTGATAATTGATAAATCTCGTTTAATTAGGCTTATAAGCACAAAAAATTTTAAGTGTTATTAGACGGATAACAAAAGAAAAGAGAATCAATGGACGAAGTTGAAGGAAGCAACTCTGAACGCCGGTCACTAAAGCGGCAGAGCAGATCCGATGTGGCCACTACTTACGAGAGAAGTGTCTTGGATCTGTCAATACAAGGGAGAATTACTCATGTGATTGTGAACCGAAATCGTGTAAGATCGTTGAACTCAATCCCTGGAACTTTCTCAACGGTCTTTGATAATACTTCTCCTCCTTATAACTGGCTTCTTACTGGCTGGCTCGTTGAGGAGCGTCGACTACTGGCGACCGGTCGACTCTACCGGGTAATCACTTTTCTTTGGATATATATATGTCTTATATATGTGATAAAATGAACGTCTTTTTAGATAAGTGATTGTAGTTTAATTGTTATTGTCATGTGGATCTAAGCTATAGATTCTTTAGCTATATTTCAAAAAGAGTATTAATTTTCATTTTGAATTTTCATGTTGTGAATTTTCAACAATGATTAGATCACGTTTAGAAAATTCACGTGATTGTTTTAGAGATAAAAACATGTTCAAATGTTAACAATCTAATATTTCTAACTTTTTCACTATTTGTTTAAATGTTTTGCTTATAGATTGCTTGTTTTATTTTTGTTATTTTAAAGTCATTTTGTTTTCATTTTTTTTATCTCGAAATTTAGAACAACTCTACCAATCGGTCGACTTGTAAATTATCATAAAAATCAGAACTTTTTGCTCTTGGGTGCTCTAAATCAAGCAAAAAATATGTCAAGAATCTAGTGGCTTTGTTTCCAACAAAATAGATTCATTTAAATTTATCAATCTAAATCTATGAAAATGGAGAGATAAGGAGGGATCAACAAAGAACAACATTCAACATGACAGTTGTTTTATCATCATTAGGTATTCTGATGTTTCTAATGCCTTTCATAGTAGAAAGAGAACATTATATATTCGATACGCGTAATGTTTAATGTTTATATATCTTCTACCATCAATGTTTACATATGCATATAGTTTCTTCCTTACATTCATCACGCTCTTCTAATATTTTTGACTTCGTATATGAAGCTTTTTCATATTATAATAAAATACGTTTTCATTTTTTTTTTTTTCAATGTGCAGTACTATTACGATCCATTGGGGAAAATGTATATCCGACAACAAGTGGAGCAGATGTACGCAGACATTGACGAGTTTCTGCATAAACAAAAGAGCGTGGTCATCTACCTCAACTAGTCTACTCTCTATTAATGGACTTATCATTTAAGCCATTAAGAATTAGATGAAAATGCTTAAAATCCAAAATTCCCTGGACCAAAAAAAATAATTTACCTTTGTCTTGGATTTTATATTTTTAAGTCAAGGTACAATTGAGGATTTTTTTTTCCGTTGTTGTTTCCATTAATAATGTTTCCAAATGTTTTTTTTTCTTTTAATTTATGGATCAATTAAGCATTTTTCGGTTGTTGTTTTTCATTGCCTACAAAAGTTGTTTTCTTGTTGTGTTATGATTTTGAGTGCCAAATTTAGAATAGGGTAATGATAAAAGAGTATTTAGAGTTTATAATCTTGTTTGTTTATATTAGCGTATTAAAGCTTATTAAATAACAAGAGTCTTTTAAACAAGGAGGGAAGAGACTTCACATCATTATTGCAATCAGGAAGGAAGACCATACAGATTCGAGAAGATGGTCTCAGGAACAAGGATATGTCAAATGGCTTGATGAAATCGTTATCTAAAAAAGAAGGAACTTGTAGTTACAATGCCATATTGATTGAATGATGAACATATAATAAATGAATTTCGACTACAATTGCATGTCAAAAATACAAATAAGACCTAAAAGCAATACCATATTACAGAATCAAATCAGTTAGAAAGTGAAATGAACAGATGTAATAAAAGTGTTTCTTGTTTCTGCTGGTTATATGATAAGTTGGAAAAAACAAAAAAAAAATGAAGTATGCTTCTGTTGTTTTGCCTTTGTACACTTGCCCACATTGGTTCTTGAGTCGTCAAGTGAGAAAGTTAATGTTGTTTTGTCTCCTTCTTTACATGGACGAATCTGATTAAACAATCATTGTTGCAGCAGCCTGATGTTTCCCGTTATGTTTCAGATGGTACTGTGACCAATACCTATGTGCTGCCAAGACTCTGTCTAGCAGTTCTTGAGGCACTGGTTCTCCTCTTCGTTGCTGCGGTGAAATACTTGCTGTGTGAACCAAGGTTTTCCATTTGTCCTGAAAAAGTTAGTGGAACCATTAAGCTGCAATTTCTAGTGGCTGAGATTCAAAGTGTATTGTGACCAGTTTCTGCTATGTGTTTTACCTTCAAGTCCACGTAGGTTCGGTGACTTGCATTCTCAAAAGAACGCAATTTCACATCACGCCATCTGTAAGAGTAAGAGTATCGATCATAAGTTGACCCACAACCAAGTTAATTGTATTAACCATTTATCAACTGAACAAGTCTTTTTACCTCCCAGTCCCGAGTTCCTCAACTGCGTGTACTAGAGCTTCTACCTCTGTAACAGAGAATGGTCTCCTTGTTCTCCGCTGTGAAAGCTCTGTGCGCTTAGGCTTCTGGTTAGCTGGAACAATTGCAAGAGCCTCGGATTCCAACAAGGCTGAAACTGCAATCAGCGCTCTTGAATCTGATGAAGGCTGTTCATCAGCTGATATATCACTCTGATATGGAACTAATTCCTGGTTATTCTCAACACAATTTCCCGAATTATTCACTGGATCTGCATCTTGGAGACGATAAGGATTTCTGGAATCTAACGTGGGAGAAGCTGCGGACCTGGCGAGATCAGATAATTTTCCTTAGGAATGATCTCTACAACTTCACATTTATAATTTATCCTTGCACAAAAGCAATACTAGCAGAGAAAAAAAAAAGATATAAGAGCAAATTGGTTATTACCTTTCTGACAAATTTGTAGAATCAGTTGGCATAGATATGACAGGATTTTCAGAGCAAAGAGGTATAGGCAATTTTTCGGGACCAGGCTCCAAGGTGAAGCCAAGGTTGCTTACATTCTCTCTACACGAAAGACCAGTCTGTGATAGTGTGTTGTTGTCATCTCTAACCTTCTTCCCTTGGACTAACACTCCAATACGTATTCCATCACCGAGTAAAGCAGTAACAGCCTCCATCACCGTCCTCTGTAACCAAAAGTAAGTATCACAAGTCGTGTACACTGCAGAACCAAAACATCTAAAGAGAACGACAGGGAAAGACATTTAATCACGCACCTTCAGTGAGCCTACTGTTGCTGATTTAGGAACTTCAATAAAAAGCTCCGGAATCCTAATAGACTTGATGCTGAACTTTACTGCAAACAATGAAAATAACATGAGAACCACATATCATGTCTCGGTCAAAAGGTCTGTGTGAATTATCAACTGATCAAGTACCACGGGAGTCCTTTGAATGAAGACCTACTGAGGCAGAGAAAACACCATTTTCTGCAAAAAAAATCATGAAATCAAAACCGTCTCCAGCCAGATAATGAAGCATCTGGATATAGACTGATACAAACCTGATTCTCCCTTCTCAGGTGTATTGGAAACACTTTCACTACTGAGTCCTCCTCCATCAGAATTAACAACCAAGCCTTTGTCAGACAACCTTCTCTTGCTATGAACAGTCTCATGTTTCCATGGGTTGTAACCATAACATAATTTTCTCTTGCGGTGAAAAGCCTTAAAGCAACCATCTAGACAGATATCCGCAAACAGAGTAAGAACAGAGCAGCAGCTAAAAAGGATGCATCATAGAGAAACACAGTAGAATATGATACTAACCTGTTCTAGTGTCTTCAAAACACTTCGACCTGGGAACAGCTCTCCCGTACTTTTTCATCATCGACTTCTTTATTCTTCGATTTCCAACTCGTGTCAAATGCCTATATGACTTACATTTGTCACTAAATTTGTAGTACTTACAATAGTTTTCGTCATCATCTCTGCAAACTAACTTAGAATGATTCCCGTATCCATCAAAAGAACCATTATGGACACCATTCGTGCCTTGTTGCAATTTTACATCGCCATCCAGTTGGACTGATTCTGGAAACTGCACATGTAATTGACTTGGATCCTTTAAGCCGAAAGTATCAGTGATTAAGCTACCGTCTTCCAAGCCATTGATCGCTTCTCCTTGTTCAAACCCGGCATCCACATTAACAGCATCTGTCTCCTTAGAGATGCCTCCTGATTCAACAAGAAAATCACAATCCCCTTTCTTGCTTTCACACCGTACTAGGGGATTCATACCACGAGCTCTCTTACAATCCGAAACCGGTGTTTGCTCCAAAACGCAATCATTTTCCAAAGACGAAATTTGCAAACACGTCTCGCTGGTATTTTCACTAGTCGACTTTGGATCGGGGTTTCCTTGATGAGAAAACTCGGATTTACAAGGCTTATTATAGACGTCTTCATGTTCTAGCTTAATCTCTCCACCCAAATGGCCATGATTATCCCCTTCAAATGCATAGGTGGACGTTGAGGAACTCTCGCTTTCTTCCAGCAACTTTCCAGCCAGAGAAGCGAGCAAATCAATTGCACTGAACTGGCTGTCAATGTCATCTCTCTTACTTGATACCTTCCTCTAGAAAACAGCAACAAAATTCATCAGATACGAAGTAAAAAACACTCAGAAATAAAACGAATCCAAATGAAGCACACGAAGCTTTACCTTGCTTGAACGAGGAGCCTTGGGAATATTGGGGAAATCAAAGCCATTAGAGCCACAATTTAACCTCCTCTTGACCACCATCTCTCACTTACGCATAAAAAATAAAAAAATCTGCAGAGATTCAGCAGAAAATTTTAATATCATAATCATCTCCAGCAAAATTAAGTATAATTTTAAACAACTGTGATACTAATTGTCTACGGATCCAAAGTAATCAGCTAGAGATTTATGAATGTCGAAAGTCAGATGCAAAATCAGAATATACAGATCGGATTTACAATGAACTCCGTACCCTTGATCATAATTTTTTTTTTTTTGAAACATGCATAGCGCAGCGAAACTTAAGACTCAAATGCCGGAAGTTTTTTACAATTTACGTAGGAACAAACAAAAACATGATCGTCCCGATCTCAGATCTCGATGAAACTGCAGGCCTCTAACGAGACGCCGGCCAAATATGTATTCGAAGTTTCGAAATTCGACATCAGATTCAAAGAGTTTGCCAACACAATTCACCAAAACCATGAGAAAACAGATCGAGAATAAAAGCAAAAACAGAATCGAGATCATGAATTGTGACGGAAACTCACCTAATCAGCCAGCGATCCCTGGATCACAATCTCGCGCCAGTTGATTATAGATCACGCAAACTGAAAAATTCCGAATCACGCTACTTACCCAGTAAAATATTCTCACGAATCTGATTAGAACAATGGCTGTTTACAATGACAAGAAAATTTACACAGAGTTCGAAATTCTAAGATTTTAGAATTGAAGATTTCGCGATCATCCTTCTCATTTTGTTTTCGTGTTACCCATCGCTCTCTCTCTCTCTCTCTTCTAGAATAGAAATAAGGAAGAAAACATAAAACCCTTTGAAAAGAAACCACAACCGAAAGGCTTAAACCCCCCATTTATTCTTTTTGAGAAAATACAGTTTTTTGAAAGAGAGAAAAAAAAAACAAAAAAATTGACCACACAACCTGATGTGGCGGTTCAAGGATAGTGGTTTACCGGCTGAAACCGGTCACTTTGCTAACATCTCCAGCCAAATTTTTGTTTTTCTTGACAACACGTGGGAGTATCCCTCTCACTACACGAAACCTATTTTCTTTGCTATTGTCACGAAAAAGAGTTAATTTCGGGATTGGATAAATAAAATTAATATTCCATTTTGAGGGAATATTATTATTATGAGGATGTGATACCGCGTGGATTCCCACTTTTACTGTTCCGTGCACGTTTTAACATCATTGGTCCACGTGTATTGTCTTGCTGACGTGGTAATAGACGTGGAATTTTTTCCATTCTGAAATTAACTGCCCGAGTGGGTTCTTTTAAGTTATCAGTCCAATCTTTGCCTTCAAGTCTAATTATTAGGTCGTCTAAGGTAGTAGTAAGTTTATTGGATGTTTCGAAACTAGTAGTATTGAATAATTTCCCATTTATGACTTTTTCAAGGGTCAAAATATCAATGTTTGTAAGTTTACTAACAGTTATTAAATGGTTTACAATGAAATCGTACAATATTGACCGGAGGCCAAGAGACAAGTATTTTTTTTCTGTAACGATTATCTAGATATATTTGACTTTTCTCACTTATTATTCACTGTATTTTATTGTTAAAATTCCTCTTCCAAACAATACTATCTACAGTATATCAGAAGTAACACAACTAAAATAAAATCTTAAAAGTTAAAACATCTTCACACCAGATTACATATAGTACTAGTATCGATTGAAAAATTAGAATAGTCATCCATGAATGTTGTTCATAAACACATTGATAGTGTTAAGCATATTATTGGACGAACAAAAAGAAGAAGCATATTCCTAATTGTAAAAACTGTTAAATCGCTGGGTAAGGCGGATATAGAAAAAAATAAAAATATTGGTGTGTTGCATACTTGCATATTATTCTTTATTTTATGTACATAAAGATCCAACCACCCAACAAATAGAGGATATTCCATTTTTATTTATTTGAAAGTCAGTTGGCAGAAGCTTATCGCGACATATATAGTAAAATAACAAATAAATAAAATAAAACAAAAAAGACTATACATAGACAAACAAGATTTCACATGGTTTTGGTTGTCACACTCAGACCCCCCCCTCAACGTTTTCATAATTTTTATAATACGCCGATAATATTGGATTTATATCCATGTCGTGTATAAAAAAGAGATCCATGTGTTTGTGTTCCGTGTACATTGTACTACGTATATGCATATATATTGCCAACAGAACATTTCAGAAATTTATAACTCGACGAGACGAATTATGGTGTATGACATCGCGCCATCGCCTATATTACCACACCACTAGTTGCTCTCCCAACTTCAAAGTGTCGCGATAACATATTAACTACTGTCATATATGTATCTTAATATAACATCAAATTGTGTGGTTAACCATGCATGGCCACTGTGATTTGGTTACGATATACACTTTTCACATTTTTTTTAGTTCATTGTCTCCATAAATCGCATGGAACCATATATAGTATTTATTTACATTTAAGAAAGAAAAGGAACCAAAGAGATACAGATCGATCTGGTCTTTACTCATTTGAACAGCTTTTGTTATTTTATTTCTCCTTAAAAAAAAAAATGTCACTGTCACCAATTTGAAGTAAAGCAATCACGAGTCATCACATGGTTTTCATATTCTGGCAACATTTCGAAATTGATACAATATTCCGTTAGCCTACAAGAATCTCGATAATTTACATCATACCCTAACATCCACATTTACTTCTTACAAAAATGTTTTATTTAGCAGGGGATTTACACGGTTTCGTATGTGCTTTAAGGCCGTATATTCGTTGAGATGTTTGACACATAAAATTTACTCGATCGACAAGTCAACTAGGACAGTTGGACTCAATTATATCCCAATCTAGTTCATGAATAAAATTTATAGCTATTAATATTGCATGTGTTTATATATATCCAAAATAACAACCCAAGTTTTTATCAGTCAGATCTTGTGTTGTGTTATGGAAGTAGATTCTATAGAGAAAAATATTAAATAATGTATACTTTTCATTCAAATTGTAACTTTAAATATGCTAAATTATATAGTAAATTTTTGTTTCAGTTACAAGTTACGACAATCAATACGGTTTAAACCAGGGAGTATCAACTAATATTAAATTTAAATTTTTTTCGACACCAAAAAAAAAAACTATTCATTTATATTAACTAACGGTTGGGTGATGGATTTTTTTGCTGCCAAATATTACGTATAAAACCAGCCAACTAATGATCGAGTCTTCCGAACGCCAAACTCTTGCGCCATAAATGTCTTCGGAGACAAACACACAATAAATTTTTTCATATGTCGCTTTTCATATAAATTGAGTTAAGCTGATTTATTTATTTATTTTATTTTTTTGTTAAGCTGATTTATATATTATCGATTGTAAACACATATAGATGGGTTTAAAAAATTATACAGATAATAAAATACAAACCAAAAAAAAATAACCATATTTTAAAGCGATAAAAGTTCACGTAAAATAAAAAATAGTTTAGAAACCGAAAATAAAATAAGGTGTGTGTTAAATGGGAGGAGGATGCGTGAGTGAAGAAGATACCTTTAGTAGGTCGTTCAACTGTTCAAGTAACCTTTTGACTAAAGTGGAAACCGTTGCGTGAAAAACAATCTATAACCGTCAACTGTGACTAAACTAGTAGTATAATATAAAAATAAAGAAAAAAAAAATGTAAATTTAAACGTAAGAAGGATTTCCTCGTGCCAAAAGAGAAAGAAAATAGGGGATTTTCGGTTTTTTTTCAACATTAAGAGTACTAAAAAAATCAGATCATACATTAATGATAGTGTTGGGCTATTACATATCCCAATAAATAATCTCGTTCAATTCATACCTGAAATTATTAAAATCAGCAAATTCATACATAATCTTGTTCAATTCATACACCAATAAATAATCTTTTAACAATGTTCTTTTCGCCGTCAGTTTAGGCTCACTCAGATGCTAAATGTCATTTTAGTCAACACCGTAGTTAAAAAAAATTGTTTAAAACAACACCGTTTTAAGATACAATAAAAAATCTAATAAAGAGCTGACTCAGATTCAATTTTTATTGTAATGGCAAACAAACATAAACCACATAATTTTTATTAATTTTTTTTTAATCTTAAAAAGCGTCGTTGTAAACAATATTTTTTAACTATGGTTTTGTCTAAAACGATTAAAACTAACGGCGAAACTAACATTGTTAAAAGATTATTTATTGATGTATAAATTGAACAAGATTATGTATGTATTGACTGAGTTTAATTATTTTAGGTATGAATTGAACGAGATTATTCACTGGGGTATGTAATAGCCCAACACTATCATTGATGTATGATCTGACCTTTTTCGTACTCTTGATGTATGAAAAAACCGAAAGTTCAGAAAATAGACAAAGAAACTGATGATTATAGACTCATATTTATATATCGTTGTTGAAGTTGTTATATTTATATACGGGTATGTAATAGACCAACACTATCATTGATGTATGATCTGATTTTTTTCGTACTCTTGATATATGAAAAAATCGAAAGTTCAGAAAATAGACAAAGAAACTGATGATTATAGATTCATATTTATATATCGTTGTTGAAGTTGTTATATTTATATACGGGGAGAACCCCATACACAACATGATCAAATGCAAAATCAACTCATTGATGAAGTTTTTATATCATGTCGTCATCATCATCATCCAAGTGAATAAAAGACAAGCACATATAAGTTATAACACAAAGCCCAAACCATGATTCCGGGATACAAGTCTCTCAACTAGAACGGTTGTCGGACCGAAGCCGAACAAGTCGAGCTCAAGAATTGAAATAAGCGCTTCCGGTTTTTGTATTCCAGTTAAAATTTTAGTATCGTTTTTTATCTTTTTAAGTTAAACTTTATCTACCCCGCTAATAAAGTTTTTGGAGTTGTTTTTCAAAGAAATAAAGAAATAAATCTAACGTTTGGAACTCTGTTTTGGTAAAATCCTTATCTAATAATACAAATTATTTGTGAAGATGTTTTAATTCAGCAACCAACAATTCAATAATAATAATAATATATTTATAATGAAGAAAAAAAACTGGATTTTTTCAAACTTCATGTTTCAGCACAGCCTCTTAATGAGCCAAACGAAAATGTCTTGCGGAAACTTTTTCAAAAAAAAACTTCATTATGTATATAGATTAGATTTTGCTGGAGAAGTGATGGAGATCGATACATGCATTGGCTCGATTCTAAGAGACGACATATGGAAACGAAATATCGAGGTGCCAAGACGTTACCCAAATTGCAATCGTTGTTAAAGTTCTGATTTTCAAGAGTGGAATTTGCTACTAAATTGCAAGGATCTAGTGTTGTACCTAACATGAGAGAATAGATGGACTTCTTTGAGAATGTACGTCCAAGAACTCTCGTTATTTCAAGAGTATTTCGACCTAATCTCGTCACACAAATCAAGTAGCTAATATAAAAGCGAAGCAATCGGTCCTTTTTTACCACGTCCGATTCTCTCATATCTCCATATTTACCGGATAAGTTCTAACCCCGTTGTCTAGGTCGATAAGCCAATGGACCCTTTTAGTGAGCAATGTAGTTTCTTTTGGGGGGAAAAAGAAAATATTTTGCAGGAAATAGAGGTCATATTTTTGAGCTCACTTATACGTCATTTTGCATCGAGTTTGCACAGCACCATTTGAAAAAAAGGTTTATCAATGCGAAAATGAACTATGTCCTGCTTTGTAGTCTTGTCACCGATATAATCATAAATGGGTGCGGAAAATAAGTTTCGAATATTGTCAATGATATACAATAGTCTTCTGTGTTGGTTCAGTTACGCTCAAACAATGGTGGGTTTGGATCTATCGTTGATCGAGGGATATTCTTACCAAGTTGTCATTAAAAGGCGACCAAGTGAATAGGGAATCATACAGAGTCCAGTTACTGTCGTAATCAAACATAATAATACCCATAAGCACACTAAATATTTACAATCAACCAAATATATAGCATAGGAACACAGTTGTTTTTCACAACATTGACACACAACAAGAGTCAAAATGCTTACTACCCATTTCAGCCATTTCGACTACACGATTACATTAGTCCTTGGTAACAAACATACAAAGCTAAATCATTCCCATACCGATGATCGCAAACCTTAAAGCCGAAAGTGAAATGCTGCTGATCCAAAAGAGATTTTCGGATACTTGTAGCGCATCATTCACTTGTTCTAGACACAACAATGGAAATATCAAAAGAGAAATAAATACCTCTTTTTTTTTGTTGGATTCTTCAGGCTGATTTTCTCAAGACGAGGAGCAATCAGGACAACGTATCAATCCATTCTCATTGCAGTCCGGGCACCTCTTGAGCCTATCTTCATCCTCATCAAACAGTTTCTTGCTCCCGCTACAATTCGAGCACGGAATGAATCTGACGTCCCCACAACAATGGCACACAAACCCTGGCTCTCTCACTGGAAACTCTTTGAGGATCTTGGCGAGCTCGCCAATCTCGAACAAACTCTTGATCACATCAGCACCACCCACATGCTTGCCCATGATGAAAATCTGAGGCAAAGCCACACTCTTCTCGCCCATTGCAATCTGCAACTCTTTCCTGTAAGCTGAATCCATGGACACATCACGCTCATCTATCCAAACCCGAAACCCTCTAAATATCATCCTCACAGCATAACAATCCTCGTAAGTCCGTCTAATCCCTCTCAGGCTAGTGAAAAACACCACGATCCTGTCCTCTGTCCCGGGAAGACGAATCACCGAGTTGTTTAAGCTCAGAAACGGTGATATCCGCGATTCGGGTAAAAGCGATTTCCCTGATTTCGGCTTCTGAGGGATATCGGTTGAGGTTGGTTTCACGGATTTCGAACCCTCAAATAATCTGCANAGGGGACCGCCGGCGGCGTAGCTTAGGGTATTTAGCCCGTACTATAGATCAGCGCATCATCCCCCCAACACCGACTAGTTCTGGGGCCCGGACCGACTCTCACCTCGGAAGGGAACCACCCCACTACCACCACTTGGTTAACCCATACTTTAGATGTAGGTATAAACACAAAAGTTGTTCGGAAATTGGACACATATATCATGAATGAAATTACAAACGAAATCAATAAATATTCACTAGAATATTCAGAATTTTTCTAATTAATCCTTGAGAATTTTCTTTCTGTACTCAAATAGTTTTTCATTATCTTTTGATTAATTTATCTTATAAGTAATAACTAATAACTAATGTAGAAGAAGAAGAGATAAAAAAAAAAAAAAAAAAACAGAATCAGCTTCTGTGATTTGTGAGTCGTAAACGATCGGCACTCCGTTTTGCAGCTAAATATAATCTCACCTATGATCAAAGAAGATAAATATCTGTTATCTGATTCTGGATTTTGCCCTTTGGTGTTTTCTTGCGGAGAAGAAGATGTGGATGAGAGCTCCGAATTAGCCTTCTGCCTTTGTTGTAAAGCAAGGAATTTTTCTGTTTCTTTCTTATTTTCCTGTCAAATTATATTAATTTTTTCACAATTTCATCATTATTATTGTGTCTCTCTTATAAAGGCTCTTTTTGATCTTCTTTCCTACTCGATGCCCCCACGAGAAGAAATGAAAATATAATAAAAATAAAAAAAAGGTCGATGGATTTGCGAGGAAAAAGTCGTTTATTGATAAAACGCGGTTGGCGTATTAAAGAAATTATTCCAAATGTTACAACGGTGTAGGAGAAACCGGATTGACGCTGTTAGAGATTAGATTTTGTGTTGAATGTTTGTGTTTGTGTTGTTTTTAGATTTTGGTTTTTGGTTTTTGGATTTTGGTTTTTGTTTTTAGATTTTAGTTTTTAGATTTTGGTTTTTTGATAATACTTGAGAGAAAAACTCCAAAAATATAGATTTTGGTTTTTGCTTACAAATTGGAAGTTATTTTTAAAAACTAGTTTCCCTAAATTTTAGGGAATCTATTTATCAAAAAACTTGATTGACAAATAAAATGGTTTTTGAAAAACAAAAGCCAAAAACTCTTTCAAAAACTACAAACATTCATCACCCTAGGTTTTATGCTGAGGACTAAAGTGAGCTACACTTTTCAATTTACCCAGTGGCCGTGGGTCTTTGAGTTGGGCCTAGGATATGGACTTATGTTATTTGGGTTGTTCTAATATATTGAAGCATGAAAAATTTAAAAGAAATTCTTTTAGTTTTATATCGAGTGATACAATTCTGTGGTCATTCAATATATTAAACAAAACTAGTTAAAATTTGATAATATCATACACACGTGGTCCCTATTTATTATTGTTAATACTGTATTTATCTATTTTCATTACCTTTTGTTCCATCCGCTTCACACTATTCACTTATAAATAATACTAGTATTCTACTTGTTCGTCCAATATGTTCTCTTATAATTTTTTTTGTCATAACTAAAAAAATTATAAGTTTTTTTTTTCTCGGGTAAACATTATTATCATACAGACCTTATTTGACAGAATTGTCCAAATTTTTGTTGCTACACTCTCCCGTAATGTCAAATTACGAAAATCTCAGATCCAAAAAAATGTCAGATTGTGAAAGAAATGACCCCAGTAAGAATTTGGAATCCTTGAAAATAATAAAAACTCAACAAAAACGTTGTTGTCGGTTTGCACCGAAGTTAACCAAGACAGCAAGCAAGCAAACTCCGAACCTTCTTTCTTCACCTGTCTTATTTATAAATCCCTCAAAGAGACGGCCTTTGATTTCTTAAATTCATCCGATAAATCATTAGATGAAGCTTCTTGCATCCGGAATTTGAAAGGTACGCGCTGCAAATATGTCTCTCTCTTTTGTTAATTATATAGTTGGATTTCTTCGTTGATGAAATCGGGTGATTTGATTTCAATTTGACGGAAGATTGCTCGGAACTTGATTTGCTATGCTTTTATTTAGATTTGATTAGAGGATTTCATAGAAGATTACCGCAAGTTTCATGAACCTTTGTATGTGGGTTTCAGCTTTTGAAGTTTATAGTTCTGAAATAATAAACAGACTCTGTGGTTTTTTCATTCTGATTTTTCATCTTTGCTATGAAGTTGAGAAATCTGAGCGGCCGATTCGTTTTATTCATTACAGGATTTTGTTATGGAGATAATCTCACAGAACTTCCTGCCTCAGTGCTCCGTGGTGACTTGGAGTAGTAAATTAGCCAACAACAGATTGGTCCCGAATCGATCAAATATCTTATTGTCTGGGGTCAGGAAACCCAGACTTGTGATTCGAAATGGGAATTCTGATGGCTATGTGGTTGGTGAGAACGAGGAGTTGGGTAGTATAGCCAGAGGAAGAGAATCAAAGTCAAAGGTTTTGATTCCTGGTTTGCCTGATGAATCAAACGGCGAGGCTGCTGCTCAGATCAGTCGTTCTCGCTGCGAGTGGAAGCCGAAGCTCACGGTGCATTATGAGAAATCGGGCTGTGGGAACCTCGAGGCTCCCGCGGTGTTGTTTCTTCCTGGCTTTGGTGTTGGTTCTTTCCACTACGAGAAGCAGCTCACGGATTTGGGGAGGGACTATCGAGTATGGGCGATTGATTTTGTTGGGCAGGGTTTATCTCTCCCGACTGAAGATCCTACTACCATATCTCAAGAAACAGGTGCCTCGGAAAATAATGAGCCGTTTTGGGGGTTTGGTGATGAAGCTGAACCATGGGCTGATCAACTCGTATACTCGCTGGATCTCTGGAGGGATCAAGTTCAGTATATTGTAGAAGAGGTAAACAATATCTATGAAAATTCTACTTTGATTTTTCAGTTGTTAGGTTACTCTTTAAGCTCTTGATTAGCTTTTAGTCATAAGTTCAAACTGTCAAGTGTAAGTATAGGAGAAGAGGATTGGTTTGGGCATGGAAGAGTAAAGGATGCTCTAGGATTCTACGCTGTTCTTTGTTTCTGTTGTGTTCTAGTTTTCAATAAGAAGTAAAGGAAATCAAGTTCTGAACTTAGCACAAACCCACTTGAAATAAGTAACTGACTCGGTAAGAGTGTGTGGTTTTATGTTGTTACAGGTTATAGGTGAGCCCGTATACATCGCAGGGAACTCACTTGGAGGGTATGTAGCTCTCTACTTTGCAGCAACCCATCCTCATCTGGTGAAGGGTGTTACGTTGCTCAACGCAACACCTTTCTGGGGTTTCTTCCCGAATCCAGTAAGATCCCCTGTGCTATCACGCCTCTTTCCGTGGTCCGGAACATTCCCTCTTCCTGCAAGAGTGAAAAAACTCACTGAATTGGTGTAAGTAAAAGACTTTATTTACACATCTTCTCACCCGCAAAGTTACATTTGCTAGCTCAGTCAGTCTAATATCTTTTGTGCTGTTATACTTCCCCGATGGAATTGCAGGTGGCAAAAGATAAGTGATCCTGAAAGCATAGCTGAGATACTTAAACAGGTCTACAAAGACCATTCTACCAATGTGGATAAAGTATTCTCTCGTATTGTGGAGATTACGCTGCATCCGGCTGCTGCAGCGTCGTTTGCTTCAATCATGTTTGCTCCAGGCGGACAGCTATCCTTCTCCGAAGCTTTATCTAGGTATAAGACAGTATTGGTTCTCTTGTTTTATATGCTTTGTCCCTCTCTGCGTGATTGGTCTTGCCGCTTACCGAGGAATGCTATTTGATGGTCTATGCTAGGTGTAAGAAAAACAACGTACGCATATGTCTCATGTATGGAAGAGAAGATCCATGGGTGGGACCGATATGGGCTAAGAAGATAAAGAGGGAAATGCCGAACGCACCATACTACGAGATCAGCCCAGCGGGTCACTGCCCACACGATGAAGTCCCTGAGGTACAAAAGAACAACTCAAAAAACCTTTTCCTCAAAAAGCTTTTGATCTGAGCAATGAACCCTTGTGCATATGAAAACGAGTAGGTGGTGAACTACCTGATGCGCGGGTGGATCAAGCACCTTGAGTCTGGTGGTTTTGAAGCGCTCCCGCTTTTGGACGATGGTGAAGAAGATTGGGAGCAGTCCAGCATTGCTCGGGAAATCGAGTTCCCGAGAGAAGGTTGGAAAAAAGCAGTGAATCTGTGGTTGTACGGGTCAAAGTATTCGTTCTGGCGTGGAGTTGGAGAAGCCTTCAGAGCCAGTTTCATTAGGGCGTTTCGAAGGATGTCTGCATAGAAATAGCATTTGCACAGTTCTAATGTAGATAATTGTAATCTATGATGATGCATTCGATGCTATAATGTTGTCTGATAGAATAGAAAGTTTATAAATGTTTAAAAAGGAAAACGTTGAAAAAAAAAATCATGTGACAGTTGCGTATAGATAAATGTTTGACTGTTGACGAATTTGAAATATGCAGATTATCTACCTTCTTATATAACATGATACCACATTACCCAACTTTAGATCTCTGCGTACATACGATTTTGTTCCTGTTTTGTTGGTTAGATTTTGAATTTTGAGTAATTTGAAAATCATATGAATGTCTTACTAATAGTAAAATTTGTATTCACAGTTTTAACTATCTAAATTGTGTTAATTCTCAAATGTTCGGCAAAGAAGCAGATTGTCGGCAAAGAAGCAGATTGTATAAACTTGTGATAGCCGTGCACAATACAAAAGCAATCATCTAAATTGTTATCATATCTGTAAATAAGACATGCTAGTTCACTAATTGTTGCTCGGATTTAGTTACTGGCACCAACTACAATTTTTTTAAAAGAAATAAAAAAAATACAGATCGAAAAAAGGAAATAAACACAACTTTAGCAACAAAAGGAAACGTGGGACCCAGTGGGTCAGGCAAACCCTCCAAATGTGGCAAAAAGGTGTCATGCAAATACCCCGATATTCAAAAAGAGAGCACGCAAAACAGTGCCCATGCAACACACAACATTTTAGTTTCTCATTTTTTACCAATCTTCTTTTTTTTTTCTCTCCTACTCACTTTTCTCTTTTTCTTTTTAAGAAACCAAAATAATAATATTCCATCCAAATTTAGCAATCTTTGTCTCCCCCATTATAGATTGGAAACCCAAAAAGGAGTTTCGAAATCCAATTTGGGGACTTGAAGTCACGGAAGAGAGATTGAGCCTTTTGCTTTTCTCCTCTTCTATGCGATATTCAAAAATTCGGTGTTCAAAATAGATTAGAAGAAGATGGGCCGTGGAAAAATCGAGATAAAGAGGATCGAGAATGCGAATAGCAGGCAAGTCACCTTCTCCAAGAGGCGTGCTGGGTTGCTGAAGAAGGCTCATGAGCTCTCTGTTCTCTGTGACGCTGAGGTTGCCGTCATCGTCTTCTCCAAGTCTGGCAAGCTCTTCGAGTTCGCCAGTACTGGGTACTCATCATCTTCTTGATTCCATTTTTTTGTATTTGCATGTCTTCACTTGATTTGTGCGTGCTTCTTTAATCGATTTTGGGGAGGCTTAAGGTTGATTAATCTAAGTGAAATTGGTTCTGCTGGAATTGATTCTTGCATGTTTGTTATACGATCGTTTCTAACTTTGAGCTTTCTGATTGAGCTGAAGAGAGTCCTAATTAAAATCTCACATTCCGTTCTTGTAAATGTAATTTCTCATTTGATTTCAGCATGAAGAAAACGCTTTTGAGATACGGCAATTACCAGAGTTCTTCGGATGCTCCTCTGATTAATTGTAAAGCAGAGGTGAGAAATCCATGTGTCATCATCTTGAAACATTTTTTTTTGTCTAGATTCAAGTGTTTTGTCTTGATGCATGAATATCTGATATGCCATTTAGAACCATGAGGACAGTCCAGAGGTGGACCTTTTAAAGGATGAGATTTCAAAGCTTCAAGAGAAACATTTGTATGGAACCTAATCCCACTTAATTGGTTGTTACCTTTTTCTTCCTGAATCACTGGCAGCTTTAATTTGTGTTTATATGGTTATGTCTTTGTGTGTTGTGCAGACAACTTCAGGGCAAGGGCTTGAATATTCTGAGCTTGAAAGAGCTGCAACACCTTGAGCAGCAACTAAATGCCGCGTTGATATCTGTGAGAGAGCGAAAGGTAATTCGTATTTATCACTCTTCGCCATTCCTTTTTTCATAGACATGTTTGCATTTTCCTGATAAAGGTTATGTGATGTCAGGAGTTAATGTTGACTAAACAGCTTGAAGAATCACGGCTTAAGGTAATGCTTAACTTATATATATGCAACACTAGCTTTTCAACTGCATGTAACGAAATAGCCCCGGGCACACTAATGTGATCACATGATTCTGAACCGTGTTAAAATGATAATGTCCGCTCTATAGGGCCTACTATATCCTTTGAGAAGTTGATGCTCCAACTAGCTAGTGTGCAGTCTATTTGTCTTAACTGGGTACGTACCCAATGATATAGAGACGTTGAGCCAAAAATTGACCATCCAGAATATTTGTCTTTGCAGGAACAACGAGCAGAGCTGGAAAACGAGACCTTGCGTAGACAGGTGAGTGAAATCCTTCTTTTAAATTTTCGTTGAATCATCTCCTGTAACGAAGTCTTGTTTCTCTGACTTCTAATCATCTCTTGAAATAGGTTCAAGAACTCAGAAGTTTACTTCCGTCTATCACCCAACACTATGTTCCATCCTACATCAAATGCTTCGCTATAGATCCCAAGAGCTCTCTCGTAAACAACACTTGCTTGGACGACATTAAGTGCAGCCTCCAAGAGACCAACTCAGACACAACTTTGCAACTAGGGTATTAGCTAATAAGCCTTTTTCCTCATCTAGCATGCATATGCCTTTGATACTGTTGGAATTTATTAATTCTTGCTACTATTGTGTTTTCTCCAAGGTTGCCGGGAGAGGCACAAGATAGAAGAAAGAATGAAGTAGACAGAGAGAGCCCGTCAAGTGATTCAGTAACAACGAACACGACCAGAGCAAGTGCACAAAGGATCAGTCTAGTTTAGCAAAATTTCCATCTGAAAACAAAAAAAGCAGAGCTTCTCTGTTTAGCCATAGAGAAAAATGGGAGTGAGGTACATAATGTTTCCTCTTTAGCAAGTAATCCATTATTTAAAAGCAAAGTTTAGAGGGGATACTAGAAAAAAACAAGAGAAAATTCACTTATCTAATCTGCATTTTCCTCTAACCTCACTCTTTGTCCTTTTTTCTTTTCTTTTGATTGTCTTTCTTTCTTGTCTCTCCAATCACAATAACTTAGTTGAGAGTTTAGTATCCATAATCTTACAATTAACCGTGTGCCTTATTAAGTAATACGTAATAAAGCTCTCATGATATCCCGAATAGTGGAACCAATCAAGAAATTAATGAAAGGCGTCGAGGGGTTTTGAAAAACTCACCACAAGGCAATTACTCGAAATATCCAATATATCCGAACCTGAATCCGAACATTGGCTAATCTCGTGACAATTCTGGTATTGATTTTAAAATCTTGAATTGTGTATTTCCTAGATGATACTCGAATTGTTGATCCTTTTTTCTACAAAAATACTTCCTCTGGGTCCTCTTGCCAGGCCTGTAGCTTGATTCTTTTAGTGACAACTCCCTGAATTGTGACTCTAGCTAGTTCCATACTTTTAACCCTTTGGAGCTGGTTTTATGCATGATCTACTTTTAAAATGCATCTGCAAATGCACACAATTGTTTTTGACACATGTACAATGGTAGTTACTGCATCGTGGTGTACATTTTGACCGCATTAACTCTGGACTTGTACCAAAAGTAACAAAAAGTCAATGTTAGAATCATGTGTGTGTTAAACATTACCCTAAATTACCTTTCGAGTTCCAAACTATATAATCTTTGTATAAAAAATCTTGTACAATCGAATGTGTGTACTTGTCGGAATCTTCCTACTTCATTACAAAAAAAAAAAATTAAAACAATCAATAATTGGACTCAATTCATAAATAAGAAAGTTAAAAGGAGTTTTATTAGATTAAATATTTTAGTTGTTAATGCCCCGAAACTAAAGAAAGTTTCAATAACGACCCCATATTTCTATGTTATTAAAATTCGTCTCCAGATTAAATCCCCAAACCCGAAGCCATTAAGCCGAAAACCCTAACCCCTCTTTATCCGCGAGTGAAGGAGAAGAAAATTGAGCAGCCATGGTCTGCATCAGGCGAGCGACGGTGGATGATCTGCTGGCGATGCAGGCCTGCAATCTCATGTGTCTTCCTGAGAACTACCAGATGAAGTACTACCTCTACCATATCCTCTCTTGGCCGCAGCTTCTCTACGTCGCCGAGGACTACAATGGTCGCATCGTTGGCTATGTGCTCGCCAAGATGGAGGAGGAGAGCAACGAGTGCCACGGCCATATCACTTCTCTCGCCGTTCTTCGTACCCATCGGAAGCTCGGCCTCGCCACAAAGCTCATGACCGCCGCTCAGGCTGCCATGGAACAGGTTACTCAATCTATACATTCGTTTTCCTTCTTTAAGTATATATTTTCATTCAAGAAACAGTATCTAGATTCGTCTTGAATAAATTTGGATGATAATTTTTGTTTTCCTGTAAACGAATTTGTGTGGTTTGAGTTATGTTGAAGATGTATATAGCTGTCTCTTATACACATCTAGATGTGTATAAGAGACAGGTATATAGTGATGCAAGCTAAGGGATTCTTTGGTATGCGACGCAGCCATGAGTATATATAATTATTTTGTATCAACTTTTGGGATCTTATTTATGTTACTGAATTTTTGGTTCATCTCCTAGACTAGATGAAGTGATTGTGGTAGTTTATAGGTGTAAACAAGAAGTGATTGTGGACTGCCTGGGAACTTTCAATTTCGGATTACCTGTGAAACTAGAAACAGTAGACCTGAGGTTGATTGTTGTTTTTCGTATGGAACTTGAACTGTTAATTCACTCTCGTGTGTTTTGTGGCAGGTTTACGAGGCAGAATATGTTTCGCTGCATGTGAGGAGAAGTAACCGAGCCGCATTCAATCTCTACACGGAGACATTGGGCTACAAGATCAACGATGTAGAAGCAAAGTATTACGCGGATGGAGAGGATGCCTATGACATGCGAAAGCATCTCAAGGGGAAGCAAAACCATCACCACGGCCACGGCCATCATCACCATGGAGGTGGATGTTGTTCAGGTGATGCAAAAGCTGTAGAAACAGCTCAACCTGAAGAGGCTAAAGCAAGTTCGAAGTGAGACTCAAAAGCAGGATGACCCAAAACAGGTAATTATGAGTATGTTGGGGGTGTGTTCGCTAGCTCGCTCTCGTACTGCTCACTATTTTCCATTCATATGATTTTGAGTGACAAATACATTTGGTAACCACTCTCTGTTTTTCTCCATTGTCTTCCTTTGGTTGTGCTTGATATCTAGCCCTTCTTTTTTTATGTATCATGTTTCGGAAATCCCAATGTTTCATCAAGGCTTTACAACTTCAGATGAAAACCTTCTATTTGCAAGATAGCAGATCTCTATGACAATGTATTACATTTAATTACAAAAGAATCTTGACTTCTACAGTTTCTCTTTAAACTCCTCAAGAACCCTGCAAAGTTTTTATGTTCTTCGTATTCGAATATCTTGAAGCACTAGTTTGTGCGGTGTCAAAGCTTTCCTGCAGCCATCTGATCTGGGAATTAAGACCAGCATCACGCAGAGCATTCAAAGCTGAGGAATAGAGCCTCGCATCAAGCCTGGTTCTTTCGACTTTCATGTCCTGCAACAGCCTCATTAGCTCATCTATCCTGCTGGTTTTGGAGAATACACCGACCATGATTCCAGCCATTGCCCTATCAATCTTTCCTCTGTTCATCCTAAACTCATTGTAGAGCTCCACACACCTCTCAAACTCTTTTGCTCTATTATATGCACTGATCATGCTTGTGTAACTCACCTTGTCCGGCAACACCTTCATCCTCTTCATCTCTTTCCATATCTTTTCAACCCGCCTCAAGTCCATAGCTCTTCCATGCATATCAATCAAGGAATTGTAAATCCAAATGTTTGGTTTACATCCTCTTTGTTTCATCTTAGCCATGAGTTTCACCGCATCGCTTAGCCTCCTTGTCTTCCCGTACATATCCATAATGTTCGAGTACGCGACGACGCATTTGTCAAACCCCTTCTTCACCATCTCCTCAAACAACGTCTCAGCCTTCTCGTACTCCTCTAGCCGACAGTATGCGTTGATGGCTATTGCGTAAGTCACTTGCCCAGCCTCGCATTCTTGTTTCATAAGCCACTCATAAGCCCTAACTGCTTCCGCAAAACCTCTTTGCTTACAAAATCCATTCACAATCGCGCAGAGAATGCAGTCGGAGACCTTTAATTCGCCCTTCCTCATCGCGGCCACAACCTCTAGAGTTCTCTCCATTTTTCCTTCTCGGACGTACATCAACACAACCTTCAGACACATTTCTGGATCCTTCAACAGTTTCTTCTCTTCTGCTTCTTTGAATAGCTTCTCGACCGTTACAACCTCCCGGGCTTCCGCTAGGGCCCGGATCAGCGTAGAGTACAATGCACTAGTTTCCGGGATTCCTAAGTCTTTCATCTCCTCTAGAAACTCTAGAGCTTCGAATGCCCGTCCTGATTTTGCAAGGGAGGAGCATAGAGTCGTGTAGATGGAGCCTGATTCCTTGGCCAAGAAACTCAACCTCTTACTCTTAAACTCTTGAAATAACTCAACCACCTTCTGATTGTCACCAATCCTCTCACGAGCCTCCATGATCCTGCTATAACAGCCAGGGCTTGGCTCAACCCCCACAGATTGTTTCATCCTATCAAACACTTGGATCGTGCTGCTATACATCTGGAGTTTGTTAAAGCCTTTCATCGCCGAATCAGATGCAGGCACCGCCAATGATTTGTCTGATCTGAACACGCTAAGCAAGCAATGTGTAATTCGGAATTTTCTGTCTCTGATGCAACTCCTGATGAGCTGGGAACACGTACGAGCATCGGGCAACGCTTTGTAATCCCTGAGATCCTCACAAAGAGAGACGAGCAAGTCCCAGCTCTTGGAATTTACCAAGTAATTGATAAGATGCTTGGTCGTCCTCAACTCCGAGTTCTCCTTAGCTTTCTCGTAGAACTCAGAAGAAAGTTTCTGGGTTTCCGGGTCTCGGAGCAACCTGGATAAGACCCGGTTAAGGCCATCCGGGGCAGGTTCGAAAAATGGCCACTTGTCTTCTTTGTGACTCGGTGACTTCTTTTCATCTTCCTCAAGAACCAGAGAGCAACGAGAGGAGCAGACGTGAGAAGCGTGAGGCTTTTGGGAAAGAAAGTAAACGGGTTTCGTCGGAGAGGTGAAGCTGTGGGGATTTGCATGGTGGTTCACGGTGGCTACCCACGATCTGCTCGCGGTGGCCATCTGTTTGCGTGTGTGAGGGAGAGGAAGAGATCTCTCTCTCTCCCCTTCTCTTTTCTTCACTTGTGTGGATTTAATTTTTAGTTCAGCGCCACAAAAAAATTCGACCACACGTTTTAATTTTTAATTTCAATTTTGTGCGTAATCGTATGACGTTGCATCTTTTCGGGGGTTCAGCCAAATCGACGAATCACGTGGCGGATTTTAGATTTCACCGTTGTGATAAGATTGGACTTCTTGGATTCTTGTAACTGGGCTTTTATGGGCCTCTCTATTCTAACAACAGAATATGGGATCCAAAATATTTCAGATTTGTTTGCTACAGTTATTTCCTGAAAAAGAAAGCCTTTTGTTCTGAAATCTTTTGGGCTGACACTTTGACTTGACTGCTGCTGTGATATTTATCAAAAATTTCCATCATTTGTAAGTAGAGAAATTAGAGGAATAATTATTAGTGAAAAAAAAATCAGTGGAATAATATATTTTTCCTCTAATTTTTTTTAACTCATTACTCTCCTATTTTCTAGAATAACAAAATTTAGAGAAACAAAGCTTATTTTTCAACTTTTTAATGGGACCCATTATAATTGAGAGGAATGGTTTTTACTATTAAATGGTTGATTTTTGGAGGAATATAAAGTATTCCCTCTGTTCCTTAAAGAAGATTGTTTTAGAAAAAAAATTTGTTTCAAAAAGAAAGATGTTTTCAATTTTCTAGGTGTAGTTATTGTTTTTTTTTACTTAATTTACCCTTATAACATTTATTATTTTATAAAAAACTAAAGTAATAACTAATAAAACAAGGTTAGAAAAGACTTTTTAAAAATTTTCTTAATGTGTGTGAAAAACTCAAAACAACTTTCTTTAAGAAACAGAGGAAGTAATAGTCATTTTCACCCAATTTTATTTTTCTATTGTGTCAACCAGTTGCACCCTTTGACTTCACTGTTGCTATCAAATTTTTTTGATAAATTCCATAATTTCTTTCCACATCCTTTCTTGACACTTGATGGTTAAATTCAACTGAAAAATACGCCTGCGCTCTAGCAGCATGTACACCTTTTTACCAATGTACTGTTGTTCTTTTTAAAATTAAAAACTCATTTTATTGAAAGAAATTATCAATACAAGTCCGGACAACGTGTTAGCTGTAATCTTCCACATAACCATTTAGTTTATTCTTATGTTCGAGTTAAAACAAACGTTGGCTATGCTACGGTTTGGTGTAAATCATTACCTGGTGTAGAATATGGACACACAGAAAAATGGTGGTTCACTGAGAACTTAAGACTGAAAAGCAATTGCTTCTTCACTGAAAAAGTAAATATGATCAAAAGAATTCATAGGAACAATATTTATCAAAAGTTTACATCTACCTACCACGCAGACGCATGTCCTAATCTTATAAATAAAAAAAAACATATATCTAAAGATCAAAAATCAACTACTTTCCAAAATCGAGAAAGGAATATACCCTTTGTACAGAAAGGAACAAATAAATAATGAAGAAAGATATACATGTACAGAAAGTAATTGAGAGGTCTCAGCAACAACAAAAGAAAAGAAAAGAAAAAGCTCAACCAACTTGGCTTTAGGCTCTCATTAGTTGGATTGTGTCCATGTCATGAGCTTGTCTATCCACATTCTTTCTTCCCCCCACCCCACTGATATTGACACTTCACTCTTTCTGTAACTAAATTAAATTTAAATACAAAAAACTAGTTATTTTTGATCTCTGAAAAATTTAACACCTAGCCATCTCAAACCAGACAGGAAGGAAAAAAAAAGAGAATTAAGCAGGCAGGGCCGGCTAGGCTAGAGCGCGGCGGACTCTAGGGGTGGTGGAGACAACAACACGGCCATTTCTGATCAAAGCTTGCCTATCTTTTATGGTTTTGTCAAAGAATCTGCTTTCCTGATTTTCGGCATAGCATGCGTAGTAGCAACTTACGCAGGCGTGAGGCAATGCCATCGAGATCCTGGTCTGTTTAACACACACATCCAGAGAATGATGATGAGAATATTATCGAACAAAACACAATTTGAAGTCCAAAAGAATTAAAAATGTCATTACCATGAGGTATCCAATGAAGAAGGCGAGCAAGGAGATGGTGGCTGTAAAAGGTTTGTAAACTGTGTGGGTCCAAGCGGCTGCGACAATAACGCAAACGCAGCCGCTGCAGATGCCTGTGAGGAAGCAGATGGAGCTTGTGATGTCTGCATCTATGATCTCAACCATATCTGCAGCCTCGAACAGTTTCCACGTGTCTTGCGACGCCCTCACAAATCCTTTCCCATACGCTGCTATCTGCAACAGCAAACCAACGTTTACTCAACACGAAATATATTACTTGGAAATGATCCGTCCGCTGTTAGCCATTCAAAGCTCAAATTATTTGCAACAATAAAATTACTGAACTCTTTTTTTTTTAATGTGATTCAAAATATTTACTAGAAAGGCATGTGGTTGTGCCTCAACTTGTCAAGATGATTCAAGATTCTCATATCAGAAAAAGAAATAAAAAAGACCCACCACTACCAAGTTGGTTCTGCTACTATAATACTCTCTGTGTAAGAATATATTTTTATATAAAGAAACCGAATAAATGCAGCAAAATATAGACACTAATTTTAGAAAGGAGAGATGACGACAAATCATCACTTGTAACCTGCTGCTCCACTGAAAATGAGAAAAATAGTTAATATTTAATACCTGCACAAAGGCCCAGCCATTGCCGTGCTCGAATATGAAGGTCATGAGTTTGAGACAGCAATTAGCACAGCAAAACATGAACTCATCTTCACCCCTGAGCAAATTCAATCCTCTTGCCACGATTCTCAGGGCTTCGATCGTTGGAACAAACAGAGATCCCAAACACGCGCTCCCGAGGTTGCGAGATAAGGCCCTTTGGAAACTAAACCGTGTACTAGACTGCATTCCCCTAAGATAGAACAAAGCAATGACCCTACTCACGGTTAGATTAACAACATTCCTCATCACTTCCGTCGTCCAAGCCAGGCTCAGCACCAAACCAATGATCACGAGTGGCGGAAAATAGAAGTTCAGGGCACCGATGACACCGAAAATCCAAAGTGACATCCAGAGGAAACCAGCAGCTAGCATGTAGTAGGTTGGTAAATTCAGATCCGAGAACTTGGAGACGGGTTCTAACGACTTGACCAATATCTTGGAACAGAATTTGATCCTGCGAGTGACCCAGCAAGCATATAAACCATTGCCGATGGAGAATGCTATGAGGCAGACCCCAACCGCATCGGTGGCTGGCATCTGGAAACAAAGCAAGAGGATTCCTGAGGACAGAGACATCAAAAATGTACTCCAAAGTATGAAGTGGATCATGAAAGCAGGCCAAAGCCGAAATGCCATTTGCCAGGAGAATGCGAGTATGATGCTCAATAGAGATGCGGCTTCGACTTGTGGAAGTAGATATCTGAGGATCTTTTGCTCTTTCCTTTTGACGCTACCGTTGGATCCAATTAGACCTTGGACGCCTCTGAAGACAAGGAAGCATACAAACCCAATAGCCACAACCTTGTGAAGCACGAAGAGCAGCAGAAAGAACTTGTTTGTGTACTTTGTTGAATTCAGTGATGCTAAAGTTTCCTGCAACCAGATAAATTAGGAAACTTTAACTTACCAACTTAGAAATCCCAACTAATTTAAAACAAGACCCACCAATTTTTTTAAGCAGATATTCAATATAGGCCTAGAAATCTATCAATGTCTTCGAAATCTTTAGAAGCATCAAGGTAAGAGAGAAATTCAAGCTAGTAATAGATATGGATTAAGTTCGCTGAAAAATGATAACTTTCCGACTGAAATGCAAAACAGAGAGGAAATTACTTGAGGGGTTGGGGTGAAGAGGGAGCGAGATTGATGTTGAAGCGGCGGCGGCGGCGGAGACGGAGAAGGAGACGGCGGAGGCTGAGGCTCTTCAGGAGGTTGCGCGCGAGTGGGAGGCGTCTGCAACGGCGGAGGCACTCTTGAGGAAGATCGGAGTGGCTGGGCGAGATTGGGAGGGGGCGTAGTGAATCTAGAGCCGCCGCCATTATTAAAAATGATCCTAAGAGGGTTTGTTGGGTTCAATCTGTTCAAGCTCGCCAAAAATCTGTGATGGCTGATTTCATCTTTATCCTTTGATTCTTCTCCTTCTTCAACATCTTTAACTTCTCCTTGATTCTTCTCTGTTTCTTCCCTCTTTCTCCCTAACTTCTCTCCTTTGCTTTCTCTCTCCTCCACCGCCTTTAAAAAGAAAAAACTGATAGTTTACAAGATTATTCAGCAAAAGAGAGAGAGAGAGAGATTAATTGGGTAGGAAATGAGAAATCTTACGGGGTCCGTGGCACCCATCGACAGCAGCTATTTGTGACGTCACTTCCCGGCGACGGCGGTCGTCTCTCGTCTCACTCCTAAGAATGTTTGCCAAAGTGTGATGAGATCATCTCGTTCTGATTACGTTATTCGTGTGATTGGTGTAGAGATGTTACTGTTTCTTTACTTTTTTACACTTTTTTTCATTTGTGTCCGAATTGTTTTTGTGCATTTAATTAATTTTTAATGTTTGGTCGTAGCCATCAATGAGTGACGTTTATTACAATGACCACACCACAACAATGGTACGAAAAGCAGACTCCACCAAGACTTATGACATGTGCAGATTTCCGCGCGTGAGACACACACTCTCCATTTCAAGTCTGCGTTTTGTTTTGTTTTGTCTCCAGTGCATGTTGTTGTTGTTGAGAAAAACACACACGTGAAAGATGGTGGATAAAGGAGAGATCGTTATCTTGTGTGTTGACGTGTAAGCTACAGCAAGGAAAAATGAAGCGACACGTCTCCGGTTTGACCGGAGATGGACGGCTGCGATTAATTTGTTGTTTCATGGAGATTTGAGTTCCGTTTGTTGTTTTTTTTTTTTCCAGAAGCGTCAGAAGATATTATTCGCAAAACATCATAATAATATAGAAAACATTATTAAATCTAAGTCGTTTTCTAAAACTATACCAAGATTCGATTTAATTAGCTATAACTATCAATAGAATGCAAATTACGGATAAAGTATTCGTACGGATCCCACTTGCATCATTGCTGAGATTTCTGTAACATATTGTACCAAAAATTTGCTTCCTAATTATTTAAAATAAAAACTAGTAGCAAAATAATAGTAAATCATCACAATTTGCGACAAAATTACTTACAAATTTTGTGTAACTAAATTGCGACAAATTTTAAAAATATTGGTAGACAAATTTAAGGATATATGATGTAATACAAAAGTTATAAGTTGTTGAGGAGGAAAGGCATTAAGGCGCAGAACCGTGACAATGACAAAGCTAAGAGTGTTCAATTTTTATTTCACTGTATAATAATAATGTATGCTAAAACATTTCTAACAAGTTGTTTCCACTACCATCTTTTAAAAACACATCTCTGATCTAAGTTGGCATCAGACAATACAACCTAAAATAAAATACAAAATCCCATGTAAATTGAATGCCATCGATTTCTACTGTTGTGTTTCAGCTAAAAATGGTTTGAACGTCATTACAACTCCGAGTGCCAAGACTGCATTCAGGATAAAGAATACTATTTGTGTGCCTGCACATTCACAATATACCATTTTCTTCTTCTTAGTTTCACTTGGTCAGGTTTTGAATTCTGAAGTTATATAGCTAATGATATCACGATATGAATATGAATATGAAGAATTCACATTACCAGGGAGAAAAGAAGCATCCTGACGTTTCTCGCTCCAAGAAAAACTGCCGACAAACGGAAAAAAAAAGGAGAGAATATAAGACAAAGCAGAGCATGTAAGAAAATGAATATTATGAAGAATTCACAATATGAAGTTCTTGTTGGTGAGAAGTTGTGTTGAGTTAAAGCATAATGTAAGAAAAGGAGGTAGACAACGTTGCATACATGATGCCTGCTGCTGCAGGACCTATTGCTTTAAAAAGAGACATCCCCGTCATGGCAATACCATTAGCTGCTCCTCTTTGGTCTTGTCTCTGTTTTTTTTATTAATAAGGATTTAAAGAGGTTTCGGTTTCACCTGAATAATAAAATGGATCAAATTAAGTTCTGAAAATACTTACTACAGCCTTGTTTTGAAGAATGAATAAGCCAGTTATAGCAGACACCTGCACACACGCACACACAAGTGTTGAGAATTTAAACTATCATACTTCCTTATAAGGTTATATCAGAGAGACTTACGCTTAAGACGTTCTTTGCTACGGATGCACAATTTAGCGTCAGGGTAAGGGCGAAACCAGATAACTTTGCTATTAGAGGGTAAGTTGCTAAGAGAACTAAAGCCAGACTCTGTTGAGTATCGAAAACAACCACAAGATTAGAAATTTCCTGCTCAAAATCATAAGGTTTGCAGTAAGAACAGCAGGAGGATAGTGGTTACCCCAGCTATACGTGTAACTATGATGGGTCCTAGAAGCCTCTCCGCATAAGAGTAGAGTGAAAGCTGAAAGATAAGGAGACCAAACCCTAGAAAGAAGTAGTCACTGTTTCGGTCAGAAGAGTTCATTTCTATTGCAAAATGTTAGCGTTGAGAAATATGGACACACCTGAAATGGCAAGAACAGAACCAACATCCGCAGAGGAGTATCCCAAACCTCCATATTTCCTCGGGCTGTTTGCCCACAATGAAAAGATCTATTGGAGAAAGAAAGCTGAAGACTTTTAGTTATTGGGCCAAATAAACAATGATGGATGTGGAGGAAGAGAAGTCCCACCTCTGTGTAAGCCATATCATGAAGTGAAAAGATGCAGTAGACGATAATAGATGAAACTAGTGGCCAGTTCTTCAAGAGAGAGCTTTTCCCATTTCTGTCTGTCACTTTATGAGATTCAGGGTCATGAGACGAAACTTTGAGAGCATCAAATGACTCATCATGTGATGCATCATCATAAATCTTGTGATTGTGCAATGTTTCCTGGAGAGGAAGAAAAACAACCATTTCTAGGCTTAAGCTAAACACCAGCCACTTGGAATCTCATGGAGCATGAAAAGTAAAGAGCTTACCGGAATCCGTAATGAGATTATGGTCACCAATAATGCAAAAACAGATATTGCTAAGCACGGCAAAAAGTAGGGAAATCTGCATTAATGATTGATAGACCAATGAGAGTATATAAATATTAGTTGAATGAAAGTGAATAGGGGAGGTAAAGAAAGTAATACTTACTTCCCAAAGATCGATTCCTCTGAGAATAAACTGGGATACTGCTTTGCAGGCTACAAGGTCAGGAGATTAAACAAGAATCAATCAAAGAAGGGAGAGCGAGGTAGAGTAAGAAAACGAGATTGAAAATGCTTTCTGTTAATCAAGACCTGAGCAAGAAAACCTCCCACAGCAGGGCCAATGATGAGTCCAATGCCCCATGCTGTACTAACCTACACGTTAGAGATATAAGATTTTAAGTTGCTCTAATCAATTTGAAAAGCAGAGATGTAAACTTTGGATCAAGAGCTTACAGCTGAGAGTGCTAAACTTTGATATTCATCACGGAATATTTCCATTGCGTATGCCTGGATTCATCAAAGTTTTCGGGTTAACGAGCTTCGAGAAACTCATGTAAAAATGTTAAGAGGAGGACGAAGAGGATACCTTGATAGGACCAAGTAAACCATTGAAACTACCGAGGCAAAACCTAGTGATGATGGCCATCCAGAAATTTAAACTTAGGCCAAACAGAGTATTGAAAATGACCCTGCGACAGAATTAATTTGCAGCATCGTCTCAGTAAGAAATAAAACAAATATCAGAGAGGAAGAAACAAATGCAAGATTACTACTAACACTGAAGCAGTTCCTATGAGGATTACTGGTTTTCTACCATAACGATCAGCCACGATTCCCCACACGACAGATGTCAACGTTCGCCCGAGCATGAAAGAGCAACCTTCAAAGGTATATATATATATAGACAAA
This sequence comes from Alliaria petiolata, assembly GCA_020283515.1. Classification (NCBI taxonomy): domain Eukaryota; kingdom Viridiplantae; phylum Streptophyta; class Magnoliopsida; order Brassicales; family Brassicaceae; genus Alliaria; species Alliaria petiolata. Next base: position 166,582,801 of record JAHZTW010000001.1, on the reverse strand, counting down.
CAATGTGAGTTTGAAAGACTTATCTGGTGTACTAATACGAGGATGACTTACCCACAAATCCAGCATAGAACCCAATGTCCTCTTCCTTCTTTGCTATGTTAAAATCACCAATCTACCAACACAAAGCACAACAGATTCAACTGTTACAGGTTATAATATCATTACCAGACTATATATATTTGGGTGACAGAAAGCACCAACTGAAATTATAATTGAGTAAACTACTTTTAAGCATTATGTAGGTGGTACTCACCATAAAGTAAAGGAAGGGGAAGAGAGATGAAATGGGCAGAGCTGAAAAAATGAACACAGAGGAGAGAAAGAAAAAAAGAATTAGACAAAGAAAACATTTTCTTCTTCTTCTTCAATCTCCATGAAAAGATTTAACAGTATGAAGAATTTACCGGTGCAGAGGACGATGATCCAAACGGTACAAAGCTCGGAGATAGGGAATCCTCGGCGAAGCCTCTTCGATTGATCAACCTTGCAGCCAGGGCAATTCTCGTGGAACTTATTCTCCAGCAAACACTCTGTATACTCTTCCGCCATATTTGTTTTTGTGTGTTTCAAACCGACCTCTCGAAATCAAATCGATCCAAGAAATTTGGGAAGATGGAGAAAGATGCGATGTGTAATTAATGGGTAGAGCTAACACACAAGATTGTCACGTACTCTCGTTAATTCTTCTGTCAACACAAATGACGGAAAACACACATTTAATAATATATATATATAGAGAGAGAGAGAGAGAGAGAAGAGGAAAACAACTTTGGCTTTTCTCCTCTCAAGAACATGTCACAATGTAATTGTCACCTTACTAATCTCTTTCACAATTTTTTTGTTTTTTTCTCTAATTAATTCAGGCAGATTCGTGAATTTATTCCTCGTCACCTTTCTGTCAACCAACCCTATAATAATAAAATTACAAATAGAGAGTCAATTTCTTCCCGGCCGAGTTGAATGCAGCTTTTTCGGAAATTAAAACGTGACTTGCCTTGCCGTTGAAATTCTATATGTTACGGCTAAAAATAATATTGTCTATGACTACAAATAAGGCCGCCGAGTTAAAAAAGCTTTGTTGTTGTGACTCTTTGTATTACGGAAAATTAGTAAATCGAATCTCTGTAGTATAACATAAGACGAAAACAATAAGTCAATAAAGACCGTCGTAACCTTCTAATATGACAAGGGGCACAAAAAGTTTTTTTGTAAGTTTGGTAAAATCTCATGCACAAAAATATGGGGAAGATTCCCAAAGAAACATATAAGACCACCACGTCCAGGACCAGCAGATATTTCTTTCTAGTAATAGAATTAGTTGACAATGTGGTTAATATTTTAGTGTATTTGTAACTTCCAAGTGCATGGTTCGACGCCCGTATTTGGAAACTGGAAAAAAAACAAAGATTCCTTGCCTTTTTGTGAACTTTTTTTATTATCGAAGGTTCTTTTTCTTTTTGTTGTTGTAAAAGTAGATTATAGTATTATTTTTCCTCCTCGTTCTTTATTTTCTTAATTTTTGATGTTATCGCATCTCATTTCAATCAATTTCACAATATTTGAAAAAAAAAATGTAAAAATAACATAAAATAGTATTGATTGGAAGTGAATTTCATTCATCAGTGATAGCAAACTCAGATTGCGACAGGTACGAATCCAACCCACGAGAAACCTCTCGGCGAGTGACCTGACGGTCCTGACTCCTGACCTCTCAGATAAATCCTATCCGAATAAATCCTATAAATCTAATCCGAACGTCAAAAGAAAAAGACCGCCACAATTCACTTTCAATCGAGTGGCAATGGGCCTGTCTCGGGTTGCAATAAAGAGAAAAGCTAATGGCGCCAAGTAAATTCCTCTCAAACTCATCGTCTAATCTCGTTCAGAGCAGAACATGAAAAATAAGACAAATCGGCCCATTGGATAAACGATTTATATTAAAGAGATCATTTCAGGATGGATTCCACTTGACACTTGTGTTCGATCGACAATCCTAACGCTTATGAAAATGATGATGTTGAAGTTCTAGTGTAACTTATTATGTCATTGACATTTCTATAATCTTCTTGGTTAGTGTATCAGACAAAGCAAAACAAAAGGAAACCCAAAAAACAAAATAAAAAAGCTGAAATCCTAAGGTTTGTGAAATCTGATTACGGTTTTCTTTCGAATCTGAATTAAAGAATCAACGAGTCCATACATTCCCCATAACCAATTCAAATGAATTTTTCAGCTTCGAGACGTGGTTAGAAATGGCTTGAACGTGAGAGCTACTCCAACCACGACTATCACATTCAAGACGAAGAACACCATATGTGATCCTGCATGCGTTTTCAATTTATTCCAAGTTAAGCCTAGGTCATATGAGTATCATAAAGAATGGCCAAAGGGAACTTATGTGCGATGATACCTACCTGGTAGAAAAGCCGCTTTTAGTCGCCTCTCACTCCAAGAAAATCTGTGCCAGCAATAGAGAGAGATTTGTGTGTTAAGACATATTACTGCTTCTTTAAATTCACGTATTTCTTCATTCCGAAAGTCACTTACAAGATGCCAGCGGCAGCTGGTCCAACCGTCTTAAACAGAGACATCGCCGTCATAGCAATTCCATTCGCCGCCCCTCTTTGGCTCTGGTCCTGTTGTTTTTTTGTTGTTTCATACAAAAAAAATATCAAAGTTAAATTTACAAAGACTGGACCACGGTTTACAAAAGATTAAAGAACGTCCGTTTACCACAGCTTTATTTTGCAGAATCAACAAGCCGGTTATGGCAGACACCTATATTCCAAAAAAAAAAAAAGTAATATGTCAAAAGGATCAACTAAATACAAACAAAGGCGAAGGAAAGAACAGAATTAGCTTTGGCTTTTGAACTTACACTTAGCACATTTATGAGGATTGATGCACAATTTAACATTAAGCTCAGGCTGAGACCTGACAAATTTGCTATAAATGGATAACTCATCTGTATTGGTATCATCAGTGCCTGAAACGAAAGAAATTGTCAGAAGAACGATCTCTATCTTGTTGCATTCAATTGCACTACATATAATCTGCAGAGAAGAATCAAAGGGAATATCAACTGACCCCAGCATAGCGGGTGACCAGTACAGGTCCTAGTAGTTTCTCAGCGAAAGGATAAACAAAAACCTGAAAGGAGAATAGGCCGAGACCTAAAGCAGAATTGTTGGTGAGAAGTAACACACTCAGTTTCTTTAGTAAAAAATTCTGATTATTCATTTTGGCTTAACTCTTATACTGATTCATAACAAAGCAGACTCCAATCATCGTTTTCACAAGTTCTTATCACTATAACAAATGACATCAAGCGCGAGGATGTTCTGCATACCTGAGATTGCAAGAACCGTCCCGACATCATTGGTTGAGTAGCTCAGACCCCCATATTTCCTTGGACTATTAGCCCATAATGCAAAAATCTGCATAGCCAGATTCCAAGTGATGTGTTCAGACAGAGAGCACAAGACAATGAAGTCACAAGGCTCTAATTTCACAAACATGAAGTCTTAATGCTGTTTTATCAATTTTTCACTCTACACTCGTCTATATCTTCAATGGATTCTCGTACATAATCTAAAACCAAGGGATTTCGACCCAACTAAACTAAACTAAATAGTAATTTATTGAAACACATGTTAAAGTCTCTTACCTCAAATTCAAGATCTTCAGTATCATCAAGAAAATGACTGAAATTTGAAAGTTCAGCAGTATATAACTAATTCTTAATTGAGTCCACTAAATGAGGCATGCCAGATGAGAGTACGCAGAAAATTCTAGTTTCAACTACTTACCTCAGAGTATGCAGTATCATGCAGACACAGAACACAATACACGAGGATAGATGACATTAGAGGCCAATTCTTCAACAGAGACCCTTGGGAAGCCTTTCTTTCGTTTTTTCCTGCTTTCCTGGTAGAAGCAGTGGATTCACGAGATGCAGCTTCAAGTGTGTCGTATGAGTCATCATGTGATGTGCTGTCCTGCTTATGATTGTGCAGTGTTTCCTACTCGGAGAAAGACATAAGAAACTCGTTGGTGAACTCTGTGCGAAATATATATATTGATAAAGAAGACTCGGAAATGAAGACAGAGGTTCTCAGTAGTCTCTAGCAGAAAGATTGAGTACCGGAATGAAGCAGCATAGTACTGTCACAACCAATGCAAAAGCTGATATCGTAAAGCACGGCAACGCATACCGGAATCTGCATTGCAACTCGCATATTTATTTCATGAGAGACCACTCGACTAAACTCTTAAACAGAGGAGTAAGAATACACACCTTCCAAAAATGGATTCTTTGGAGAACACATTTGGATATTTGTCTGCTGGCTGATTTTGGAGAACATTGAAAGGCATTAATCAGACAAGACAGACACGTGAAAAGCTTCAAGCATTTATCACATAAGGAAATGGCAAGGTTTGGAGAGCTAAGACAATATAAGACTTTGATGTTAACAACTTACCTGTGCTAAAAAACCCCCTAGAGCAGGGCCAATGATCAGTCCAATGCCCCAAGCAGTACTAACCTGAAATGAGTAAAGTTACAAACGTCATGACACCTTGAAAAATGAGTCACAACATACAAAATTGCAAACGTCATGATGGAGAAGAAGCTTACAGCTGACATTGCTGTAGCTTGATATTCATCACGAAATATCTCTGACGCATATGCCTGAAAAATTTCACATTAACAATAAAATATTAGCAAAGACAAATGACAAACTGTCTTTGGTAGGAGTAATAGTGGCAACAAAGAGGTCACCTTCATAGTTCCAAGCAAGCAGTTGAAACTCCCAAGAAGAAACCTCGTGCCAATTGCCATCCAAAAGTTTAAGCTTAAGCCAAAAAGAGCATTGAAAATGGCACTGCAATAACCACACCTGATCAGTCAACTAAACACGAACAGGGACACATTAAACACAATTATCTGTAAGGATACTAACATTGAGATAGTTCCCAAGAGTATGATTGGTTTTCTTCCGTAGCGGTCAGCCACAATTCCCCAAAACACAGACGTCAATGCTCTCCCAAGCATAAATGAGCATCCTTCAAAGTATTAAGAGACCAATAAGAAGAGTCAATGCAGTATAACAACTTAACAAGTGACTGGGGCAATGTTTTTTACTCACCCACAAATCCAGCATAAAACCCAATATCTTTCTCCGTCTTTGCAACACCAAAATCCTCAATCTATTAAAACAAAGGAGACATGGAAGGAGTACTGTTAAGAGCCTGTGATAAAAGGAAGGGCATTGTATGCAATGTGGTATAAATTTTCATAGGTTTAAAAAACCCTCAATTGTCTAACAGACATGTCTCTCAATTTGCACAAAAAGTCATGAAAATAAACAAGAATCCATAATATGGTAGCACCCACCATATAGTAGAGGAAGGGATAGAGTGAGGAAATCGGCAGAGCTGCAAACACATGAGTTCAGATGAGAGAANAATCCATAATATGGTAGCACCCACCATATAGTAGAGGAAGGGATAGAGTGAGGAAATCGGCAGAGCTGCAAACACATGAGTTCAGATGAGAGAAGGCATGAGAATTTGCATAACGAAACATTACTTTTTAACACACGAAAGGTTTCTCACAAACAGCCAGTTCTAATCCAAAGCATTAGCAGAAAAACCAATTAGCCAATGGCAATCTCTTCATGAGAGTACCAAAAATCGTAAAAGAGGTCAAAATCAACAGAATGAAAACTATATAGAGAGACTCAAAGAAGGCGAGGGTGGTGTTACAAGTGGAGAGGACGATTATCCAAACGAAGGAAAGCTCGAGGTAAGGGTATCCTCGCCGGAGCTGCTTCATCTGCTCCACCTTGCATCCCGGACATCCGTCGTGGTACTTGTGCTTCTCCAACAATGCCTCCTTGTATTCGTCCGTCATTTCCTTCTCTCCGATTCGACTCCAGAAAATCACAGCCTAAAAATTCAGCAAAAAGAAGAACCTAAAAATTCCAACAACAAAAAAAAAAACGTCGAAGCAATCCCGAATGAAGGGAAGGGATCTAGGAGAAACCGTAACGGAATACTTCAAAATCGTAAAGGAAAACCAATGAGTTCCACAAAGATTCTCTATCTCTCTCTTCGTCGTCGCTGGAGCAGAAAGACGAATAGTCCTGTCACGTAGCGAATAAATATGTATTTAGTGTCTGTGTATATATAGTGGAGCTAGAGGGCAAAAAGGTGGTCACACAAGTGTCATCATAATCTCTTCACGGACCTAAAGGTTTTGTAACTCACTCACTCATCAATTCTCTCACAGAAAAATACAAATTAATTTTCAAAATTTGAACTAATTTGTTTTTTTTTTGACAACTGATTGGTTTATTTGAAAGTAATATATGTAAATTTTAAATTATGTATAGTATAGTCTGGGATACGGTAACCGTAGGAATGTTTTTTTGGAGGTCACATGGGATAATAATGCATACAGGAAGAAAGAGACAGACAATTGAAAGTGGGTGGAAAGACATACTATAAAAAATACTAGTCCTAAACATTTTTGTCTACTGGTCTATCTTTAAGACTTGGAATGGTTATCTCTTGATCAGCAAATCCAATTCCTTCACGTGTGTATATTATAATGTTATTTCAATAATTATCGTTTGTCTTGTTAGGAAAAGAGACATCAACCAACAAAATTAAAGCAGCGAGTTCTCCAAGATTTACTATATAGTTATATACTATTCAAAAAAAAAAAACTATATAGTTGTACTGCTGAGGAAGTGCATTGAAGACTTTAAAAATAAATGTTTAAAAATTATTTTTTTGATTAAATTTAAATAAATTTAATGTTTTAAGATACTTTAGTTATGAAAAAATGTCTAAAGTCCAAAAATAAATCCTATATTATACATTTTTTATTAGTTTTGGATCTTTAGTTTTAAGATTTATTATTTTAATAATGTTATTAGATCTTTTAAAGTCTCTGATGTACATGCCTCGCCCTAAATACTAATTTTTGTAATTTATATTTTGGATAAAGGTAGTAATGATAAATACTGCTTCAATTGGTAACAAAAAAAGATGTACTGCTTTTACCAATTCCATGTATATAGTAGTGGGTACACACACATTCATAAATCATAATTGAATTGATCCTTGTGTTGTGCGGACTATTCCACGTAAGCGGTACTAAGTGGACCCCGCCAATAAATCACGAGCATTCACAGAGCTACGCGTGTTGCCCACAGGCAAGCTTTGGAACAGCGCGTTGCTCCCACCCTCCAGCACGTGGGGTCAAGACAGCGACACTTCCTCGATATCTCTTGTACATGCGGCATACGTATATGGGTAAGACCAATTCTATTGGGCCTTCTTGCTTGGGTCCGAAAACAATTAAGTTTTGGGTTTGCGTATACGTTCGCATATTCGCCTAGTAAAACTTACACTGACTCACAAAAATGGTAGTTCTTTTTTTGTTGTAACGGACACAAAAATGGTATTTTTTTTAAAATAAATAAATAGAAAAGAAGCCAACTCCACCAAATTAATTGGGGATAAATAACCGACGACACAAGCTCTTTGATATATAAAGAGAGCGAATTATCTTCTGCTTCCATCCATTGGACCAAAAAGAAGATAAAAAAAAAAAACAAATCTAAGGCGTGGAAGCTCTGCAGCTCATCCATGGCGACGATGATACCCACCACAGCCACCGCAACCATGTGTCCATCTCCTCCCATCCCAACAATTTCTCCGTTACTCAGAACAAGTCACCAATGTCAACCATCTCCTTCTTCATCATCCCCATCTTCCATAAAGCTTAGTACGGCTCTGGTTTCCGGTGAGGCCACGGTGGATAGAGCGGCTGAGAGCTCCCTGATGATCAAACCTGAGAAATGGGGATCTCAATTAGAAAAGAGGAGGAAGAGGAGGAGGAGAAGACGAGTAGGTTTCGAGCGTTTGGATCCGGAAGAAGAGGATAATGTTGGCCCAGAAGTAGAAGCAGAAGCAAAAGCAATTAGTGTTCCTGTTGGAGCTACACGATCTGGGTTTTTGAGTCGTTCAGAAGAGGTTCAGCTTTGCTTGTACCTCAAGGTATACAGTTCTACATCATTTATGGAAAATTTTCGAATATCCCACATGTCCCATCCATGGAATATTCAAACTATTTATCCTTGTTAGTCCTATCTCATTGTTTGTATGTTTCTAGATTTACAATTTTTAAAAAAAAATTCCCGGCAACAACACAGGAAGGAGCAAAACTTGAAAATCTGGGAACAAGTGTTGAAGAGAATGAAATGGTATCAGTTTTGTTGTCCAGTGTCAAAGGGAAGAAGAAGCGTAGTGCTAATGAAATATTATGCCGAAGAAGAGAAGCGAGAGAAAAGATTACTCGTTGTTACCGGAGGCTGGTTGTCTCTATTGCAACAGGCTACCAAGGCAAAGGGTTGAATCTGCAAGACCTGATTCAGGAAGGAAGCATAGGTCTTCTTCGAGGAGCTGAGAGATTCGATCCTGAAAGAGGCTACAAGCTATCAACTTATGTCTACTGGTGGATCAAACAGGCCATCCTAAGGGCTATCGCGCACAAGTCTAGACTAGTCAAATTGCCGGTGAGCCTTGCATCTCTATCACCCAATTCTCACATTTTTATTGTACTTTTAAAAGACCAAATATAAAGTAGAGGATATGCACTAAGTGATTATGTCTTGGGAGGTTTATTTGCAAAAATAAAGTTGCTACCATCTTTAGGTGTTATCTATATGCGTCAACCATGTTATGTCATCGTCTATTGCTAAATTAGACTATAACATTGAAAATAAAACTACAATGGGTTCCTCTGAAGTGGTAAGTAATTAGTGAATGCATCGTTTTTAGCTTGTTGTGTGTAGGGAAGCATGTGGGAGTTGACGGCAAAAGTTGCAGAAGCTAGTAATGTTTTGACCCGAACACTAAGACGGGTACCGAGCTGTGAAGAGATTGCAGAGCACCTCAACATCCATGTATCAGCGGTTAGACTTGCTGTGGACCGGAGCAGATCCCCTGTTTCGTTGGACAGAGTCGCGTCTCATAATGGCCGCATGACATTGCAGGTACACTTCCATTTCCCATGAAAATGCAGAGCAGAGAGAGAACAATGAGTAACTTTGGAGAGTTTTTGACTGATTCAGGAGATTGTAAGGGGACCGGATGAAACAAGGCCAGAGGAGATGGTGAAAAGAGAACGCATGAAGCATGAGATTGAGCAGCTTTTGGGAACTCTTACCGCGAGTGAATCTCGAGTATTGGGGCTCTACTTTGGGCTCAACGGAGAGACTCCTATGTCATTTGAAGAGATAGGTAAGTCGTTGAAGCTTTCAAGGGAGAGGGTGAGGCAAATCAATGGCATTGCTTTGACGAAGCTACGAAATGTACATAATGTGAATGATTTGAAATTATACTATTCCTCTAGTGAATGATTAAGCAAATTGGTTGTTCACAATCACTAATAGCAATTGAATCTAAAAGAGGAATAACATATAGATCAGAAGAGTAAACTTTAAATTGGATTCGGGTCTGTACAAATGGAGAAGATTAGTTGGTACACTCAGTGCTCTCCTTTGTGGAGATTATGGAGGATATAGAGAGAAGCAGAGGACAAGAAGATGCAAATGGAATAACTAAGCAAATCCAATCCGGTGGCGATGGTGACCATCTTGCTTCTTTCGAACATCTTGACAAGAAGAATCATAACAATGACATGTCCAACTTTGGTTTTCAGCTCATCCAGTGAGCTGATCTTCATCCATTTCGGTCTCTCCTTCATGGCAAACATTCCAAAGAGAGAAGAGGCTTTAAGGGCACGATCGGACTCCGAAGGGACATCAGGAGGGGAGTTGCTGATGAAGAGTCCATACAAACCCATACTAAATATCAGCATAACTGTCCCAGCCAGATATACATCTGCACATCAATTTTTTCACAGAGAATTGAGTATTATAACGAAACAAAACCGAGCTTATATATAGCAATTTTACCTATAGCTTCGACCAGGCGTAAAACCATTTGGCCGGTGTGGATGCCTTTGACACAGTTAGTCCAATAGACTTTATACGCTTCCATGATGTAGACACACCCCTACACAGTGAGTCAGTTACATCAGCACCATAATGGTGTATGTATGGCAAAACATTTTACAGTCTAAAACCACAAAGTTACATTGAGGAAGCAGAGTAGCGAACCGGCCAGCGAACCTCCTACTGCCAAGAGCGCCAGGAACCGGAAATCAAATATGATCTGCTCCATCATCAAGAACATAAAAAATCAACGATACACCATTCTTAAACTCAGCAACTTTCGGAAAACTTAAATCTTGATGAACTACTGATCTCCGTGAGTCATGTCACAGCTCAAAAGTCAAAGCAAACAAACAGAGACCATATATAGGAAAAGAGAAGAAGAAGAAGAAACAGAGTAAGCTTTTGAAAAAAGCCCAGAGATAGTTTTGATTTAGTTTTACCCTCTCGACGTTGGATTCGGTGGAACGAAAGAAGCGAGCAAATGGGCTGTTATCATCCACGCCCTTATCGCGACTTGTTCCATAAGAATTGGACAACGTGTTCCCGCTGACGGGAATCGAGCTAGGGGTCGATGATGCCGACGACTCCGGAGAGGATGAGGCAAGCGTTGCTAGCGGCAACCGGAAACGGCGGCGCGTGGGAAACACGTGATGTTTCGGCAGCGAAACGGAGAGAGGAGTGGCCGAGATTAACGCGTAGAGAGCAGCCATAGATAATTTATTTAAAAGAGAGAGAGAGAGAGAGAGAGAGAGAGAGAGAGAGAGAGATGGGCGTGGAGCTTCTTATTGGTTTTGAGTTGCTTGACCACTGCCGGAGGACAAGTAGGAGGAAAGATCGGCGCGTGTGCTGGGGAACGCGGAGGATCAGGCGGGAGAGAAATATGTGGTGTGTGGAGTAAGCTGATTTTCCTTTCCTTGACTGTTGGAATAAAGACTGTAACTTAAAAATACAAAAATAAAACCATTTTTTTTTATTGACTTGAAAGAATAACAAAACAAGAAATAGGCTGTGAAAATTTTCAGGAATTTTTTTAGGACTTTAAAACACTTAATGTATTTCTCAATCAACCCCTACATCTATATATCACGTCAAGATCACTGTTGATGGATTCGAATGATTGGATATTTCGTAGAGTTTTAGGCTCACAGGGAAATCTTTCAAAAACCAACTCCGTGCCACCAAGTAGTTGTAGTTGTAGTTGGTGGGCTTCTGATATGAGTTTTACAGAAGAGAGTACAACAAAACATGATTAACAAGTTATAAGATATGAATAAGTAAAGGATATACTTACAATTTCATGTGTATAGTATAGAGAGTATAGACTATAGAGTATAGAGACTAGACTACTTATTTTATGAACATATAATTAAATAATTTAGCCACTAGAGAGGGATATTATGGTAACTTCAGCTGTGTCACACTCTTTGCCACGCTGGGGGGTTGACCGCTTTTGTCACCTTTCTCTCTCTCTCCATCTCCTATACTTAAGCCAGTCAGGTTCCTCCCTAAGCTCTTTCCCACTACTCCGATTCATCACCATCTCTCTCTCAATCTGCTTTCGAAAGAGCTTGTAAGTGTGCGTTCCTCCTCCGTCGATACAGATTCCTTTCTTCTCCTTGTTTCTCATGTTCCGTTCTGCCTTTTTTTTTTCCGTGATCCGCAGTTGCAGATCTCGTTCGTTGCATAATGTCGAAGTCCGGCGCTCTGGATCTCGCGTCGAATCTTGGTGGCAAGATCGATAAATCCGATGTTCTCTCCGCCGTAGAAAAGTATTTGTTTCTCCCCCCCTCTTATTCTCAAACGCATCGCGGATTATTCATCGATCGTTGTTTCCTTCTCCGATTCACTTAGAATTCGCGTTTTCTTCTCATGCATGTTGTTCCATTCTCTCGTTAAGAAATCTTATTCTATTAGCCACGCCGTACTTTTTTTTGTTCCTTTCGAAATGATTCCTAAGATCAACATTTGGATGTTATGTGCAATATCTCCCAATTTTCTGAATCGCCGTTTTGATTTTCATTTTTTTTTTCCTTTTAACAATTCCACGAAAATGATGCACTGAATTTTCGCCTCTGTTTGGAACTGAGCTTTCAATACAGCAGAAAAAAGGAAGATTGAGATGGTCCCTGTTCTTTTTTGCTACTTTTATATAAATATGTACTTCTGACGTGTAATTTCACTACCGTCACGTTCTCGAGGTCCCGACTGAATATTTTTTTTATTTCTTTTTCTCGAAGATGTAGAAAGGCATGCATCATATGAAATTTTTTTCCTGACTGGCCTATGCTGGATATTATTAACTTTTAGGTGATTCAGGTATGAGCAATACCATGGAGGAGACGAGGAAGAGAGAAAAGCTAATTACACAGACATGGTAAATCCAATATGTTTTTCCACTTTTAAAAGTTCTTACAACTTTTGAGGCATGCCCTTTCCTTATTATCTCCAAATGCCTGATTACGTCTCTATGCGTTGATAACAAGTGAGATGTATACAATTATAAGCCTATATGCATTTCTCACATTTGAATGAGCTCATCGTTAGTGTTCCAGGAGATCATTTTCTTGATAATAAGTGTTGCTTCATAAAGCCAAGCATTGATCGTTAATCATTGCCTATTGGACTGATTAATCCTAATGATATCTCAGGTTAATAAGTATTATGACCTTGCTACTAGCTTTTATGAGTACGGATGGGGAGAGTCCTTCCATTTTGCACACAGGTAATTTCTAGACTTTTCACTTCTCTACAAGTCTGTTTGAGGTTCTACAATAATCTTTCTCTCATGCAGCCACAGACACTGATACTCTAGTTGTATTTAATTAGCATGAGTTTTGGGTTTGCAGATGGAAAGGAGAATCACTTCGAGAGAGTATTAAACGTCACGAACACTTTCTTGCTCTTCAGCTTGGCGTAAAACCAGGACAAAAGGTTTGATAACCTTAGCTTGAGCGCTTGAAAATGGACCCTTCGCCATCAGATGTTCATTTCCTTTATATTTCTGAACAGGTTCTGGATGTAGGATGTGGAATTGGTGGGCCGCTGAGAGAAATTGCACGATTCAGGTAAAATGACTACACATGAAAAAAACACACTCTTTACATCCTCTACTTGTATCTTTACATTAGTTTTGAAGTAGATGTCATGGTTACTGCAATTGTGTTTATAAATTGTGTGTGTGTTTTCTCTGCTACAGCAATTCATCTGTTACCGGGATCAACAATAACGAATACCAGATCACGAGAGGCAAGGTAACATATCTATATCTGTGTGTTGCTCTGCTACAGCATTTCCTGTCTTCGAACTTTATTTTGGTTCATTCAGGAATGTGGATTATATGACTTTATAAATTCCATAATCTGATTTCTGCTCTTTTTCCTTGGTGTCTTTTACAATTCATTTTGGTAATCCCCTTCTTTGCAGGAACTAAACCGACTTGCAGGTGTCGACAAGACATGTAACTTTGTCAAGGTCAGTTGAATTTGTACTTCTTGCATTTACTGCGTAAGTTGTAAATTCTAGGAAAGCACGTTGTAACGGGCAACATGATGAAGGTTGTCATTTGTTAATCTTGCAGGCTGACTTCATGAAGATGCCATTTCCTGAAAACAGTTTTGATGCAGTTTATGCAATAGAAGCAACCTGCCACGCACCTGATGCAGTACGTGAAATTCTAAACAGCTATTTGTTTGTGTTTATTCCCTGCATTTTATATGCATTATGATACATCATTTTGATCTCAACAACAGTATGGATGCTACAAAGAGATCTACAGAGTGCTAAAGCCCGGGCAATGTTTTGCTGCCTATGAGTGGTGCATGACTGATGCATTTGACCCTGATAACGCCCAACATCAGAAAATAAAGGTTTAGTGTGGTCCCGCTTGCATCTGTCCGTATTATTTTGTGATCTATGATCGACATGAACACAAACAAAGACTTCACTGTGCAGGCAGAGATAGAGATCGGAGATGGTCTGCCTGACATTAGGCTGACTTCAAAATGCCTTGAAGCTCTGAAACAGGCCGGTTTTGAAGTAAGTATCTGATTACGGATCCTTGCTATATATATCCAATTTCAACATATAAACACGCTATTAACGCCTGCGTTGGATAAAGGTAATATGGGAAAAGGATCTGGCGAAGGACTCGCCTGTCCCGTGGTACTTACCTCTGGACAAAAATCACTTTTCGCTCAGTAGCTTTCGCCTAACAGCTGTTGGACGATTCATAACCAAAAACATGGTAACAAAAATGCTCTGACTCATCTGCCAAGTCTCATCAACTAGTAGTTGTTCATTTATCGGAACTTGTCATTTTTGTCATAGGTCAAGGTCCTCGAGTACATAAGACTCGCACCTAAAGGAAGCCAACGGGTATCAGATTTCCTGGAGAAGGCCGCGGAAGGATTAGTCGACGGTGGAAGGTGAGAGAATCCCGACTTATATGTATTTCCCTTCAAGTTTCAATTTAAACCTGTTTTCCTAATGTCAAATTCTAAATCTCTGTTTCACAGGAGAGAGATTTTCACGCCAATGTATTTCTTCTTGGCCCGGAAGCCAGAGTGAGCGGACGAGAGATGCTCATCGTAGGTCGAGTGAAGTCAAATTTCTCAATTTGCTCTTTATTTCTTCTGTGTATCTCCTTTGTTGCAGTGTTTTGATGTCCCTTGATATTTTGTTAAAAAACAAAACCTTGTTGCAACTTTTGCTCCTTTTATTCACCAATTTCTTTTAACATGTCACGTGTTCATGTGCACTCTGTCACTGAATCACGTGCACATGCACACTTTGTTCTTTAAGATCTCAGAAACTCTTTTTGTCGTTTTCTCCCATGATCCAAATGTGGGACCACTTCCACGAATGGACGTGGACTTTGGATTCTTTTGGATATCCTGAGATTCGCTGAGCCAAATGATAGAAAGAATTTTTGTTTTTCTCTTTGGATCTAATCATATTTTTTTTCTCTAGAATTGGTTCCTCTCTTTTGATAAAGGAAAAATGCAATCTTCATTCATGGATTGAATTACGACAGTTCGCTGTTATAAGGATTTTGATTTTGATTTTTTTTTTGGGGATCAAATTCGCTGGAAACCAGAAGTAAACAAAAAGAAAACCAAAACTAGATCCGAAAACCATAATAAATTTAATAGTGGTGGCCAACAACGCATATGGATGTGATCTGGATCTGCATAGAAAACGTAACAAGTAAACTACATGAGTTAAATAACCGCACAAGAGAAATTTCTTACCCTTTTTGCAGTAACGTCATTGAATGAATCTTTTGAAACATGCACTGGAGACTCCTCCCGCCAATGTTTTAATATGTTTTTTTTCATTTTAAATAACATTAAGTAGTGGGCCAATAAAGTCTTTTTTCGGCTTGGGGCCTTAGCATATTGAGAGAAGGCCTGACAAGAGACAGCTGAAGTTACTAGGATATAAATTCCGTTCAGCCCATTTATATTACCTGTCAGGACGTAAAAGTCCCTCGCTAGATACCGTGTACGCAAGCGCGTCCACCACACGCGTTCCACTCTTATCATTTTTAAGTTTTGAGTTTGTTTGAAGTATATTCCTCGTGCCTATATATAAGCCAAACAAAACAAAAACGTAACAAACCCCCTCTCGCCCAACAAAAACAAACACCTTTCTTCTCCCTATCTATGTCGACCGCCTCCGTGATTATCATCGGCGCCGGAATTTCCGGTTCGAACTAAACCATTCGTATACTTCATAACTTTTGCTGCAGGAACGTACCATCGGTGGCTCGATTACTAACGGAATTTTATTTGATTGGAATTTAGGAATATCGGCGGCCAAGGTGCTCGCCGAGAACGGAGTAGAAGAATTTAGGATACTCGAGGCGACGGACCGGATCGGAGGAAGAATACACAAACAGAATTTCGGTGACGTGTCGGTGGAGCTCGGTGCCGGTTGGGTTGCCGGCGTCGGTGGTAAGGAGTCCAACCCTGTCTGGGAACTCGCCTCGCGATCTAACCTCCGCACCTGCTTCTCCGACTACGCCAATGCTCGTTACAACATCTACGATCGAAGGTGAAAATTAATCACGATTATTAACACACTCACTCGCTATTGCTTCCTCCTCATCATGATTTATGTTTCTCCAAATCGTATTCAGTTGGATTGCAGTGGAGAAATCTTCCCGACTGGATTCGCTGCTGACTCGTATAAGAAGGCTGTTGACTCGGCGATTCTGAAGCTAAAGAGCCTTGAAGCTGCTGATTGTGCTGGCCAAGTAGCCGAAGAAGCTCCTTCGTGCGTCTCCTCTCTGTTTTTACTGGTTTTAGATTTTTGCCTGAAAACAATCCATTCTTATTTTAGTTATTGTGTCTTGGTTTAGGTCACCGAAGACGCCAATAGAACTCGCCATTGACTTTATCCTGCATGATTTCGAGATGGCAGGTGAGTGAAAGTAGGAGAAAACACACATGATTTTAGTTTAATTTGCTGATCGATTGATTGATTGATTTTATTACCTGGGTTCAGAGGTTGAGCCAATATCGACTTATGTGGACTTCGGTGAAAGGGAATTTCTGGTTGCTGATGAAAGAGGTTACGAATGTTTACTGTATAAAATGGCCGAGGAATTTCTCTTTACCTCTGATGGCAAAATCTTGGACAACCGCCTCAAACTAAACAAGGTACTTTATCTTTTGATTCCTTCTTCTTCAACACTTGTGCACAAAACTATCTTTGAAAAGAGTATATTATTATGACGTTATTTGCAAAGCTACTTTTGCCTTTTAGCTGTTGTTACTGACCCTATTCGGTTGATTTTATTTGCATTTTCCCTTTTTTCTCCCAAGTTTTCAACTTTTACTGTTGCAAGGTTTCTCTCAGCCTTTGGTTTCTAGTGGAATTGATTACGCTCCAGGTCATAGTATACTAATCCAGAATTCTTCAGCTTCAATTTGGTGTCTTAAGTTAATAGTTCTTGGGAAACATTATTGTGAAAGTTGTGGGGTCTATATGAGTGAGCGTGTTTTATTTATTATTGCCTTTCATAAACCAGCTGGCTTAACTTTGGAAGCTGTTGTTATATTAGTATTCTAGTAATCTTTACTATATTCGAGCTATAGTGTGATGAATCTACGGGAATTAATGGCAGGTGGTTAGGGAGATACAACAGTCGAAGAATGGGGTACTGGTGAAGACAGAGGATGGTTCCGAATACGAGGCCAATTATGTGATCCTGTCTGCCAGTATCGGTGTTCTCCAATCCAATCTTCTCTCCTTCCAGCCTCCTTTACCCGTTAGCTTTCTTTCCCCTCTTCACCACCTATAAACTATATAACTTATAATAATTAACTACTCCTTGGTCTTATCTTTTATGCTTATTTAACCTAATAAAGATACAAGGTTCCTGCACAAAAAAGGGGGAGATTTTTTAATCATTCAATGTACATGGGACATATAAAATTGTATTAGCTTTTAAGGTAGAGAAAGTCAGAATTCATGGTGTCTTCATTTTTTAATCAAAAACCATACACCAAATACAGTGGGTTGTTGGTCCACAGATTCCAAGAGTGGCCTTTAGAATAACAGAAACAAATAGGGAAAATGATGTAGCAAATCTGCAGCTCTTGTGACACATGTTAAAACTTTGTCTCGGAAGTCGGAATCTTTTTTCAATCCCAATTCATGAGATCTTACTATCCAAAACTGTTTCTTGGTGACAGAGATGGAAAACAGAAGCTATACAAAAATGCGATGTGATGGTGTACACCAAGATCTTCCTCAAATTCCCTCATTGTTTCTGGCCATGTGGTCCTGGTCAAGAGTTTTTCATCTATGCGCACGAGCAACGCGGCTACTTCACCTTTTGGCAGGTTGATTTTCTTACTTAATAATGAAATATAATATTTTGTTAATCTTAATGATCTTTTTAGCCGTTTCACCTACGGGCGAAACGTGGCACTTGCACCCTTTAATCTTAGGATTAAAAAGCTTAGGGTCCCTCTGGTTATTATCATTGCTTTAATTATCTTCAGTGTCCATGTGGTCAAGATTCACACAATATTATATCACCGTATGATGCGTATGCAATACCATTGAAAATCTTGTTAGCTTTTACAATATTAGTGCAACTTGCTTGCTCTCCTCTACAGCTTAAGTGTAATCTAACTGTTGCTCTGTTCATCAGCACATGGAAAATGCGTACCCGGGCTCTAATATACTGGTAGTGACGTTGACCAACGAGCAGTCAAAGCGCGTGGAAGCTCAATCAGACGAGGAGACGCTGAAAGAGGCAATGAGTGTTCTCAGGGACATGTTTGGTCCCACCGTTCCTTACGCGACTGATATTCTTGTCCCGAGATGGTGGAACAACCGGTTTCAACGCGGTAGCTACAGCAATTACCCTATGATATCCGATAATCAGCTTCTGGAAAATATTAAGGTAAAAAACACTTTTTTGTTTTTGTTTTTTAGCACATACAAAAACATGTCAGGAATTTAAGACAGTTTTTGGTTTGGTTTGGTTTGGTTTGAGATTCAGGCCCCAGTTGGACGGATATTCTTCACAGGAGAACACACAAGTGAAAAGTTCAGTGGATATGTACATGGAGGATACCTTGCAGGTATGGACACAAGTAAGTCTCTGTTGGAAGAGATGAAGCAGAGTTTGTTGTTACAACCTTTACTCGCCTTCACCGAGTCTCTAACACTAAAACACCAGAACCCTAACTCTCAAATCTACAGTACTAATGGCAATTTTATCTCAGGCAGAAGTTAGAAACCCAATTTTGTTTTATTCTTTTTGAACTACTCTTCTCTTGAGCAACTCATGCGAAGTACTTACGCAACAGATGCCTTGAAATCGCTAATGCGTCTCCTTTTGCCTTAACCGGATAAACCTCTGATGAACTTTGCTGCCATTTGTGTGACATCGTTATCCATTCTCTTCGCCATTCCTCTATCTCAAGTTTCTTCTTATCTCGTAAGCTTCTCAGCATTTCATTGAAATACAACGTCGCTCGAGGTAAGTAGTAGTCTTCAAGTAACCCACTCCAGAACTTGTTTGCTGATGATGACGAACATAAAAGATAACAAATTTTTCAAAAGCTCAATCTATTGAAAAAAAAAAATTTCCTTTATTTAATGTTTATTTCTTACCATAATCACGAAGCTTGCTTTGGTTCACATCTTTCGAGTCATACCACATCGTTACTTGTGTTCTCGCGTTCCACTCATACTGTACACACAAAAATTTAGTCACAACTCATAAGCAAGCAAAGTATTTCTTCTACCTGCACGTTCAAAGAACAAAATTGATGTTATACCTGTTTCCTTTCATCAACGTTTCTGGCCAATTTCTTTGCACTCTCAAGCCATGTCCCCAGAAGGAAATTATCATCCGAAGCAAGCAAAACATCAATGTCCTTTATAAGCTCAAGAAACTTCTCACTCGATCGTCTTAAGCTTCCAATATCTTTCTTTACAAAAGCGGTCACCGCTTCAATGTACACCTTGTTTGCTAGCTTAGATAAAACTTGACGCGTCAAATCAACCGTGTCGTACCTACAAGCAAAAACCATATGAATCTGTAACCATTAAAATGGTAGATGCTCTATTTCTAGTTACTCCTACCTATATGTTAAGCTCCCGAACAGATCATCCCCAGCTTCCAGGAAAAGTTGGAGAGCTTTGATCACCTCCTCTGTAGAATACCATAAATGCGCCTTAGGCAAACGAGAGCTATTATCTTGCAACAAGAATCTTCTTTTTGTTTCATATGGGTCAGTGGAGATCATATATGGATCTGTTTTTCTCGATTCGCCTTTTACAGAACTAGATGGATCCCAGTCTGGAAGCTTGACTATGAAATCTGTGTTATGGTCCTAAAACAGAGAATTAAAAAAGCAAGTTTCTTATGATATAAGATCAGATCTAAGGAGAGATGATGAGTTAATGACCAAAAGAAAACTTACTGCAATTCCATCAGTGCAATTGTAGACAGTGTGATAGAGAATCTCCCAAGCGGCCTCGATTTGATGATTTTCTTTCATGTATCTTCTGCGTGCATAGCTCTTCAGCCATTTCTACAAAACCAAATATTAAAAATGCATGAAACTGACAGTGCAAACCTTTTCAAGTGTCGTACCTAGACTGTGTTTACTATGTATGCACTACCTGTACATCAACTTTCTTATCTCTAAATGCCATTTCAGACATTAGCTCATAAACCACTGGGTTGTGCTCTATTCCTTCCATGCACATTCCCACACCGACCTATGTGAAACGCAAATAAGTAGACTGCATTTCCAAGGGGTCTCATCAACGTGTATACGTAAGAATAAAGATGTGAAACTGAGAATGTCGTCTTGAAAATACCATGGTTGAATTTTCACTGACACGAGCATCAACTGGTCCTGAAGAAATTGAATCAAGAGTACCATACATTTCAATGTTGCCTCCAAAATTGTGAAGCATGCACCTGAAATTCATCTGACTTCAATAAAAGCACATAAAAATACGACTCTACGACACCAGCATGAGAAGGAAACTGAGACAAAGATGTACCAGATATAAGGAGTAGCGTAAAATTGGGCGGATGTGTTCCATATCGGTTTGACTTCAGCAAATAGATCAAGAACTATCATTTTGCCAAAGGGAACCGAATCCAAGAGCGCCTGCAGAAACAAAGAGAGGCTCTGTGATATATAATACAATAGACTCCATCAGCATTCATAAACACTAAATTGGAAGTTTACTTTCATCTGAGGCGGTTTCCAGAATTTTGAGTCCGAACTAAAAAGCCAACCCTGCACAAAGGTGGGTCTCCAATATTAATACAGTAAAACAGATTTCTAAATAGCATCCCAAAGTACGAATGCCACTGAGAATATAAATGGAAAAGAGGGCATACTTGCATTAACCATACAGCATTCTTGTTTCCTTTGGACATAGCTTTGTACACTGCAGCTCCTAGTGAAGATATATATTCAGGTTCACTTGTGGGAGGAGTATTCTCATTGAATGTATCACTGCATTACCACAAGTGGGCAAGAGGTAAGTTAGTTAAGATTAATACCATCGGATGATGATGTTTTCACCAATACTTACCTGGGACCAAAAAACTAGAAAAAAGTTGCAAGAAGTAATTTACCTACAAATGCAAATTCAAGAGAATTACCAGTTATAGATGTTTGTAATCTCTCCATACTCTGAGAAAGTACCAAGGTAAATTTAAAGGCATATATATGTATAATTATATCAAGAAGACTGTGATCAGCTGGGATATTTGATTAGTATGTTTCTGGTTTGAATAAGCGACTATCAGTGGATAACGTATTTTGCGAAGATTATGGAAACAGAAATAGCTTCAGGGTACCTTCAATTTGTTGTTTGATAAAAGCCTCTCCAATGTCAATGAAGAGAGGATCCGAAGGATTCAGAAGGTAAGTGCAGCACCAGCGAGAATCACCATCCACCGTGTTCCTGAGAAGAAATGAAACACAAACCGCAAGTTTTGTTTATGTGAAGACAAAAAAACAGTATTTACCCATTGGATTAAAAAGTTTAGGGGCATGATTTACGAGAGGAAAACGTACCAGTCATCAAGTCGAGTTATGTTTGCCCCAGGATATATCTTTCTCAAAGCTGATGGAACATTGCCTGAGAATGATGGAAGTACTAGGAAAGAAGGAAACAAAAGAAACTATAAGGTGCTATGGGAACAATCTATCGAGTATCTGAGAACAGAAGAAAGTGATTATTCTTTGGACCTGGAGTCATGCCAAGCTCCAGCATCCGAGAAAGTATCTGTTTCTGCAAAAGCAACTGATCACCTAACCAGTTTTTCGACAATGGACCACCCCACCTGTGATGTAGATGATGTAGTGAGAGATATGGGATATGTGAGTTCCAGGAATGAAAGATCAATCTAGCTCAGAAGGAGCAATGGTGATAGGAGCCTGAAGATATCAGAGATGAGGTTATTTACGCGTGAAGATTTCCCATGCGAGCCCAAGCAAGAAACGCTGGTCCACCAAAATAATCATCCAGATCTTCTTTGCTGATATTGAACCTCTAAACAAGATTGATGTAGAACTTGGTTAGTGAATACTAACATATACCCAACCAAAAAAAAATGCATTAGCCGATCATCTTAAAGCGAACATTTACGATTCTCTTATTGCAATCTGACAAGAACATGAATACAACTTTTTTTACCTTGAAAACCTTTTGCCAAATAGCTTCTTGCCCAGTGAATGCTAGAGGCAAGTTAATTCCTTGCAATGCCATCCAGTCAATCTCTCTCTCCCATCTCCCCCAGCCCCACCAAACATATGAATCTGGAAACGAAGAAAAAAAAAACAAGAAAGCAGAAGCAGGAGCATGAATGTGATGTGAGTGATTCATTATATGACACATGAGGGAAATTTGAATCCAAAGAAGTTTATAAGTCTTACAGCTAGACGTAACAACATTTTGGTAATAGTTCCAAGGGACAGGACGGCGAATCAAGATGCGTTTAGAATCTAGACGAGGTAGATGTCCAGGTTGTGGAACAGAGGCAATCTGGATGCCACCAGTCTTGTCCCAAGAAACATGAGCATTTCATCTATACTTCAATTACCAATGGAGCCCGGAAGCAATCTCAACTCCTGTTGTGCCTTTAATCCTGAAATAAACAAGTTAGAAATGGCAAAATTGGAAGAGAAGAAGAATCTTCAGGTAAATTTGATAACTCATCAAGAAATCAGATGTTGCTTACACAATTTCAGGTCCAGTTCGTCTGGGGCCATCATAGTTTTCAATTAGAAAGCAGCTGCTGCCACCACAAACATCCTATTGAAACAAAAACAAATCAGTACTTTAGTAGAATCAACCTGAAAACAGCATAAATAACAGGGGGTTAAGGAAAAGAAAAGGAAGAACCTTTGAGATAATTGAGAAATCAAAGCTGTGAAAATGGGTAGGAATCAGTCTCTGCAATAAACCCTTTGCTGCTGATTCTTGTACAGACGGAGTTGGTCGTAGGGAATCCAAACGGTGAAGCAGAAGGTCGATAGTAGGATGATGCTTTGACAAAGATCGAGAGTGAAGAGAAAGAATCAACAAAACCAACAGAAACAATTTGATGGGACGACGCATGCTGATGATGCTGTTCGTGACTAGCGAGGGGAAGTATAAAGCAAGGAAAGGCAAAGTATATGCAGATACAGCAGCATTTGCACACCAAAAAAAAAAAAAAAAAAAATGCAGATACAGCAGCATCTACATATGATCGATCTCCTAAAAAATTGAGCCGATATTATTTAATTATTTTCTTTTCATCATTTACATTTTACACCATACAACTAATTTTCCCAACCAAAGCAGTTTCCAAACGAAAGAATAATATTCGAATATCTAGAAAATAAATATTTCACTCACCCCCTTCCCCAGTAACAAACAGTTCTTAAGTCACCGTGGGTAATAGAAAAAATAAACCGGCTGTCCCGAACAAATAAAAAAACCGGGTCTGTTTCTTACTTGATAGCAAAAAAAAAGTACAAACAGAGAGATTGTGTTGGCTTAAACCCTAATTATCTCTGTATTGTTCTTTTTGGGGGTTTAAATCTGCTTCCTGGATCTGTAGCTGCAAAGTTGGTTTAAGTTGCAGCCATTCGACATGAAGAATTTGAAGCTTTTCTCCGAGGTTTCTCAGAACATCCAATTGCAGTCGACCGAGGAAGTTGTACGGTTCGCAGCCTATGACATCGACCAAAGTCGCTTCTTCTTCGCATCTTCTACCAATCTCGTTTACGCCCTTCACCTCTCTTCCTTCCAAGTAAGCAACACATCTTTTCTCGCTGCCTGTGAGATTTGTTTCCTCTTTGGTTCATCCTGTTTATGTTGAGAAGGAAGCGAGTAAGACCCAGGCGTTGGGAATTTGGTTTTAATATGGGTTTTGTTTCCTCGATTTATTTTGTGTATAAATCGAAAGTCTTTCTCCTATGTTTATGCCACAGAATGGAAGAGCCTGTGCAAAGAGTGGTTTGCCTGTGGAGGTCTGCAGTATTGATTTGGAGGCCGATGATTCCATCACTGCCTTTGATTATCTGGCGGAGAAAGAGTCTTTAATGATTGGGACTTCTCGTGGGTTTCTGCTGGTGCATAACGTGGAGAGCAATGTGACTGAACTTGTTGGAAACATTGAAGGGGGTGTCAAGTGTGTCTCGCCTAGTCCAACAGGAGATCTACTTGGATTAGTTACTGGTTTTGGGCAGTTGCTTGTAATGACTTATGATTGGGCTTTGATGTACGAGAGGGCGCTTGCAGAGGTCCCTGAAGGTGTTCACGTACGTAAGGACCCTTTACCTTTGTTATCTCAATTCTCTCTTCTACATTCTTCTTGTCTACTTGACCACATGAGGGTTAATTTTATTGTTCTAGTTGAAGATTTTCCTCAACACCTTCTCTCCATTTGCTAACCATGTGAATTACACTACTGTTTTAGGCGAAGCAGATGATTTGTCTGTAAATTGCGGGGGGATTTCCATTTCCTGGAGAGGTGATGGGAAGTACTTTGCGACTATGGGTGAGGTTTATGAATCCGGTTGTATGTATAAGAAGATTAAGATATGGGAAAGTGATTCCGGCGCTCTGCAGTCTTCTTCAGAAACAAAAGATTTCATGAAGGGGATTCTTGAATGGATGCCTAGTGGCGCAAAAATCGCAGCTGTTTATAAGAGGAACTCAGATGATGGCTGTCCATCAATTGCTTTCTTCGAGAGGAATGGACTTGAGAGGAGCTCATTTAGAATTGGTGAACCAGGAGATGCTAACGTATCATTTGAAACTCTCAAGTGGAATTCTGCATCCGATCTTCTTGCAGGGGTTGTTAGTTGCAAAACGCATGATGCCATTAGGGTGTGGTTCTTTAGCAACAACCACTGGTACCTGAAACACGAAATTAGGTATCCAAGGGAAGCTGGGGTAATGGTCATGTGGGATCCAACAAAGCCACTGCAGTTAATTTGCTGGACTCTGGCAGGGCAGGTTACTGTTTGCAATTTTATGTGGGTAACGGCGGTCATGGAGGATTCAACAGCATTTGTTGTAGATGACTCCAAGATACTCGTGACACCACTATCTTTGTCCTTGATGCCACCTCCTATGTATTTGTTCAGCCTTAGTTTTTCTTCGGCTGTCAGAGATATAGCATATTACTCAAGGAACTCTAAGAATTGTCTGGCTGTGTTCTTGTCAGATGGAACTCTGTCTTTTGTTGAGTTTCCTGCACCTAATACTTGGGAAGATCTCGAAGGCAGAGACTTCAATGTGGAAATTTCAGACTGTAAAACAGCACTGGGCTCTCTTGTACATCTTCTATGGTTAGATGTCCATTCACTTCTGTGTGTCTCTGCTTATGGTTCTAGCCAGAACAAGTGTCTCTCTTCAGGTTCGTATGAGACAGAGCTTAATGGTTCTTATTTACAAGAAGTTGAAGTTGTCTGTTATGAGGATCATGTTCCTGATCAAGTGACATGCTCTGGCTTTGAGGCAAGCGTTACCTGCCAGACGCTTCTCGAATCACCGGCCATGGCCCTTGCCTGGAATCCTAGTAAGCCTGATTCAGCCTTTGTAGAGTTTGAGGGTGGGAAAGTGCTTGGCTATGCATCTAGGTCAGGCATTATGGAAACTCGTACAAGTGATGGTGATAGTGTATGTTTTCCATCGACTTGTCCTTGGGTGAAGGTGGCGCAGGCTGATGCTGGTGGGGTGCTCAAACCCTTGATATGTGGGCTTGATGATATGGGTAGACTGTACATCAACGGGAAGAGCCTATGTAATAACTGCAGCAGTTTCTCATTTTATTCAGAGTTGGCCAATGAAGTGGTCACCCATCTGATTATTTTGACCAAACAGGATTTTCTCTTTATTGTCGATACCAAGGATGTACTGCAGGGAGAAGTGGCACTTGGAAACGTGTACTTTGTTATTGATGGTAGAAGACGAGACGAGGAAAATATGAGCTATGTAAATATTTGGGAAAGAGGTGCCAAAGTAGTAGGAGTCCTTAATGGAGATGAAGCTGCTGTAATATTACAAACTATGCGGGGGAATCTCGAATGCATTTATCCCAGAAAGCTGGTTCTCTCTTCCATTACTAATGCGTTAGCTCAGCAACGCTTCAAAGATGCCTTAAACTTGGTAAGGCGTCATAGAATCGACTTTAATGTCATAGTGGATCTACATGGGTGGCAGGCATTTCTACAATCAGCTGTAGAATTTGTTGAACAAGTAAACAATTTGAACCACGTTACAGAATTTGTTTGTGCCATGAAGAATGAAGATGTTACAGAAACACTTTACAAAAAATTCTCCTTTTCCAAAAAGGGGGACAAGGTTTTCCAAGTGAAAGATCGTTGCGGTAACAAAGTATCATCAGTTCTACAGGCAATTAGGAAAGCCCTTGAAGAACAGATACCGGAGAGTCCGTCAAGGGAACTCTGTATTTTGACGACTCTTGCCCGAAGTGATCCACCAGCTATTGAGGAATCTCTTTTGAGGATAAAATCTGTTCGAGAAATGGAGTTGCTAAACACTTCTGATGATTCAAGGAAAAAGTCTTGTCCATCTGCAGAAGAAGCCCTGAAACATCTTCTGTGGTTATTGGATTCTGAGGCTGTCTTTGAAGCTGCCTTAGGTCTTTATGATCTGAACCTTGCAGCTATTGTGGCACTCAATTCCCAACGTGATCCAAAAGAGTTTCTACCTTATCTTCAGGAGCTGGAAAGAATGCCCGAACCCCTGATGCATTTCAACATTGACATTAAATTGCAGCGTTTTGATAGTGCTCTTAAGAACATCGTATCAGCAGGGGATGGCCACTTTCCTGATTGCATGAACTTAATGAAGAAAAACCCTCAACTTTTCCCGCTGGGCCTCCAGCTAATTACTGATCCTGAAAAGAAACAAGCGGTTCTAGAGGCTTGGGCAGATCATCTCACTGGTGAAAAACGTTTTGAGGATGCCGCTACTACGTACTTATGTTGCTGTAGACTGGAAAAGGCTTCAAAGGCGTATCGTGAATGTGGTGATTGGAGTGGGGTACTCAGAGTGGGGGCGCTAATGAAATTAGGTAAAGATGAGATCTTGAAATTGGCATACGAACTCTGTGAAGAGGTCAATGCTCTTGGGAAACCGGGGGAAGCAGCAAAAATAGCTCTCGAGTATTGCAGAGATATAAGCGGTGGAGTAAGTTTGCTTATCAATGCGAGGGAATGGGAAGAGGCTTCAAGGGTTGCATTCCTGCATACAGGAGATGGTTTAATCTCAGTGGTGAAGAATTCTGCTCTCGAGTGTGCTAGTGGTCTAGTAAGTGAATTCAAAGAATCAATAGAAAAGGTTGGAAAATATTTGACTCGCTATTTAGCTGTTCGGCAGAGACGATTGCTTCTTGCAGCAAAGCTCAAGTCCGAGGAACGGTCAGTTATTGATCTTGACGATGACACAGCTTCAGAAGCAAGTAGCAACCTGAGTGGAATGAGCGCCTATACTTTGGGGTACATATTTGCATTTGTCTGATTTTCTCAGCCTTTTATCTATGTGGAATTTTTCATGGCTGATCGATCATAGGTTGCATTACATAATGTAGTTGTTTTGTGGATTAAATAGGCGAAGAAGTTTACCAGTTTTGTGGATTAAATAGGCGAAGAAGTTTACCAGTTTGGATCTTAACATAAAGGTTCTTGTTTTCTATGCTATAACTCCAGGACAAGGAGAGGTTCTGCTGCTTCAGTCAGCTCAAGCACGGCAACTACCAAGGCAAGAGATTTGAGGCGCCAGAGAAAGAGCGGGAAAATCCGCGCTGGCAGGTATTATCTATATATATATTGGTATGAAGTTGATCGGTTTCATTTGATGAGCAAAAAATGTAAAGGAATGAATAAAATTGGGGTGAAAATGCAGCGCGGGTGAGGAGATGGCTCTTGTAGAGCATTTGAAGGGTATGCGTATGACAGAAGGAGGAAAGCGAGAGCTGAAGTCGTTGTTGGTATGTCTGGTAACACTTGGTGAGAAGGAGTCTGCACAGAAGTTGCAACAGACTGCAGAGAATTTCCAGGTCGCTCAAGTAGCAGCAGTCGAGCTAGCAGACGATACAGTGTCCAGCGAAAGCGTCGATGAAGAAGTTTATTCCTTTGAACGTTACGTTCAGAAGACGAGATCCACAGCACGAGACTCTGATGCCTTTAGCTGGATGCTTAAGGTCTTCATTAGCCCATGAGAATCTCTCTCTCTCTGTCTGAATAAGCTTTGTGCGTTTTAAACATCACACCTTCCCTGCTACATTTTTGTCTCTTTACTGAATGAATAATTTTCTCATTTTAAAATATATTTTTTTACAAAATATATTAGCTTTAAATTTTAACGTACCGTCGTCACCTCTAAAATAATTAAGAAATAACAAAACAAAACAAAAATAATAGGGTGTTCTTGTCTTTTTCTTGGCTGATCCTATTCTATATAAAAAAAGAGAATAATGGGTCCATATTTACCTAATTAATTAATTATGCTTCTATAATTTGGCTATGCAGCTATTTATATCCCATAACAATTAATGCACTTATTCAATCTACCACAAATTTAAAATTTTATTTATCTCAACAATATATATATAATATTATTTTGTATTTTCCTTATATACATATATTAAGGTTTTCCACAAGTGCATTAGTTTTCTTTTATTTCAAAACCTATTTTGAACTCTATAAATATCTCTATTCTCCTCACCTCATTCTCATGTATGTATCTCTTTTATAATTTTTTTTTTAATTTTTCTTTTATTTCAAAAACTCTATAAATATCTCTGGTTGCCCAAAGACAACAAAATCTCATCATCTCATTCACATATATCCTTTTTTTTTAATCACTATTTGTACCAGAATATATTTTTTTTTTAAATCATAATTCGACCTACTCAGACAACATTGTGGATCATCATAATCCGTATATGCCCGACCACTAGTCTCGAGAGACCGGACCTACATTATTCGTTATTTGTGAGTTTTACAAGGTTCTTAATATTTCAAATATATTTATTTGCAAATTAATGTGATTTAGTTATGAATAATCTTAACTGGCTTTGTATGGGCATAAATATGAATATGATACCCTTGCATTTCACAGTATTTCGATATGGATTTAGACGTGACATGGAAAAATGACAAAAATCACAAATCCTATTAGTGGGAGATTGATTTATAAAAAATTTAAGAATTCGAAGATTCCATTGTTATTGGTGTAATGAAACTTAAATTTTTTAACAAAAATTTTGTGTTATTGGTGTGATGGTTTTATAAAAAAGTTTAATTGTTATTGGTGTGATGATTTTGTAATTCAATTTAAAATTTTGTGTTATTCAAAAAGTTAAGTATTTAATGATTTTGCAATTTTGTTAAATTCTAGTGTTATTAGAACAATATTTTTTTACCTTTTAACTCATCAATCAATACTTTTAAAATACTAGAGTTACCCATTGTATTTTCAAAGTTTGGATAATAAAATTAAAAAATTATCTCTTTCTTCAATAAACATAGATAATTTTAAATTTGACATTATCTCTCTTTTGAGGCTTTTTTAAGTTTTTTTTGTCCAATACAAGTAATACTCAATTATCATTAACCTAGATTTTTTATGTCAATAAAGATTAAAAAACCCAGATTTTGTATGCCAATAAATATTAAAAAATTCAGATTTGTTATGCCAATAAAAATGAATAAAAACATAGTCATACAAAAAAGGTTGAACAATGACATAATATACAAAATAACTGTAAAATTTAAATCTTAAAGAGACTTGTATTACCTACGTTCGTCATAAATTTGAATATATAGTATAAAGAACAAATTTTAGAAAAACATTATCATATAATTACTTTACCAAAAAAATGAAAGAAAATTTTAATAAAAATCCATGAGAATCCACGACAATCAATAAGAATTTTGTATGAATTCTATAAATATAGGTGAACATAATTGTTAGAATCCATAAAAGTTTTTGAAATTTTTTAAAATCTCTACACTTTTAAAATCCACAAATTATTTAAATTTACATAAATCAGCTTCCCAATAACCCTCCTAAATAAATGGTAAAATCCAAACAATCATATTTTATTTTGCATCGTTACTTCGTTAATTTCTATGCATTGTTTTGCCACTTAATACAAAAATACTTCTCAAAATGAAAGTTCACAAAGAACTTTAAAATTTTGTAGTGCAGTGGGAATCGTTGTATTATGACTCGAAGAGATGATGATGAGAAACACACGTAGTTTCAAATAAGCCCTACTTTTGTTCGGTAAATTATGGTGTATGTTGCAAAACATATTGGTTCTCTCCATTCTGAATTAAATGGTCTCGCTTTTTTGTTTGTTTTGCTTTGTGACGTAATTAAACGATCTCATTAATACAACTAGTTTTATACTTTTCAGGGCTCTACGTTAGATATACGTTAGGTCCCTACATATTCTTAGCAAGATAGTAATGTTATTATAATCGAAAAAATCCATCAGAAGCAGTTGATAAAGTGGTAGACTTATAAATGGATCGGTTTAGACGATCAATAAAATATGTAACAAAAAAAACAAAAGAACATACAAAAAAGATAATATAATTATAACGGAAGCGAGTGAGTAGAAAAACTTGAAACTGCCAAATTAATTTAAAGTGACAAAAAAAATTAAAGTGGGTCTATGAGAATCAGCATCCAACCAATCACGAGTTTAGTGCATTTTGGCTTTCCTGTTTTTTAGGCAGATGTATTAATTCCTTGCACTTCAACAAAAATGAAATACTTTTGAATGCTCTTTACGTCGGAACACACGAAGACGTTATGAGGCTTCAAACAGAATTCATATATATACACACACACGCATATATATNAACTACTTCATCAAAATCATGGATCAAGGTTTGGTTTCTCTTGAGACAAGGTTTGATCAATTTCAAAGTTATGAAAGAACTTTTGGCTTTTTATTTGACTTGAGGAAGCTGAAGTTAGCAAACGATGACAAGTTAATGGCTTCTTGTGTGAACCTTGAAGTTTTTCTGAAACATGGTAATGATTCTGATCTTGATGGTAATGATTTATTTTTGGAGTTAAAGCTTTTAAAAGGAGCTTTACCAAAAGAGATTAAGAAGGTAGTCGAGATGTTGGGTTATCTGAAAAAGATGGAAAGCTGTTATCCAAATACATTGACTGCATATCGCATAATGATGACGATTCCAGTTTCAGTTGCCTCTGCAGAACGGAGTTTTTCAAAGTTGAAACTCATAAAGTCTTATCTACGGTCGACTATGTCACAAGAGAGACTGACTGGATTGTCGATATTGTCAATTGAAAGGAGAATGACTGAAAAACTTGACTTTACAAGCTTGATGAATGAGTTTGCGGGTAGGAATGCAAGGAGAATAATATTTTAAAAATAATATATTAATTTTTAGTGTTTTAAATTGTTTTATGCCTTTTGTTTAAGACATTCATGATTTATTTCTTAAGTTTAATATATTATTATAAAATATATGAAACAGCCTTTTTTTCTCCGAGCTTGCGGCCTCTCAAAATTCAGGGCCGGCTCTGTATGTATCTCTTTTATAATTTATTTTATAATTGTTCTTTTATTTCAAAAACTCTATAAATATCTCTGGTTGCCCAAAGACAACAAAATCTCATCATCTCATTCACATATATCCTTCTTTTTTTTGAATCACTATTGTACCAGAATTTTTTTTTTTTTTTAAATCATAATTCGACCTACTCAGACAACATTGTGGATCATCATAATCCGTATATGCCCGACCACTAGTCTCGAGAGACCCGACCTACATTATTCGTTATTTGTGAGTTTTACAAGGTTCTTAATATTTCAAATATATTTATTTGCAAATTAATGTGATTTAGTTATGAATAATCTTAACTGGCTTTGTATGGGCATAAATATGAATCTGATACCCTTACATTTCACAGTATTTCGATATGGATTTAGACGTGACATGGAAAAATGACAAAAATCACAAATTCTATTAGTGGGAGATTGATTTATAAAGATTTTAAGAATTTGAAGATTTCATTGTTGTTAGTGTAATGATTTTTAAAATTTTTAACAAAATTTTGTGTTATTGGTGTGATGATTTTGTAATTCAATTTAAAATTTTGTGTTATTCAAAAAGTCAAGTATTTAATGATTTTGTAATTCTGTTAAATTCTAGTGTTATTAGAACATTGATTTTTTATTTTTTAACTCATCAATTAATATTTTAAAATATTAGAGTTACCCATTGTATTCTCAAAGTTTGGATAATAAAATTAAAAAATTATCTCTTTCTGAAATAAACATAGATAATTTTAGGTTTGACACAATCTCTGTTTCATCTCTCGTGAGACTTTTTTAAGTTTTTTTTTTACAATACAAGCAATACTGCATTATCATTAACTCAGCTTTTCTATGTCAATAAAGATTAAAAACCCCCAGATTTGGTATACCAATAAACATTAAAAACTCCATATTTGTTATGTCAATAAAAATAAAAAAGTATAGTCATACAAAAAGAGATTGAACAATGACAGAAATATACAAAATAATTGTAAATCCTAAATCTTAAAGAGACTTATATTACCTACGTTCGTCATAAATGATGAATGGTGAAACAATGAATAATGCTATCATGACACTATTATCTTCTTTATAAACACCTTATTTGAATATATAGTATAAATAAATTTTTTTAGAAAAATATTATCATATATTTACTTTACCAAAAAAATGAAATTTTTTTTTAATAAAAATTCATGAGAATCCAAGACAATCAATAAGAATTTTGTATGGATTCTATAAATATGGGTGAACATAATTGTTAGAATCCATAAAAGTCTTTGAAATTTTTTAAAATCTCTTACACTTTTAAAATCTACAAAGATTATTTAAATCTACATAAATCAGCTTCCCAATAACCATCCTAAATTAATGATAAAATCCAAATACGTCCAAGAAATATTCAAACAATCATATTTTATTTTGCATCGTTACTTTGTTAATTTCTATGCATTGTTTTGCCACTGAATACAAAAATACTTCTCACAATGAAAGTTCACAAAGAACTTTAAAATTTTGTAGTGCAGTGGGAATCGTTGTATTATGACTCGAAGAGATGATGATGAGAAACACATGTAGTTTCAAATAAGCCCTACTTTTGTTCGGTAAATTATGGTGTATGTTGCAAAACATATTGGTTCTCTCCATTCTGAATTAAGTGGTCTCGCTTTTTTGTTTTTTTGTTTGTTTTGCTTTGTGACGTAATTAAACGATTTCATTAATACAACTAGTTTATACTTTTTAGGGCTCTACGTTAGATATACGTTAGGTCCATACATATTCTTAGCAAGATAGTAATGTTATTATAATCGAAAAAAATCCATCAGAAGCAGTTGATAAAGTGGTAGACTTATAAATGGATCGGTTTAGACGATCAATACAATATGTAACAAGAAAACAAAAGAACATACAAAAAAAGATAATATAATTATAACGGAAGCGAGTGAGTAGAAAGCTTGAAACTGCCAAATTATTTTAAAGTGACAAAAAAATTTAAAGTGGGTCTATGAGAATCAGCATCCAACCAATCACGAGTTTAGTGCATTTTGGCTTTCCTGTTTTTTAGGCAGATGTATTAATTCCTTGCACTTCAACAAAAATGAAATACTTTTGAATGCTCTTTACGTCGGAACACACNCTCTATTCTTATAACTTTCTAAAGCCGAATTTAAATGACCTTATCTCAAACCCATAATCAATTCAAGAAACAAAGAATATAAACAATTATATATGTCTGCATTGTGTCAAGACAACCACTTCTGTTTTCCTAAATTTTGCTAGCTAACCTAAAACCAGAAATCCACCACCAGATTAACTAAAGCTTGATATATTTCTCAGCGTAAAACAATAAATGAGAATGCCTCTATTGAATCAAACAGTCAAGTCACAGAGAGGTAGTAAGGTAACAGAAGAATGTATGTTTTTTTTTCAGGCAAACATTCTGAATTCATATCAAGCTGAGCTCTCGCTAACAGCACTTATGTGCTTTATGGGGATGTTGGAGGCTGCCGTTATGGCGTTGATATGGGAAAGGAACAACATGTCGGTCTGGAAAATCCACCCAGACATGAGGCTATTAGCTTCGATATACGGGGTACAACAATTGTTATATATGTTCCTAAATTTCTCAGTAAAACCCGTTTCTGTGTGTGTGTGTTGAGAGAAGAAGCATTGTTAACTGTCACACAGGGATTTGTCTCAGGGTTAGCATACTATGTTATTGGATGGGCATCAAAGGAGAGAGGGCCTGTGTTTGTGAGTGCCTTTAACCCGCTCAGCATGGTTATCGTTGCTATTTTGAGCTCCTTTGTTTTCTTGGAAGAACTGTACCTAGGAAGGTAAGAGCCTTGATCCAAGACTACTATTTCTATAGATCTAAAGTAAGGGAATTGATTTTCACTCAATAGGCTTCTTAAAATTTGTAGGGTTGTTGGGTCAGTTGTCATTGTCATTGGAATATATTTGGTTCTATGGGGTAAAAGCAAGGACAAAGGAGGGCAGCTTCCCCCAAACGCTGGGTGTGCAGAGACTGTGGTCAAAATTGACGAACAGATGGTTCCGACGCATGAAAATAGCCAAGTAGTACCCAATAGTAATCAGTTAATGATCCCAAAGGCAGCAACTCAGCCTCAAGGGTCGGTCTGAGATGCCGATTTTTGTTCCAGTATCTCTATATATTTGCAGAACATTTTTGATAGTATTAAGAATATGGTTTNGCATGGTTATCGTTGCTATTTTGAGCTCTTTTATTTTCTTGGAAGAAATGTACATAGGAAGGTAACAGCTTTAATCCAAGACTACTATTTCTATAGACATAAAGTAAGGGAATTGATTTTCACTAAATAAGCTTCTTAAATTTGTAGGGTTGTTGGGTCAGTTGTCATTGTCATTGGAATATATTTGGTTCTATGGGGTAAAAGCAAGGACAAAGGAGGGCAGCTTCCACCAAACGCTGGGTGTGCAGAGACTGTGGTCAAAATTGACGAACAGATGGTTCCGACGCATGAAAATAACCAAGTAGTACCCAATAGTAATCAGTTAATGATCCCAAGGGCAGCAACTCAGCCTCAAGGGTCGGTCTGAGATGCCGATTTTTGTTCCAGTATCTCTATATATTTGCAGAACATTTTTGATAGTATTAAGAATATGGTTTTGCCAGAATAAGAGCAAGCAGTGCGCTGCATAAAGTCTCAAAGAAGCTGTCTGCATCTTAAATTTTCGAGTGCTTGAAGAAGTTAATTACAGAGAGCAAGAATGAAATTTACTTACGAGAAAAAAAGCCTGCCAGTTGATAACCGTCTTCTCAAGGTGCCAAAGTGACTGCATCCTTCCCATAGATACGCTGAAGTTCAAGGCTGGCAACTTGATACGAGGCTGAAAACAAGACAAAAGTAGAACAACCTTTTCAACTGGATAACCGAGAAAGATCGGCTTTTGTATCTTGCTCTATATGTCATGCTCTAAGCTGATATATCAAAATTAAAATGTCTATGTTGCACTACTACCTTTCCATGTGTTGAAATTTTTATGGTTGATATCAGAGCCTGTTACATTTTGAATAGCATCGAACAACTTCTCCTGAGGTGTATTCTTCAGCTCTTGAACAACGCCGTAGATGGTCTTTCCATTCTCAAAGTATATGTGGTTATTTGGGTGCTTTGTCTTGCAATTAGCATGCTGCTCGAATTCATACGCATTAAGAACCTGTTGCACAGTTCAGTTGGAAAAATTAACAGATGAGATAGACTTGTATCAAACAGACCTGCCATTGAACTACTGAAACCATTCGTATCACGCTTGCTTACTTTGTTAAAGTTACAGCTGCCACAACCGCATAGATACCCAGTCCCCTTTATAAGTCCTTTGAGGTTTTTCTGCCAAATTATGTTTCAGCACATGGAAGAGTAAAGGTGTTAAGATGGTCCAATAAAAGGTGAAAAAAGGTTCCTTCTCGGGACAGGTAAAAAGAACAAACTGACCTCACGTGACCACGAATAGTACTTCACAGTAACCCCATCAAACATTCCTGTTGACAACAAGGACTTAACATTTGAAGGAAACGTGTTTGTAGAACCCTTCTTAGCTGTCTTTGAATCTTTACTTTTGGGCACGAGCAAGGTATCAACCCTAGGGCTAGGGCTAGCATAGGGATGATTTCTAAATTCAAAAGACAAGTTTTCCTCTGCTTCCATATGAAGAGGATCTTTATCGGTTGCAGGGGCAAGGCTGAAGTTCTCATAACTGTTAATAACACGAACTGGCAAGCCCGTTGTGGTTTCTTTCTGATAATCTCCGAAAGATATGGTCTTGCTTCTATCCTCGTGACTAACTCGATCATTGTTTCGGTCTGACCTGTCTTGGCTAGAAACCATAAATGCCATCTCACCGCCTCCTGTGTATGGGGACCGTCCCCCTGACAACACATTGGAATTTTCTTTGTGATAGGATGATTCGATCATGAAAAGGTTTCCAGGTACTTTGTCACAAGAGGGAAGCGACATGAAGTTTTCCTGTCCCTTGTTGTAGGAGGGAGTCATCGAGAAGATATTACCATCAGCCTTTTGAAGAGACTGGCTCATCAATACAAAGTTTTCTACTCCTTTCTCAAATGGATGACATGTTGAGAAGACATTCTCATCTCCCTTGTCATAAATATCACCCATTGGTATAACACCAAGACCTTCATCACTAAAGTTTCGAATGGCACTTCCATCCGCGTTGCTAGCCAATGGCACCGGTAAGATGAAGCTCTTGTCAAAATTACCGCAGGTCGGGCCAAAGGACAGCGCGCTATCATATGATGAAGGAACCGTTTCAAATGATGTCGGAATTCCCTCACCAAAAAGCTGAACCATGGATTCGGGCATGCTTCCAGATTCACACACTTGATTGACTTTAACCTTTCCAATGGTGTCAAGATTAAATGAGCTACCTCGAACGGTTTGATCCACCGGAAAACCAGTTGTTGATGAGACAGTATTGCATTGCTGCTCTTTATTTTTCCTTCCCTCCTCAATATGTTGACCGTCTATAGGAGGAAATATATTTCTACCAAGGAGATGTGATGTAGGATCGAATAAGCAATCTGCAGTGAAGTGTCTTGGCACAAGAGAAGTGTCCCATGCAGATATACTCATATGTGGACCCGGCCGGGTACAATCAATCTCTACAGCCTGTCTCTTTTTACTGAATAGTTGTGAGGCGGACGGTTCTGTCAGCCATTGATGACTCCGCTTTAGCTCCATCCTCGTAGAAGCGGAATATGGCATCTCCTCAATATCCTGTCTGCCAAGATCTGTTCTCATCCTCTGTCACAACCCCCCAGCAAGACAAATAATCAGTAACCACACTCGTAAAAGCATTGTAAGAAAAGAAATCACACTACGGCAGAGATGATGGAAGACTCAAACGACAGAACATAACACAAATGAAAACGCTTAAGGCATGACTTTGAGATGGTCAAGGGGAGTATAGAAACTCTGGAGAATATTGGAGTCTGAGCAAAGACGTAATCGAGAAAATTTTTGTTACGAAAGAAAGGAATAGGAAAATGAGGACTTTTCGAGTCCTGAAATTTGATCCTGGTGAAAGGGAAATCACAGAACCCTAAATCCATAAAAAAAAGCCCCGCACGAAAATCGAGGCGATTACCTTGCATCACTGGAAATGAGCTGTTAGCTCAAAACGCGCGGTCAGATCGACAGACGGCGAAGTCAAAATCCAGAATCCAACAGAAGAAGTCGCCAGGAGAATCCAAGGATTGGGGATTTTCTTGTGTTTGGAATTCCGATTCCGGTTAAAAGGAGCGAGAGAAGTGAGATTGTTGAGGTCGAGGGAAGAGTTTAAGAGTGAAGAAGAGGAGGAAGGATCGATCATCAAGACTCGAAAGGGACTCGTATCATCGTCAAAGAGTAAGTGGAAAGTTTTAAAAAGATCAATTTTTGCGACTCATTACAATACCCAAAATAATAATTATAACGAGTAATGCCCGCCAAACTCAATCTTAGTTTCAGTTTTGGCCATCTCAAGTGTTTCAGTTTCTGTTTCAGTTTCCTACTTGGTTTCATTCAGATGGCTGTACTTGCCTACTTTTGGTTTCAGATTTTTCTAGTTAATTTTCTTTTTTTTGCTCGCAGAGTTTTCCGGATAAAATGATGATTTTTTTTGTTTGTTTGTAGTATTCCGGCGGATTAACGGATAAAAATACAGAAAGGTTCATTATCATGATTCTGGCCCAGCAGTAATAAGAGTCCTGAGACTGAGAGAAACAAAATTATTCTCCATTGGGTGGGTTGTTATGATAAATCACCATTTTAACTTTAGAAGTTGTACAACTTTTGAAATATAAGATGATCAAAGACGAAACTAGTCCCGGGGGGGGGGGGGGGGGNCATCTCCTCAATATCCTGTCTGCCAAGATCTGTTCTCATCCTCTGTCACAACCCCCCAGCAAGACAAATAATCAGTAACCACACTCGTAAAAGCATTGTAAGAAAAGAAATCACACTGCGGCAGAGATGAAGAAGACTCAAACGACAGAACATAACACAAATGAAAACGCTTTTAGGCATGACTTTGAGATGGCCAAGAGCAAAGACGTAATCGAGAAAAGTTGATGTTACGAATGAAAGGAATAGGAAAATGAGGACTTTTCGAGTCCGAAATTTGATCCTGGTGAAAGGGAAATCACAGAACCCTAAATCCATAAAAAAAATAAACCCGCACGAAAATCGAGGCGATTACCTTGCATCACTGGAAATGAGCTGTTAGCTCAAAAACGCGCGGTCAGATCGACGGACGGCGAAGTCAAAATCCAGAATCCAACAGAAGAAGTCGCCAGGAGAATCCAAGGATTGGGGATTTTCTTGTGTTTGGAATTCCGATTCCGGTTAAAAGGAGTGAGAGAAGTGAGATTGTTGAGGTCGAGGGAAAGAGTTTAAGAGTGAAGAAGAGGAGGAAGGATGGATCATCAAGACTCACTCGAAAGGGTCTCGTATCGTCAAAGAGTAAGCGGAAAGTTTTAGAAGATCAATTTTTGCGACTCATTACAATACCATACCAAAATAATAATTATAACGAGTAATGCCCGCCAAACTCAATCTTAGTTTCAGTTTCCTACTTGGTTTCAGATGGCTGTACTTGCCTACTTTTGGTTTCAGCTTTTTCTAGTTAATTTTCTTTTTTTTGCTCGCAGAGTTTTTCCGGATAAAATGATGATTTTTTTTGTTTGTTTGTAGTATTCCGGCGGATTAGCGGATTAAAATACAGAAAGGTTCATTATCATGATTCTGGCCCAGCAGTAATGAGGGTCCTGAGAGAAACAAAATTATCCACCATTGGGTGGGTTGTTATGATAAAGGATTCACCATTTTAACTTTAGAAGTTGTACAACTCTTGAACTATAAGATGATCAAAGACGAAACTAGTCCAAGGGGGGTTTTTCCAAAAACATTATTAACTGGATTACACGAGGACCCTTTGCTAGAAGAATAATACACTATGTATAAGAATCAAACAAGCCTATATAAATAACATTAGAAATGTAACACTAGAAACTAGACTTGACACTTTTTTGATAAAAAAAGCTTGTTCAGTTTCGTCCAAACCCAGCTGCAAAAATGGGTTTTTCTTTTTACCTGCCTTTCTTTGCCATTTTAGGATTCTTGCACATACGAATACTAAGAGGAGTAACCTCCACCAGTTCATCCTCTTCAATATATTCGATGCAGTCGTCCAGACTATAGGTCAAGGGAGTGTCAAGAACCACTGTAATTCATAAAACAAAATATATTGTGAGCAGATTGATTTGAAACTTGCACAAGTTTAAGGGTTAATAATTGCATACCTGTTACATCTTTGTTGGAGCGTATGTTTGTTGCTGCTTTCTTCTTGCAGATATTAAGGCCCAAGTCCCCAGGTCTCTGGTGGATCCCAACTATCTGACCTTTGTATACGTCCACACCTGCTCCTACAAACATTTGCCCTCTCTCTTGCGCACTTGCCAGCGCATATGATGTTGATGTTCCATCTTCAAAGGCAACCTGAAACCCCCCACACACTTTCTTATTCAAAACTTTACTTTTCATATTTTTCTCACTCATTCTTTCCAACCAAAATAAGGATTGCTAATTCCTGGCCAAACAAACCATCTCAACTCCATAACTTACCAGCGAACCCAGATCACGGGTGCTAATATCGCCGGCCCAAGGCCCATAACTGTCAAACACGGTGTTGAGGATAGCTGTCCCACGAGAAGCTGTTAGAATTGCATTCCTCAATCCAAGAAGTCCACGTGTTGGGATTTTGTACCGCAGAAAGACTGTTCCTTCCGACCTGTCTCATTCAGGATTCACATGCATAGTCAGATTGATCTCAATAGCTGCAAACTTTAATAGATTGATGATGCGGAAAAAAACATTGCATATGAAAATAAAAAAGGG
Source organism: Alliaria petiolata (assembly GCA_020283515.1). Lineage (NCBI taxonomy): Eukaryota > Viridiplantae > Streptophyta > Magnoliopsida > Brassicales > Brassicaceae > Alliaria > Alliaria petiolata. The sequence goes on along the minus strand of JAHZTW010000001.1, from coordinate 166,542,221 downwards.
ATGGCAAGATAAATAATACATACCCAACACCCTGCATATCAAACATCTGTCCACGCCTTTTGCCAAGAAGTTCAACAACAGGCCCCATGTGATTCTCTGGTACTTCAACAGTTGCTACCTGAATTGGTGGATTTTGAAAGTCAGATAGGACGTCTTTACTTTTCGTAAACGCAAAAGTTGTTCTTTTCAGTGAGTAGACAATTAAACCAAAGATATTCAAATCAGAGTGAAATCATGGTTTCATAACTTGTTGATCATTCCTTTGGTAGGAAGATAATGGCGTCAGTCAGAAACTCACCTCAAATGGCTCCAGCAATTTATCGTTAACCCTTTTGTTGATAACTTTCGGGGGTCCAACCATAAATTCATATCCCTCTCTTCGCCTGGAACATATTATTGTTCAGCTAATTTCAATATCAAATATGAAAGAAATGATGGCCAGTAAAGTACTTACATGTTTTCTATCAGGATGGTAATGTGTAATGTACCTCGCCCACTAATAATGAATGTGTCTGCTGTCTCACCATCTTCCACTTTCATAGCTAGGTTTCTTTCCAGTTCACGGTTTAAACGGTCTCGTAAGTTCCTGCTCGTTACATACTTCCCCTGCATAAAAGGAAATATAATTCAAATGTTGCACTAATCCTTTTTCATTTTGGTCGACAACGTTGCACTAATCCAAGTTACAATTTCCTTCTTAATATCTTTAGCCATGCATTCATGAAAAATGAGAAAGATAGACTCATGACAGTCATCTCAGCAATGATCACACCTACCTCGCGACCAGAAAACGGAGAGGTGTTTACAGAGAAGGACATTTTCACAGTTGGCTCTTCTACTTTGATTGTAGGTAGAGGCTTCCCATGTACTTTATCAGCAATAGTCTCGCCGATCTGCAAATTTTAGGGGTTTACAAATAAACCAAGACGTTACAACTCAATTAGCAACAAAAAGAAAAATGACAAGTGGCCGCAATTATCCAGCAGCGCTACAACAGTCTCTCGCGTTTGGCATCAATTTATACATGCATATATGTGTACCTGAATGTCATCTATGCCACATACAGCGCAAATATCTCCAGCTTCCACTGTATCAACAGGTACTCTGTAGAATTTCTCATAAACAAAAAGCTCACTTACTCTTGCAAATCTACAGGAATCTTCAGAAGTGCACACCTGTTAAGTTATACTCAATAAGTCTACTATAAACCATATCAATTCTGCAAGAAGTTCGTGAGTTCGTATTGGATTTTCGCTGGTTCTTAAGATTATGGCGTCATTCCCCATTCAGTTACGTTTTGGACTTATTTTATCACAAGCTTAAATGAATTAGAAACCTATGAAACGTAACTGAAATTTCGTCTAAGAACATATAGTCCAATTTGCTTTCCATTTCCCTATATTTGACAGGGTATATTGGCAGAGGCCACCTGCTCTACAAGGTGGAAATACTTGAGAGATTGAGTAGCTTAAGGTAATATTTTGTGTATGCCCACATCATTGATGTCCGCTAACAAAGGAATAAGCTGAAGTTTTATCAAAATCTTACCCTGACATCCATTCCTTTGCGCAGCGCCCCTGCGTGTAGCCGCCCAATAGCAATGCGTCCTTTATGCTCATCATACTCGATATTTGTGGCCTGAAAAAACAAAACATTAGTTTCATATAGGTTAATATCTAACTCAACTCAACTAGACAGACTGATTCATTGAAATTTCTTTTACATTTTGGTTAGAGACAAGTTTTTGATGTTTACATTTTGGGCAAGGAGATGAAAAGATAAATATGCATTGGCACTGGCTGGGAACAAACACATGAAACATGAAACAGTAAAAAAATCATAATTACTCACAAGCAGCTGAAGTGCACCATCCTTTTCAATATTTGGCCCAGGTACACATCTAATTATAGCTTCGAACAGGGGTCCCAGGTCTTCTGCAAGGTCATCCGGAGAAAGCCCTGCCTTTCCTTTAATCCCGCTAGCATATATCGCTTGGAAATCACACTATAGGCCATCAATAAAAAAAAAAAATTAAGGTTAGTATCATATAAATCTACTCAAATTATATGAGTCCCGCGAGATATAGCACACGAAGGATAGAGAAAACCAAAATCAACAATACCTGTTCATCTGTAGCGTTTAGTTCAATAAATAGTTCAAAAGTGGAATTGACAACAAATTCAGGACGAGCAGAAGGCCTGTCAATCTTGTTTACGACCACGACAACTGCATGTCCAAATTCAAGAGCCTTCTTTAAAACAAACCTTGTTTGGGGCATTGGTCCCTCAACAGAGTCCACCTAAGAAACAAGAGAGTGAGGGGAGGAAAATTAAGAAATGCAAATCTGAAAGTTGATTCTAGAGCATTGAGACAGAGCATCAAATTACCACAAGAAGCACTCCATCAACCATGTTCAAGACACGCTCCACTTCACCCCCAAAGTCAGAGTGGCCAGGAGTATCTATTATATTTACTTTTGTATTTTTGTAAGTGATGGAGGTGTTTTTGCTAAGAATTGTGATTCCTCTTTCACGTTCAAGGTCATTTGAGTCCATGATCCTCTCTTGCATGACTTGGTTATCTCGGAATACCTACAAAGGTAAGATATGGATTAGAAAAAGAAAAATTCCAAAATGATTACTACATTGACAAAACATGGAGTAACTTTCTGAGGTTGGATAAAAACCCAATGTCATTTGAGTTTCAGCTGTTACCTTAGCTTGCCTCAGCATAGAATCAACCAGAGTAGTTTTTCCATGATCAACATGTGCTACAATTGCTATATTCCTCACGTCATTCCTCCTCACTAACTGCTTCTTCTTCACCTCTATTAGCACAAAAAGAGTGATTTTGTTTAGAGAACCAATCAACCATACAAAAATATTATAGAAATGAACCTAAGACTGTAATTCTTGAAACTCTACTGATCAAACTACGGCTTTATGCCTTTATCCTTAAGTTTCACAATCTCGCAATCATCTTCTTATTTCAAACTGACGAAAATTCAAGCAAAAAAAGAAAAAAACTCGTTCCTAACCGAAATCAATTTCAGCAGCAAAACTACTTCTCCCTATGTTAACCGAAGAAATGAGGAGATAAAGAGACGGTAATGACCGGAGGATGGTTCGGCGGTTGATGGAGAGACGGAGCAAGTTATGGGACGATGAAGCGGACGCCGCCGGGAACGAAATCGGAGAGCTCCTCCGGGTTTAAGCGCGGAAGCGAAGCTAACGCCGAGCACTTGTTGGTTGTGAAGCAGAGGAGAAGCCTGTCTCCTCAAAACCGCTGGAGAAGCGGAGGAAGTGCTCAAGCTCAGCTCCATTTCAATTTTCTCCGCCGCGAACAGAGGAGATAGAGAGAAAGAGAGGGAGAGGATTAATTTTGGTTGGAGAGGAGAAGCTGTTGTTCGATTCTGAGGATTATGAAGCCGCTTTTGGTTAAGAGTTAAGACTGCGCTTTCGTGTGTAGATAGATGGACCAGGTTAAGCCACGTCTGTCTCTTGGACTTATCGATTCCCAAACTAGACCCACACCACACAGAGCCACGTAAATATATGGTGGCTCGCCAAAACTCACAAGTGGACTCATAACCAGCTTCTAGGTCTTAGTCACAAGGACTAAATAGTTCATATGGCGTGAAATTGTGGATAGAGGATTATTTTTCGCATTTGAAACTTGACTTTCTTTATCAAATTTCTCACACAAAGTTATAACAAAAATTCTACATAAATTGATTCTTTCGTCAAGACAAATAACACGGACCAGCAAGTTTTGCATAATCGTTCGAGGGACGAAACATAAAAATAGGATTGTATAATTTACATCAATAAGAATATAAAAGAAGGTATTGAGAATGTTGCACCACCAAAATATTCATTCTCAAGCTTCTTGTGACTCGAGCATCAGGACGATGATTGATGATTGATGATAATGCTGATCTCTCTTGCAGCAAGTAAATGGATTCACAAAAGTTGACAGCCCAAAGAGATCAAAATATTCACAGCTTCAGATCAATACGCTCGGACCATTCAAATATACCCGAGTGGACCTGGTCATGTCCTATATCGGACCCGTTACCTCCTGTGGCAACTCTCATGATGTCTTCGATCAACGCAAAGTTCCCCATGATATCAACATGGGCGCCACTCTGGGTCCCGCGCCCTTCCAGCAGGTTAGCCGGTGGAGAGTGGTTGTATTCTCTAACGTACGTCTTGATCCCCGAAGGATTGAATCTTGTCTTGCCACGCCACGCTTTAGCACACATGAACCCGGCACTTAAGACCGGCACAGTTTCATCCCCATCCACATTGTAAACTCCTGCTTTCAGACAGCTCTCTTCGTCCTCCTCGTGAGCAGAAGTGTAGATTTGAAAGGGGATGCAGCTGTCAGGAGACTGATTAAGCTTGTATATGTATGATCGCTCTGTTGGTATCCCAACTCCGTACAATGAGTAGATTTCCATTTCAGGGGCATTGGGTAATCTGAAACAACCAAAACGGGGTTCTTAGAAAAAAAACACAAAAGACAAATGATCCCTTAATGGGGCAGAGAAAACAAAAATCGTTATGCATAAATTCTAACTGAGCAACGCATAGACATAATATGATCCAAAGATTTCCAGGGTACTCATCAGTCAGTTCTCTGTACTGACCGTATATCCCACAAAACCAAGAGAGAGTCTACTAAACTCCTTCAAAATTACAAAGTGGTAACAAGGGGTTTTAAGCCAAATAATTTTGAATTAGTTGGTTTACTTGTCATGGCAAAGCCACCCTTGAGCTGCTTTAATAAGCAATCATCACATGGGGAAATGCATCAGGACAAAGCATTGAGTTGGTACCAAAACAAATCACTTACTTTGTTTCCAACGGATTTGACCAGTGTCTGTGATGTTCGTACTTGGGGTCATCCAAATCATCAGCAATTCCGTAGGAGAAATGAGCAGCACCACGCGCCATCATCTTAGGAGCAACAAAATGTAGCAAATCTATAACTGCATCAGCAGTGTAGACCTTATACTCAGCTATAGCTTTGATCCCACCAATTCCCATATCATGGTACTCAGTCCACACGTCACGACACGTGTTATTTGGGACACTCTGACCTTTTACGGCACCCTTCACCAAGTTAAAATGCATATATTACTAATCATCTAAATCACAAAAGTTACAAACTTACAAGGTTTATATAATAAGATATGTCCTTACTCGAAAATCAATATTTTTAATCTCAGATGGCGGAGCCTCTGCCACTTCTTTCCCAAACGATATAATCCTTCCGTAGTTAACTGGCTTTGTCTTGGAAACTGAATTTTCACCACCTTCACCGCGAGTCCCGTTGTTCTTTTGCTTTTTCCCAAAACAGGTGTGGCCTTTCTCCGGCGACCAATCAAGACCACCCCATATTGTGTCACCTCCCTTAGGTATCATAGACATTGTTGAGTCCCATGTGCGTGTCATTCTCATTATATGCTGCAACGTCTGAAGTCTAAATATATCAGTGTCTAAGAACCCTGGGGCAATCGCTCTGCAATATCCAAAGAGAGTGAAGTTCTATTAAGGAACCAAGCGACTAAAAGTGCAACTAAACCAACAGCTCTGTAATGAAACAGAAATAAAAGACCATTGACGCAAAATGCCGTAACCATAATTATCAAAGTGTTCAAATCTCAAGAGAGTTCCAGTTTCATAAGCAGCAAAAATAACCGACCAAGGTCAGTATTGAAGCATAGATAATATCTAGCAGCATGCAAGGTTGTGATCACCCAAAAAAAGCACAATCAGCTATTCAATACCTGGCAACTGCAACGTCCTTTGCTTCAGCAGAGAAAAGCCCTGCAACAGCTTTTGGAACACCAAGAAATGGTCCACCAATGTTCATCACCGCCTTGATATACTTGGCACACCAATCGGGCCCACCGCCGCCACCCATAGGAGCCGGTGCCTCAACCCATTTCATAAAATGTAGAAAATACAAGACCCCCATGGAATGCGGAACTATAACTGCCTTTTTTCCACCGTTGGTAGAAACCATCAACTCTATACTACTTTTCATACGGCTAAGCGTCTGGTCACGCACCTAAATAATTCAGCATAACAACATATGTAAGCCGTGAGAGAGATGAAGAAAGAAACGTGAACAGAGAATAATAGATTTATTTATGAGGAAAAAAGAACCTCTGTGTTCTGTAAAGAAAGCCTCCAGTCATACGCAGCCATGTACATGTTTTTCTCTTCATATCCAATATGTGCGAGGTTAGCAATCAGCACTGCCCAGACAAAGTAGCCAGGGGCAAAGTAATCAGCAGCCACGAGTCCTGATACAGCTCTAACTCTGATACCAGCAGGATCCAACCCAGTTTCGTTGTCAAGTGACATGTGTTCCACCCAACATAGAGGCCTGTATCAAAGAGATGAATCAGTTACTTAAAATACTACCTACAATAACACAGTCCCATCTCTAACACAGCAAAAAGAGCAACAGTGAGCCGAAAGAAGAAAGTTGCAGATCATAACAAATAAAATAGATGCAACCCAAAAGACAGTTTTTTCTAATTAAAAAATCTATAGCAGGCTCGCGAGGAGTTGATAGCTAGATAACAGAAAGAGGATGGAAGAAATTCAAGATATATAGCTAGAAAAGTCTGAAAATCTCATTTTGCGATTCTCAGAAAGAATTTGAGAAAAGCGGATTGCGCTGAAAGACAAAAGAAACTAATTTTTAGTTTCACATGCGCATAGTTGAAAAATAAAGCAACCATCCCATATCACTGTCTAAAAAACACATCTTTCACCAGTGTACGTATAACTTCTCATCTATTCCTAACAGAACGAAAAAAAACACTACTTCAGTAGTATACGCTAACCGTACATTCAGTGACCATAACATGACTTGAAATTCCAAGGTAGCTGGCATTATTAGACCAAACGTGTTTCCTTGGAAATCTTGCTTAAAACCCAAATTTGGCAATTATTTCCTCGGAATACACAAATACAAATATACAACAGAAATGGTAGGCATCCTAAAGAAGATAGCCTTTTACACCTAAAAAGCGACTAACCAAATGTGGAATCTAAGTATGTTGAACAAGCAGCAAGTGCGGGTGATCTCATAAGATCCAACCCAAATTGCAGTATAAAATAAAAACGGAAATGGGAGAAGGAAGCTCGCCTTTTGTAGACTTCACCGAAAGTTCCTCCCCACAAGCGCTTTCTAAACAAACCATCAGCGCACTGTTTGCCTTCCCAGAGCTCAAGCCCTCCAGTGACAATCCCAGGAATGAAGACAACNGTCTGGGATGTTCGTACTTGGGGTCATCCAAATCATCAGCAATTCCGTAGGAGAAATGAGCAGCACCACGCGCCATCATCTTAGGAGCAACAAAATGTAGCAAATCTATAACTGCATCAGCAGTGTATACCTTATACTCTGCAATAGCTTTGATCCCACCAATTCCCATGTCATGGTACTCAGTCCACACGTCACGGCACGTGTTATTTGGGACACTCTGACCTTTTACGGCACCCTTCACCAAGTAAAATGCATATATGTTATTAATCATCTAAATCACAAAAAGTTACAAGGTTTATATAATTTATATATGTCCTTACTCGAAAATCAATATTTTTAATCTCAGATGGCGGAGCCTCTGCCACTTCTTTCCCAAACGATATAATCCTTCCTTAGTTAACAGGCTTTGTCTTGGAAACTGAATTTTCACCGCCTTCACCGCGAGTTCCGTTGCTCTTTTGCTTTTTCCCAGAGCAGGTGTGGCCTTTCTCCGGCGACCAATCAAGACCACCCCATATTGTGTCACCTCCCTTAGGTAACATTGACATTGTTGAGTCCCATGTGCGTGTCATTCTCATTATATGCTGCAACGTCTGAAGTCTAAATATATCACTGTCTAAGAACCCTGGGGCAATTGCTCTGCAATATCCAAAAGAGAATGAAGTTCTATTAAGGAACCAAGCGACTAAAAGTGCAACTAAACCAACAGTTCTGTAATGAAGCAGAAGTAAAAGATCATTGATGCAAAATGCCGTAACCATGATTATCAAAGTGTTCAAATCTCAAGAGAGTTCCAGTTTCATAAGCAGCAAAAATAACCAACCAACGTCAGTATTGAAGCAGAGATAATATCTAGTAGCAGGCAAGGTTGTGATCACCAAAAAAAAAGCACAATCAGCTATTCAATACCTGGCAACTGCAACGTCCTTTGCTTCAGCAGAGAAAAGCCCAGCAACAGCTTTTGGAACACCAAGAAATGGTCCACCAATGTTCATCACGGCCTTGATATACTTGGCACACCAATCGGGCCCACCCCCGCCACCCATAGGAGCCGGTGCCTCAACCCATTTCATGAAATGTAGTAAATACAAGACCCCCATGGAATGCGGAACTATAACTGCCTTTTTTCCACCGTTGGTAGAAACCATCAACTCTATACTACTTTTCATACGGCTAAGCGTCTGGTCACGCACCTAATAATTCAACATAACAACAATATGTAAGCCGTGAGAGATGAAGAAAGAAACGCGAACACATGATAATATATTTATTTATGAGGAAAAGAACCTCTGTGTTCTGAAAAGAAAGCCTCCAGTCATACGCAGCCATGTACATGTTTTTCTCTTCATATCCAATATGTGCTAGGTTAGCAATCAGCACTGCCCAGACAAAGTAGCCAGGGGCAAAGTAATCAGCAGCCACGAGTCCTGATACAGCTCTAACTCTGATACCAGCAGGATCCAACCCAGTTTCGTTGTCAAGTGACATGTGTTCCACCCAACATAGAGGCCTGTATCAAAGAGACAAGTCAATTACTTAGAATACTAGCAACAATAACACTGTCCCGTCTCTAACATAGCAAACAGAGCAACAGTGAGCCGAAAGAAGAAAGATGCAGCTCGCAACAAATAAAATAGATGCAACACAAAAGACAGTTTTGTTTTAATTAAAAAAATCTATAGCAGGCTCGCAAGAAGTTCATAGCTAGATAACAGAAAGAGGATGGAGGAAATTCAAGACGTATAACTAGAAAAGTCTGAAAAATCTCATTTTGAGAAAAGCGGATTGCGCTGAAAGACAAAAGAGACTAATTTTTAGTTTCACATGCGCACAGTTGAAAAACAAAGCAACCATCCTATATCACGGTCTAAAAAACATCTTTCACTACTGTACGTATAACTTCTCATCTATTCCTAATAGAACGTAAAATACACTATTTCAGTATACGCTCCATACAAGTAACCGTGCATTCAGCGACCATAATAACATGACTTAAAATTCCAAGGCAGCTGGCATTATTAGACCAAACGTGTTTCCTTGGATATCTTGCTTAAAACCCAAATTTGGCAATTATTTTCTTGGAACGCTTCCCTTACACAAATACAAATATACAACAGGAATGGTAGGCACAATAAAGAAGATAGCTTTTTACACCTAAGAAGCGACTAACGAAATGTGGAATTTAAGGTTTGAGTGATGTTGAATAAGCAGCAAGTGCGGGTGATCTCATCAGAACCAACACAAAATCGCAGAGTATAAAATTAAAAGGAAGAAGAAGGAAGCTCGCCTTTTGTAGACTTCACCGAAAGTTCCTCCCCACAAGCGCTTTCTAAACAAAACATCAGCGCACTGTTTGCCTTCCCAGAGCTCAAGCCCTCCAGTGACAATCCCAGGAATGAAGACAACCGGATGCTTAGCCTTTAGACCTTCTTTCTTAAGCTTAACGCCTGGCGGGTCGGGCAAAGGACCCGTGATCGCCTCTGTTACATACTGAGGTAAGCTCGCAGGCATGGCGTTGTAGCAGAAGAGGAGGAACCACCACGTGACGCACACACACCCGATGAACCAACATCATGAATCGACGCACGACCATCTCACCTTGTCGGCTCCTCCATTGGATTTCTTATGTGTTTTGGAAGATTCGTGGGGTTTCTTTTGAGAATCATCCTCATCGGGCAGATGCTCAGGTGGCGTCGACGGTTTCTCCGTCGGCTTTTTCCGATGAATGAGGGGCATTTGTGTCCCTTGGAATTAACCCGAAGAAGGCCAAAGGACCTTTGACAAATATGTGGAATAATTAAAACCACGAGTATGTCCACCCTTCAATCTCAACTCTTTCGGATTAGGGATCAGATCAGTCGAGAGAGAGCGAGAGAGACAGAGAGCTGATTTGCTGCGAATTTTTAAACCAATTAAAATTTTTTTAATTTTTTTAATTTTTTTTTTTGGGTAGACTTTTTCTGTTTTCTGATATCCAGCTGACGAATAAAGCTCGGACCGATCGCAAATCATTGACCACTGTGCTCCCTGGCTGCGGTTCAAGTTTAACCGAGAGCCGTCCGATCCGATCCGTTTCGTATTTAGTCCATTAAAGTTTTTCACTGTGGTTAACAGTTAACACGCATCAGTTTCAAATTTAATCAGTTATTTATATGTTCAGCAATGAATAATGAATATAAGTTTTTGTAAAATCAGTCAATTCTCAGTTATCGTTTTGCTTCATGATCGTCTTATTCCGCCATAATGATTGGTTTTTTTTCCTATCCAATTCTTGGATCGGTTTTTAACTCTCTCTCGTTTTTTTTTTCCGGCTAAATTCAAACATGACCAGACGTTAATTTTTTTTCTTTCAAATGTGATACTTTGGATTGGAAGAAACAAAAATTCTGGTCATCTTACTTTTTCTAATCAAATTGTTTCTTTCTATATCAAATATAACTTGTAGTAAAAAAATGAAATAAACCACAAAGCTTTCGAATTTCCTCCGTAGGTACAATGAGAATGAATGAACAAACTATGGCATCTAAAACGACTAAAGGTATAATAAATTCATGGTACATATTCTAGCTCTTACCCGCGAGCATGTGGGGATAGTTTCCGAGTATCACTCAATCGCGTGGAAGAAGACTGCATTTTTTTATTAAATCCTATAATATATTGAAAAATATCAGTATCACATTTAAATAGCCAATCTCTTAATATCAGAATTTCAAAATTATTATAATTTTTTGCTTAACCAATTAAAATTCACCAAGTCAACCAACCCTGTTCAACCAGGTGATTGCAATTGGTGGTCATACTACTACAGAGTTTTAAGAGGGATTCATTGCTGATTGCAAATGCAAACCGGCCGGTCCGGTCCGTGTTTAAAACAGAGCACTTAAATGGCCTCGGATATGGCCAAGGAATCTTTTACATGGCTGAAAGTTGAAACCGAAATACTATTTCCGAGACAAGTACAAAAAAAAAATACTTAAAAAAAATATCCACACGCCTAAACCATAAAATTTGAATAGAAATCTCAATGAGCCAATCAGAAGCCAGCAAACTCCATCGCATTGTCCTAAGCGGATATAGATCCGACAAAACTCAACCTCACAACTTAAGAACCCCTCCTGCGTCACCATTCGTCCACGTGTCCTTCCCTCCCACCACTTACCTTCAAAACCAACGCTGCTTTTTTAGTTCCTTCTTCCAAAGCGTTAACTGATGAGAGAAACATAAACTCCCACTTGGAGCAGAAGTGTAAAAGACAACAAAAAACGTAAGAAGAAAGAGAGATCGATTCTCTTCTCTTCGCAATCTCTTCTCCATCCTCTCCTCTCCGATTCAACTTTGAATCGAATCTATAAGCCAGCAAAAATGGCTTCGCTTGTTTATTCTCCCTTCACTCTATCTACTTCTAAAGCAGAGCATCTCTCTTCGCTCTCTAACAGTCACAAACATTCATTCCTCCGGAAGAAATCCAGATCAGCCAAACCAAACAAATCCTTATTTAATGTCAAATCTATGGTTTCGGGCAACGGCCTCTTCACGCAGACAAACCCGGAGGTCCGCCGTATAGTTCCGATCAAGAGAGACAACGTTCCGACGGTGAAAATCGTCTACGTCGTCCTCGAGGCACAGTATCAGGCATCTCTCACGGAGGCCGTGCAATCTCTCAACAAGACATCGAGATTCGCGTCCTACGAAATCGTTGGATACTTGGTAGAGGAGCTTCGTGACAAGAACACTTACAATAGCTTCTGCAAAGACCTCGAAGACGCCAACATCTTCATTGGGTCTCTGATCTTCGTCGAGGAATTGGCTCTGAAAGTCAAGGACGCGGTGGAGAAGGAGAGAGACAGGATGGACGCGGTTCTCGTCTTCCCTTCCATGCCTGAGGTGATGAGATTGAACAAGCTCGGATCTTTCAGTATGTCTCAATTGGGTCAGTCCAAGTCTCCGTTTTTCCAACTCTTTAAGAGGAAGAAAGCAGGCTCCGCTGGTTTCGCCGATAGCATGTTGAAGCTTGTTAGGACACTGCCTAAGGTTTTGAAGTACTTGCCGAGTGACAAGGCTCAAGATGCGCGTCTCTACATCTTGAGTCTACAGTTCTGGCTTGGAGGGTCTCCTGATAATCTCCAGAATTTTGTTAAGATGATATCGGGATCTTATGTACCGGCATTGAAAGGTGTCAAAATCGAGTATTCGGATCCGGTTTTGTTCTTGGATACCGGAATTTGGCATCCTCTTGCTCCAACCATGTATGACGATGTGAAGGAATACTGGAACTGGTATGACACTAGAAGGGACACCAATGATGCGCTGAAGAGAAAAGACGCTACCGTTATCGGTTTGGTCCTGCAGAGGAGTCACATTGTGACTGGTGATGATAGTCACTACGTGGCTGTTATCATGGAGCTTGAGGCTAGAGGCGCTAAGGTGGTTCCTATTTTCGCAGGAGGGTTGGACTTCTCTGGTCCTGTTGAGAGATATTTCGTAGACCCGGTGTCAAAACAGCCCATCATAAACTCTGCCGTCTCCTTGACCGGCTTTGCTCTGGTGGGTGGACCTGCAAGGCAGGATCATCCGAGGGCTATCGAGGCCCTGAAGAAGCTTGATGTTCCTTACCTTGTGGCAGTACCACTGGTGTTTCAAACGACAGAGGAATGGCTAAACAGCACACTTGGTCTGCATCCTATCCAGGTGGCTCTGCAGGTTGCTCTCCCTGAGCTTGATGGAGGGATGGAGCCAATCGTTTTCGCCGGACGTGACCCTAGAACAGGTTAGTCCACTTATGACCATATTGCGTATCTCTCAGTTTTCATTACTAGTGTGGGAATGTTTTCTTATTGAAGACGTTTGTTTACCAATTGCTGCAGGGAAGTCGCATGCTCTCCACAAGAGAGTGGAGCAACTCTGCATCAGGGCGATTCGATGGGGAGAGCTCAAAAGAAAGACTAAGGTATTACCACTCATCCTTAGTGAGATCACATTCCTTGAATGACATTCTCAAGCATGCAAAGTATGTTCTAATGAGTTAAAATCTGGCTCATTGCAGGCAGAGAAGAAGCTGGCGATCACCGTTTTCAGTTTCCCACCTGATAAAGGAAATGTAGGGACTGCAGCTTACCTCAACGTGTTCGCTTCCATCTTCTCGGTCTTAAAAGACCTCAAGAGGGATGGCTACAACGTCGAGGGGCTACCTGAGAATGCAGAGACTCTTATCGAAGAGATCCTTCATGACAAGGAGGCTCAATTTAGCAGCCCTAATCTCAATGTTGCTTACAAAATGGGAGTCCGCGAGTACCAAAGCCTCACTCCTTACGCGGCCTCCCTGGAAGAAAACTGGGGGAAACCTCCGGGGAACCTCAACTCAGATGGAGAGAATCTTCTTGTCTATGGCAAAGCGTACGGCAACGTTTTCATCGGTGTCCAACCGACATTTGGCTACGAAGGTGACCCCATGAGGCTGCTTTTCTCCAGATCAGCGAGTCCTCATCACGGTTTTGCTGCTTACTACTCTTACGTTGAAAAGATCTTCAAAGCTGATGCTGTTCTCCATTTTGGAACACATGGTTCCCTCGAGTTCATGCCCGGGAAGCAAGTGGGAATGAGCGACGCTTGTTTCCCGGACAGTCTCATCGGGAACATTCCGAATGTTTACTACTATGCAGCTAACAACCCCTCTGAAGCAACCATCGCGAAGAGGAGAAGTTATGCGAATACCATCAGTTACTTGACTCCTCCAGCTGAGAATGCTGGTCTATACAAAGGGCTGAAGCAGTTGAGCGAACTGATATCATCGTACCAGTCTCTCAAGGACACCGGGAGGGGTCCACAGATCGTCAGTTCCATCATCAGCACTGCTAAGCAATGCAATCTTGACAAGGACGTGGATCTTCCGGATGAAGGGGCGGATCTGTCAGCTAAAGACAGAGATCTTGTGGTTGGGAAAGTGTACTCCAAGATTATGGAGATCGAATCAAGGCTTTTGCCGTGCGGGCTTCACGTCATTGGAGAGCCACCATCCGCCATGGAAGCTGTGGCCACGCTGGTGAACATTGCTGCGCTAGATCGCCCTGAGGAAGGGATTTCATCTCTTCCTTCTATATTAGCTGAGACTGTTGGAAGGCAGATCGAAGATGTTTACAGAGGAAACGACAAGGGAATCTTGAGCGACGTAGAGCTTCTCAAGCAGATAACCGATGCCTCGCGTGGCGCGGTTTCGGCCTTTGTGGAGAAAACTACAAACAGCAAAGGACAGGTGGTGGATGTCTCTGATAAGCTTTCCTCGATTCTCGGGTTTGGAATCAATGAGCCGTGGGTTGAGTATTTGTCAGACACAAAGTTTTACCGGGCGAATAGAGATAAGCTCAGAACAGTGTTTGGTTTCCTTGGAGAGTGCCTGAAGCTGGTGGTCATGGACAACGAACTCGGGAGTCTAATGCAAGCTTTGGAAGGCAAGTACGTGGAGCCGGGTCCAGGAGGTGATCCCATTAGAAATCCAAAGGTTCTACCAACCGGTAAAAACATCCATGCCTTGGATCCTCAGGCTATCCCCACAACAGCAGCAATGGCAAGTGCCAAAATTGTTGTGGACAGGTTGGTCGAGAGGCAAAAGATCGAAAATGAGGGCAAGTATCCCGAGACAATCGCGCTTGTTCTTTGGGGAACTGACAACATCAAGACATATGGGGAGTCTCTTGGGCAGGTTCTTTGGATGATTGGGGCGAGACCAGTAGCTGATGGTCTTGGAAGAGTGAACCGTGTCGAGCCTGTGAGCTTAGAAGAACTCGGGAGGCCGAGGATCGATGTCGTTGTGAACTGCTCAGGGGTCTTCCGTGATCTGTTTATCAATCAGGTAAACAGATCAAAAACATTCCCTTTCTTCCATTTAGATTCTTGTTGGTTGGTCTCTAATTAATGGTGCTTCTTGTTTCTTGAACTGTCTTTACAGATGAACCTTCTAGATCGTGCAATCAAGATGGTGGCTGAGCTAGATGAGCCAGCTGAGCAAAACTTCGTGAGAAAACACGCGATGGAGCAAGCAGCAACGCTTGGCGTTGATATTAGAGAGGCGGCGACACGGGTTTTCTCAAACGCCTCGGGCTCATACTCATCAAACATCAGCCTCGCTGTCGAGAACTCTTCATGGAACGACGAGAAACAGCTTCAGGACATGTATTTGAGCCGCAAATCGTTTGCGTTTGATAGTGATGCTCCTGGAGTAGGAATGGCTGAGAAGAAGCAGGTCTTTGAGATGGCCCTTAGCACTGCTGAAGTCACGTTCCAGAACCTCGATTCTTCCGAGATCTCCTTGACTGACGTGAGCCACTACTTCGACTCTGACCCGACTAACCTCGTTCAGAGTTTGAGGAAAGACAAGAAGAAACCGAGCGCTTACATTGCTGATACAACAACCGCAAACGCACAGGTTAGTGATGCCCTCTCTCGTTTATTTTCTTCTTGCATTAGTCTCTATGGTAGGACGCAATAATTCAACTAGGGGGTGTTCCATTAGGGTTGCGGTTCGGTTCGGTCGGGTTGGCTTCAGAAAACATAGCAATCTAAGTAAAATCGGAAATTGTTCTTATCTAATAGCAAGGCCTAATTCAGATTTCGGGTCAGGTTTCTTTTTCGGTTCGGTTTGGAATTGGATTTGGTTTTTTTTTTTCTTGGTCAAGGGTTTGTTTCATCGTTTAATCTAGCATTGCTTAAGCAAATTCTGAATCTGGCAGGTGAGGTCACTATCTGAGACAGTGAGGCTGGACGCAAGAACGAAGCTGCTGAATCCAAAGTGGTACGAAGGGATGATGTCAAGTGGATACGAAGGAGTTCGTGAGATAGAGAAGAGACTGACCAACACTGTGGGATGGAGCGCAACATCCGGTCAAGTAGACAATTGGGTCTACGAAGAGGCCAACTCAACTTTCATCCAAGACGAGGAGATGCTTAACCGTCTCATGAACACTAATCCCAACTCCTTCAGGAAAATGATTCAGACTTTCTTGGAAGCCAATGGTCGCGGCTACTGGGAAACTTCCGCTGACAACATCGAGAAGCTCAAGGACTTGTACTCTCAGGTGGAAGACAAGATAGAAGGGATCGATAGGTAAACATTGGGAAGCATATTTTCTTGTAAATGAATTCAAAAACTGCATTGATGTGTATTTTTCAACCAACGACATCATCTCTCTGTGAATAAGAGAATGTTTTTGCTGACATTTTCTGACTTTATATGAATGTTGTGGAGTTTTTTCTATGCCCAAGAGTCATTATCAATAAGCGATCGCAACTTGTATCTTTTTCTTTAATCTCTTTTTCTCATATGGAACGAACAACCACCTTTTTTAACCAAGAGGTTGGTTTAGTGCTAAAAGGTCTACTTTCATAAATAGTAATGGTATAAAAAAATCACATTAAACTTCATATAACAACTCAAATTTCATAAACCTTAGGTAAGAATAAGAAAATTAATGAATCAATATTTTATTTTTGTAATACGGTTCTCGTTACATTTTTGTATGTAAAACTATTAGTTAATTCTTCTAGAAGTTTTTCAATCATATTTATCGTAGAAAAGCTCACAAACATTCATAATAAAACTTTTCAAATATTACTATTTAAAAAAATCAATAAACTTTTTACATATAAATATCGATAAAGAACCTAATAAAAAATTTAACTAGAAATGTTTCCCAAATTATATGTCATAATAATCGGTGGCGTCATTACTTATGTTGTGGGTCGGGTCTGCCTATTTGAAATAATGCTATGTTACTTTAAGCCAATTAGAAAATTTGCTAGATGAGCTATTTGACGAATACACTCAACCCAATTTCATAAACCGTATGTGAGAAGAAGAAAATTAATGAAACAATATTTTATTTTTGTAATACGGTGCTTGTTGCATTTTTGTATATAAAACTATTAGTTAAACTCTTCTAGTCAAGTTTTTCAATCATATTTATTGAAGCAAAGCTCACAAACATTCATAATAAAACTTTTCAAATATTACTATTAGAAAAAATCAATACATCTTTTTATATATAAACTAGTGGTTAGTCCGCGCTTCGCGCGGGAGTTTTTTGTCATTAATCTTTAGTTGTATTTTTTCATAATATAATTATTTTACTATTGTGTTGATTCATTATACATTCTATATTCTTTAGATATATCTTTTAGTTCTTATAATATTCGCTCACGTCAAATCTTGATCTATGCTCTNAGGCAAGTACGTGGAGCCGGGTCCAGGAGGTGATCCCATTAGAAATCCAAAGGTTCTACCAACCGGTAAAAACATCCATGCCTTGGATCCTCAGGCTATCCCCACAACAGCAGCAATGGCAAGTGCCAAAATTGTTGTGGACAGGTTGGTCGAGAGGCAAAAGATCGAAAATGAGGGCAAGTATCCCGAGACAATCGCGCTTGTTCTTTGGGGAACTGACAACATCAAGACATATGGGGAGTCTCTTGGGCAGGTTCTTTGGATGATTGGGGCGAGACCAGTAGCTGATGGTCTTGGAAGAGTGAACCGTGTCGAGCCTGTGAGCTTAGAAGAACTCGGGAGGCCGAGGATCGATGTCGTTGTGAACTGCTCAGGGGTCTTCCGTGATCTGTTTATCAATCAGGTAAACAGATCAAAAACATTCCCTTTCTTCCATTTAGATTCTTGTTGGTTGGTCTCTAATTAATGGTGCTTCTTGTTTCTTGAACTGTCTTTACAGATGAACCTTCTAGATCGTGCAATCAAGATGGTGGCTGAGCTCGATGAGCCAGCTGAGCAAAACTTCGTGAGAAAACACGCGATGGAGCAAGCAGCAACGCTTGGCGTTGATATTAGAGAGGCGGCGACACGGGTTTTCTCAAACGCCTCGGGCTCATACTCATCAAACATCAGCCTCGCTGTTGAGAACTCTTCATGGAACGATGAGAAACAGCTTCAGGATATGTATTTGAGCCGCAAATCGTTTGCGTTCGATAGTGATGCTCCTGGAGTAGGAATGTCTGAGAAGAAGCAGGTCTTTGAGATGGCTCTTAGCACTGCTGAAGTCACGTTCCAGAACCTAGATTCTTCCGAGATTTCCTTGACTGACGTGAGCCACTACTTCGACTCTGACCCGACTAACCTGGTTCAGAGTTTGAGGAAAGATAAGAAGAAACCCAGCGCTTACATTGCTGATACAACAACCGCAAACGCACAGGTTAGTGATGCCTCTCTCGTTTATTTTCTTCTTGCATTAGTCTATGGTAGGACGCAATAATTCAACTAGGGGGGTGTTCAATTAGGGTTGCGGTTCGGTTCGGTCGGGTTGGCTTCAGAAAAATAGTAATCTAAGTAAAATCGGATCTAAGATGAATCAGTTTGGTACCTTTTCGGTTTAGGCTCAGTTTGAATTCGGTTCTGGTATTTGAATTTGATAATATAAAAAGACATAATTGTTCTTATCTAATAGCAAGGTCTAATTCAGATTTCGGATCGGTTTGGAATTGGATTAGTTTTTTTTTTCGTCAAGGGTTTGTTTCATCGTTTAATCTAGCATTGCTTAAGCAAATTCTGAATCTGGCAGGTGAGGTCACTATCCGAGACAGTGAGGCTGGACGCAAGAACGAAGCTGCTGAATCCAAAGTGGTACGAAGGGATGATGTCAAGTGGATACGAAGGAGTTCGTGAGATAGAGAAGAGACTGACCAACACTGTCGGATGGAGCGCAACGTCCGGTCAAGTAGACAATTGGGTGTACGAAGAGGCCAACTCAACTTTCATCCAAGACGAGGAGATGCTTAACCGTCTCATGAACACTAATCCCAACTCCTTCAGGAAAATGATTCAGACTTTCTTGGAAGCCAATGGTCGCGGCTACTGGGAAACTTCCGCTGACAATATCGAGAAGCTCAAGGACTTGTACTCTCAGGTGGAAGACAAGATAGAAGGGATCGATAGGTAAACAGTGGGAAGCATATTTTCTTGTAAATGAATTCAAACTGCATTGATGTGTATTTTTCAAACAACGACATCATCTCTCTGTGAATAAGAGAATGTTTTTGCTGACATTTTCTGACTTTATATGAATGTTGTGGAGTTTTTTCTTTGCCTAAGAGTCATTATAAATAAGCGATCGCAACTTGTATCTTTTTCTTTAATCTCTTTTCCTCGTATGGAACGAACAACCATTTTAACCAAGGGGTTGGTTTAGAGCTAAAAGTCTAATAGTCTAAGAACATGGTGTAAATTCATTTCTCTTTGGTTTGATTTCCATTTGAAAAATATTGTTTCATTCTTAATACGATTTATGAAACCAGCACAACAAATAGCCAAATAGAAGGAAAAAAAATTAGTTAAATAATATTTTATTGTTGAAATATGATTCTCGTAATTAAACTCTATAGTCAAGTTTTTTAATCATGTTTATTGAAGAAAAGCTCACAAACATTCATAATAAACCTTTTCAAATATTACTATTATAAAAAGTCTATAAACTTTTTCACATATAAATATATTGATAAAAACTTAATAATAAAAATTAACTATAAATGTTTACCAAATTATATGTCATAATCGGTAGCGTCACTAGCTTATGTTGTGGGCCGGATCTAGCTATTTGAAATGGTGTCATGTTTAAGTGCATTAGAAAATTTGGTAGATGAGCTATTTGACGGGTACACTCAACCCTAGACGGTTAGTCGGATCTCTGCCGGATCAGCCCTCGTTAACAAACAAACACTTTTCTCTTCATAGTTTTCACATACTTGAAACCCTTGAGTCTTCTCGGGTATCATAGGCAAGTTACATTTTCCTGGTTGTATATTAGTCCCATTTTGTAAAATTGCTGTTGATTGGAGGGCCAAAACTTAATGATTAGTAACACTATAGTAATGAAATGATTAACTGACGCAAAAATAAAATAAAAGCAAAGCAATTTATTTTTGTAGAAACTACACATGACATAAGTAAACACTAGTAAGTATAAATAAAAGGAATGGAGAGGACATTTAAAGAAAAAATAAATAAAATAGTAATAATACATTTGGTTCATGACGATGGTGTCTCTTAATAAAGAAAATGAAGTGTGTCCAGAAATATATTCACCATTTCACTGGATTCCTTTTAAAAAGCTCTCATATCCGCATGCTGTCAAAATAAAAAAGAAAAGAGCGAAACTCATATCCGCATTGTGAAAAATAACTAATGGCTTCCTCATCATCTTTGTCCGCAATATCGGTGACGCGAGAAGAGTTCAATGCTTTCCACAAGCTTGACAGAGCTCTTTTCACTCGTCTTGTCTTAAGTCTAAGACGAGACATTAGCCAGTCTTTTCAGGTCATGAGCTTTCTCCTCTACCTCGAGAAAAATGCCCTCGTGAGCAACCTGGTCGTGAATCTTCTCTCTTTACCTGATCATTTCATCAACGCGGTGGCTGACGAAGTCGTGATGTGTCTGAATTGCTTGTCATACGAAGATCTTTCAACGTTCGTTGCCAAGTTGGGGAGAAAAATCAACTTATATACCGCCGTACCTTTGGTCACGCGGATGACGGGAGAGTACCTTACTCTCGCAGTCATCCACCGTAACCGGGAATTCATTCTCCTTGAGATGAAGAAGCACTTAACCCGCATATGCTACCCAGCCTTTGAGGATATATGTGTGCGCGCTGAGATTTATACTAAGGAGAGGGAAAAGGCGATGGAGAAGATGAGCCGGTTGGGAATTAGCAGGGTTGTTGATAAGGCTGAATCAAGTAGCCAGTTCTTGTGTGGTCAGCAAGAAACGACTAGCCATGTAGCAGGAACAAACAAGGTTGCTGCTGCATTCTCGGAGGATGAGCAAGTAACGGCAGACGACAGGACTATCTTCCTCACATTTTCCAGAGGATACCCAATTTCTGAAGTAGAAGTGCATGCCTACTTCACCAGGTACTCTTGAATCAAATTATAAGCAAGGCCGTGCCTCCGAATATTTTTAGGTCGATAAAATCTTGAAAGTACTTTTTACATAGCTAAGGTTTGGCACGGTCCTGCATGCATGTGATTAGTTAAAGGTTTTCACACGATGGAGTGATTTATAAAATAAAATAATGGTAGTGGTTTTTGGTGTTGAAGGAGATATGGGGAAATCATAGAAGCGATAGACATGGGTGGAAAGGAAGGGAATGAGCAGGTGCTGTACGCGAAGATGGTTTTACATTCTGCCGCCAAGGTTCCAGAGATTGTAGAAAATGGTGGGGACAGCAGGAACAAGTTCACCATCAATGGAAAACATGTTTGGGCTCGAAAATACATTCCCAGATCCTCCAACAATCTTCTTCCCCCATCCTATGGGGTCTCTCTCTAGTTTTCTTGTATCCTTTGTCAAGGGCTGTGCCCAATTTCACATTTAGCTGTATCTCAAAATTATTTTGCGTGGACTCAAGTTCGTCACCTTTCAAACATCTTTCACTTTCAATACTTCTTCTCCCATTTTTATGCATTAGAATCTCACTTCCTTGTGCATTCTACTTCCCCTTGCATGCTTGCTGGACACTCTTGTCCAAAACAAAGATGCCCTAGACCCAATAAAATGCTTTGTTGGCAATCCTTACTATGTAATTGATAAGAGCATGACTTTCAACAGTGAGAAAATTAACTTCATATTCGAGATGCATAAAAAGGAGCATTAAATGCAGATGAAGATGCCGACCAAAAAAAAAAAAAAAATGCAGATCAAGATTAGCGGAGTCTGTAACAAACATATTACGAGACTCATACCTAAAACTATGATTTATTAGCTTTGTTGTCCACTTTACAGCCTGAAAACGAGAGTGTTTTTTAATCCCAAAAAAAAAAAAAAAAAGCCGTGTGTTCCTTGTAACCACAATGAAGAAATATGTTTTTAAAATGGCAGAGGAGATGATGATCATAAGGATCTCCGGACTAGATCGTACAAAGAAATCGCGATTTCAGCACTGATCAGGATAATGATTAGCCACTCCAGAAAATCTGATTTCCTGTTCTGAAGTATTTCCTGAAGGAAACGGATGTTGTGCTGCAAATTTCACACACAAAAAAGAAGAAGTTATATTTCCTGCAAAATGACAAGTTAGATCATGAGAAAGATTGTAAAGAGATGTTAATACCTCTACAAACTTGAGCTTAAAATCAAGGCTCGCAAATCTCTGTGTCAATTCAAATTCATCCCTCAGATACTCCCATATCTGAGCATATTTCGCATCCTTCCAAGCTATATCTGACCTGCAATTTTCCCAAACACACAAGTCAGTCAAAAATTACCCACAAAACTAGTCAACGCAAGCATCGTTCTTCTTCGATCTCTCTGACTTCTTTTACCTCTCAAAAAGACCAAGCTTCAGAATCACATCAGCCAGATTAGAATTAGCCTTTCCAACCAACTGGAACAGCTTCTTCCTATCCATTGTAAACGTTCCAGTTTTCTCCATCCCACGGTTTATGTCAGTAAACTCTGCTACCATACCATCAACCTAACAGAAACAGATTGATCACCCACAGTCCTTTGTATATTACTGACGCCGACTTCTATTTTTCACATCCCATAATACATGTATATGCTTACCTGCCGGCCATAGTAATCCAGTGCAATGCTCTGGCCAAGAACACTGCCTATGGTTCTGATGCCATCAATGTTCAAGAACTGCAACATGATGTAGTCCAGTCCCCCCTGCATCCAGGTGTGCAGAGTTGGATTCTCTCTTACTTCATATTCTGCAGTTTTACAGAACCAAAGATATGAAACTAAGCACCACTCTACAAGTTTACAACAGCACAGCAATAGAAGTGCAACTCACCGTCTTTTCTCATTTCAGGAAGCAAACCAGAAGCATGCCTCTCCACCACTTTGAGATAATCATCAACCTCGTGTTCCCGTACATTAAATAAGACTATCGATCCATACTGGAATACTACCATGTAAATGCACTCACTCCCGCTTATTTTACCACCAGTTCCCTGAAACAACATCACCCTTTCTTATGATAAGTGATACAATGAATCACCAAATAAAGAGATGATAGGCCAATTTAACATTCTGACTGAAAAATTAAATACCAATCCATAGAACAATCGACATTTCACTATGAGAGGGTACCATTTTTTCCAGTCATTTGTTTGATCAGCCAATATGATGTAAATCCTAGTACCTCAGATCCACAAACTGAAGAAAGTAAGAATCAACTTACACTGGGATCAAAATGATTGCCGAACTTGAGAACAACGTAGTTAGTCATACGCGAGGTGGGTGGGATGAAGTTCTGCTTGTTTTGCTCAACTAAGCTCCTCAAATCAACGCTGCACACAATCTCATCCTCAAAATACTTCAATCATCACTTCATCAAAATTCTAAAACCCATTTGCAAATACATCCAGGTTTTAAGCTCCAACGTGATACAATGTTTCAACCGTTCAACTATGAAATTCACTCATCATCAATGGCAGGTCAGATATCATATGCCTAGTCCGATTCTGATTCCCACCAGAATGACATAAATAGCATCTCCTTCAGACATTAAAGAACATTTTGGAAAAGGGGAAAAACCATACCTAGTGGAGAAGAAATAAGCTCGAACAGGAAGAGAAAGCTTGGTTTCCTCCTCCAAGCCGCCAGAATTCCCATCACCAACCTCCAAAGACGGGACCGTCTCACCACACTCCCCTGGATGCTGATTCTGATGCTGCTGCGGCTGCGGCTGAAGCGAAGCGGCGGGTGACGAAGAAAAAGCCCTCACAGTGAAGAGAGATCCGAAGTTTCGGCTCCCTCGAAAAGCGTGAATCGGAGAATTGGAGACCGCTAGGAAATTGGAGAAATATCGAGAGAAAGTATGTGACGACGACCGCAACGAGAACTGCAGCGGAAGCGAAAGCGACGGCGGTTTCTGCTTAGAAGTAAAGATCGAGAAGAGAGCTGTACGGACGGAAGGGCCTAGGGTTTTAACGTGGACGTCAACGCTCCGCATCATTTTGATTCACAGAGAAAGACGGAGAAGAAGATGAACAAGACGGCCTCGCTCCCTCTCTGCCTCCATCGAGTGTGTGGAATCACAGATTTATATACTTGTTTCAGGGTTGAGTTAATCGCGTGCCGTTTGTTCATTTTATGGACTAACAACTTGGTGTGTAAATGCAGAAAAACGACATAACTTTTATAAGAGAAGATTGAAAAAACGGAGTTTAAATTGGAAAAATATGTAGAATTTTATAAAATTTACAAAATAAACATATTTTCTTAGAAAATCCTTGGATCTACTACGTTTTGTTAATAAGTGATTGTTATCGAGATCATGTGGTTTCAAAATGTCTCCAATTGTGTCATAGACCAAGAAGTTGATCAACGAGACAACGACTTAGAAGAGTCCAAACATATAAATTTCAAGAACAAAAAGGAACCAAAGTGTCTATAGAGTTGTCGCGTTATTAGTTATTATTGCTCTTCTCTATCAGTTTTTGGTATCACGAATCATTAGACCGTCTTCGTCTCCTCCTTTGCCGCTGCCACCGCATGGCGAAGTCTTAGTCTTAGACCTCAATCCGAATATCTTCGAGAAGAAGTTGCGTCCTTCTTTAGTCTTGACAAGCTTGTCAAGATCTTGCTTCATGCTCGTACACTCCTTTTCAAGCTCGTAAACACGTTCCCTCATCCCATTCATCATCACATTTGCATTTGCTATCTTGTTGTGTCCTAATTCTAGTGCCGGATTCTTGCCGCTTGTGTCGTCATTGTTGCTGTCCGAGTCGAAGAACCATCCTGCTATAGATGTGCGAAGCCGTATCTGTTCAAAGAACAAGACTTGTACTATGACTCGCAATGGTAGACGCTCGTTTTGTGCTGCGTGTGTGCATGCCTCCAACGACAGCTTCTGGCAATTCATCAGCAGACACAGTTGCTCTCTCTCTGACTCTGTCAGCCATGGATGAGCCTGTTGCTCCAAAAATCATATACATGCATAGAGAGAAACCCAAAAGATTACACTTGGGAAGCAACTCATAGTATAACAAACTGAAACTGTTTTATTTTAAGAAATGGTGAATTAGTTTGTTTCAAAACGCAAGCATACTTTATAAAAGGTTGTGTACCTTGATGTATATATCATTTGCGCGGTAGATACCATCATCCATTGGCCTCACATCTTCCGGGATTAAAGCACCAAGTGCTTGAAATTTCGATAGTTTCAAGTTCTCATCGGAAGCCACCTCTGCTAAGTAGCCATCTATCAGACTACCTACCTTTTTGATGGGCCTGAGAGGATGAGAATCTCCCATCAGTTGCTTCTCCTCAACGATATCATTGTAGCAGCTCGAGGAAGAATCAAATGTCAACATGAAGTGATCAAGAATCCGCTGGACAGAGTCGATATCATAGAGTGTTTCAGCTGAGTATCCCATGTTTGGTATAAGCAGATCCCTGTCTCTTATACACATCTAGATGTGTATAAGAGACAGGCTATGATGTCCGCTTTCACGCCTCTGGATTCAACGGTTTGAATGAACCTTTTGTACATTGGGAAATCGAGGAATGATGACACATCGTTGAACCACCAGTTTTCGCTCGTAGCCTTGGTTTGTATTCCGTTCCAGAATGTAGTTGTAGTAGTTCCTTCTGGTAGTGAGATTGGCCAGTTGAACAAACCTGTGTCCTCAACACAAGCCTTGATGGCTAGAGAAGCAATGCACCTAGAGACAATGTGAAGCTCTTCAGCGAGAGGTAGCACCTGTCTCTTATACACATCTAGATGTGTATAAGAGACAGTCGTTGAACCACCAGTTTTCGCTCGTAGCCTTGGTTTGTATTCCGTTCCAGAATGTAGTTGTAGTAGTAGTTCCTTCTGGTAGTGAGATTGGCCAGTTGAACAAACCTGTGTCCTCAACACAAGCCTTGATGGCTAGAGAAGCAATGCACCTAGAGACAATGTGAAGCTCTTCAGCGAGAGGTAGCACTTTTTGTTCGCAACATTCCAAGGCTTTGATGGAATCATCCCAGTTTGTGAAAACGTGATCGTTGAGGAAACTCTCGGTGAGGTAGATGAGATTTGCATCTCCGTAGTTTTCGCTCATTTGGAGATACTCTGCTGCACATCTGAGGCTCACTACGTTTTCAGCCGTGACCTCGATTCTTACACCGTAACAGAATTTGGCCACGAGCAAGAACGTTTCGGGTCCACCGGGAATGTCATGAAGCTGGGCCACACAAGTTGTCTCAGAGGCTTTGCTGAAAAGAGTTTCTAGATATCCACTTCTTGACAACAACGGAAACTTGATGATGATGATGAAAAAAACACATGGCCAAGAGAAAAGTGATGATGGTATGAGTGAGAGAATTCAAAAGAGAAATGTGCTGAGTCAAAAATATAATCGGTTTGGTTTATTATACCTTATGCAGATGGAAGCTTTGGTCTTCTACTTGGATCATCACATCGGGTTTAAGTCCAGTTGAGCAAAGCCTGATCAGATTACAGAAAATATAGAGATGAGAGATTTTGTTTTGGTGTTTTGATTGATTCTAATTGAACACATTGAAGAAGAAGACTGACCATGTGTGACCACTTAGATGAAAGACTTCAGATTTGGAACCCAGTTTCAAGCAAGCCATCTTCTATTCTTTTACTTAACTCTTTGGGTTTTCCGCAAATCCAAAATAGTTGCAAAATGAATTGTTCATCGAAATCCCATTAACGCTTTATGATATGGGAGTTTTAATTTTAATTTTATATTTTTGTTTTTCCTTTCTCGGAGTAAGCCGGTGGGACCGAGTCTTGTGGAGAGATAGATACAGACGAAGCTTTTTCCAGTTGTTTGCTGTTACAATTTCCACTACAATTTTGCAACTTTCGTTTTCCCTTTATTTTCTGTAACGCCTCCTCTCTCTCTCTCTCTCTCTCTCTCTCTCATTCATTTCTTCTCTCTGTAACTTATTTTTGTTAAAATATCTGGCTCTCTCTTGCTTTTGGTAAATTCTTGAATAGTAATTTTTATTATTCCACAGCATTAAATGCACAAGATATTTGACTGGTCAACCTTAGTTACTCTCTTAAATCTTGTTAAAAAAATATTTGTCCATTACGAAACAAACTCATAAGGCCCATTAGAGAGACTCAGCAAACGAAATCATAAATCACCCTACTTAATTGGGCCTTACGTACCCTAGTTAGCATATAATTTGGGATTTGAGCCGACCGCCACACTTGTTTAACCAAAGCTTAATTAAAGTGCTCAAAATTTTTAAACACCCTTGATTAAATATTTAATACTAACTTTTTGAATTTTTAAAATAATGTCTAATAATTTAAAATATTTAAAATTAATATTATCTCAGACTGTTGTAACATGTAGCTTAATGGTTTATAATAGTGTCATCATTGCTTCAAAATTTGAATTCAATCAGCATAAAAAATGTTATTGACAAAAAAATTATCTCCAATTATGCATTATTAGTTGAGTATAGACATTTTAGACCATGCAATTATATTATGATTTTCTAGAATGGTTACCATTCAAAAGAAAATTATAGACTTATAAAAGTCTAGAAATTATTTTAGAAATTTTGGATATTTACCAAATATTTTAGAAACCAAATTTTAATAGCGGTCAAACTATGATAAAAATGTAAGGTAGAGAAGGTGCAGAGTTGTGTGGCCCTTGTCAAGTTTTGCATCTCTCGCTCAATTTTCCTTTTCTTTTTGCGTCATATTATTATTTCCATATTTTTAGCTATTAGCTGTACTTTCCTGGAAACTGCTACTCAGACCTCGCCGTCACTCTTCCTTTTTTTGGTAGATTCTTCTTCTTTATTTTTTTCTTCTCTCCCAAGATTATTCTCTTTCTTCCTTTAATCTGGAATTCTACTTGTGTTTCTTCCTTTCCTCGAATCTGTAAACCAAAATCCTTTTTCTTTTGTCGGTGGATTTGCTAGCCTCAAAATTCTTTGATTACTCTTCTCTGGTCAGTGATTGCATCTTTCATCGGAAAAAATATAAGGGTCGATCTTGTTTTTACTTCTTCTTTTTAACCTCTTGCTTAATGAATTCAAACTTTTTAAATAGTTATTAAGAGTTTCTCCTCTAATACTTTCTGATTCTGTTTCGTAATTAATCGTTGACGTCCTGCTGTTTCTCATCATGTTTGTTGATTGTTCTACTTTTTATTCCAGTGTCTAGATTCTCTGTTAGTTGCGTGAATTAGGGTTTTATACACTTGTGGGATTTATGTTTATTTGATCTGAAATCTATTTTGAGTTCTTTTGCCTTGTAAGGGTTTTTTTTTTTTGTATAGATTACCTAATTAGTATTGATCTGTAGGTGTTAGGTGGAGTCAGCCTGAAAAAGAGGTACAAGTTTGGAGTTGGAAATATATCCCGAGCTACGACTATGTCTGGAAACCAAGAGGTGATTATCCCTAAACTAAACTACTACTAATGCTTTCAAACATATTTAGAAACACACTCATATCGATTCTTTTACTGTCTTGTTGGTATCTATCAGCCTCAGATCAGCCTGCCTACGTGGCGGTGCAGCGATTTCAATGCTGCTATTCCAATCAAGAAGAGGAAGTACTTTGTGCAGCCAGAAGAAGCAGGCTCGGCACTTTTGGAAAAGAAACCACAACCGAATGAGAAAGGTGATACTAGTGTTGGTGGAAGTGCTTTGGATTCATCTGATGCTGATGCAAATCAGAAAACTATTGGAAAACCAATCCCTTCGTTTCCCGCTGTTTCCTTGGGAAATGCTGATAAACCGGAGAGTGTTGGGGACCTAGTTCTTGACCAAGTTAGAGTGAAAGTTGAGGAGCCAAATTTTCCAATCCACTCCAGTCCTTTGGTGGCGGGATTTGAGACCCCTTCTAGTTCTAACATAGTTGGCAGTTCACTCCGTTGTTCTCTGGGAATGCTCCCTGTGGGTGCTGAACATCCTGGTGTAGTAGAACAAACTGTTCTTAAGACCCATGACAGTGTTAGGGAGACATGCGGCAGGGACAATCTCAGGGGAGATTGTCAAACAGAAGCAGGTACTGCTTCCATACGGCTAGGTTGTAAAACTAGAAACAATTCTCCATATTGGGAGAATGAAGAGCCTCCAGCACTGAATTTGTCCTTAAGCAAGGGAGTTTGTGCACCTCGTAACACAGATTCTATTTCTACTACTTGTACCAAATCTGGCAATAACAGTGGTGTGAACAGATCAAATTGGGATTTGAATACTACTATGGATGCTTGGGAAGATGGTCTAGATCGCAAGACTAGAGTTAAGACAACTGGTTCATTCTTTAACAGTAACAACAGAAGTTTCCGTGACATAAAGACATCAAGTTGTCGTGATACGACTGTTATTGCAATGTCTGTTTTTGAAGAACAGAAGTAAAGTGTAGGATTTATATCTCCTAAGGTGACTTTGACGCAGTTTGATCATCAAGTTAACCCCACATGTTCGCTTAGTCTAGGCCTCAGTTCATATCCTCCTTTTGAGAAATCTTCTTCTCTGTCAGCTACCACATCGGAGGCAAGAGCTGCTTGTACAAGTTTTCCCAGACCAATAATGACTGCTGGTAATGTGAACTCGGTAAATCTTAGGACTGTTAAGTCAGAAGTCATTGAAGAGAGTGCTCAAGTTTTTCCAATCGGGCTATCTATTAACAGGGTGAAACAGGAGGTCGTTGGCAGATCTGGCAGTTTGAAGCCAGCGGATCCTATATCAATAAAGGCTGAGCCAAATAACTTCACTCAGTCTGAAGTTTTCAATAGGAAAGATAAGACGTTGAATCATCCCCATACACCAATAATGCAATCAAATCAGATCCTTGATTTACCCACAAGTTCTACGCCAAATCAGAAGGACAAATATATACCTTGTCCTAGTGGCCTCGGCAATGCGCCAATGTCCTTGAATGGAATGACAAGAAATCCACGCGTTCGAAGTTATCCTGACTACACATTAAATGAAAATTCAGGCCAGAGTAGCAGTGCAGCGATTGAAAAACCATGCGAAGCCCTGAAACATGGTGTAGTTGACACGACTTATTCATGTTCTGGCCATGGAGATCATAACCACAATGCATCAGGTGTGAATGTTCCCTTGACCGAAGAGAAAATTTTAGATGATTGCAAGACCTTTATATCGAAAGAAGTCCCTCGAAATTCTCGTGGAACTGGTGAACTTTCTACAAGTGATGAGGAAAAGGCTATTTTATCTGGTAAGGAGCTAGAGGAAGAAGAGTTATACAGGTTTGGATTTGAATCAGATTGTGGTTATGATCTAAAGAAGCAAGTTGGAAAAAGAAATTTGTACGATGACGGGAAGGTCCAAAGACCAGCTACCGTTTTTGCAGAAGGTAAAGGACATGCTGAGTGTGGTGGCTCTGAAACTGAAAAAAGGGATAGTGCTGTTCCATTTCATGGTGGCTCTCAAAATTCTAACCATGTGGAAGAAAAAGAGAGTCAACCTGCAGTTCTTGGTAACACAGGTAATAAACATATTAAAGAATGCTCTGCCTCATCATCTACCAATAAATTTAACAAATATACTGTTGATGAACCATGTTTGAAATTAGTCGAAATGGCAAGCACTGAAGCTCAGATTAAGAGGCTTACTCCAGAAATTCAAAGTGGAATATTTGATGGATCAGGTGAAAATGAAGGACGGAAAGTTCAGGATGGTGAACAGTCAACCCATCAAATCAATGAAGGAATGTCAGGTGTCTCTACATCGTCAGGCGGCAACGTTGAAAACCCTGAGATAGTAGATAACAGCAGTCCAGTTTCATACAAGGCAGAAATTTCTACTATTGACAATGATCCTCCTGCGGAGTTCAGTGAAGGTAGTCAGAGTCGAGGTATAAACCTAGCTCAGGCTTCTGATAAATCTCCAATTAAGACACTAGATGCCTCGGACAGTTTTGTGCCATTGCGAATGGAAAGAGATAGATATCCTGATTTCCCACTTGAACAGCGGAAATATCTCTTGAGAGGGAGGTGATATTTCCTTATCTCTATACTTTCTTTGCCTCATTTCCCTTTTGAGATCTTTATGGATTCCCTTGAAATTTTCCATTATTGTTTCTTTTGCTAGCGATGAGTCCTGCAAATTCTCGCGTGAGAGATACCATGGCAAAATCATGAGAAGCCCGAGGTTAAATTTCATGCCTGACAAAAGAAGGTTTTCTGATAAAACAGAAGGCAATCTGCATGACCGTGATACAAAAAGTAAATTTCATATCTAAGTTTTTCGATGGAGGAACGAGGCTTATTGTTTCTAAAATTCAACATGACTCTCATCTTATGAAAGCAGATTTTGAGTTCGATAACCATGGAAACACTCGTCGGGGTGGTGGTGCTTTTATGAGTAATTTCCATAGAGGGAGACGGCCTGCAAATGACGAAGCAACCCCTTTTTCCCACTCCTTTACGAGAAGAACCCCTAACTTTTCATTTACTCAAAGAGGAGCAGCAAATAAAGAGGATGCATCTGCATTTCACGGATGTAGAGATGGTGAAAAATTCACAAGGGGATTACAATCCAACAACACGGAGCCAATGTTTATGAGTCAGCCACGTCCGTATCAAGGTCGGAATAGTTTTGCTCGAGGACGAACACATTTTTCGAACAACCCTAAACGTGGTTTTCCTGGATTTCGTTCACGATCCCCTATTAGATCAAGAGAACGGTCAGCTGGTCCATCCTCGTCTTTCAGGAACAGATCACAGGAAGATTTCAGTGGGAATACAGACTTTTCTCATCGGAGATCACCCTCAGGTTACAGAATGGGGAGGAATAGCTCGCCTGACCATTCTGGTTATCCAAGGGAAATGGTTGTCAGGAGGCACAATTCTCCACCTTACTCGCATAGACCATCAAATGCTGGGAGGGGCCGGGGTTACGCAAGGGGCAGGGGTTATGCAAGGGGCAGAGGTTATGGAAGAGATGGCATCTCTTTCAGGAAACCATCTGACCGTACTGTGAATAGAAACCATGGAAACTTGAACAACTTGGATCCTCGAGAAAGGGTCGACTACAGTGATGATTTCTTTGAAGGACCTATCCATTCTGAACGATTTGGTGTTGATGTTAATGCTGAGAGAAGACAATTTGGTTATAGACATGATGGTACCAGCTCTTTTAGACCATCTTTTAACAGTGATGACTGTGCACCTACTAATGCAGAGAATGGCCCTGACGCTGTTAGATTTGGACAGGACCCTAATATTGAGATAGTAGAAGAACAAGAGATTTCAATGGAAATTGACGGAGAAAATAAGAAGTCAACTGAGAATGAATCTGGAAGAACTAAGAATATGGAAGAGGAAACTGCAGCGCGCAGTGAAATTTGGCAACGGGATGAGCTTGGTGGTGACGGGTTTTAGAAGAAAAGTTAGTATTCAATTTGCGTGAACCTTGTAAGACCAGGAAGATATAAAATTGATAGTGAATCAGGTATCAGACGGAGGTTCTTTGATTATGCCATGGCCGAGACCAGTTGGTGGGTGATTACTGTGGGAATTCCAATAACTGATGTGAAGGGACACCCTGCTATATTTCTTGGCTGTGTGTATATAGAGCACTTCTCTTGTGGTTTAATCTTAGATTTCGTTGCCTTTCGTGCTGTGACTCAGATTTCGGTGTTGTGCTTTGCACTGTGTCCGTGATAAACTTGGAATGGATATACTACTGAAGCAAGATGGTGGAAATTCCTGTGGGGATTTGTCAGGCTTGTCCTCAGCCGGCTTGGGTAGAGCTTGACTGGTCTAACAGATATGAGGGCGAGGAACGACGAGACACTTTCCTTTTGTTAAAATACTGACCAGACTTTTTCGCCCGATACAACTACTTAGACTGGAGAAAAATGCAGGTTTTGATGAATGAGTCTCTTTGTCAAGACGATAACAACACTCACTAT
Organism: Alliaria petiolata; assembly: GCA_020283515.1. NCBI lineage: Eukaryota > Viridiplantae > Streptophyta > Magnoliopsida > Brassicales > Brassicaceae > Alliaria > Alliaria petiolata. The sequence continues at coordinate 166,509,059 of JAHZTW010000001.1, read as the reverse complement.
ATGGTTAAGCCATGACTGTTTTTGGCTTTAGAACATTCACTTTCATCTGCGAAATAACAAGATAATGAGTTCTAGCATGATGTCATCAATTTAGCTGTAGGTACTCCCTAGATGATTAATAAGTACACATCTTTGTGGAACTTGAAGTGTAAGCTACACCAAGCTTGCTTGAAATGTTGAAACAGCCACTGATTTTCTGTTGGTAGAACTGGGTTTTACTGGCCATGGAAAACAGCCAAAGGTGCACCACCCATTTGGACCTATTGCTTTGGTTAATGGCTCCTCTTCCTTTTTCCCCATTGCAAAATGAGTTCGAACTTCGAAGGTACATCTCACCTGCTGTAGGCATGTGAAAGATTCATGCCATGGAAAGGAATTTTTCAAGTTTTATTCATTTATTACATAATATCCCAATATTTCAGATACTTTTCAGAATTCTTCAATATATAGTTCAAATATATTAGCAAGTACTTGACCTCCATTTCAACAATTTTATCAACAAAATAATTAAAGATATACAACAAAGAATTAAAGGAAAAAACACAGGATACTAGAAACGAAAGCAAACCAAAGTTTCAAATCAGTCCTCCACCTTGAGATCAAACTGAGCTTTTGTTTTTTACCTCCTCTTGTTCTTGCTGCCCAAAAGCAGAGAAAAGTAGAACAAGATTCGAAAGAAGAACCCCCAAGCGACCGTGACCCACAAGCAATTCCATTTGCTGAGATCCGTAACGCCTTGCTGCTGCAAAATGTCGTATCCTGTTGTCAAGCAAGTGGAGCTTGTGATTCTCATCCCAAGTGATTTGCTCATGGTTGCCAGAAGCCTAACTTTCATCCCCTGAGGCACCGCGACTAGAGGTGTGTTGTCGAATATCTGAACTCCCTTGACGAAACACTTTGTCGGGTCGCTGAATTCGTTTATGAGAACAGCTTCGTAAGGGTACTTGACTAAGGAGATGTAATGGAACCAGATCCAGTAGGAAGGGATTCGATCTCGGTTGATGAAGAATCCACTGAAAAGCAAGAAGTAGGCTAAGATGGCTACCACAATGGTGTAACCGAGCATTACATGTGGGACTACCCCTGATAAGAAGGTGACGAATGAGCTTCCTGCCCAGAAAGCGGCTAAGACTATTAGGAAGTAGAAGAGGAAGCCCATGAGGCCTCCATCTAATCCCACGCCCCAGAACGTAGTTGCCGCGAAAGCGAGCGAGAGGATGATCAAGGAAGGGAGGGCCACGAGAGAGTGGGAAAGTACATATGAGGATCTTCGGTATGCGTTGTAAGCGGTTTCTCTCATGAAAATGAAGCGTTCTTGGAGGAAAACGGGTAGAGCGTCTGCGCAGGTGTAGAACGTTGTGGACATTGCAAAGGCGAAGAACCCGAGACGTTCTTGGACTCCTTTAGGGGAGTTATCTAGCTGCCAAAACATGGTGGCTAAGATGAATCCAGTGACCAGAACAGCTCCTAGGCGTATCCCGAATAGTTCAGGCTGTCTTCGATAGTTAGTCATGGATCGTTTGGCTAGAACAAAAAGTTCGACCCAGAACGGGTTTGCGAATGTAGGAATGGTGGAAACAGGGCTCGAGCCAGGAGTTGTAGTCGTCGTCGCTCCAGAGACGAGCTTTCCTTTGGAAATGCTTGCGCTGATGGCTTCTTTAAGGGACAAGCCGGTCTGAGTTCTTGGCTCTGCTTTCCTCTGTCTAAACCCTTTGTTGAATTCCACTAAACTTCTCGTTCCACCAGCTGATCCTTCGAGCTCTCGGATCAAATCTAAGGCGAACTCGGTGCGGTTCTCGTGTTCGGGAATCGGGTGGCCAAACTCGGCGAAGAAGCGCGGCAGCATCGCGGGTGATCCTCTGAAGACGGTTTGGCCACGGGACAAGAAGAGAAGACGGTCGAGCAATCGAAGGAGACGGTAACTCGGTTGGTGAAGTGTCATGATCACCATGCTTCCGCTCTGTGCGATTCGTTTGAGAACCTTTATGACACTGAGGGCGCTTGTCGAGTCAAGACCCGAGGTTGGCTCGTCGAGGAAAAGCAGAATCGGGTCGTGGACGATATCGATTCCGATGGATACTCGCCGCCGCTCTCCTCCAGAGATTCCACGGTGGCCTTCATCTCCGATTATCGTCTTGGCCGCGTTTCTAAGTCCTAATTGGTCAATCAGGGCTTGGACTCGGAGATTCTTCTTTGATTTGGAAAGGCTTCTGGGAAGACGAAACTCGGCGGCGAACATTAGGGTTTCTTCAACTGTGAGCATCGGGAAGAGAAGGTCGTCCTGCATCACATAAGCTGAGATCGCTTTCTGCATTTTCGAATTGAGAACTTCGCCGTTTAGAGTTACGTTTCCTTTCAAGCTTCCTTTGGCGATTCGATTGGCTAGTGCATCGATCAGAGTCGATTTACCGGAGCCACTTGCCCCGAGCACAGCCAGTATCTCTCCGTCTCTAGCCTCTCCAGAGATTCCGTTGAGGAGCGTCTTCGTCTTGGAAGAGAAGAGCCCATCCGACGGACCTCCGATGATGGGATCTGAAGGGACGCGCCTCCACGCGAACTTCCGGCGGACTTTCACGCTGTAAGTGAGATCGTTGAAGGAGAGAACGAACGGTACGGATCGGTCCGGCGAGCCAAGATCCACATCAACGTGATGCTGATGGTGGCCACCGTTAAGCTCAGTCGTCGTGTCGCCGACATTCTTCAAGAGCTGTCCAAACGTCGGAGAAGACGCGCCTGAGCAGCTGGAGAGATGGTTAGGCTCCGGCGAGAAGAACGGCAGCGCCATGTTGTCGTCTGCTGCTACCACACGGGACATACTTTGGGTCTGTGTGAAGCGGGAAAATCAATAAACGGAAAAGAAAAAAAAATCTAACGGCGTTAAAACTACCGTTAGCGGGAGCAGAAAGAGGAAAGGAGAGTTTCCTTCTGTGTATGCGTTTTACCGACGATATAATTTCTATTTCTATTTATAGATCGATTTCTCAATGTGGTTGGGCCGTTTAACATGCTTTGATTTTTAGGATCAGTTTGATGAATAATTTTTAAAAGAGAGATTAGAAGAAGACTCAACAAAGTCACAATGGTGACGCTAGTGTAGATGAACCTCCGAACCTAAACCCAAAACAAGTAAAAGTGTAAAACATAAAATGCCACATGTCCGATTCTGTTCCTTTAAGCTGTTTTCGTGTAGAATTCAAATATATTTTTTAGGCCACCCTTGCCGAATTTAGGCCACCATCCCTACACCCACCTTTAAACTAAAAGCTCAAGTTACAAAGTGAAAAGATGAAACAAATTTCAAAAAATATCTTTTACAACAAATCATTAGAGGATCTCTTTGTAGTATTATAAACTTTCACTTGATTAGGTAAAATTACATTGATATTTTTTTGTTCGTAGGTAAATAAATTCATTAAGGGAAGTAATTCTCTACTCGGATGAGAAACACATTTAAACTTGAGCTGGTCGCAACCATTCTTATCTAAAGCCATGATCCAAAGGATTCACCACTCCCCCCCACGAACACTCATGTACAACAACCTTTGCTTTCTAAAAGAAACGATAGACATAAACCAAATGCCGAACAGATAGAAAAAGGTACAAGCGTATGAACATATCCAACGGTTTTGCTATACACAAACCCACCAATCCAACCGCACCATAGCTGCCAATACCGACCATGACTAGTCAAGCTGAAAATCCTGATTCCATCGCCTGCAAGATTGCTGACGTGTTGAACTTGAAGCTTCTAAAACTGTTTCCAGGTCCTATGTCCCGAGGATGTTCGAGCTCAGGCTTTTTATTGTAGCTTTCCGTTGTTGCTGTCCCGTTTCCTCCACCACTACTAGTCTTTGCATTCCACACGCTAAGTGCTATATAAAGCATATGAATTCAGATCTCTGCCAAAAAAAACCTCCTTCTATGAATGCTTGGTGAAAAAAAGACGATGTCAAACCTTTAGGGGGCTTGTCAGGTCTCCGTGCTACTGGAGCTGGATGCTTTGATATCCACGACTTCAACAACCTGCATGTTTGTAATATCTATTGCTATCCATCAATGATGAAAATCACCTAAGAATCTATGTGGACAAATAAAAAGGCACTACTCACGCAAGAAAAGGTGTCACCATGTACAACTTGAGACCAGCAGCTCCATGAGTTATCACCTCATTACTTGCTGGTTGAAGATGATCAAGCCGATGCCATGCAATTTCCTACAAGTATTCCACAACATCTGAACGTAAGAGTCACGCAGACAAGATCACACCTACTAGGTTGATCGTTAAATACATACACTGATTTCCTTCTTCGTAAGTGGTGCAAAAACTGTATCATCTGTCACCCCAGCAACTATGTAAAGTCGTACTCTTTGCTGCCTGAATGTAAACTCAATATATTCTTCTTTCTTGAGTAGCTTTGAGACATCAAATCCAGTTTCCTCTAAGACCTGTGTTTTAGCGTAGAAGAACAGTACATAACACAGCCACAACAAGTGTGACAAAACATTCAGCTATTTTTTCATCATTAACCCATAAACCAAGTTTAAACAAACAATCAGCAGGAGAAATTGCACCCTGAGAATAGCAGTAGAGAGCTACAAAATATTGACAGCAGCAGCGATTCTCATTTGCAAAAGATCCTGTCTATTGGTGACCTAAGAACAACATTTCCTTGCTCAACTATATCAGCTCAAGTAGGAGAACCTATTTCCGGCTATGATCAAACTGCTAGATTAACTATATCAGCTCAAGTGGAAAATTGAGAAACCCCGTTGTCCAGAGGTGAAGATCTAAGAGAAGTTCTCTCTGCTATTCTTTCACCTCCGTCATCTATACTTAAATCAAATCTTGCGCATTATGTTGACACATCTTCAATGTCAGCAACCAATAAAGTAGAACCAATGCACCCACTGCGTGAGGTTAATCTGTGACGGCCTAACTCAATACAATATAACAACTAGAGAATAGATCTAATCTAATCTTACCCAATAGGCTCTTATTCCAATTACATAATATTCTTTTAAAATATGCACTTGTGACTAATGAGTGGCGGTCGTTGGAGCTATCAAGTTTGCAACAAAAGCACAAAAAACTGAACCACGCAGGAGACAGGAAAACAATAGAATCGATCCTAACCTCACGTATAGCACAAGCATAGTCTTCTTCATCTTTACTCTTCTTCCCGCGGGGAAAGCTCCAGCTTGATCCTTTCCATCCCTTCACCAACAAGCACTGAAAATTCCAAGAAAATAAGAGAAAAGTGTAAGCATAAACAAGTAAACTTAAATGCCAATTTAAAAAACATCTGAAAATTCGTAAATATCAGCCAGGGGTCTTACCCGTTCGTATGTCTCATCAAGGATAATTGCCCCAGTGACCGGAACTCGACACTTGTAAGAAGTGAAGTCTTTGAATATGTCATCAATGTTAGCAACATAAGGTCTCAACACATCACAGCTGTTGAATACTAGCCCATGTCAAGGGAAAAGGTCCATAAAAAACAAATTCTACACTGAAGAGAAAAAGAAGTCACAGATGAGCTTATTTTAAAATTATGCTCCAAGCATATGAGATCATAATGAGAAAGGATACAGAGCGAAGTAAACTCCTTCAAGGACAGCGACTTTAGCGTTGGATCATTTTCTACAGCATTATCTTCGTAGTACCAATAAGCATACTCCACCAGAAACAAAATTCGCTCGAATGACTGTTGATCTTCTTCAGGGACATTCAAAACAAATCGACTGAAACAAAAGCCATCCGTAAAACCCATCACCAAACATCAGTTACTGACGAATCAAATCGAGCCCATCGCTTCACTTTCTACGGGAAAAAAGAAAAAAAACACTCGATTGATAAAAATACCTGCAAAGATCGTCGAGAAGTTCCTTCGAGGGGAGGCAGATTCCTATGTTCTTCGATGAACTTGATGATCGGTGGAGACCCGACATGTTTTCACCCCTTTCTTGTGTAGTAGTGGTTCTTCTCTGCTGGGTAATGCCTTTAAAACCCTAATACTGGATGATAAAAAGAGTACTATCTCACTCTCTCTGTCTATATATAGCGATGAATGTAACTGTCGCTCTAAGCTTTTCGTTTCTCCGATTGAAAGAGAAGGCTAAGCCCTCGTCGTTGTCGGTGGAATCTGATCGCTCCGGAGAAGAGGAGAATCTGAGGGTGTTTGTTTGGTGTGTAAAGGTGGGCCTTCCTCGGCTTGCAATCTGATTTGGCCTTATCGCTCTCATGGAGAGAGTTATTAGGGTGGAGGATAGTATATCCGAGATCCGATCCAAGTTCCTGCTGGATACATTTTTGGATAACCCACTTTAGTTCAACATTTCAGAGAAAAAGTTAAAATTAATATTTTAATCGCCTGCAAATTGAATTTCACCGAGCAAAAACATTGACCGTGCCCGAGCTTCTTCTCATTTCGTTTGGTAAATTAGTCTCTGAAATTGGTTTTTCTTCCCGAGGAGATTTCATCCGTAGTGGACCAGGAAGATCGACGAGAACATGTCGTGGCTGCGAACGGCCGTGAATAAGGCGGTGGAGGTCGGAAACCGGAAAAATATCACACGAACCGTCAAGAACTATGCCGACTCCGTCGTCCAGCAGGCTGGCCAAGCCGTCGCTGAAGGAGCCAAATTGTTCCAAGACCGCATTGTAATTTCTCCTTTGCTTCTAATTATTCCCGTCTCTAATTGCTATTTAGGTCTACTTTTTCTAGATTCTAGTTTTGATTTTGCTATTAAGGAATTTTTGAGTCCTAAGTTGGCTGTGACATTGCACCATGTTTTGAACTTGGTGCTCCATAAATGTTCTTATCTTTCACAGCCGAATGTATTTGTTTGTAACCTACTCTATTGAGCAGTTGGAATAGTGTGACATTACTTTTAAGACTTGCATGAATAATTGGGACTGCAACTTTGCAGCGTGTTGGGGCATTTAAGAGCGTTAATCAGACGATTCAGAGATTGGAAGAAGCTGCAGTGTCATACAGGGGTCATGAAAGAGCATTGCTGATTACCAGATGGCTAACCGTGCTTAAGGAGATCGACAGAGCTAGTGAAAGTTCCGTCAAGGATAAACAAACGAGTTCAGAGGAACAACTTGCTTCTGATGAAGCAAAGAGACGTGAATGGGTATTATTTGTGTTCTTTTTTTTTTTTTGTAAGAGGAAAGGAAGAAGTTTGACACAGAAGTCAACAATTTTCCCGCATCGTGAAATATCAAGAATACTATTTAAGTAGAGATGATTGTGGTCCGTAGTTGGTGTTGGGTGCTTGGGTTAAGAATCTTATAGTTCCCGAAATCATTTTGCAAATGAGGAAGAGGAACAAGTTTATGAAGATGTCATCATATCAAGTTTAAGTAGATATGGTTGTTTTCCTTAGTGATTTAGGGTAACTTTTTTTGTTAAAGGGTTTGATTAAAAGTGACTATCTTACTACTAGTATTCTGCTTCTAATTTCATATGCCGTATTTGTGACCTTTTCTTCCAAAATATTTTTTTTCAGAAGATCCCTTTCCATGTGTAGGTTTTGTATTACGATCCAGATATCGGAGGTGAGCCACTAAACTTCCGTGATGTTTTTCTGCAAAGTCAAGCTCTGGAGGGCATCGTTCTGTCCATGGTATTCTTTCGCAACCTAAACTTGATCTTTTGGTGGCTATCTGTTAGTGATAAAAAATAGTCCCCTTTCTCTAAAATTTCCAAAAGTTTGGATAATTCTGTGAACGTGAAAGGCTTGAGCTGCATCATCGTTGATTCGATTTCTCAGTGTTAATTCGAGCTAATTGAAATGTAAAGATCATATGTAGCTTGGCTGAAAATAAAGTACAGAACAAACCAGCTTAAGTAGACTCGTATATGTTGTGAGAGCCTGTCATTTATCTTGTTTCTCGAAATGTTTTGCATATTGTACTAAACCTATATATTGGGTTTATGTGAAAAAATATGGTACCGTCTACGAGGCTGAACTCTAGTTTTGACTGTTCTATTACAGATTATTGAACCACCACATGATGAAGAAATTACTCTACTCCTGGAGATGTTTGGGTGAGTTGACTGGCAATTCAAATTGCATTGCGAAAATTATAATTTTTTTGTGTGGAAAATTGACACAATTCGTTGCTATTTTCACACCTAATGCGATTATTTATAGAGCTTAACATTGTTTTCAGGCTTTGTCTGAATGGAGGAAAGGAAGTTCATGATGCCATAGTCAGCAGTATGCAGGATCTTGCTACAGTCTTTTCGAGCTACAAGGATGAAGTTTTGGTAAGCGCTTGAGCAATAAAAGTCAGCATTTATGTTAATGTATGGGGGTTTGGATCTCCTCCTAACTTGTTTACTCTTCAATGTTGCTTGGGTTGCTCTTGTTCAGGTTAAGCAGGACGAATTGCTTCAGTTTGCCCAAAATGCTATCACAGGGTTGAAGATTAGTGCTGAAATGCTGAGGTGAAAAATGAAGATATTGATGTGCTTTTTGCTCTCGTTTCTCTTCATGAATGAATTTCTGAGTCATAGAGCCTTGCTCATCTTGCATCACTGTTGATTGAATTCATGTTTTCAGAATTGATGTTGAAGCTTCTGATCTTAGAAAGAAACTCGAAAAGATGAATGCCTCTCGATTTTCACAGGAGAGTGAAGACAAGGAACTTAAAGAGGCTCCTTTAACAATAGAGGTGAGCGTGCAATATCTTCAAACCCTCTTTTCTCTTCCTAAGCTCATTTAGGTAGCTCCATGTGATGGACTTCTCGTTTTGCAGGCACTTAAAGAAACACTTGCAAAGATTCGTCTTTGCTCCAGATTAGAAGGGCTTCTAATTAGAAAGAGACAACTAAGCAACGGTGATTCACCAGATATACATGCTCAGAAAGTAAGTTTGTGGGCTTTATTAATCTCAACAATGATCACTATACAAGTTGATTGGTATTGTTAATTATCATCTTGTTCTACTTGTTTGTGCTGATACGGAGTATTTAGAGTTTCCTGTATTCCATGACAGCATATACATTTCATGACTTCTGGATGTTAGGGTGCATGTTAATCATGGAAGATAATGAATAATTTGTCTTTGAACTAGGTCGACAAGCTGAAGGTGTTATTGGAATCTTTAGCAAATTCAACTTCCAAAGCCGAGAAACGAATATTAGAGAACAGGTTAAGCTTATCATTAACTCCAGTTAGTTTCCTTATATCTGCAGTTGAGACTTACTTTTTTGTTCTATTTTTGGTATGACATGGTAAATTCCCAAGACCAGCTGAATATGTCTTTAGTTCTGTACACTTTGTGTCACTATATCATTTTCAGCCGAGACAATTTCATTCCTTGCTATTTTCTGCTGAACTTTAGCATAAACTTTTTAAAATGTTTTCGTTCTATATGCGTATCAAGTTTGAACTATGGGACCATCAAGACAAAATTGATTTTCATCAAAACCTGTCTTGTTGTATTTAGATACCTCTTAGTGCTATGGAGCGGATGATTAGCCAGTTGAAGGAAAAACACCATTGATAGATACCAATTGTCCAATTGTCTTTTCGCAGAGTTCAGAAAGAAGAGGCACTGAAAGCTCGTGTGGTGAAAGCAAATGAAACCGGAGAAAAAGAAAAGGTTTTGTTTCTCCCGCTTTTATTTGTTCTTTTGGTTATCCAATGCAAAAAAAAAACACTAATAGAGGCAGCATTCTTCGTTATGCTCATCAGCTGCCAGTACTGAGATTCTTTCCTATTATTTATTATGTACAGGAATTGGGTGCGGAAATTGCACAGCTTGAGAAACAAAGAGATGAGCTGGAAGCTGAACTGAAGAGGGTAAATTAATCTGCTTTATTTATATAGTTTCCTGCTTTATCCTGGAGGTTTTACATACACACAATTAAACAGATGAAATTTCTGTCACGTGACGTATGGTATAAACTCGTCACGTTGTTGAAAAGAAATATAATGATTTCATTGATTCTGTAAAGCACTTCTATTTTTATTTATTTTTGCTATGATTATTGTGGTATGGAAGGTATGTCAATGAATATTCTTCCATGTAGGTTAATATATCATTAGCTGCTGCTCAAGCTCGGTTCCGTAATGCGACAGAGGAAAGGGATCAATTTGGTGAAGCCAACAATCAGATAATCGCTCACCTGAAAACAAAGGTGGCATTTTCTTTTAGATGAGTAGCTCTCGTGGTTTGGTTAATAATTACCACGTGAAATAATTTGGTTCTGTTGATTCTGCAAGCAGGAGGATGACCTGTCCAAATCAGTTGTAGCTTGTAAGAAAGAGGCAGAAGTTATCAAGACTTGGATTAATTTTCTTGATGATACATGGCTTCTTCAGTGCTCATATACCGAAACGAAGGATAAGCAGACTTTGTATTTCTATCAACTCTCAGCTGTTTCTCGCAATATATTTTGCTTTGCTGCCCAACCACTATGAATAATGTAGTGGATGCATTTCTTAGGGACGAATTGGAGAAGCATGAGGATTACTTCTCGGATGTGGCTTTTAATATACTCTCTACGTACAAGGTAACCTCTGTATATTATGGAAACTTGAACTTAATTGATAAATGACAGAGCTAACACAGAGATACATGTTGTACAGAAGGAGGTGACACCTTTAGTACGTCGTATAGAAAATTATGTGGAAAATCTGAAGAATCTGGGTCCTGGGTAAATGCATCTTGTTGAAATGGAGTGCTCAATTCTGTTTGGTTTCTGGCTGATACCTCTAGTTGGAGTTGAATTGGTAACTCTCAGCTGTTTTCGCATGTGATGGTGACAGGTTGGAGAAGCCACCAAATGCAGATCAGGGGAATATTCAGGTTTCAAACCCGAGGAAAAGTCTGGAGCAGGAGTATCTAGACTATGAGACTAAGGTGAGAATAACTGCTTAGTAGGCCGTGTTTGATTTTCTCATTGAGCCCCGATTAGGAGTAGGACCCAAATTCGACTCTGCACGGTTGTGCTTTGGTTCCTTCTTATTTTTCTCTTTTCCCGGTGGCTCTTCCTCGTCACTGATCTGGTTTTATAATAAAAAATAGATCATTACCACCTTCAGCATTGTGGATAACATGAAAGAGCATTTCCAGGTTCTCCAAAACAAACTGGAAGAGTGAGTGGAAGCATTACTCTCGGACCTTTTTATTTTTTGGTAGAGTTTTTTTATTATACTAAGTTCTGAACTCGTACAATTATTCCAGAAAGGACGACCGGCGTGTGAAAGAGCTGTTTGATGACATGGAGAAAATGAGGCAGGAATTTGAATCCATAGCGAGGCCAGCGTTAGAGATAGAGACTCCATCACCTAAAAGCAGTGCTTCATCACCCAAATCTCCCAAGCCCAGCAGTAGCTTGGATGCTCCAGTTGAATCTACTACTCTGCCCCAAAAGCCAGAATTGAGCAATCCTCCCGAGGCACCGACTACTACTGCTGGTTCCAGTCAGGAATTTAACCCTGAAGCCGAGCTAGCCGAGCTTGAATCTGAATTTGGTAAGGTGGCTCGTGATTACTCTGCAGATGAGGTTGATGGATGGGAATTCGATGAACTTGAGAAAGAACTGCAGTAGTAAGTAGTAGTCGAGCAACTCAGAATAATATGATCATCGCACGTATACACTGATATGTTTTTCTCTTCTTACCTTCTTCTTTGGCCGTAACTCCCAAGTTCCTTTGCTAATCTGTATGGTAATTTATGGTTTACTGTTTGTTGTGTGTCTGCTTGGAACAAATGAAAGCACTAAGAGACGTTAACTGTGTGTAAAACCTTTGGAACTTCTGTCTAGGCATGTTAAGCATACATCTTTTCAACAAACAAAAAACAACATATGTACGTCTTTTCAAGCATGATTTGAAGTTTTTGTGATAGAATAAGATACGTCGTTTCTGGTAATACAACCCAAACAAATATTTAGCATTTTTTCTTATTTTTCATCAGTATTTAAAAAATTGTTACAAGTTTCTCCTGTAAACAGTAAGCACTAAAAAAAAAGTTCAGTAGCTTATGTTCTAAAAATAAAGTCAATGCATATTTTTTCCCTAGGTAAAACCCCAATTGAAAGTAAACCCCAAGCAATTAAACATCCGTTAAACAAAGTGTTTGATTTCTTCATATCAAAAGTTTAAGGTTTTAAAATAGAAAAGTAAAAGCTGATAGTTTCAAATGTGAAAATCGAAAATATCAGAAATTATTTTGTGAATATTTTTTCGACCAATTTTTTCTGGTGAAGTTTTATGGAACAAGAGTTGACCCACGCGCATCAACATCGTGGATCTAGACGGCTTAACGTCCATCTTCACTCTCGTCTTGTTATTTTCTTCCAACGCATGTTTTATTCCCTCCCAATTTTGGTAGTATTAAATATTTATCATCATCATTAAAAAATCGCAAGCCACTTGTATTGGATGACTGTTTTGTATAGTGTTTTAAAACGTGACGAAACTAACAAGTGACAATGACAACAATTGCTCTATGCAATTAACAACTAATTTAAAATGTATTGTGATAACAAAATTTATATGTGAGTACGTTATCATAAGAAGTAAGACTGGATCTGTTACGCTTCCAATGGTTTTACTATACATTAATTTATTGGTTCCGCCTACAATTGCTTTGTGTAAATTAACAGCTGCGTAATTTTTTTTTTTTATGACTTTCCAACGATCGTGATCACTGATCAAGATATGTGTTGACTTCAAATTTCTCTTACGCGATCGCCATTTCTTCGCATGATGATCTCTAGATTCGATATTTGAGAGTTTTGTATGATATTGAAAAACATTTCTAAAATTCGAACCGAAATTTTTACGAAGACGGATTTCTATTAAATTCATTAGTTTTCATAATTTACTCGACTAGTTTAGTGGTCTTCCCAAATGTTTTCGTTTAGTTCAAATAAGTTGTAGTGAAAAGGGGAAAAAATCTCTTAAGTGTCGTCGTCTCCTACTTTTTTGTTATGCTTGGTTTTCTTATAAAAGAAAGGACCATCTCCAAAATCTAGAGTGAATTCTTAACCCATTCAAGAACATAAGCTGAGATTCAATGCCATTTAATCATCATTTGTCAATAAACAATTTAACAATTTATCTAAATAAAAGACATTAATGCAAATTTGTTTCTATTTTTGTTTTTCAAAGACGACAGCAATGGAAAAGTCTTGGCCGGTTATTAAAATATATACATATATATTATTTCAAGTTTGCTGAAACAACAAAATTGACCAAGTAAGCTTTCCCTTGTTGAAACATGGAATAAATGATGATATGATATGATATACGATTGCACGCACTTTCACATACAAACAAACAGTATTTCATTATCTTCATCACAACGGTTTCTAAAGTGCGCCAAGGGTGCGCACAGAGCCATGTCCTACGCATCCCTCAGCGTCAAGGACCTGACCAACCTTGTTTCAAGATCCGGAAGCGGTTCGTCTTCCTCCGCCAAGCCTCCGGGTCAGACCCGACCCGTCAAGGTTATCCCGCTCCAGCATCCCGACACCTCCAATGACGCTCGTCCCCCCTCCATCCCTTTCGACGACATCTTCTCCGGATGGACGGCGAAGATCAAACGCATGAGCCTCCTTGATTGGATCGATACTCTCCTTCCTTGCTTCCGATGGATTCGGACTTACCGATGGAACGAGTATTTTAAGCTCGATCTCATGGCCGGTATCACCGTCGGTATAATGCTTGTTCCCCAGGTACTATCCTGCTTCTTCTTCTTCTTTTTTTCGTTTCTATCTTTCCCTCAATTGAGATATTATGCTTCTTTGATCAACTCTGAAGCTCAAGGAAGCTGGAATTATCAAACAGCTTTCCTTGTTGTGCTCGAGAATCGATGAAATATGTGATAAAAAATGAATTGTTGCATAGCAGTAGAGATTACTAATTGAAACTTTTGACGGATTTGACCAGGGAATGTCGTATGCAAAACTAGCTGGCCTTCCACCAATATACGGTCTATGTGAGTTTTATCGTGACACAAACTCTCGCGGTCTTGATTTAAAGAGATGCCTAATTATGTCAGCTTGATTTCAATTTCATAACTTTTGCTGCAGACTCATCATTTGTGCCGATATTTGTGTATGCCATATTCGGCTCATCCCGTCAGCTTGCAATTGGACCTGTAGCATTGGTGTCTCTTCTCGTCTCTAATGCTTTGGGCGGAATCGCTGATTCTTCCGAGGAATTACATATTGAACTTGCCATTTTGTTGGCGCTTTTGGTTGGAATCTTGGAGTGCATCATGGGTCTGTTAAGGTAATAAGATTAGTTGTCTTTGCAAATCAGAGAAGGGAAGCGTTTATTATCTTGGCTGCTACTCATTTAACTTGACTGTGCGGGTAACTGTTATCCGATGAATCAATAGTCCTCTCTATTTATTGCTGCGTCATGAGCATGTCCCTTGTTTGTGTTTTCAACCTAGGCTTGGATGGCTTATTCGTTTCATAAGCCACTCGGTCATATCTGGATTTACAAGTGCTTCCGCCATTGTGATTGGGTTATCTCAAGTGAAATATTTCCTGGGGTATAGCATTGCCAGGAGCAGCAAGATTGTGCCACTAGTAGAGAGCATTATAGCTGGAGCCGATAAGGTGAAACTTCCATTTTCAGCTTTCAACAGTGAGAACAAATACTCTCCTCTACTTTTTCGTACTTTGTTTAGATGGATCTTTTTTTTTTCTTTCTCTTTTGCAGTTTCAGTGGCCACCTTTCTTGATGGGATCTCTCATTCTAGTGATCCTTCAAGTGATGAAGCATGTGGTATGAGCTTTGTTCTTTCCAGTGTTACCAGGGAAACAGTACTTTCCTTTATTAGTGTGATAACAAGGTCATTGTGTTTCATGGCAGGGAAAAGCAAGGAAGGACCTTCAGTTCTTACGAGCAGCAGCGCCACTCACAGGAATCGTGCTCGGTACAACCATTGCAAAAGTGTTCCATCCACCTTCCATCTCTCTGGTCAGATCGCTGAAGAACAAAATTATATATACTGTAGTTTCCTTGTTGAGCTACAAAGTGGTCAAGTATTTGCAGTAATAGAAAAATCTAGTATGTTTCAGGTGGGAGAGATACCTCAGGGCCTTCCAACATTCTCTTTCCCAAAAAGTTTTGATCATGCAAAAACATTGCTTCCAACATCAGCTCTCATTACTGGTGTTGCCATCTTGGTAAGACATCAATAGACATCTTGGAAAAAGGAAGAGAATTTCTTGTTTAGATTCGGATGCAGTAACGCATGTCAATTGATATATTATGTTTTCGCTCTTCCCTAATGAATTAGTTGTACATTTTCTATCCAGGAATCTGTGGGAATTGCCAAAGCACTAGCAGCAAAAAACAGATATGAGTTGGATTCAAATTCAGAGGTATTCTGCTTAACTAAATAAAATTGAGTAGTATTCCAATTGTTTCAGACAATATTGCTGTTCTTTTTTCGTTTTCTTTTACGGCTGTTTTCATTGAAAGCTCAACTGTTTGACTGTTTCTCCCCTCACTTGACAGTTGTTTGGTCTCGGTGTTGCAAATATATTGGGGTCATTATTTTCCGCATACCCATCGACAGGTACGTTATCTTGAGACAAAGCCATTAACAATTGACGGAATACGTATAAAAAATTTCAAATATAAATTATGTTAAACAGTTCGTCTTATAAGTTAATAACCTGAATTTGACGAATCTGTGAATGTCCTGAATGCAAAATTTAGGATCCTTTTCTAGGTCAGCTGTGAATAATGAAAGTGAAGCTAAGACTGGCCTATCAGGACTTATAACAGGAATCATCATTGGATGTTCTCTACTGTTTTTGACACCGGTGTTTAAATACATACCACAGGTCTGTCTGCCTGTGATGAATATTTCAGTTTCCACTATTTGCTGCTCTTTCTGAAACTTTGGAAAATTGGGAAACTAGATTCTGGATTCTAACTTTCACTCTGTTGCTTCTCTCTCTCGAATTCACAGTGTGCTTTGGCAGCAATAGTGATCTCTGCTGTTAGTGGCTTGGTAAGTTCAAATAAACCCACCTGCCAAGGAACGAAGATGAATATTGCTTCTGGTTTCTCATTTACACTGTCCGTATATTTACCTATAGGTGGACTATGATGAAGCTATTTTCCTGTGGCGTGTGGACAAGAGGGATTTTACTCTTTGGATCATCACTAGCACCACGACATTGTTCTTCGGAATAGAGATCGGTGTCCTTGTTGGTGTGAGTATTTAGAGATTCTTTTAGTATGTTCAGATTCACATAACTAATGTGTATGTATGTATATATATATGTGAGTTCTGCAAAGCCTTCTAAGGACTCACGCAGTTGCAATACTTTCAATTTTAGGTTGGTTTTTCACTAGCATTCGTTATCCACGAGTCTGCAAACCCTCATATTGGTAAGAGGACTTCTCTTCAATTGCATCTGGGTCACATGCGTTTTGACTTTGAGAGTGCCTATTTTCTAACTTAGTTTCATTTCTTATCTTGATTGTTCCTCCTGGTAGCTGTCTTGGGGCGTCTTCCAGGCACCACAGTGTACAGAAACATAAAGCAGTATCCAGAGGCTTACACATACAATGGGATTGTGATTGTCCGAATCGATTCTCCTATTTACTTTGCCAACATAAGCTACATCAAGGACAGGTGAGCGTGGCATTTTGATTACTTGTGGTGGGAATCTAGAGAAAGATTAACAAGCCGTTTTTTTGTAAAGCGCAGGCTACGAGAATATGAAGTTGCTGTTGACAAATACACAACCCGGGGACCAGAGGTGGAGAGAATCTCGTTTGTTATCCTGGAATTGTCTCGTAAGGCCCTATATTTTTCTGTTGAATCTCAATTATTCATGTTTTTGAAGAGAAAAACAGAATCTTTAAACAAATACAAACAATTCGCAGCTGTGACACACATAGACTCGAGCGCTGTGGAAGCGTTAAAAGAATTGTATCAGGAGTACAAAACAAGGGACATTCAGCTAGCGATTTCAAATCCGAACAAAGATGTTCACATGACAATAGCAAGATCAGGAATGGTGGAGCTTGTTGGAAAAGAATGGTACTTTGTGAGAGTACACGACGCGGTACAGGTGTGTCTTAATTGCGTACAGAGCTCTAACTTGGAAGACAAGAAACCAAGTTTCTTGAGAAGGTATGGGAATAATGGGAGCAACAATTCATCACACACTGAACATCAATCCTCCAACACTCTGTTGAAGGAGCCATTGTTGCCAGTGGAGAAATAAGGCTATCGTGTAATGTAAGTAGCTCTATGTGTATAGTTGTTGCGATTTTGTAAACAGGACCTTCTTCTTCATTGTATCACCTAAACACATTCTTACACTACTCTTACCGGATAAAACAAATTTATCCAAATAAATATAGACCTTGGTGACATTGAGACAGAGCTTCTCTAAGGAACTCAATCAGTATTTTCTTAATGCGACCGTTTACTTTAAACACTGAGAAATTACTTTTTAGAATATAACAAGCCGTTTTTTTGTAAAGTGCACATGCAACTTAGTTTCATATACAATTGAAGGTGGTGGAAGACGTTTCGAGAACGAGAGTCTCTCTTTTTGCACATCCGACTTAGTTCCCAATGTACAGTTATTTCCTCAAACAATAAAATAATTAAAGGCCAAGCCATTGAAAAGATTTGTTAATAACTAAAGAAAGCCGTCCGTACATGCAATTCATTATTTTATACAAACAGAAAAACATATAAACGAGAATATAAACAAAAAGAGATGTGAGATTTGAAAGTCGTGTCTAGACATAATAGATGATACACCCTAAATATCTCCTACCACTCTATAGTTTAACTTTATTAACAAAAATATTAATAAATCATCATCATGAGAGAGACAAAGAGAGATACATATATAGATAGATTACCTGTTGGCACAAGGGCTTAGAGAGCTTTATGTCTTTGTAATGCACAGATCAGCCTCATGCATAGCCTAAATGATCAATCTTCCAGATTCAAAACAGAATCAGTCATACACTGGGAGATTCAGCCAGAAGGTTCATCTAGAACGATATCAGCAGGATCACCGATCCATGGCCGGCCTTCTCTCCAGAGGAATTTTATTCTCAATTTCCCATTTGCATCCACTCCCACAACATGTCCTTTACTTGCATGTGTCTCCATTCCCCAACCCCACCGAGGTGTAACCAGCCCGTTCTTTATCTTAACCCGGTCTCCAATTCCGAACGGCCTTATACGTTCCATTTCACCGGCTTTACAAAGCCATAGCCTATCTAGGAAACAGAAAGACACCCATAAGTCTCCATCCTCCATTCTGTGAACCACCCCTATGCTTGAAGGGTTCACCTCTCCCCACTGGTAAGTGGGTGTTGTGATGCTCGGCTTTACCCTAACCCAGTCCCCAATCTTGAGCTCTTCTTCCTCTATGGTTTCCACTTCCGATGGGTCTAGCATCCACGTTTTAGAGCCGGCTGGTGTGTATATCCGTAGCTTACCATCCGCATCAATGGCTGCTATGGTTCCTACACTCCCGTGGCTATGACCTGACCACCCAAACCTAGGCTGTTTCACTGCCAGTTTGACCCGAGTTTTTTGCCCGACTGCAAGCTTCTTTGCTTTCTCTAGATGCGAAGACGACCCCGCCCATCTTTCTTGCTCGCCACAAAATGAAACGGAAGTGGTTCCGTCCCACTCATCTCCCTCATATCCTACTCCATGCACTACACCAACACTCCCTGGTCCAATGGACTTCCAACTAGGAAAACCTTCTTTAAGTCTTACCCATTCTCCAACCTCAAACGTACGCTCCACCTCCAAGTCTGCTGGATCTCCTCTCCACAAACCAGGCAATCCGAAGAAAGCAACCCTTACTTCTCCATCGGCATGAACAGTTGTTATGATGCCTCGTGAATCGGGCTTCGCTCCTCTCCAGCCCCATCTTGGTTCTGTTAAGCCCTTCTGGAAATGCACAAACTGGCCAACTTTCAAAGCTGGAATCTTCTCTAAATCTGTGTAATGAGTACTCCATCTTCCTTTCCGGAAACAACAAGCCAGCTCCAAGTAACCTGTTTCCTGTATGCTATGAACAACGGCAATACTCTCCCTTCCTACACTAAACCAATCATAGCTTGGTCTGGTTCCTAGGCTTGGCTTTGAGCGCACCCAATCACCGACTTCAAAACCTGAGAGCAGCTCTGCATCTCCAGGAGAGACTCTCCACAATGTCTGTCTACCAGTCACCTGCGCCTACAGGAGAACAAAAACAATCCAACCCTCGATTATGAATTACTGATGGAAACGAAAAGCTGAGGACAGCCCAATCAATTTGGGAAATGATCTGTTCCAGAAACTTACGCTCAGAGTCCCATCCATGTCGATTCTCATTATTTTACCAATAGTTGCTGGAGTCTCATTTGACCATCCAAGTCGTGGTTGGGTGATAGATGGTATCATATGAATCTCTTGCCCCACATGAAAGGGTACAACCTTTTCCACATCTGTCACCGAACATGAAAACGGCTTGCTCCTGAAACAAAAAGCTATGCCCACATCACCATCTTCGTCTAAGCTGTGCATCACGCCAATACTGTTTCGAGTAATATCTTCCCATCCATATTTCGGGGAAGACACTGACGCCTTCACTCTGACCCAGTCACCAACCTGCTCGTGGTACAAATGCTCAGTGTTAAAAGAATCAAAGCTCTTGAGATGCTGCGGATCTAACTGAGATGCATTTTAAGAAACGACAACCAAATTTTCTCATCCTTGTGACTCCATGAGAAAACCAGCTTTACCTTGAAATCATCAATCTTTTCCATGTCCGAAGGATCTGCCTGCCACGGTATAGGTCGGTTTGGTATTTCAATTATAAGGAGACCATCATTCTCTATTTCACTAATTTTGCCAACACTGTGGTGGGTCTCACCACCCCAAGCATATCGAGGTTCCGCAACTGACCTCTTTACGCACACCCGATCACCAATCTATGATAAAAATAAAAACGTTGGATTGAACTTTTGATAGGAAGTAAGAACTGTTTGTAAGAAATCTAAATAATAGTATATTACCCTAAAGGGAGCAACAGGTTCAACTTCCTCGGGTTCACAGTGCCAGGGATTTGGAAGATAACTTAACTCCACAAGGAGGCTGCTATCTGGCCTTACACAATAAACAATCCCCATACTCCCTGGGACAACAGATCCAAAACCATGTTTTGCTGAAGTCAGATTCTGACGGATACGGACCCAGTCCCCGACTTTGAACTCTTCCACACGTTCCATTTCAGCAGGATCAGCTTTCCAGCCTCGAGATGCTCCAGGAAACCCAACTCGTAAGATCCCATCCTCATCAACACATAAAACAGTACCAACACTGTCACGTGATTGGCCCCGCCAACCAAACCTAAGATCAAATCAATCAACACCATACTTCGGTAAATGAATTACGCCATAATTTCTAACAGCTTTTGTAGCTCCAACTTGATAGTTTTGGCTGATTTAGAACCGAAGCTTAATTATTCAGGACCAGAAAGACATACAGGACAAAGAGGAAGCTTTTACAAGTCACAAAAATTCACGGTAGAAAATGTTTCATCCAAGATACCGGGCCTAGAAAATGTGCATACTACAAGGAAGCACTTACAAACCTTGGCTCTTTGACATCTGTTCTGATTCTTACATGCTGGCCCCTGTCCAATGGAATCAACTTAACAACTTCATTTGCCAACACACGAGTTTCACCAGAACAAAATGCCACAATCATGTCCTCCTTCTCAAGAATGGTTTGCACAAACCCAACACTCTTAGGCTTAGCACCTTGCCATCCATGTACGGGTGTTGTAATGCCTCTCTTGAACTTCACCCAATCCCCTACCTCATAGCTGAGAATTTGAAACCAGCGTCAGTTAACTGAGTAAAGGTGCATATCAGCAGAAAGATTTCAGAAGAAGTCCTCACATTGTAGGTGATAGATGAACTCCCCTTTTTAATAGTGCCTCCATCAGATCCTCTGAAATCCATTCTCTTGGAAGGGCTTCTAAGAAGTCGCGTACTGTCTTACCACTGTTATTCAATAATTACATAAATTATGATCATAGGAAGGAAAGGGCAATGGCAATTCAAAATGTTAGCTTCTGACGTAAATTTTGTGTGAGTGGTATTCACAACCACTGACAGGAAACTAACATTACCCTTCATTTCAACTATTTAATATTTTTAAAGCATCGTATTAGTGCTTGCCTGTGGTTTCTGACGTCCACAGCAGCATCAGGACTCCTAAGCATCACAATTAACCAATCAAGGTTTTCACGTATCATCTTTGCTGCATCTGCTGCTATATGGAATGCATTGTCACCTTCATCATCCTTGTAATAATGAAAACAGAAGAAGATAAGTCAAGTGTGACAAGGTTATAACAGCACATATTGAAAGCCAGCTTTGACTGCATGAGGACCTTACCCAATGTGGAACCTACAAACATCATATGCACAAAGTCTAGCCACTCATTTTGCGAACCATCAAACATCATATGCACTACTTATGCAGAGAACATATTTTGCGAACCATGATATTCATATCAAACGCTAGTTAAACACAGTGTGGAACAGTAATGATTGTAAATTAAAATAGCTTATTTACTGTTACCTATATTCAAGAAACTGATCATCATTATACAGCACTAAGAAACGATATACCCAAAGAACCATTTGTATTTATCTCAACAAGTCAACATTCTCATGCAGATTGACTAGAGATTTTAGCAATAGCATGTTATAAGCTTAACCTCTCTATGACTAAAGAATAAAATTAGTATTTAAATCCAAAATATACGTTCACAATTGAATTTGGTTTGGATATTGAAACCAGTTCCCTTCCTTTAGTATGTCTATTGAGTTAAAGATTGTACATTGACGTAACTGATCATCATTATTCAAGACCGAATGAACGTTCCAATTTGAGAAAATTCAAGTAAAAAAAGCTTGGCCTTTTTAAAAGTTTCCAACCAAAAAAAGAAAAGAAAAATAAAAAATAAAAAAATCTCGTTCAGATTGACAAAATCCAAGCCTTAGAATATGGTTAAGCTTAGCCTCTCGTGTTTTGAGTACCCAATGCCTCCAAGATAAGAACTATAGTCTTGGCATTAAAGGAGATTGTCAATAACAAATAACTCATTAAACCTTAGGAAGCCTGCAATATTACCTGTATATTACAGTCCGAACCAGAGTCTAGAAGTAGGCTAACACAGGCATTCGCCCCTCTGGCCAAAGCCATATGAAGGGGAATTGTATTGTGGACATTCCGGATGTTCGCTTTCACACCAGCATCGAGAATGACCTATCAAATTAGACAAATGTGGTTGGCTGTAACACAGAATAAAGTAATTCAAGTTAAAGTGATGAGTGAAATGTATCTATCAACGCTGAAAAACTTGGCACTGTGCATTCTTCGTCTTTTCCTTCAATAACTACCACTACAATTTTCGATTCACACCATATATTATTTACTTCATTGATAGGTAAAGCGTTGAACTCTAGATTTAAGAAATGTATGGTGCTCCGCAACAGCATATCTATCAACAATGACAGACCATAATATTATTCTTCCTCTTTAAAACACAAACTTTAATAAGTTCTTGGTAGGAAATCATCTTACTCTCACAAGTTCCACATTGTTAGCCATAGCAGCAGTATGCAACGCTGTTCGACCATGCTGAGCATCTTGCGCAGTCGGATCTGCCCCGGCCGCAAGCAATATCTGGACTAGCTCTCTACCTTCTGCAGCCAATATACATGCTAAGTAAAGAAAATTGAATAAATACATAACATACAGTAAATTCAACTTTGACACGACACAGTTGTAAGAAATAGTAGGAAAAGGTTCATATAACATCCTTTTTCGTAGTATATAACACTATAGTAAATGGTCTTTTAGATTTACTGCACAAATGGAAATGTAATTTGAGTACATTCTTATCGTATAGGGATGACTGTAACCATCGTGTCTAGCCAATATAAGATAAAACTTCGTAGACGTTCACACACAAAAGATCAGATATTCAAAATACAAAACTCTTATTCGCCAAAATTGGCAATGCCAAAAAACACAGGATCGAATAGACAGCATAGAAATCGTCATACTTATATGATACCAGCCAAAAGATACTATGATTTCATCATTACCCTTTTCATGATCTTTTTTTATAGCAGCAGCCATACACAGAGCAGTGGCAACTGGACTTGGGATATTAATCGCCTGAGAAATTTCTTCTGGACTGGAAACTTCCACCCATCTCTTGATAACAGCAACATTCCATGATGTTACACACATGTGTAACGGTCTGAAAACAAACATAAAAGTATAAATATCTATAGCATAAACAACAGAAACATACGTTTACAAATGGAATATGTTTTCCGAAAGAATAAAAAAAACCAATGAATAATAACACATCTCACTTTAAGGAGTACGGGGCAGCTACCTCATTATGGCCTATCTAAACAGGTGAACGTAATGGACATGTTTTAGCTTTAAAAAGGCCCAGTAGTAACCTAGTCAGTGCCAGATCTTATGGTGGCGTATACCTAGCATACAAGAGTCAGGTTCTGTACTTACGTGAGGCGCTTTGCATTTGAAACGGCCATTGATCTAGATCCCCCATTTTCCAATATAACAATGGCACAATCTGTGTATTTTTTGGCAACAGCTCGATGAAGCACAGTTTCACCTTCATCATCCACTGCATTTGGATCAGCCCCAGCTACCAGCAATTCCTATTAATAGTATCAACAAGCAGAGAGTAACCGTTAACATGATAATAGATATAAGACTAGCCTAAGTTCCAATATGTACTTCAGATAAGTGGAAGATTTGTAAACGTGTGGTGTAAGCTTTAAAGTGACTAATAACTTCCTCGGGAGTAGAGACTTACACGCATACAGTCAGGTTGGCCATGGTACGAACACACATGAGCAACAGATGGGCCTGATCCTTCCCGCAGTCTGGACCTAACATTAGCCCCTTTTTTTATGAGAACTTGAACACATTGTGGAGATCCAGCTGCTAAAGCAAAGACAAGAGGAGGATCCCCATCTTTGTCCACAATATCTACATTCGCCTCCCCATACTCCAATATAGTCTCCACAAGTTCAGCACTGCCACGTCTGCAAGCTAAGTGAAGAGCAGATTGACCATCAGCGTTTTGCGCCTCTAATAGAAATCGCACAGAGCTTCCACCGCCTCCAGCTGCAGCCTTTGCTAGTATATTTCTACTCCAAAACAAAAATCAAACCAATGTAGTTGAGAAAAGGTTGTTTAAAGCTAGTCAAATCAAAAGGATTAACTAAAAAATCCTAACAGATACCAACCTTACACCCTCAAAGTCTCCCTCCAAAACAACCCGATGTAGGTTGTTAGGGTCATCATGTAAGACCCCCAAGTTAGTGGGGCGAGTTTCTTCTACAATGTTTACTCCACATATTTTGGTAAACCCACTACATCATACACGGTTTATAAAATTGTAAGGCGAACGATTATAGGCATGATGACACAAGCAATCTAAGTCACTGACGCTTTACTGAGAAGCAATGAAAACAGAGTTTACAAGTAATCTTAGAGACTTATAACTCTTACTTATCAGGGCTTGCTGAAGGGCTACGTGGTATCTCTTGTAGATGACGAAGAAATGTAGCAAGCATTGCATTAAAAGTTGGTCTTTTCGACGGTTTAAACTGAAGGCATTCACCAATCATTTTCCATAATTCTCGAGGAATTCCCACACCTACTATACGTTCATACTGTGGTGGTACTTTCCGGGATTTCACAACAGCTTGAAAAATTTCTTCTCTACTAAGACCATCCCACCTGTAAAATCAAGTGAAAGTTATAGCACAAAAGCGGACACAAAACATAAGTGAAATATGCAGTAGGAAGAGGCATCACATACGGAGTGGAGCCAGTGCACATCTCAACCAACGTACAACCAAAACTCCATGCATCTGACTCTGGAGATACACCACTTGCATCCTCCCAAAAAAGTTTTTTCACTGGCCCCCAAGCCTCTGGCGCAGTGTAGTGAGGACTGAGTGTTATACAGTCCGTGCATAGAGTGAGTTTCGAGGAATCAAATTCTGGTCGAGTTTTCTGGCATGTTGGCTTCTTCAGGATGGGAGCGAGCCCATAGTCAGAAACCACAGCATTGCCACTTGCATCCAAAAGAAGATTGGAAGGTTTTATATTCATACAAATCACACCTGCTGCATGGAGTTCTGCAACCCCTCGAGCAACATCAGCCCCATATCTACAGTTGAAAAACTAAAGTAACATGAGCACCATATGAAAGGAGAATACAAAGACAGTCATTTACTCTTTAGTGCTTTCATTTAACAGTCTCAAAAAAACAATATACAATTAAAAATCAGAAAATGGGAGGAGGCTGACAAGTGAGCTAAAGGTAATTTTTGGAACCAAGACATACTATGAAAAGTGGCCGCAGCTGGTAATGGTTCATGTCGCTCCTCCTCAAAGAGAATCGGAGTGCTCAATTCCAGGACATCCAAAACTAAAGCTATCTTAGCAAGTGACACCAGGTTTTAGTTGCTTTTTTTTTTTTACTAGAATCTGAAAATCTGCGCACTCCCTATATCTTTCTAGCAGCAATCACGAAAAACCAAGCCGGGTTTAGGAAAGAGGCTATCAAAGTTTGAAACTTTATGCACAGAAATGACGAGGGTAAAGCAAGAGATTAGGCATAAACTATAAGAGAAGCAAAAGAGGAACCTTAAGATCTGCTCCAGAGTGAGTCTGCCTTCATTGCGTTGCATCTCAGACTGAACAGACCCATAGCACCTATCCATCAATAGGCAAAGAGATCCCTCCATCTTGACAACCCCATGGAAAGTACAAACATTCCGACACCACATCGATGCCTTCCTCAAGCTCTCAAGCTGTCCCTGCATCCAATCTACATCCATCTCCTCCGTCAAAGACATCTTCTTCACCGCGACACGGTGCTTACACCTTCCACCACCGCCTGCAACAGTCGCATCCCACATCTCAACTTCTCCGGGACCACCGCCCTCTTCCCCAATCTGCCTCACCAGCTTCATATCCGGGTGAGCTCCGACCTCGATCACCGGACCACAGGAGCTATTATGCGAGCTGGAGGCATGGAATCCGCGGGCGGAACGAGCAGCTCCGTCATCGTCGCTTGCATCTTCTTCGCCGTCTTCGTCCTCGTCGTCCGTGTAATCGCAATCGAAGTTTCCGCCGCCGGTTGCGGCGTGGATGAGGGCGAGCATAGCGTAGTTCTTCCGCAGGCCCTGGACAGAGTTCCCGACCACGGACACGTGGCGGCAGCGGGGACAAGTGAGGGTGGTGTCGGAAGAGGTGGAGAACATCTTGGACAAGCAATCCTTGCAGAAGCCATGGCCGCATTGGAGCAATAGCGGAACTCTCTCGTCCTCGTTATACCGCGTGTGGCACACGGAACAACAAGGCACCTTCATTCTCCCCACCATTAGAGCTCAATAGAGAAAGCCCTAAAAAAAAAAAAATCGCGAGATCAGAGAGTAGAAGGAGTGTGAAAGGCAATCACTTGAAGAGAGAGAGAGAGAGAGAGAGAGAGTTCCTCAGAACATATCCGGAAAACCCACCAATAAAGTCGATCCAGATCAATACGAGAAGAGCAGATCCATGGAGTAGAAAAAGGGAATTTGAAAGGTAGATCAAAAAAAATTGCTGGGAAATCAGACACGTTGTTGAGTCTAGCAAGAAAAAAATATTGTAAGAAAAATGTGAAAAAGGTTCTTCTTCAGGGTTTTATACTACTATTTAGAGGATCAATTTTTTTTTTTTTTTCCTTTTTCTTTTTGGGGGAGGAGGATGGGTCTCTAGTCTAGTTGGTGAGTCGCGAGCTCTGTGGTTCGTCGGTTTTGACGGTTTGGTGACTTTGGCGTTGAGCCAGTGGAGTAATTGTCAACAACCATCAGATTTTTTATGAACCACCCTTAACCATAAAGGTCCCTTAGTTAGTAGATTTTTTTTATTCTTACGGAGATATCTCTTTTTTACTTTCAGAATCATCATCATCATCATCATCTTTTTCTCTTCCTGTAGAAACTCTTTTTACTACCTTCGAGTTTTAACTTTTTTCATATAAAAAGAAATAATAATAAACAATCAATTTCAGGTGAGGTTAATTGCACTTGATCGAATTTTTGATGTGTTGTCTTCCATTGAGAGAGTGTTTTTTCTTGACTTGTCCTCTGCTGATATCTCTTCTTTGCCTTTTTTAATATATCTTTCTTTGTAAAATTGTGAAGATAACATCACAACTGATTACAAACTTCATTTATTCATCCATGAAGATCTCTTGCTTAGTAACTGGATTTAACTTTCCTATTATGTATCTCCAAACTTGTTCAGTAATTTCACAATCAATCAGATCGGGCTCTCAATGGTAAACAAAGCCGAGAGCTGTTACATATAACTCATGCATATAAAATGGACTCTCCTCAACAGTTTTATTGCCATTACATGTTTTGGGCTTAAAAGAAAATTAAGAAAATGGACCTTCGAACGAAAACAATGGGCCCATCATCATTAAGGGCATAAAATGGGAAAATTCGAGTTTGTTTTTAGTCTTTAGTGTCTTCAGTTTCTTCCCACTTTGATTTCAACTAAAGACTTTCCACTAAACAAACTTTGAAAATGCTTTCATATTTTGGTCTTCAAGTAACACATTTTTTTCTGATATAAACTCCTGAGAATGAGACTGAGCAAAATTAGCTTTGCTAAAGTTTCCGTCCAAACAAAATCAACTACTACTAATTAATCTGTACTACATATTTGATCGCCGTTAATTATCTAACGGTTTATGCAACACTCTCACTTTATGCTCTCATGATTCTCCATTAACCAAATGATTCCTAATGTTAAGTATTTGTTTTTTCCTTAAAAATGTTCGATTGAAACATTATTATTGATTGATATTTTTATTTTCTCCCGCTTTATGCTCTCCCCTTCAATTCTCCACTTCTCTATAGCTTAACTGCCCCTTTTACTCTCAAACCCTAAGCGTAAATCCTAACTTTGCTCTTCGATTTCTCCATCTTCTTCACCACTCAGCTATGGCTCCCATCGATCCCCACTCTTTCACCGATTCCTCTCATCCTCTCACCACCCACGTCGCTCTCTCCCTTTACCTCGATTTCAACACCTCCATCATCCATGGCTCCGCTCTCCTCTCTCTCTCCTCCGCCTTCTCCGGCAACCTGTCCCTTGATTCCCGCTGCATTTCCATCGATATGGTCCTCGACCCCCAAACTCTCGAACGTCTCCCTTACACCGCCTCCGCAAACCCGGATCCAATCCGAGGCACCGAAATCGTCGTTGCCCTCTCTGGTCAGTCTTCACTGCTGCTCGTCTACTCCACTTCGCCTTCCGCCTCCGCTCTCCAGTGGCTATCTCCGCTCCAAACCTTCTCCAAAACGCATCCCTATGTCTACACGCAGTGCCAAGCCATTCACTCCAGATCCATTTTCCCTTGCCAGGACACCCCCGCCGCGAGGATCCGCTACGACGTCGTCATGAACATACCGACTTCGCTCTCCGCCGTCATGTCGGCCCGCCACGTCCGCCGTAGGCTTCCGGTTCTCGAGGAGGCCAAACATCTCGAGGCCGGGTCACTGGGGTCGTCGCTGTGGTGTGCCGAGGACAGGGTCGTGGAAGAGTTCGTAATGGAGCAGCCTATACCGCCGTACCTATTTGCGTTCGCGGTAGGCGAGTTAGGGTTTCGGGAAGTGGGGCCTAGGACTCGGGTATACGCAGAGTCTGCTGCCAGCGAAGTTCTCGATGCGGCTGCCCTGGAGTTCGCAGGAACGGAGGAGATGATCAGGCAAGGAGAGAAGCTGTTTGGCGATTACGAGTGGGAACGATTTGACTTACTGGTGCTGCCTCCGAGTTTTCCCTATGGAGGGATGGAGAATCCAAGAATGGTTTTCCTGACGCCCACTGTGATCAAAGGGGACGCCACTGGTGCTCAGGTTGTAGCCCACGAGCTCGCGCACAGCTGGACTGGGAATTTGATCACCAACATCAACAACGAACACTTCTGGTTGAATGAGGTATTGTCACTGCTCTTGTGATTTCCCAAGCTCAGCGTATGCTTCCAGATTAAAAAGAACAGGAATACAACAAGAGTATGGATTAGCGATGTGCATCCGTTTTTGGAGTGATGGGGAAACAGCTTATTGATGTGTGTAACTTGTGTATCATATTCATGGCAACAGGGATTTACAACTTACGCAGAGAGGAGAATTGTGGAGGTTGTCCAAGGGGCGGACAGAGCTACGTTGAACATTGGCATCGGTTGGAGGGGTTTAACTGATGAAATGGAACGTTTTAAAGACAACTTGGAGTGCACAAAACTGAAGAACAAACAAGAAGGTGTCGATCCAGATGATGTATATTCTCAGGTCCCATACGAAAAAGGCTTCCAATTTGTGTTTCGAATTGAACGCCAGGTTAGTTGAGTAGCCACCTTGATCCACTTTGGGTGTTTTCTTATGTACTGTTACCAATGACGGTCATCTATTTACTGGAAACCTCTCAAGGTTGGAAGGACTGCTTTTGACGAATTCCTCAAGAAATACATTGCTACTTTCAAGTTCAAGTCGATCGATACAGATACATTTCTTGAATTCCTGAAAGCAAACATCCCTGGGATAGAGAAAGAGATCAACCTACAGCTGTGGACTGAGGGCGTTGGTATACCGGAAGATGCATATGAACCAGTCTCAACCATTTACACAAAGATCATATCCCTCGCAAAAGAGTTTAAGCAAGGAAGGATGCCAAGTGAGGATGAGGTTGCTGAGTGGAACGGACAGGAGTGGGAGCTGTACTTGGAGAATCTTCCTAAATCATGTGAACCTTCTCAGGTACTCATTATACTTCCTCTAAGATAATGGCAAGTTGTTTTAGGTGCATTGAAGAGAGACACAGATTTAGCCTAACTAGCAGTCGGTTAGCTCAATGGTTAGTCTTGGAAGAGTTAGGAGATCTGTTCAACAATTTCTTAGGATTTTGTCTTGTCTTGTTTTTTGTAATCGATAGTGGAAGATTGAAAAAGGAAAGATCAGGGATCTCAGGTTCCAAAGCTATGACTAACAGCCCGTTTGATTATTGGTGAAACAGGTCATGGCCTTGGACAAGCGGTACAAACTAGCAGAATCGAAGGACTACGAAGTGAAGGTGTCGTTTCTGCAGCTTGCAATCTCATCCAAGTGCAGAGAGTACCATGGGGAAGTGCAGAAAACACTAAAAGAGGTAGGAAGGATGAAGTATCTGCGTCCACTCTTCACTGCTCTTGCACAAGCTGGTGGAACCGAAGAGAAGCAGCTGGCGAAACAGGTCTTTGCAGAAGCTCGAGAAACTTACCACCCCATAGCTCAGGGAGTGGTCGAGTCTATCCTCTCTAAGTACATCTGAACAAGACCCATCTTATTATAGCTTG
Organism: Alliaria petiolata; assembly: GCA_020283515.1. NCBI lineage: Eukaryota > Viridiplantae > Streptophyta > Magnoliopsida > Brassicales > Brassicaceae > Alliaria > Alliaria petiolata. The sequence goes on along the minus strand of JAHZTW010000001.1, from coordinate 166,478,566 downwards.
AGAGCAAGCACTTAAAAGAAAAAACAGCATTTCAATAAAACCCAATGACTTGTAATAATTGGTGCTCCGAGTCATAAACAAAAAATTGAATTGCTTTGCGGGTACATTACATTCTCTGAGATTAAGTAGAGCTTATTTAACTATGCATTACTCTCATCTTCCAACTTCTTGACATAAGCCATTAGCACCATTATAACCTCAATTGCCGGTGCTTGTAAAGTAGAGACGAGATTAATGGCCGGGCTTTGCAGAGCGCCGAGCATCTTAGCGTAGACCTCAGCGCGAGTGGGCATGGTCTCGAGAACATTGAAATTGTCGGGAGCGTAGAACTTACCTTCGAAGACGGCGCCGGCGAAGTCATTGTCCTCGAGCTTGCGTTCCTTCTGGAAACTCCGGTAGGGTTTGATGGCGGTAGGGATTTCGTCGGTTTGGACGAAGAGCCAAGCGTTCATGCCCTTCATACAAGGCTTGAGAGCTTCCCATTTGGTGCCTTCGATGGCCTTGAAGACCAAAGTGTTCTTGGCGACGATGAGCTTCGTGGTGTCTGGCAGAGTTCTCCGGAGGTCTTGAAACTGCTTGACGGTGAGGCCTTTGTAGTTGATGGCGGCGAGGAGGTGGCAGTTCTCGAGGTGGGTTTTGACGGTCTCCACGGTCTCTTCCTTTTTGGTACGAGACACGGCGGATCTGATGACCGGGAGGCGAGGGTAGTTTGGGGATGTCGAGATTCTGGGATTTAGGGTCGAGGTCCGCTTGTGGCAAAGAGGAGACAAGGAAGAAGAGAAGGAGAGAAGACCGGCTTCCATTTTTGCTCAAAGAAGATGAGGAGAAGTGTGGGGTTGAGGGAGGAGATAGCTGATTCTCAAACAAACAAACACACTCTCTCTCTCACTTTTTCTCCAAAAAAAAAAAAGATTTATTGAAGGAGGAAAACTCCTGGATAAAAAAGATTGATTGACGGAACTATTAACTCCGTCTAGTTGGACACATTTCTCTTTTAGTTTGGTTATGAACAGTATATGACATTTTGTCCTACTTTATCACATTATTCATTGTAAAATTAAAAATCCATAATAAGAACCAAAATAAATAGTTCTACACTTTTTTCTAGGGATTATGGAAGATGTGTCTTCACCATCTAACTATCACCTAACGATTTCTTGAGCATCGTCTCAAACCAGATTTCATAATTTACTCTGAGTTCATCATTTAACTGAAAGAAAGGAAGTAAAAGGGTAAAAAAAATAAAACTTTTCATTTGGCAAAATATGCTGTATGGATTCGTTGTCGTCCCTATGTTTTGTGTCTTGTGGATATGAGTTAGAGATTGTCCCAATTAGGGATATTGGAAGTAGCTTCATTCACCATCTTCACAAGAGTCACCTGCATCACCACCACCACAAACACAACACCCAGAGTATTTAGGCAAAGTCATTCACAGTTTGGCTTCTCTCTCACACACTTCTTGTCAATGATTCACAGACTAATGCATATAAGTCTTGGAAACTGACAAACTAAATCAGACTTTGGATATGCATTTGCCTATCAAGTTGCTATATAGTCTCAATGGACATGATGCGAATAAGTTCCCCTTTGACCTATGGATGGACCTTACTGCAGTATCTCGTTCTATATACGATTAGATTAAGTGGTAAGTATATAACATACCACTCTTTCCGGAACACCACGAGGCGGCATGGAAATGTTCCTCGGAGGAGGACCTCGCAGATGTGTTCTCTTATCGAATCGCCACTCTCCTATTTTGCCATATGTCAGCTCACCCTGTAATCAACAGTCGGTAATGTACTTATTTTAGAATACTTATGAAACTGATATAAGTAAAACTAACATATGNCAAAATGGGGTTTGTTAGCATTTTATACGGGGTTTTGGTCAAAAAATAAATATTAAAAAAAGAGTATTTGCCTCAAACAGCCCTATTTTAAGTTTTCAGTTCAATAATAGACCTAAACATTTTGTTAATCACTTTTAGCATTATTAGGAAGGTGTTAGACACATTTAGGAAAGCTGTCATAGCTCAATTTCGGAAGCTGTTAGACACATTTAGTAAGGCTTTCATAACTTTAATGAAAATTTAGAAAGTCGTAAAGTATACATTAGACACATTTAGGAAGACTTTCCTAACTTTAGCGAAGGCTATTTATGAACAAACGAGTTTATAGGGTTATTTTTAAAAAATAAACTTCATTTTGTGCTTTTTAAGAAAATTGACCTTAAGAAAATGGATCTCAATGTCTCACTCTTACTAACACTTGTTCAAAAATAAGGCATACAATCAATAGGGACTTTGTTGATCAGGTAAACAACAACTGAGGAATACGGTGCTTCAGACCTTCTTTATATATAATAGATAGTGTGATACTGAGATGTACTATCTCATGTATATAATATATTTTGTGCTTTTCAATACGAGTACTATGATGTTTGAAGTGATGATCAAACATATTATAGCAAACCTCGAGTTTGTTATTAGTCTTTAGTGTCTTCAGTGTCTACCCACTTTGATTTACATCTAAGAATGAGACCGAACAAAATTAGCTTTGCTAAATAGTTTCGGTCCAAACAAAATCAACTACCAGTACATATTTGATCGCCGTTTAGTCTGTTAATTATCTAACGGTTTATGCAACACTCTACACTTTATGCTTTCACGATTCTCCTCCATTAACCAAATGATTCCTAATGTAATAGTATTTGTTTTTTCCTGAAAATGTTCGATTGAACAGCAAAAGAAACATTCTTTTTATTGATATTTTTCTTTTCTCCCGCTTTATGCCCTCTCCTTCAATTCTCCACTTCTCTGCTATATCCTAACTGCTCCTTCTCCTCTCAAACCCTAAGCGTAAATCCGAACTCTACTCTTCGATTTCTCCATCTTCTTCACTCAGCTATGGCTCCCATCGATCCCCACTCTTTCACCGATTCCTCTCATCCTCTCACCACCCACGTCGCTCTCTCCCTTTACCTCGATTTCAACACCTCCATCATCCATGGCTCCGCTCTCCTCTCTCTCTCCTCCGCCTTCTCCGGCAACCTGTCCCTTGATTCCCGCTGCATTTCCATCGATATGGTCCTCGACCCCCAAACTCTCGAACGTCTCCCTTACACCGCCTCCGCAAACCCGGATCCAATCCGAGGCACCGAAATCGTCGTTGCCCTCTCTGGTCAGTCTTCACTGCTGCTCGTCTACTCCACTTCGCCTTCCGCCTCCGCTCTCCAGTGGCTATCTCCGCTCCAAACCTTCTCCAAAACGCATCCCTATGTCTACACGCAGTGCCAAGCCATTCACACCAGATCCATTTTCCCTTGCCAGGACACCCCCGCCGCGAGGATCCGCTACGACGTCGTCATGAACATACCGACTTCGCTCTCCGCCGTCATGTCGGCCCGCCACGTCCGCCGTAGGCTTCCGGTTCTCGAGGAGGCCAAACATCTCGAGGCCGGGTCACTGGGGTCGTCGCTGTGGTGTGCCGAGGACAGGGTCGTGGAAGAGTTCGTGATGGAGCAGCCTATACCGCCGTACCTATTTGCGTTCGCGGTAGGCGAGTTAGGGTTCCGGGAAGTGGGGCCCAGGACTCGGGTATACGCAGAGTCTGCTGCCAGCCAAGTTCTCGACGCGGCTGCCCTGGAGTTTGCAGGAACGGAGGAGATGATCAGGCAAGGAGAGAAGCTGTTTGGCGATTACGAGTGGGAACGATTTGACTTACTGGTGCTGCCTCCGAGTTTTCCCTATGGAGGGATGGAGAATCCAAGAATGGTTTTCCTGACGCCCACTGTGATCAAAGGGGACGCCACTGGTGCTCAGGTTGTAGCCCACGAGCTCGCGCACAGCTGGACTGGGAATTTGATCACCAACATCAACAACGAACACTTCTGGTTGAATGAGGTATTGTCACTGCTCTTGTGATTTCCCAAGCTCAGCGTATGCTTCCAGATTAAAAAGAACAGGAATACAACAAGAGTATGGATTAGCGATGTGCATCCGTTTTTGGAGTGATGGGGAAACAGCTTATTGATGTGTGTAACTTGTGTATCATATTCATGGCAACAGGGATTTACAACTTACGCAGAGAGGAGAATTGTGGAGGTTGTCCAAGGGGCGGACAGAGCTACGTTGAACATTGGCATCGGTTGGAGGGGTTTAACTGATGAAATGGAACGTTTTAAAGACAACTTGGAGTGCACAAAACTGAAGAACAAACAAGAAGGTGTCGATCCAGATGATGTATATTCTCAGGTCCCATACGAAAAAGGCTTCCAATTTGTGTTTCGAATTGAACGCCAGGTTAGTTGAGTAGCCACCTTGATCCACTTTGGGTGTTTTCTTATGTACTGTTACCAATGACGGTCATCTATTTACTGGAAACCTCTCAAGGTTGGAAGGACTGCTTTTGACGAATTCCTCAAGAAATACATTGCTACTTTCAAGTTCAAGTCGATCGATACAGATACATTTCTTGAATTCCTGAAAGCAAACATCCCTGGGATAGAGAAAGAGATCAACCTACAGCTGTGGACTGAGGGCGTTGGTATACCGGAAGATGCATATGAACCAGTCTCAACCATTTACACAAAGATCATATCCCTCGCAAAAGAGTTTAAGGAAGGAAGGTTGCCAAGTGAGGATGAGGTTGCTGAGTGGAACGGACAGGAGTGGGAGCTGTACTTGGAGAATCTTCCTAAATCATGTGAACCTTCTCAGGTACTCTTTATACTTCCTCTAAGATAATGGCAAGTTGTTTTAGGTGCATTGAAGAGAGACACAGATTTAGCCTAACTAGCAGTCGGTTAGCTCAATGGTTAGTCTTGGAAGAGTTAGGAGATCTGTTCAACAATTTCTTAGGATTTTGTCTTGTCTTGTTTTTTGTAATCGATAGTGGAAGATTGAAAAAGGAAAGATCAGGGATCTCAGGTTCCAAAGCTATGACTAACAGCCCGTTTGATTATTGGTGAAACAGGTCATGGCCTTGGACAAGCGGTACAAACTAGCAGAATCGAAGGACTACGAAGTGAAGGTGTCGTTTCTGCAGCTTGCAATCTCATCCAAGTGCAGAGAGTACCATGGGGAAGTGCAGAAAACACTAAAAGAGGTAGGAAGGATGAAGTATCTGCGTCCACTCTTCACTGCTCTTGCACAAGCTGGTGGAACCGAAGAGAAGCAGCTGGCGAAACAGGTCTTTGCAGAAGCTCGAGAAACTTACCACCCCATAGCTCAGGGAGTGGTCGAGTCTATCCTCTCTAAGTACATCTGAACAAGACCCCTCTCTTATTATAGCTTGAGAGCAAGCACTTAAAAAAAAAAAAACAGCCTTTCAATAAAACCCAATGACTTGTAATAATTGGTGCTCCGAGTCATAAACAAAAAATTGAATTGCTTTGCGGGTACATTACATTCTCTGAGATTAAAGTAGAGATTATTTAACTATGCATTACTCTCATCTTCCAACTTCTTGACATAAGCCTTTAGCACCATTATAACCTCAATTGCTGGTGCTTGTAAAGTAGAGACGAGATTAATGGCCGGGCTTTGCAGAGCGCCGAGCATCTTAGCGTAGACCTCAGCGCGAGTGGGCATGGTCTCGAGAACCTTGAAATTGTCGGGAGCGTAGAACTTACCTTCGAAGACGGCGCCGGCGAAGTCATTGTCCTCGAGCTTGCGTTCCTTCTGGAAACTCCGGTAGGGTTTGATGGCGGAAGGGATTTCGTCGGTTTGGACGAAGAGCCAAGCGTTCATTCCCTTCATACAAGGCTTGAGAGCTTCCCATTTGGTGCCTTCGATGGCCTTGAAGACCAAAGTGTTCTTGGCGACGATGAGCTTCGTTGTGTCTGGGAGAGTTCTCCGGAGGTCTTGAAACTGCTTGACGGTGAGGCCTTTGTAGTTGATGGCGGCGAGGAGGTGGCAGTTCTCGAGGTGGGTTTTGACGGTCTCCACGGTCTCTTCCTTTTTGGTACGAGACACGGCGGATCTGATGACCGGGAGGCGAGGGTAGTTTGGGGATTTCGAGATTCTGGGATTTAGGGTTGAAGTCCGCTTGTGGCAAAGAGGAGACAATGAAGAAGAGAAGGAGAGAAGACCGGCTTCCATTTTTGCTCAAAAGAAGATGAGGAGGAAGTGTGGGGTTGAGGGAGGAGATATCTGATTCAAACAATTAACACACTCTCTCTCTCTGTATTTTTTTTTTTTTTTTAAGATTTATTAAAGGAAAATTCATGGATAAAAAAGATTGATTGACGGAACTTTTAACTCCGTCTAGTTGGACACATTTCTCTTTAAGTTTGGTTATGAACAAGTATATATAACATTTTGTCACTTTATCACATTATTCATTGTAAATTTAAAAATCGATAACTAGAACCAAAAGAAATAGTTCTAAACTTTTTTCTAGGGATTATGGAAGATGTGTCTTCACCATCTAACTATTACCTAACGATTTCTTGAACATCATCTCAAACCAGATTTCATAATTTACTCTTGAGTTCATCATTTAACTGAAAGAACGGAAGTAAAAGGGTAAAAAAAAAAAAAAAACTTTTCATTTAGGCAAAATATGCTGTATGGATTCGTTGTCGTCCCTATGTTTCGTGTCTTGTGGATGTGAGTTAAAGATTGTCCCAATTAGGGATATTGGAAGTAGCTTCATTCACCATCTTCACAAGAGTCACCTGCATCACCACCACCACAAACACAACACCCAGAGTATTTAGGCAAAGTCATTCACAGTTTGGCTTCTCTCTCACACACTTCTTGTCAATGATTCACAGACTAATGCATATAAGTCTTGGAAACTGACAAACTAAATCAGACTTGGGATAAGCATTTGCCTATCAAGTTGCTATATAGTCTCAATGGACATGATGCGAATAAGTTCCCCTCTGACCTATGGATGGACCTTACTGCAGTATCTCGTTCTATATACGATTAGATTAAGTGGTAAGTATATAACATACCACGCTTTCCGGAACACCACGAGGCGGCATGGAAATGTTCCTCGGAGGAGGACCTCGCAGATGTGTTCTCTTATCGAATCGCCACTCTCCTATTTTGCCATATGTCAGCTCACCCTGTAATCAACAGTCGGTAATGTACTTATTTTAGAATACTTATGAAACTGATATAAGTAAAACTAACATATGAAGTTCTGAAGGCGGATCACGGAAACATCCTACTTTAAGGCCCTTTTGTATAAGGTTGTAACAAAACTTTGTAGTTCCACAAGCGTCTAATAAGAAATTTTATATAAACTAAGCAAAAAACGGACCACAAGATTGCATAAGTATTGAGAGTATACTTGATACAAATGACTCAAATGTAAATTCTGTTATCTAATCTATCTGCCAAGAATAAGATTAAACAATAGTGTCAAACAGAAATAACCTTCATGTTATAGTCGCATCCATAAGTGTAATGGATGATAAACTTCCCCTTGGTAGACAAATCCCACGGAGGCTGAAAGATATGGTAAGAGCACTTAGGAACATGGAGCACAGAAAAGAATTTTGTAACTTTGAAAAGACAAATCAACAAAAATAACTTCAACATGAAAAAGGATATCATTAACAGTAATCAGAACAAGGTTGATTCCTACCTGAAGCATGAAATCCTTCCGAAGTATGTGCCGCACCCCATGCAGAGCGGAGGCAATCGCGTAACCGTACCTTATCAACAGAAAATAGAAAAGGCAAGCTGTCAGTAAACAATGATGGGAATCAAAGGCGAGGAACTAATTTATAAATAGAGATTATCTGTTTCCAGTGCTAACATTTCCAACACCCATCCAAATGCCTTATCAGTATCTGGATCGTTTTTCATTGTCAGCGAGACATTCATCCATGTAGGAGCAATCTTTTCAAGTGATTCCTGCACAAGAAAGCAAATGCATGTCAACATCAATTTTAACGCANGGGCTTAGGTTTTTGGAGTTTAGTATATTATGAGAGTGAGGGCTGTACGAAAAAGGGATCGAGTAATTTGTGAATTTGGTGTGAGGAAGCAGAGAGAACTTCCAGAAAAGTCTCTCATTTTGTACTCGTTACTTGGAAATATACAAAGATTTGCCCTTTTCTCTATTGTCTTTTATTAAGTTTGAATACTACACGTAACAAACTTGGTATCAGAGCAACGAATCTGGGAAACAATGCCACCAAAACCGAATCAAGATCTGCGGATTACCGTTGAAGGATTGCAGGAGGAGATGGGCTCACTAGTCTCGGCCATTGACGGTATGAAGCAACAACAAGAAGAGATGAAGCAGAACCAACAACGTTTCTTTGACCTCATGGAGAAGCGTATGGGTGAGGACGGTGAGGCCCGAAAACGACAGAACGAGAAGTCGCCGGTGACCATGGAGCAATCCAGTCACAGCGGCACGTCGGAAGGAGACACCGAGAAAACGGAAGCCACGACGACGCAGGTGACGACCCCTAAAAAGGCTGCAACGGAAGAACCCTTGCTAGCGATTCCGTTACCACCACCGGCGAAACTATCGGAGGAGAAGAATGAACCCCTGATGCGAAAGATGCAGATTCCTCTGTTTGACGGGGAAAACGCCGAAAGCTGGGTCCTTCGGGTCGAACAATATTTTGAGCTGGGAGATCTGACTGAGGCGGACAAACTAAAAGCGGTGCGGATGTGTTTCGATGACGACGCCCTTCTCTGGTACCGGTGGGAGAGGGATCTGAACCCCTTTACGACGTGGGATCAGCTGAAGGCGTGTGTGTTGGAACAGTTTGCGGAAACCCACTATACAACCCCAGGTGAAAGATTGTTAATGTTGAGGCAAGAAGGGTCGGTGAAGGAGTATTGCCGGGAGTTCGTCGGCCTCGCCACCAACGCACCAGAGCTTTCCGAAAAGGTGTTGGAGATGGCTTTCATGATCGGACTCAAACCAAGGATCCGAGCGGGTGTCAAGATGTTTGAGCCGGGCGGATTAAAGAAGATGATGGCGATGGCCAAACAGGTGGAGGAGTGGTCCGGAATGGAGGAAGCGCCGTCGGAAGTACAGACGAATCAGACAGTACGCCACACAGATGGAAGATTCGCGAACAACAATAGACGGGGGGACCCCTGGCGAGGAAATGGGCCGAATAATTCTAGGCCCAGATCCATTAACAACCTGGAAAGCCGCACGACACCGTTTCGCCAGAATGGGAACAAAACCCTAAACAGTAACTTTCGACCTTCAAACAATCATAAGCCGCCGTATCGAAAGCTCACGCCCGCAGAAATGGCGGAGAAGAAAGCTCTCGGGTTGTGCTTTCGATGCGATGAGCGGTTCCAGAAAGGTCACCAGTGTAGGTACCGGGAGCTCCAATTGTTAGTGGTCAAAGATGATGGGACCGAGAGCGAGTATTTCTGGGATGAGGATGCAGACGAGGAAGAGCTCTCACCCGGGGTTACAGAGCTGGCGGAGCTCTCGCTGAACTCGTTGGTGGGAATCTCGTCCCCGCTCACCGTGAAAATTAAAGGGAGCTTGAATGGCGAGGACGTGATCATTCTCATCGACAGCGGCGCGTCGCACAATTTCATTGACATCGATCTAGTGCGGCGTCTCAACCTTCCCACCCAAGGAACGAAGGGGTATGGAGTGCTAGTGGGGACCGGGTTGACGGTGAAGGGAGCCGGCATATGCAGGAATGTCGTCGTCAAGGTTCAAAGCTGTGCGATTACCGCGAGCTTCTTACCTATCGAACTCGGAAGCGCCGACATTATTCTCGGGATACAATGGCTGGAGACCCTTGGGGATATGAAGGTGAACTGGAAGTTACATGTGATGAGGTTTGTGGTCCAAGGAATTACCGTGACCCTTCAAGGAGACCCAAGCTTATGCAGCTCCGCCGTATCCCTTAAAGCTCTCTGGAAGGCGTTGGAAAAGGGGGGCGAGGGAATGTTAGTGGAGTACGGTAGTCTCCAGGCGGTGGAGGAAGAGTTAGCAACACCACTTCCGGAGGACTTGCTGCCAATCTTGGAGGAGCATCAGCAGGTGTTCGCGGAACCGCATGGCTTGCCACCCTCTCGGGGCAGGGAGCACGCCATCGTTCTCGAACCAGGAACACGACCCGTGACTGTGCGTCCTTTTCGTTATCCTCAGATACAAAATGAAGAAATTGAGAGGCAGATTACGGCAATGTTGGCGGCAGGCATCATCCAGGAAAGCGGTAGCCCTTACTCAAGTCCTGTGCTGCTTGTGAAGAAGAAGGACGGTAGCTGGAGGTTTTGCGTCGACTACCTCGCTCTCAATAAAGCTACGGTGGCGGACAGCTTCCCAATACCTATGATAGATCAACTCCTGGATGAACTGCAGGGAGCGGTAATATTCTCTAAACTCTATCTGAAATCCGGATACCACCATATTCGCGTGAAGGCCGAAGATGTCCAGAAGACAGCCTTCCGCACATTTGATGGCCACTTTGAGTTCCTCGTGATGCCCTTTGGGCTCACCAATGCTCCTGCAACCTTTCAAGCCCTGATGAACGATGTCTTTCGTCCCTATCTTCGGAAATATGTGCTGGTCTTCTTTGACGACATACTGGTATATAGCAGGAGCAGGGAAGAGCACCGTGAGCACTTGAGGGTGGTATTGCAGGTTCTGTCCCAGCAGCTGCTCTTTGCCAACCGAAAGAAGTGTCAGTTCGGAAGCAAGCGTATTGAGTATCTGGGACACGTAATCTCGGCGGAAGGAGTGGCGGCTGATGCCAGTAAGGTCAGCGCTATGGTGGAGTGGAAGGAACCGCAGAACATCAGGGAGTTGAGAGGGTTTCTAGGGCTGACGGGATATTACCGGAGGTTTGTGCAAGGTTACGGGGCTATTGCACGTCCCCTCACGGACCTGCTCAAGAAGGACAACTTCAAATGGAGTGCAGAGTCCACCAAAGCTTTCAACCAGTTGAAAACCGCTATGTCGACAGTTCCAGTCTTAGTGTTGCCAGATTTCTCTGTTCTATTTGTGGTGGAGTCGGATGCGTCGGGCACATGATTAGGAGCTGTGCTGATGCAGAATCAGAGACCGTTGGCCTTCTTCAGCCAAGCTTTGACAGAGAGGCAGAGGCTTAAGTCGATTTACGAAAGGGAACTCATGGCCATAGTCTTTGCCATCCAGAAGTGGCGTCATTTTTTGCTGGGGAGAAAATTCTTGGTCAGAACAGATCAAAAGAGCCTGATGTTCCTCCTAGAGCAGAGGGAGATTAACCTTGAGTACCAGCGTTGGCTAACCAAACTGTTGGGTTTCGACTTCGACATACAATACAAGCCGGGGCTGGAGAATAAGGCCGCGGATGCTCTATCACGACGGGAGGCAGTGCCGGAGCTCTACGCTCTTACAGTGCCAGCGGCCATCCAACTAGAGGAAATCTGTAGTGAGGTGGACAAAGATACTGAGCTCCAACAGATTGTTGAGGAGTTGCGCAAAGAAGGAACCACGTACCCAGGGTACTCCTTAGTGCACGGAAGATTGTTACGGATGGGAAAGCTGGTATTACCTAAAGGATCACAGCTCGTGGGGGTGATCATGAAGGAGTTTCACGACGGAAAGATTGGAGGGCACGGGGGGGNCGCCGGCGAAGTCATTGTCCTCGAGCTTGCGTTCCTTCTGGAAACTCCGGTAGGGTTTGATGGCGGTAGGGATTTCGTCGGTTTGGACGAAGAGCCAAGCGTTCATGCCCTTCATACAAGGCTTGAGAGCTTCCCATTTGGTGCCTTCGATGGCCTTGAAGACCAAAGTGTTCTTGGCGACGATGAGCTTCGTGGTGTCTGGCAGAGTTCTCCGGAGGTCTTGAAACTGCTTGACGGTGAGGCCTTTGTAGTTGATGGCGGCGAGGAGGTGGCAGTTCTCGAGGTGGGTTTTGACGGTCTCCACGGTCTCTTCCTTTTTGGTACGAGACACGGCGGATCTGATGACCGGGAGGCGAGGGTAGTTTGGGGATGTCGAGATTCTGGGATTTAGGGTCGAGGTCCGCTTGTGGCAAAGAGGAGACAAGGAAGAAGAGAAGGAGAGAAGACCGGCTTCCATTTTTGCTCAAAGAAGATGAGGAGAAGTGTGGGGTTGAGGGAGGAGATAGCTGATTCTCAAACAAACAAACACACTCTCTCTCTCACTTTTTCTCCAAAAAAAAAAAAGATTTATTGAAGGAGGAAAACTCCTGGATAAAAAAGATTGATTGACGGAACTATTAACTCCGTCTAGTTGGACACATTTCTCTTTTAGTTTGGTTATGAACAGTATATGACATTTTGTCCTACTTTATCACATTATTCATTGTAAAATTAAAAATCCATAATAAGAACCAAAATAAATAGTTCTACACTTTTTTCTAGGGATTATGGAAGATGTGTCTTCACCATCTAACTATCACCTAACGATTTCTTGAGCATCGTCTCAAACCAGATTTCATAATTTACTCTGAGTTCATCATTTAACTGAAAGAAAGGAAGTAAAAGGGTAAAAAAAATAAAACTTTTCATTTGGCAAAATATGCTGTATGGATTCGTTGTCGTCCCTATGTTTTGTGTCTTGTGGATATGAGTTAGAGATTGTCCCAATTAGGGATATTGGAAGTAGCTTCATTCACCATCTTCACAAGAGTCACCTGCATCACCACCACCACAAACACAACACCCAGAGTATTTAGGCAAAGTCATTCACAGTTTGGCTTCTCTCTCACACACTTCTTGTCAATGATTCACAGACTAATGCATATAAGTCTTGGAAACTGACAAACTAAATCAGACTTTGGATATGCATTTGCCTATCAAGTTGCTATATAGTCTCAATGGACATGATGCGAATAAGTTCCCCTTTGACCTATGGATGGACCTTACTGCAGTATCTCGTTCTATATACGATTAGATTAAGTGGTAAGTATATAACATACCACTCTTTCCGGAACACCACGAGGCGGCATGGAAATGTTCCTCGGAGGAGGACCTCGCAGATGTGTTCTCTTATCGAATCGCCACTCTCCTATTTTGCCATATGTCAGCTCACCCTGTAATCAACAGTCGGTAATGTACTTATTTTAGAATACTTATGAAACTGATATAAGTAAAACTAACATATGAAGTTCTGAAGGCGGATCACGGAAACATCCTACTTTAAGGCCCTTTTGTATAAGGTTGTAACAAAACTTTGTAGTTCCACAAGCGTCTAATAAGAAATTTTATATAAACTAAGCAAAAAACGGACCACAAGATTGCATAAGTATTGAGAGTATACTTGATACAAATGACTCAAATGTAAATTCTGTTATCTAATCTATCTGCCAAGAATAAGATTAAACAATAGTGTCAAACAGAAATAACCTTCATGTTATAGTCGCATCCATAAGTGTAATGGATGATAAACTTCCCCTTGGTAGACAAATCCCACGGAGGCTGAAAGATATGGTAAGAGCACTTAGGAACATGGAGCACAGAAAAGAATTTTGTAACTTTGAAAAGACAAATCAACAAAAATAACTTCAACATGAAAAAGGATATCATTAACAGTAATCAGAACAAGGTTGATTCCTACCTGAAGCATGAAATCCTTCCGAAGTATGTGCCGCACCCCATGCAGAGCGGAGGCAATCGCGTAACCGTACCTTATCAACAGAAAATAGAAAAGGCAAGCTGTCAGTAAACAATGATGGGAATCAAAGGCGAGGAACTAATTTATAAATAGAGATTATCTGTTTCCAGTGCTAACATTTCCATCACCCATCCAAATGCCTTATCAGTATCTGGATCGTTTTTCATTGTCAGCGAGACATTCATCCATGTAGGAGCAATCTTTTCAAGTGATTCCTGCACAAGAAAGCAAATGCATGTCAACATCAATTTTAACGCATAAACAGAACAAACTAGATAGTCCTGGACACCAACATCACATCTAACTAAACCCCTCTAGAAATCTTTGGGGGTTCAAGTCATGCAAATCATTATAGCACAGATAATCAATCTCACCTTGCTTATGATAACAGGAGAATTGCCAATGGGGTCGATATTTGTAACCGGACCCATCTCCGCTGGATAGTACTTTCTGACTATGTTTTCGTACTTTTCCGGTGTAATATAGAAAAACGGAAAAGCGGCCGGGTATCCTCCAACAGCCAAATTGGGTAGGGGGTTAACAAATATATGATCAGGCTCTGCCATCAGCACATAGCTGCACCAACATTAAAGATGCATGAGGTTTAGCAAACAGTAAAACTGCTTGTTGGAAGGAGAGGAGACAGGACTTACTCTTCCTTTATGGTAGCTCTTTCAAGCCATTGCACAAACGCCCATGGTCTATTCAAGACAACATACCCCTAGATACAAAAGAGTGGTTTCGATTGTAAAATAAGCACAAAATGCAGACCAAGCGAAGAGAGGGAATACAAAAAATTCTCACCCGATCAAGACCTGGGGGAAGAGGATCAACCACGAATGTGGGTATTTCGTCCATCAAGTTATCGGGACTACCCGAATGCAAAATGCGGGTAAAGCCTCCCATATCAGAACCAGGGAGAGCTTTCTTCTGGTTATACCAATAATACATAATACGACACTGCCATTTGTTATAAGGAGCATCTGTGGCTGTTAAGGCAACATGGAAGGGTGGTGCTGGAGAGTTCTTGGCCTTTCTGTGAGGCATCTGAACGACAGGATCTAGACGTGGACTTCCATCTGGATTACTCACTCCAGATCTGTTGTGGACTATAAGGGTCAGAAGATTATATGTGACAACAAAGAACCCAAAACCCAACAGAAACAGAAGCAGTGTCGATGCTTTTCCCATTGGTTTATTCTCGCGATCAAAACTCGAAATTTTACAAAGCAAGCTTATGCTCAGATATTGGTGATTGATTATCAGCACGAATTCACCATATACATGGAAGTGGACCCCCTCCACTCGCAAATTCCTTCCTGCAAATACATTCAAGGAACGAAAAAAAGTGAATCGTAAGAAGCAAAGCTAATGCGGATTGAGAACCACGCTAAGATCCAGCAGCAAAAAAAAAAAAAAATCTCTCGAGTTTATGAGAATCAATCGAGGAAAAGAGTAAACGGGACGAAATCGGCAAAGTTCCAGAACGCATCAATTTGACCCAAACAACAGCAATTGAAAAAGCTCATCAAATTATACGGAAAGAAAAAAAGCTAAAAGATCTGAAGAAGCAGAAACCCGGAAGCCAATTTCGGAGTATGAGATAAGAAAGGGAGTAAAATTTGAAGCTTACAGGTTCGTAGAGATACCCAAAGAGGAGAAAAAAAGGGGAGTCGCCGGGAAAGAATAAGCGATCGGAGGAGTAATTAATGCGAAGCGGAGTTGACTAACGGCGCATCATTAACGATTTATTTTGCTTACACATGACAAAATGGTGTTAGGATCGTGCCAACGAAAACAATTGTGACAAAAAAAATTATTGTCGATGGACAAAAGCAATTAAAATAGAGAACCTGTTAAAATAAAATGAGTCTGAACAAGTGCAGGTGTGTGTGTATGCACTATGCAGGCACGTCTTTGGGAAAAACAACTTTAAAACATTACTCAAAAATCATGAACAAATGAACATTCACACGGATAAACAGAAGAACTGGAGTTTTAGTGTCGTCGTTCCAAGTTACAACATGCACGAACTCTAAAGATTAATATGGCCTATGGTTTGCTTTGATTTTACAGCCTATTTCTCTGTGTCATCACATCTCAATGCTTTATTAAGTACTTTCGGAAACGTGCTCCTCGCTATCGAACTCGTCTGCATCTGATTGTAGCTATCACTTTACGCTTTTCACTGAAAGTATGCGTTACAAAGACACTTGATTCGGTTTGATACAACTTTTCAATGTATTTTGATTTCGTGAAAATGTCTTCACTATTCATTCAGTAAGCTAACATTCTACATAAGAATCAAATATATGGAACCGCCAATTTTCCAAATCACAAAGAAGTACTATATGAGTTAAAACTCAGAAAAAAATATCCTCAGTGATCATATAAAAAGCGGAAACAAAGTAGTAAAACAAAAAAAAAATCGTAACTTGGTTCGAAGAAGAAAATCTCCTTCCCATACAAAATTTATTCCAACAAGAAAAAACTTATCCTCGAAATGATAAATCTTCCCTTGCTCCTCTCTAGTTTTATGGCAAAAGATTTCATCAACATCTTTGTTTTTAAGTCTGAAACTGCAATAAATCGAGAAAAAAAAGAAAAATAAAAGCCGAAGCTTAATGGTGGTGACTGGTGATTAGTACTTAGCCGCTTCCAGATCCGTACTTCTTGCCGAGAAGAAGTAACTGCAGCTTATCGTAGCCGGAAAGCACACCAGCACCTGCAATGGCACGAAGGATGTTGGCACCAGCACCCTTGAACAGAGACTTGGCTCCTTCCTTCTTGAGGATCTGTTGGAAGGCATCCATCGAACTCTTGTACTTGACGGCTTCACCTGATGTCATCATCATTCTTCTACGGACCGTGTCAATCGGGTAGGATGCAAGACCCGCACCATTGGTGATGAGCCATCCAAGAGCAAAGCTAGCAAAGAAGCTGTCCTGAAATGTCCATAACGGAAAGAGAGATAAAAAAAACATTAGAAACAAACAAAGCAGGATAGAATCTCTGATTTCAACAATTTATTAACATTAGATAGATAGATCACAAACAGACCTGCATGTCTCCAGGGAGAAGAGGCTTCAAAGAGTCGTACAGTCCGAAGTAGAGACCACGGTAGACAATGATACCAACACAGGAGATGTTTAATCCACGGTAAAGTCCAGCAATACCATCCGACTTGAGGGTCTTCTTGTAGACATCAACAAGACCATTGAACTGCCTTTCACCTCCCTTCTTGGCAGCCTTAGAGTCATTGGCAAGACGGGTACGTGCATAGTCAAGAGAGTACACAAAGAGAAGGGAAGAGGCACCAGCAGCACCTCCAGATGCCAAGTTACCAGCAAACCACTTCCAGTAGCCATCCTTGTCTTTCTTGAAGTTGAAAAGCCTCTTGAAGTAATCTTTGAATGCAAAGTTCAAGGCCTAGCAATAAGAGATATATATATCAGTAACCAAAGCATCATACAGTAGTTCACATTTAAACGAGCAACAAAGTGAAACTTAACCAACCTGAGTGGGGAAATAACGGATAACATTGGCTGTGTTTCCTCTCCACAAAGAACCAAAACCCTCATCCTTAATTGTCCTGCCGAAACAGTCACCAATACCCTTGTAGGGCTCAGAGAGCCTGCCAGCCTTGAGCATCTCATCCTGGTTTTGAATCAAAAGCTTGACTCGCTCAATGGGGGCAGCAGCGGTCTTTGACACAGCAGCGGAAACACCACCCATCAGGAAATCAATAGCAAAGCTAGTGAACCCTTTCTCTCCTGGAGCTTGGACAAACACAGGAGAAGCAGTTGTTGGAATCAAAGATGTGGCCGCAAGAGGATACTGAAATGCAGCATTCGAGTAGTTTCCATATGTTGCACGCCTTTGGTATGTGGCAGGCCTCTGGAAAGCCGAAGCATAAATGTCCTGGGAAACACTCGAACGCATGAGTTGGCCAGAAGCCTTCTGCAGGATCGTTGGGTGCTGAGTCTGTTCAACCATTCTGACCTCTGCAAAAGTAAACAAACCTCAGTTAACAACAAGACATGGATTATGTTGTGAACTGCAGCAAAAGCATTTGTGCATAAACATAAGAGGCTACGGGTGAAAACAAAAAATGTGTACACACAAACTAATGAAAAAAACTCGATCGAAAACATTGGATTGGTATTACTAATAAATAATCTATACAAATAAGACTTTCACGTATGAGCTCTAAATGAGATCTGGTGATATCTCGATCCAATATTTACACAGTGACGCAGAAACAAAAAGACGATCATATTCAGAAGCAGAAAGCTAACGCTAACGAGGTCCGCACAACAGATCCATACCTCAGTGACAGAATGGCATAAAATATACGCAGCAGAAACGAATCATTTCGAACTTTACAGAAGCAGATCGAAGAAACATAAAACAGATCTATCCTATCAAAACACTCAGCCCGAGATCTAGATTTGATACGCATGAAAAACCATCAGATCTACAAAACGAAACTATATCATTTTACCTTGCTGGCGATATATAAGACTGTGAAACAGATCAATAGAATAAGATGAACAAATGGGAGAAACAGCCGAGATTTAAAGCGCTAACAGATCTGAGAGAGCCCTAAACTTACCCAAGGGAATCGATGGCTAAGCGAAATTCAAGGAGCGAGATTCTTCGCCCTTTCTTGTCGGAGGTGAGCGAAGAAGAAGAATGAGAGAAGTTTCTTTGTGGCGAAGAGGCGAGTCCTTTTTGTTGGCCTTTTATTGGCTCGAGAAATAGGGCCGCAAGTAGTGAAAAGCAAGAATCAGGTGTAACGCACCCTTACGCGCTCAAAACCCGTAGGTCCGTTAGATCATCGAGATTGGAATATAGATGAATTTATAGCCGTCGATTATGATTACCAAAGGAAGTAATATGTTTTAATATGGAAATGTACGACTCTTTTATTGACCCTAGATCTTGCCAGCTTTTTTTACGCCGGAAATCTGGAATGTTATTGGCAATTGCCGGATTTATTAGTCAACTGTCTACACGGTGACGTTTAAGCATTTTTCTATGATGTATTTTAGTTTTGATAACAAAATAATAATAATAACATTGACAACACAAAAGTATAGTCCACCCAATAAACTCTAGTTCCCATACCGAATCGAGAAAGGCGGTTGTGATGGGACGCTCCATCCAATCAGGACTGTGCATCCGATCTATTGTTTGATCGCGTGTTGGAATAGTAACGTCCGTTATCGAGATGTGTGTGGCCGATAAGATTTTTGATCGAGACCACGTGCTTGTGGATTAGGCCATGTTTTCGTGTGAATGTAATGAGTATAAGGCTATGTGCGTGTGTGATTGTATACTATCGGGCTATGGCTATTTCTTACTATACTAGTATGTGTGCGGAAATTACTTTCTTTGCTGAATATTTTGAGCAAGGCTCTAATACAACTGAAGTGTTTGTTGCGTGAGACTTAAAAGAGCACGGGTGTACGACTAATTTTTTTTTTTTGGGAGATTTGAAGTTTTCACAAGACGGTACTTTGATCTTCGAGCATTCAGAATATGTTAACTTTTGTTTTAGCTAATATCGATATTATGCTCGCTTTCAACTGCGTTTAACTTCTTAAAAAGATTTCAAATCCGAATATTTTGAAAGAAAAAAAAACAATTTACGAAGATCAACCTGGAAGCATCACGAGCCAAAACTATTTTCGGATCAGAATGCTTCAATGTTCCACTGTTAATATTTGGTTCGGTTATTTAGAGATGGCAAAAAGAATAAAATATCTCTGCTTTGCGCCTGACATTTGTGGAGATTAATGGTAAACCATTCAAAGTACTTGGTTTAATAATCGTTGTCTCGTTGATATTAAAACCAAAGTTATAAATTTTTATCTTTTCAGCGGGTAAAAAAATGGCCATGGTTTCACCTTTCGAACCGGGTCGTTTAGAATTTAGAACCCAGATAAAAGCGACCGGCGAACCGATCGATACTTTCTTTCTTCAAGGCTCGAGGGGGTTAGGCTTGCCGAGAAGAAAACCCTAACCTTTCGACTTGTCGTTGCTTCTTCTCTGCTCTTGGTCAATTGTCATCAAATCCCCAATCGACAGACGACGAGGCCCACCCTCGTTGCAGGATAACCCTAACATTCAGATACACTTTCCCAGCCTCCTTCGATTCGTATAATATAATGTACGGCGATGCGATGCATCAGCTCCCACCGGTACAAAATCAACACCTAGTGGGCGCCGGCGCCGATTTGCACAGGGGTTCACCGATGCATCCCCCGCCGATGATGCGGCAGCCCTCAGCTTCGTCCACTAATATCAATCCCGACTACCACCATTCCGCAGCCCCGAATCCCTTCGACTGTAAGTAGAAGTAGTAGCAGTAGTATCTGTTCGAAAAGACTTGAGCTTTTGTTTTCAATCAGCGATGACTGTGTGATCTGATGTATATTGTCTGATGTTGCAGCACATGTTGACAATTTTGGTGCGAAACGAATGAGAAAGCATACACAGAGAAGGGCTGTCGATTACACGAGTACCGTTGTGAGATATATTCAGGTTATGTATTCCCATCGGATGTCGCAGTGTTTCTTCGTTAGACCCCCTTTTTTTACTTATCGATATCTATACTCATATCCTATTCTTCCCCAGTTAAATTCCCCGGTCCCTTTTAGTCAATAGATAGCATTGTCTTTACGTCTTGCAACCGATTTGGATATGTGGTTTCGCTAGCTCACACTTTACGTGGAAACAAAAGTTCAGTGTGTATTAACTCCATATATGTTCTTGTTCAGGCTCGTACATGGCAGCGAGACTCAAGGGATAGGACCTCTTTGCAACCAACCCCAGCTGCAGCAGTTGATGTTGGATTTCTTTTGTTTTCTGGATTATGCAATAGTTTCTTACTTTCTTTATCTTAGGACTACTATTTCCAGTATTTGAATAACTTAGTGCTCTACCTTTTTGTATCAATGTTTCAGATGCTTCCCCCAGTTGCCTATTCAGATAATCCTTCTACAAGCTTTGCTGCAAAGTTTGTTCACACATCACTAAACAAGAACCGTTGTTCAATCAACTGTGTATTGGTATATCCCTCCAACAGCTCGCTGAATTTTATTCTTCTCTGTTTGCCATGCTTTTCTATGGAAGAAAGCAACGTTATTCTTTTCTTTTTTTAAATCTGCTATGCCAAATTAATGCGATCATTGCTGATTGTGGTTTCTTGTATTTAGTGGACACCTTCGGGAAGACGTCTTATCACAGGATCCCAAAGTGGGGAGTTTACTCTTTGGAATGGGCTATCTTTCAATTTTGAAATGATTCTTCAGGTTCACCTTTCAGATTGTGTATATTAATCTTTCGGGACTTCTGTTTTGTTTCCTCTGTAAATGTTGCTCCTGTTATTGACTGTTGAAATCTGCTTTCAATAACAGGCACATGATCAACCTATAAGGTCAATGATATGGAGCCACAATGACAGTTATATGGTTTCTGGTGATGATGGAGGCACGATAAAGTATTTTTTTCTTTTCTTTCAACCCCTAATTTGTGCCATTTAAATGAGAAGCTCAGAATGTTTCGAATTTGGTTTCTGCTGTGACAATAAGCACTTGTCTCTTATGTACCAGGTATTGGCAGAACAATATGAACAATGTGAAAGCCAATAGAACTGCTCACAAGGAATCCATTCGTGGTTTAAGGTAAAAAGTTTGATATGTTAAATTGCATTAATTGAAGTTCTTCAAATTTTAACATTGTGTATCAAACAGTTTCTGTAAAACAGATTTGAAGTTTTGCTCGTGTTCTGATGATAAAACTGTTAAAGTTTGGGATTTTGCCAAGTGCCAAGAAGAAAGTTCATTAACCGGTAATGTGATTTGAACAGATTGGCGGCGTAGTCGCTTGCTCTTCTATTACTAATTCAGAGGCCATTCGAGATGTGTTTTAGTTGTATGTTATTAGAATTAGACCCTTAGGCTACATAGAAAAAGGTGTTATAAGATTCGGTTTGGTGTCACGCCATGTAAAAAGTAGTTGATTTTGGAGGCTCTAAATTGGTGCTTAAGACAAGTTTCCTATCCTTTTGAAGGCATGCTTTCATTGTTTTTTTTCATATTTGTATGTTCTGAAAATTATTGAAATGACCAAAGGGTTCTCTATATTTTGAACTCAGGCAGGCCATGGTTGGGATGTCAAGTGCGTTGACTGGCACCCCACAAAGTCCCTAATAGTTTCTGGTACATCATTTTTAGACTTTTGATTTTAAATAATGCTATAAGAAGGAAACAGTTTTATACTTCAGAGCTTCTCTCTATGACTTATCAATAAATTAAAAATCGTTTTAATTTGTGTTATCAGGTGGAAAGGACAACCTTGTCAAACTCTGGGATGCTAGTACTGAGAGAGAGCTTTGCTCACTGTAAGTGATACAAAACGTAATCTGTATCCCGTTAATAATCTCAAGCTCAAAGCTTTGACGAATTTGATGGCGTATTCTCACTTTTGCAGCCATGGTCACAAAAATATGGTGCTTAGTGTGAAGTGGAACCAAAATGGCAATTGGCTTTTGACAGCCTCGAAAGATCAAATAATCAATGTAACGGTCACTTTATTTATTGATTTGTAAGCAAGATTTTTTCTCTGCATTATGGAAGCATTTGTATGACACCTATGCTTGTAATCTGCAGCTGTATGATATAAGGACTATGAAGGAGCTTGAATCCTTCCGTGGACACAAGAAAGATGTAACATGTAAGCTGTCAAATTCTGTTATGATCATGTCTTCAAACACATGAAAGAAGAAAAAGTGCCCGTATAAATTGTTTTTCTGTACATTAGCTATTATACCCATTCTTTTGTTATTATCTCATGAGTTATCATTTGGTTTCTTCGACATTTCTTATTTGTAACTATTTCTTATCAAAAGTTGTCGAACTCTTCTACAGCTCTGGCGTGGCATCCCTTCCATGAAGAATACTTTGTCAGTGGGAGCTCTGACGGATCAATTTGTCATTGGATTGTGGGGTAGGTACTGCTGTGAAGCAATATGCTATCATATTTATTCGTTCATGCTGCTATTGCTTTAATCACTTATAAGGATTTGTCATATGATGTTTCCTGTCAACATTTTTATACAGTCATGACGCATGGGTAGATACACATGCTACTAGGATCTAGCTCTACCTTTCATTTTTATACATGCTACTAGGATCTAGCTCTACCTTTAATTTTATGGTTTTGTTTGAGGAGTGTCTAATTATGAAACTAATCTTTATTTTCAGGCATGAAAGCCCGCAGATTGAAATCCCAAATGCTCATGATAACAGTGTTTGGGATCTTTCATGGCACCCTATTGGATATCTTCTTTGCAGGTAGGAAAAATTACGATAATCTGGTGCTAGAGTTCTTGAACTGTCTTAGTTGAGGATGGTCTGTGGTATGCTATGTTCTTGACTAAATAATGCTTCAGATATTGATATCTTACCCTAATATCTGCAGTGGGAGCAATGATCACACAACCAAGTTTTGGTGCCGAAACAGACCTGCAGATAAAGATGTCCTTACGATGCAGAACCAAGGTTTTCTTTGGGCTATTAATATCTGATTTTTTTCTTAGTAGGCAAGAGTGTGGGTAGTGCATATTATTATGCCCTTGTCCATATGAGTAGATAGTAAGTATATTGGTGATAGGCTTAACTGGTCCGGCTCGTACTTTCAAGCTGTATTATTGTTTTTATTTTTTTATTTGTTATGAAGGAATTGAAGCTGTAATTTGTGTGTATTAATGAGTTTAATTCGTGTCAGGCTATAATGAACAAGGTTTTGGCAATCGCCTGCCTGATAGTTTCCAACCATCTGAGGCATCGGCAACTCCTGGAGCATTATTTGTTCCTGGGCTGACACGGACTGAGGGGACCATCCCAGGAATCGGAATAGCAATGCCATTCGATGGATCCTCCCAGGGGGAACATAAACAGGCTCTAGGGGCTCCTCCGCTGCCACCTGGTCCCCACCCATCGCTTCTTGGAAATAGCCAGCAGCAAGGGTATCAGCAACAACAACACCACCAAGGTCATCCTCAGCAAATGCCTCCTATGGCTCATCTTCAGCTACCACCACCATCTCATATGCCGTTGCACCCTCATCCTCATCATCCGCGGCCTATGCAAATGCCTCCTCACGGTCACATGCCACCTTCCTCGATGCCTATGCCTCATCAGATGCCCGGATCAATGGTATGGCTCTCTCAGATCTCTTGTGATTCGACCACAACTTAAGCCTGTCCTCTTTGTTTTAGTGATATTTGTGTGTTTCATACTATTCTAGTGATTTTGGGGAGGTAAAAGGTACTTAAAATGATTTTACTTTAACCTAATCTTTTCACTTGTGGTTGGAGCAGGGAATGCAAGGGGGCATGAATCCTCAGATGTCGCAAAGTCATTATATGGGTGCTCCTCCTTCGGGAGTATTTCAAGGACCACCAAGCAGTGGTGGACCCCAAATGTATCCACAACAAGGACGTGGTTTCAACCGTCCACAAATGATGCCAGGCTACAACAACCCTTTCCAACAGGTGTGCCGTCTTCTACTGAGTATTTTAGTATACCCATTACAGTTCCGTCAATTCGTTGGCTAATCCATTTTCTTTGTTTTACTTTGTGAAGCAGCAGCAGCCACAACCGCCTTTACCTTCAGGCCCTCCACCGAACACCAATCAGCAGCATCAGTAGACCACCCTTGTGACAGTACATATTCTGTTTGTAGACTTGGCCAATTCTTACAAGGAGTTTGTTCCAAGATGATTTAACGCTGTGAAATGGCTTTACTGTTTTGGCTTAACAAGTTACTACTGTACGGAAGTTTTAGTTACTTCACATGTCAAAACCTCCAGTTTGGTTTCGTTAACAAGCTTCTTAAGGAAAACTATCTTGTTTTTTTTTTTTTCCGAATAAAGATTGATATGTTTTATGTTTTCATCCAAAATTAGTCTTTACTCTTTTGTTTGAAATGTTCTCTGGTTAAATTTAGTCATTGATAACGTAAACTTTTAAAATATTTACAGAATAGTTTAAACCGGATTGAATTTTAAAAAGAAAGGAGAAAGATAAGACCTAAAAAGAATTGCACGCAATCACAAACGCTACATAGATGAATCGCAGTTGCGGTACGATGGGATAAAAGAAGTGCCATCTTCTGGACGGCGGCCAGAGTGTTGGGTAGCCCTTTGGATGCTCAATTCTTTACTTTTTAGTCACAAGTCAAAAACTGGTGATCACAAAATGAATTGTAGTACTTGATAAAGTAACAAGGACAATAGGAATCATGTATACATAGTAGCAAATAAATGAACAAAACGTTAAATTACATACTCTGTTTTATTTCCCCCGCTAAGATACCACAGTTAGGTTTGCACCAAATGTATTTCGAAATTAGTCACAGAAACAAAACCATTGGAATTTGACGAAACTATTCCTGATTTGGATTTGGAGTTTTTGCTTTGGACGACTCTTGCCGTTTTTTCACAAAAAGCCTGCTCATATCTTCTGTGGCAACATTGCTCCTGCAGATATATATACATACTCTCACGTTATGCCATCATAATTCATAAGTGCTTTAAAAAAAGAAGATATTGGCATCTAATTTCGCAAGTAGTTTCTAATGAAGATGTCCCGAGTGTCTAACAATTCTCAACTGTCTAAAACACCTCTCATGCGCAGAATCCCATTTCAGGGCGTATTTGTTCTTTCCTAAACAGCTTTGAATGATGGTTAACAACACTCATAGCCTTCTCTCAATAGTTTAGTAGGTTTGACTGTTTGAGAAACAAAAGTGAAAATAGAGATGAAAGAAGCCATATAATTATCGACAAACCTTCCTTTGAGCTGAGGAGGCACGAGCACATTACTCAAAGTTTCTGGAATATTCTTGGAATGAGGCAAATTTCCTCTTGGTAGCTTGGAGCGACGAGGAAGAGAAGAAGATTTGCCAATCAAGTCTCTTTTCCGTAATGCACTCTCGGCCATTGCAGCTGCAACAACGGAAGCATGGTCACCGCCGCTCACTGCTTGTGTCAGCCTCGGTGACTCCAGAAGAAGCAAAGCATCTGGTAGCTGAGGAAGTTCTTCACTCTCTTCCTCCTCATTTAAACAAGATCTCCTACACACGCACACAAAAAAAACACAAAGGTTCAACAAAGACTTAACCAACTTGGACTGTAGATCTTGAGTGAGATCGGAATCAACTAAAAGAATTCACTTTTGGAAACCTAGGAAAATATCATATTCTTGTACACACTCATCTATAAGCAAACGCAGGGAAAAAAGAAAAAAAAACTCTGCTGAGAAACTAAGCTATATGAATCAAATCGTCATAGGTGTTTTCGGTTGGTTCCAGAAAACTCTAGCTACATAATCTAGAGCGCAAATATGAAACAGATTAATTCATCGAAAATCCAAGAAACCCTAAAATCACTCACTGTGTATTTGGACGAAAAGATGGAGTTGCAGAGGGCTTTTGTTGCGGCTGTGGCAGTGATTCCTTCTGATCGGCGGCTAAGACATCGTCGTCGGATGAAGAATCGTCGTAGTCTACCAGTGACATATCTTCTCCCACCTTCGTTTGCGCTTTCTTCCTTAAAACGGTGTCGCTCGAGACGTCGTGCTGGTAAAGAAGTAAGAAGGAGGGGTCTAAGAATTATATTAATTGTGTATATATTATGCTGTAAGAATTAACAACTAATAATAATTGTTTTTATATACGATTTTTACACAACAACGACAATAACACAAAATATATATTCGAAAAGGCAAATATCGTATGTTGTTGATTCTCTCTTGTACACTTAACCAAATAACAATATCCCTTGTTTTATATTGGTCCTTGTGCAATTAATCAAATGAAATTGAGTGAAACAAACAAGTGTAGAAGAAAAAAAAAAAAGGAAAGAAGATTTTGATAGATGATACAAATGTGAGTGTGACCGGCTCTCCAACAAGAAACATTGGGAAGGTATGAAGTAAGTATATACAGGTTTCAAAACCCCACCCCACTCATCTCAAGCTGCTCTGCTTGTTCCAGCTGGGTAGAGATCGTTCCGAATTAATGCTGAGATCGTTCAACAGAGTAGTACTATTGCATGATTTCAAAGGGCCTATGCTAAATCCCCTTAACCCTGGAGACCGTTGCTGGTATGCACTTGCCCTACTGTTACTACTGATGCCCACCCTCACTTTGCTTGGTGCTTCACTCATTACCGAACTGCTCAGGCACAGCTTGTTCTTATACGGCGAGTAACTCTCTGACTGTGTGTCGAAACTTCTCGGTCTTATCCTTGGGGAGCTCAAAGATCTTGACTTTGCCTTCGCTGACTCTGTTGCAACCATATACGTTGGTGTAGTGACCGCCCCCGCTGCGGGGTTCTGCTGTTCCTCTTCGCTTATCGAAGCTTGTCTTCTATGGTTTTTATTCCCCATTCTTCTCGGCGACGAGTTCCTCGGAGTTCTATTCATAGTTTCGTCTTTAGGTCTCGTTTTCAAAGACAAGTCGAGATCTTCGAGCTCCTTGCTCTTGGTTCGTTGTGTATCTACCCATTCGTCTAGCCAATACTTCCATTTCGTGTTACTCCGTTTCTGGTATGACTCCGCGGATTTCTGGATGTTGGTTCACAAAAGAAACAGTTTTTTTTTTTCAGGTCACTACGAAACTTGTAATGCAATATAAAAAAAAAATGTCAGAATCAAAATACCCTGTGGGTGACTGCGTATTCTTTTATCCTTTCTCTTCTTAGCGAAGCTTCTTTCTTGCTCATAACCACAGCTTTAGCCTCTTCCTTTGTTAAAAGACTATCGTCCCATCTCTTCGGACCGTTTGTCTCCACCTGAAAACGTTATATTAATAAAAAGTGCTGCACCGGTTCCAAAGAGTTAACCTTTTATTGAATCCAGATTACGTGCCTTGAGTATGTTATCGCTGAATATCTGAAATTTATTGTCCTCTTCATAATCTCTGTGAGCACCTCCGGGGATTTGTGTTCTCTTGCCGCAGACCTGTGACTGAATGTTCACAACAGATTGCAAGCATTTTAGTGTAGTCATTGCTTGGCGTCTCACCGCACGACCTCTGATGTATGCTTGGAGCTTCACTATTCCCTTCAACGCACGTAGAGCTTTCCTTGCCTGCAATGAATTTCAAAAACATTATCAGCATGTCATCTGAATGCCAAACCGAAAGATAGACAATTGGCTTTAAAAGATGGTTACACCATAGAAGAGACTTAATCAACCACAGATGTTTCTAACTCTAAACCACTGCGCAACCAAAGATGTTAAGACTCATCCAGAATCCTCAACTCTCTAGCTAACCTACTCAACTATAATTCTAAGCGGCAACACAGTTACAAGGTAATTACATCAACTCCAGTACTAGTAGACTAACACAAGGATTTCATGAAAATGAGTCATTCTATTCAGGAATCGCATAAGACAAAAGGTTGCAGAATCTTACAAGATGACCCCGAAAAGCTGTCTGAATCCGAGTAGCAGCAAGAACTTCTTCCTCTCTAGTTAGTAACATTTGATATTGGGCTACCAGATCAGCAGTTTCTGGGGATACTGTTGAACCTTCTAACTTTTCTATGGAATACAAGATACTTGGCTGATCTGGTAACTGTCGACTACAAGATACTTGGCTGATCTCACCCACATCTGACACACTTTCCTCCTTTTGTTCCTCGTGCGATTCGTTTCTTGTCCCGTTCTCTGGAGGTGCTGTAATGGAAGGTAATCTCTTCTTAACCTTAAGCTTCCAAAATGTCCATCTTCTTCTCTTCTCTTTCTGCAGAGAATAATACATTAACAACGAATGAAACAAGAAGCAGAAACCGTCACCTGCAGAAGAATGAAAATTTTCTATTTTTCTTCACCTTTTCTGAGTTAGCTTCTGAAATAAAAATCCTTTTCAATATAGTGAACAAGCCTTTCTTCTTTGCCATTGTTGCACAACCATCACCTGATAAATTTCTCTGAAAAATTTCTCCAACAATCAGTCAACCAAATCTGAACAATTATCGAACTAAATATTCAAACAATGAGCAAATCAAATCAAATCAAATCACTATCATATTGCCTGGAACCCTTAAAGGTGCAAATCTCTCAGAACCATTTTGCTGAAAACCAAAGATTTCACGAATCATCCTCCAGATCAATAGTCTAGAATAATTTGATTCTAGGAAAAATAAAAGCCGCAAATATTTCCTGATAAAGATCTCCCTAGAAAATTGGATCACACAAGACACCAAAACCGAAACAAAGTAACTAATTAGAAGAAAATAAGGCACAGTGAAGGTACATCACAAAATTGAAGTCTGTCACCAAGATTGGAAACAAAACATAATAAAGAAAAGGAGAAAAAAAAATAACTTACTTGGTGGTGTCACAGGTTTCTCAAAACGTTTGGTATACTGGAATTGCGGAAAATCAACAGAAGCAAGATTCAGACAGGGGGCTTTGTTCAACAGCGAAGATGACTGTTCATCAAATTATGTATGTGAACAAGAGAGAAGGTTGTTCTCTTCTCCACTGTGCCGACAAGTTAACGTGCCACTTCATTTTGCACTCGAAATTATTCTTTTACCCCTCCCACTCCTCCATAGTCCTAATTTGTATCCCATCTATTTTAAACCGCAGCTTTTAATAGCGTAAATGTGTTTGAGATCTGCA
The DNA here is from genome assembly GCA_020283515.1 of Alliaria petiolata. Taxonomy (NCBI): domain Eukaryota; kingdom Viridiplantae; phylum Streptophyta; class Magnoliopsida; order Brassicales; family Brassicaceae; genus Alliaria; species Alliaria petiolata. The sequence goes on along the minus strand of JAHZTW010000001.1, from coordinate 166,449,279 downwards.
TCGCTATCGATTTGTCTTGAAATGTCACTCACAAGTTCTGTATAAAATTTAAAATATCCTCAGACAGATCTGTCTGCTTCATAAAGGTCAAGATGAGATAGTGACCAATCCAAGAATAGCTACATCAGTTTAAAAACACTTTAAACAAAACAAAAAAACTTAACTTTTCAAGAAGTGAGTAATGTGATGTATTAACAAAATCAAGACCATCATGTTTCTCTTAAAAAAACTAATCGTGCTTTTTGTGTCTTTCGACACTTGTTTATAAGTCAACTTTGAAGACTTATTTGCAAGTGATAATTAGGTATATGATAATGAAACTTTTTTTGTTTTGTTTTTACAATTGATAATTGGTCAAATGACAGTGACAACGCACTGCATATTTGTTCAGATTAGTTAAGATGGCAAAAATACAAATTATCCAACTGTTATCGCTCTCTCCAGATCCTTCTGTACAAATCATATATATTTTTAGTTGAAACCTTCACTACAAATCTAATTACATCTTTCAATAGTAAACATTTATCTTTTGGTATATTAAAAATAAATACTTTTTTTTTGGTTTTAAGTTTTAACTATATACAAATTATATAAACTATCGACCTCGAAACCATTGAAATCTAAAAATCATTCGCAGTTGGTTTTTCTTGATGAAAGATATAATAAAAATTTCTTGATCACAAGATTAGTATTACATGAAATTATCCAACAATCTCAGTACACCAAGATTATCAAAATCATCAAGAATAATTTTATTTTTAGGTTTTATGTAATTAAGTATGAAACCTCATGATTCCACTAAACCAATCTCAATCCCATGATAATTATGGATTGGCTACTATAATTGTGATATGCTAGACTGATTATTATATGAGAAAAAATAATGAGAAAAGGTTTCAAGTGCAAAATTTTCACTACCAAAACAATTTGTCTAAATATAAAAGAAATATTGAAAAAACAATTGTACAAATATAACACAATATAATTATCAGCTTTTGTGATGATGCATCCGAGTTTATTAAGTAACTGATGATGTTTGTGCTAATAAGTATTTCGTACATGAAAAATAAGGTTTTCTAATAATTCATAACTAAACGACATTTACTTACGATTGATCAGTCCTATTCGATTTTTATATTTCTATAAGTAAAAATATGGTTCTTCAAAACTTAGGAAATTGTATTATAACAATGAAGAGAGATGGTTCCTCGAGACTTAGGAAATTGCATTTTCACAATGAAAATAGGAGAACTTGCATTGTTCACCTTCCCTACGGACCTAGATTGTGTAGATGAGAAATGTAATGATTGGCCTAGTTCGGCTGTTCAGATTGACATTGAACTGATCTCGTGGATTTATGTTGTCGAAATTTAGCTGTAAATATGTAATTTCAGTTGTATCTTCGATACTACTTTCTTTCAACTATTATATTTAGATTTTAAATAACTTCAAGAAATTTTAAAGCATTTAAGATCAAAAGGATTTTTGAGGCTGTGGGAATCACATTTGGAGTTGTTGCAATGGTTGAATGAATTTTTTTTTGTAGGATTCGAACACCTAAGTATAATTCAACCATCTTAGATATCTTTTTATTTGTATTTTTTATGCCAAGTTATACGATTATCTACACTGATTGCATTAAGAGTTTTTTCAAAGTTTATGTTCAAATACTCAAAAAGTATGTTTAGTAATCTTATGTGAAAATGGGGAAATTTTTTGTGGCTTTGGCCACATTTTACTCAAAGGAAGATCCTTCTCCACATCTTTCTAATGAGGTAAATACTGAGATTTTGGATGATCTTAATAAATTTGTAAAGATTCTGTACAGTTTTTCATGTAAGATGTTTGTATTTTCTCATTGATGTTGTTTATATATATGTCAAAGATTGTAAGAAAGCAACTTAAGATCTATGAGATATACTAATAAAAAAATTCCAACGAAATTGAAAAAATTAAATAAAAAATATGATGATTGAAAAAGAAACTAAATATTATCGAAAAACAAAAAAATAGAGTTCAAATACGTAATAAAAAAAAGAAGACATTTTGACATGTTTTTGTCAAGAGATATTTTGTCGTGTAAAACTCCAAATTTAAATTTGAATCCAAATTATGATACGACAACATATTACTAATCTATAAAATCTGGTTTATCTAAAAAAAAAAAAATCTGTTGTACCATTATAGTAAGCCCAATGAACTAGGCGTGAGCCCAGTGAAGCCCAATTCGCAAAGTTACTTTCCTCCTCTGACCAGTTTCATCTCTTTGCTCGACAAAGCAGCTGATCGTCTTTCATCATTTCTAGGGTTCCAATCTATCTGTCTGCAACAAAATGGCTTTGGCTGGTCGTATCAGATCGGGGATCTCCTTCTTCAAGAACGCCTCCCTATCAGATTCCGTCTCCTCTGCTAGATCCTATCCCCGTGGAGGGCCACTTATCCCTGCGGTAATCGTTTTCTTACCAGTCAAATCGAATCTCAAGTCCAATGTTTTGTTAGCTATCGTTTCTTACAAGATCAGTCGATCCGATCGTCTGATTGGCTTGATAACAGGAGATAGTGGATTTACCTTATTCTCGCGTTTACATTCTTCGGCATTCGATGTTTTTTCAAGTCCTTAAATGTATCGATTATTGTCCTGAGGTTTTCCAGAGAATCTTATCAGTTCATTTCTACTTTGAATTGGTTATCGCAGTTGAGAGATTATGCAACAGCTTCGGCTCAAAATACCGTCAAAGTTAAGGTACACACCCTTATATGTTTCTCAATTTTTAGGATGATTACTCTTTTTCTTAGCTAGTTTTTGTGCTAAGAGTGATTGCATCTGTATATATCAAAGTATTACATATATGTGAGAATCGCCGTAATGGCTTGTATTGTTGGATAGGCACGATAGCTGCATTTTGTAGTAATATGCATTGATATATCCCCTCGAAGTGTATCGGGATTTATGTTTGTTGTGTTCTGACTTTGTGTATGCTGTTTCAGGTGCCTCTGGCTTTAGTTGGTGAACATGGGAACTTTGCTTCGTGGCTGTACATTGCAGCTGTGAAATTGAATTCCTTGGAAAAGATTGAGTCGGATCTTTCTGAGCTGATTGAGGCAATGAAGACAAGCCCTATTTTTGCACAGTTCACAAAGGATCCCTCTGTTCCTAGACAGACAAGACTGGCTGCTATCATGGATGTTTGTGATAAAGCAAAGTTTGCGGAACCCACCAAGAACTTCCTCTGTATGTCAAATGAATTTTTTTTGAAAGTGCCTTGTTTATGATTTTGGTTGACCATGTTGTTGTATTGATCAAAGTTGTTTGCTTTTCTGAAACAGCCTTGTTAGCTGAGAATGGAAAGCTGAAGAACCTAGACGTGATTGTGAAGAAATTCATGCAGCTGACAACAGCACATAGGGGAGACGTCAAAGTTTTGGTTACCACAGTCATGGTAAAGCTAAATTTTAACTCTTCTCTCTTAAAAGAATCGTAACTCAGCATGGTAGATTTAAACAAATGTTTTGGACAAACAGCCGCTTCCCCCTGCTGAGGAGAAGGAACTTAGAGAGACACTCCAGGAGATCATTGGAGAAGGCAAGAAAGTAACTGTGGAACAGAAGGTATGTAGTGCTCATCGAATGCTTGTGATTATCAAGCCGGAATCTAAACATTGATGTCTATGGTGGTAATGTTATCTTTGTGTGCAGATTGATCCGAGTATCTATGGTGGGCTAATAGTAGAGTTTCAACAAAAGGTGTTGGACATGTCTATCAGGACAAGAGCACAGCAGATGGAGAGGCTTCTCCGTGAACCTGTTGACCTCAGCAACCTCTGAAGATCTCGAAAATTTCCCCAAAGAAACATGTTTGTGATGCTGCCACCAATTGACAAATAAATATGACCCTCTGGGAAACAATATATTATAGCATCTTTGGCGTTTTTGAAATTTGTCATTTTGCATTTACAATTGTTGTTTGCTTCGAAATAAAGCTTTTGGAGACATGAAATTTCAATGAGATTATTTTGTCTTAGTTCTGTGTTTAGATTTGATTAGATGGTCAATGTGGTAAGATGAGTCACGAAGTACGAAGGTGGGAGAGCCACGAAACAAACTTAAGTACATTAAGGTGACACGAAGCTGCATTCCATAATTATCCAGCGAGAACTTCGTCATTTTTTTATTATTATTTTGTTTTTCTTTCCTGAGAACCAAATTGGGTTAAAAACAAGAAATAGTATAACCAAATTGATTAACGTTTTCTCGAGCACTATTTTTTTAAAGGTCTAATCTTTTGTGTTGCATCGGCCTTCCCTAACCTTAGGATTCTGATCTCGCTAGAGCGAAACCCTAGAATCGGCCATTTACCCATTGAGCAAAGATGCTGCGAGTTGCAGGGAGGAGGCTTTTTTCTGCTTCGCAGAGATCTTCGACTGCGACCTCCTTCGTCCTTTCCCGAGATCATACCCTCTCTGATGGCGGAGACTCCTCTTCCGCCTCCAGATCTGTCCCCTCTGCAGATCTCTCATGTTTCAATTCTTACCACCGGAGCCTTATAAGAGGTGCGCCGATCTACAACCCTTTCCCTTCTCGGGATTGATTTCAATTTTTACTTCAGGTGTTAATTGAAAGTTTTTTAAAAAAATCCTTTTTTCTTAAAGTTCTCCTTTTTTTTTGTTGCTTGTACGAGTCCCCGGATCGATTGAGAATCCAATTATCGTATCTACGCGATGAACCGTGGGAACGAAACGTGTTATCTGTTTTGAATTCCATGAACTAGACCCACGTTTTAATCGACCATTTCGCTTCATTCTTTTAATGCTCGCAGCTCCTTTCTGGAATAGTTTTACCTTTCTATGATTAATTCTTTTGTCCAGAAGGAAATGGGAATTTGAGTTGATTGATCGGATATGAATTCACCACTTCTTAGATAATCCTTTGTTTGATGAGAAAAGCTTCATGTTTGTAAAATCCTTGGTGTGCGTTATCCATAGTGTTAAATATTTACTTGGGTCATGGTGAGGAACTTCCATCAACAAAGGAAACTGGAATTAGATTTGTTAACCGAAGAGCTATGCTTACATTCTTAGGTTTGGGATTTTTGTTGTCTTGCAAGCATTTCTGTAATGCCCAGCACCTGATCATTGAATTTCGTTTTCTTGATTTTTGCGTTGATTAGAGTACTTTAGTTTTCACTGAATTTGAAATTAAGGTAGAATTGTTTGGATGAATCTGTTATGCTTCTGCATCATTCTTTTACCTCATGGATTTCGTTTTTATGTACTTATGTTTTTCTTTAGAAGCTTATGCATTTATGTCAAATCTCGATAGTGGTAGTCCTTTCTTCAGTGTCATTTGTTGAACATTTTGTTACTCAATACTTATTGTTGTAGAACACTTGACCAACTTTTATTTGTTGTCTTGACGTGAATATATCAATTTTTCGTGCTATTTTCAGGTTTCTCTTCTCAAGTCCTTACTCAAGGAAATGAGATAGGATTTGGCTCGGAAGTCCCAGCCACTGTCGAGGCTGTCAAAACACCTAACTCAAAGATTGTCTATGATGACCACAACCATGAGCGTTACCCACCTGGTGACCCTAGCAAGCGTGCATTTGCCTATTTTGTCTTGTCTGGTGGGAGGTTTGTGTATGCTTCTGTTATCCGCCTTCTTGTTCTGAAACTCGTTGTGAGCATGTCTGCAAGTAAAGATGTCCTTGCCCTTGCATCCCTGGAGGTTGACCTCGGGAGCATCGAACCAGGAACCACTGTAACAGTCAAGTGGCGTGGAAAGCCCGTCTTCATCAGACGAAGAACAGAAGATGACATCAAGCTGGCCAACAGTGTGGATCTTGGGTCTCTGAGGGATCCACAAGAAGACTCGGTGAGAGTCAAGAATCCGGAATGGTTAGTCGTGGTTGGAGTCTGCACGCATTTGGGGTGCATCCCCTTGCCTAATGCTGGTGATTATGGGGGTTGGTTTTGCCCTTGTCACGGTTCACACTACGATATCTCTGGAAGGATCCGGAAAGGTCCTGCACCGTACAACCTGGAAGTACCAACCTACAGCTTCATGGAAGAGAATAAATTACTCATTGGTTGATCAATAAAAGCACAGCAGACAGTGTCTGTGTCTCAAAGATCTTCATATGTTTTTGTTTTTATATTTCCGGGCATTTTAGCGTGCAAGTTCGCTTTCCTCACACTTTGATCTCTCAGCAAAATTGTCTTGTTTTGCTGAATAATACAAACTTGTCATTCTATGACTTAGCATCTGTCTCATCTGGTGAAAACACTGTTCATAGTCTCAATTTTATGGGGAGATCTTTCTCTCCTAGTGACCTTTAGACGTTGCTTTTGAATCCAATGAACTTTGTAATACTCGAGAGACTGTTCTCTTGAAACTAATTGTCGCAACGAATTTTTTTTTGCAAAACGTTCTCGGTTTACCATTATTTGTCTAAGATCTACATTTGGTAAAATCTCGCTAAAATCAATTAAATATTTCCTAATTCTTGCCACAATATATTCCTTTTCTTAATCACACAATATAAATGTTAAAACTTATTAATTCATTTCCTAAACTTATTGTCATTTTCTAATCACAAACACGTTCAAATAGCAGAATTTGAGATGAGGTCATTAATTCAAAGCTCTGAGATGACTTATTAAGTAGCGAGTGATATCCAAGGCGGAAGATAAAGAGAGGCATCCTCGTCCTGGAATCTCTGAAGACGTTGAAGATTTTCTCTGCGAACGTCTTCAAGCCCATCTACACTCTCCTTCCTCGCCAGAAAAAGGTTGAGATTTGGAATGGTATCTCGAAACTAGATGGTGCACGTTAACTGTTTGAAATTATGTCTCCCGAGACTGAACAACTTAAAAATGGAAGCGAAGATAGATCCTATACTATCGACAGAAAACATTCTAAGAGGGATGTTGTGACTCCCTGAAACTAAAAGAGTCAGCTTTCCACAGGAGAAGTCACAACAAACCAGAAAATGAGAAGAAATAGAGATGACAAAATACAGAGTAAAAACAGAGAATCGAGATAAGAAGATATTCAACATGAGAGGAAGAAGAAGAAATGGGAACAAACGCAAAACATAAACTCTGTTCATAGCTTGTTTAAGAGATTGACAAATGTATAAAACCAGAACGATCATAACATCTTTGTGTATGTTCTGGTTTTATCTACTCTCAATCTTACACTCACAAATCAAACAGCGTTAGTTCCCTGCTGAGAAATCACCATATTACATGGCCTTCGGTTTTGTTAAACCCAGGTGGATTGTTCTTCCCCTACTTCCTTCCTATCCAACTCCATGGGTCGCTTTACTTCCTCTATGGTGGAGAACTCAATAAAGTCATATCCTTTGCTCTTACGGATCACTTGATCTCTCGTGATCCTACAAGACTTCACTTCTCCATAAACGCAGAAGACCCATCGCAAGTCTTTGTCAGTCATGTTGTAAGAAAGGTTGCTTGCGTACAGTACAAGCCCTTTAGCCATAGAGTCTCGGATCTCCTTCTCACGATCGGCTTTTCTGGTGAGATTCGGAAACTGTTCTTCATGCTCTTCCACATTCATGGCCTTCAGTTTTGCTGAACCCAGGTAGATTGTTCTTCCCTCAAATTCCGTCTCATCCGACTCCAAGGCTCGATTCACTTCATCTGCGGTGGAGAACTCAATAAAGGTCTCCCTTGCTCTCACGGGTTGCTTTATCTCTCTTGAACCCACAAGACTTCACTTCTCCAAAAACGCTGAAGACCCATCGCAAGTCTGTATCAGTCATGTTGTAAGGGAGTTTGCTTGCGTACACCACAAGCCCTAGCCATAGAGTCTCGGATCTCCTTCTCACGATCGGCTTTTCTGGTGAGAGTCGGAAACTGTTCTTCATGCTCCACCATATTCACCTCCGTATTCATCTTGTCCCAAGAAATAGAAAAGGGAAGTGAGTGAAAAAGTAAAACAAACAAATTAAAGAAAACAATCGAAAGAATAAAAATTGATTTACCATTTTTTCAGGAAACGAGTAAGCACCGATGCTTAACGGGGAATGATCAACCGGAACCCCCCTCATGTGCATTGCAATGTCGGCTAAAGAAAAAACTCAAAACTTAGAAATCGAAACTTAGATATATATATATATATATATCTCTTTTTACCATCTTGAGGGTGTCCGAAGTTGAGTTTTGCTCCTCTAATTAAAGCATTTGTTGAATCGTGGAATATTTGTACAGAGGTTAGAGAATTGTTTGGACTGTTTGTTTGGAAGAGTTGAAAAATTTTCGCTGCTGATACACCGACGTCGAAATTCCAAACAAAGATACTGGTTTGCTTCATCATTTGACGGTGTTTTTGAAAGGAGAAGAAAGAGAAAATTTAGTGGGAAATCTTAAGTAATATATAAAGCACATGGGTCAATCCACTCACAGTCAATTGGTTTTGAGTTGGAAGCACATGTAATTTAATATGGTATCAGAGCCCGATCCACGCAATCCAACCCGATCCATTATCGATATGTGACCCAAATGTGGTCTGTTGATTCATGCCCAAACATATCGAGATCAATGGCCAATAGCCATCATTTCGAGGGGGCGTATTAGGGAATATATCCCACATCAAAAATTGGAAGGAATTTTAAGTAATATATAAGACACATGGATCAATCCATCCATTGCCAATTGGTTTTGAGTTAAAAACCATGTAATTGTTGTTTTTACATTTTCCATCTAAAATTTTAGCGTGCAAGTTCGCTTTCCTCACGCTTTGGTCTCTCAGCGAGATTGTCTTGTTTTGCTGAATAATACAAACTTGTCATTGTATGACTTATGACTTAGCATCATCTGCTCATGTGGTGAAAACACTGTTCATAGTCTATGTTTATTGTTTGAAAAGAATTTTGGATTTTAAATTATCGGGAGTGATCTGTCTCTCTCTCCTAGTTACATGTAGATGGTTGCTTGTGACTCCAATTAACGTGGTAATACTAGAAACTATTCTGATAGAACTAATTGTCGGAACCGAAATATTCTCGGTTCACCAATATGTTTGTCTACGATCTACATTTGGTAAAATCTCGCTACACTATCCTTCTACTAGGATTATACTTCATAGGAAAGTATATCCATCTAATGTAATCATTGAAAAGGGATTACTATATCTACACCAAGAAGAATAAGTAAACCAAAATAATATTTTTGATCAGGATATATAAATAATTAAATATTAATAGTAAAACCAATTTGACATTTTCTTTTCTCGAGGACTAAATTTAAGGGACTATTCTTCTGTCTGCATCGGCGTCCCTAACCTTAGGACTCTGTTCTTGCTTGAGCCAAACCCTAGTTTCGGCCATTACCCATCGAGCGAAGATGCTGCGAGTAGCTGGGAGGAGGCTTTTGTCTGTTTCGCAGAGATCTTCGACTGCGACCTCCTTCGCCCTCTCCCGAGACCAAATCCTCTCCGATGGCGGCGGCGACTCTTCCGCCCCCAGATCCGTAGCCTCTGCAGATCTCTCTTCTTTCTATTCTGACCACCGGAGCCTTATAAGAGGTCTGCCGATCTACAACTCTCTCTCTCTGGATCGATTTTCATTTCTGGTGTTGTTTGTCGGTTTTGTTGATTGAATGAAATTAAACCAAAAAATCGTTTTTTTTTTTGCTTGTATGAGTCCCGGGAATGATTGAGATTCGTAGTTGTGTATCTACGCGATGATGATCCGTGGGAATGAACGTGTTATCGGTATTGATTCCCGTGAACTAGGACGGTGTATTAGAGTTTGCTGTACCATTTCCTGTCATTCTTCTATTTGCCGGAATAGTTTTGCCTTCTATCATTGCCTCTATCGTCCAGGAAGAAATGGACATTTGAGTTTAATTGATCGGATATGAATTGACCAGTTCTGAGATAGGTCTAAAGTTTTGATCTTGTGTATTTCTTCATTATTAGGGAGATGGGTGTTTTAACTATACACTTTGGTTTCGAGTATTTATAGCAGTTAAAAGGCTTGCTGAGAAACTTTCATTCTGGAATTTATATCTTGTAAACAAAAGAACAATCTTAGCTTGGGAGTTTTTTTTTGTGCTTTAAGCATTTCTGTAATATACATCATCATCATTGAACACAGTTGTTGGATGAATCTCTTGTGTTCCTGCATTATTCTTATACCTCGTGGACTCCGTTTTATGTACTTTTGTTCTTCGTTAGAAGCTTGTACTTTAACAGTCACATCTTGGTAGTTGTAGTAGTCCCTTCTGTTGCTTATTGTTGTGGAATACTTGACCGAAAAAATGGTTTGCTTAGATGTGAAAATATCAATTTTTCGTGCTATCTTTCAGGTTTCTCTTCTCAAGTCCTTGCTCAAGGAAATGAGATAGGATTTGGCTCGGAAGTCCCAGCCACTGTCGAGGCTGTCAAAACACCTAACTCAAAGATTGTCTATGATGACCACAACCATGAGCGTTACCCACCTGGTGACCCTAGCAAGCGTGCATTTGCCTATTTTGTCTTGTCTGGTGGGAGGTTTGTGTATGCTTCTGTTATCCGCCTTCTTGTCCTGAAGCTCGTTGTGAGCATGTCTGCAAGTAAAGATGTCCTTGCCCTTGCATCCCTGGAGGTTGACCTCGGGAGCATCGAACCAGGAACCACTGTAACAGTCAAGTGGCGTGGAAAGCCCGTCTTCATCAGACGAAGAACTGAGGATGACATCAAGCTGGCCAACAGTGTGGATCTTGGGTCTCTGAGGGATCCACAAGAAGACTCGGTGAGAGTCAAGAATCCGGAATGGTTAGTCGTGGTTGGAGTCTGCACGCATTTGGGGTGCATCCCCTTGCCTAATGCTGGTGATTATGGGGGTTGGTTTTGCCCTTGTCACGGTTCCCATTACGATATCTCTGGAAGGATCCGGAAAGGTCCTGCGCCGTACAACCTGGAAGTACCAACCTACAGCTTCATGGAAGAGAATAAGTTACTCATTGGTTGATGACGAATAAAAGCAATCACAGACACTGTCTGTGTCTCAATAAACTTCATCTGTTTTTATTTTATTTTTGTTAAAGTAATATTCCGGCATTTGAGAGCAAGATTTGACTTGTTTTTGCAGAATAATTAAAACTTGTCAAATTTATTGAACGTCTACTCGAACGTTGTTTTTCCATTGATGGTGAAAGACTCTGTTCATAGTTTATCATGCCTACTTTTCTGATTTATGAGAGAGATCCGTTGGTATCTCAAGTTTGTAGGTCTCATCACAAATTTAAAAGCTGTCTGTATTTACAACAAGGAAATACATATGTACCTCAAAATTACAGATAAAGTTAAAAGTAGTAAATGTTAGGCTTTGACTGATAATGTCATACGATAATTAGTTAAGAGAAAAAAAACGTATGATCTTTTTAATGATTTGGATCAGGACCGTAGCAACCCTCGGTTACCCTACTCAGGTGTCCTGATTGCACACACAAAAGCCAAAGTCCGACCCTTGCATACTAACAACAGCCATTACAATTTATTACTTTTATATTATTAAGTAAATTCAAAACTAAATTTTGAGACGGAAATTTAGTGAAACTACCTGATTAAGAAATAGACATCAAAAATTCAAAATTGTGTTAGCTTAAGAAAAATATTGTTCATAAAGATAATGTAAGATATGACATCATTAGGACGTGGAAATGGTCAACTATTAGCATCTATATCTATCATGAAATTTACAATGATTTATTCGTCGTTTGCGTTCCCGACCTAACTCACCGGTCACCCCATTCACCAACCCCATTTTTTTTCCCCCTTTTCTTGTTTTTATCTTCCGATCAAACCAAAGAAGAGATCTTTCATATTTCCACCAACTGAAGAACATGGCGTCCATTTCCAATCTCGCCAATCTTACACCCGCCACTTGTGTCGACTCCAGATCTTCCTCTTCCTCTTCCTCCGTCTTACCCAGATCCTTCGTCAATCTCCGCAGTTTGAACGCGAAGCTATCCTCTTCTCAGCTTTCCCTTCGTTATAATCAACAATCCAGACCTTCTCTCTTGTAAGCACATCTACCCATTTAATCTCTGCATGTGTTCTGTCTCTGTATAGTCTGTTTCTCCCTATGGGAAATGATCTTGTATTCCTCCTTTTTTTTTTATTAAGCTGGAAACTTACCTCGAGATTCTCATGTTGGTTAATTTTGTATACTAATTTAGAAAGTAAGTAACTTTTTTGATATGATGGATTAAGAATCTGATCTTGGTGATGATTGTGTCCTGTTTCCATTTGGTTTATTTGCAGTGTGAGGTGTTCAGCCTCTGGTGGAAACGGAAGTGCTGCGAAGAGAACGACTCTTCACGATCTGTATGAGAAAGAAGGTCAGAGTCCTTGGTATGATAATCTATGCCGTCCCGTCACTGATCTTCTCCCCTTCATTGCCCGTGGCGTTCGCGGCGTAACTAGCAACCCTGCGGTAAATTTTTAATCATCTCTGTGTTTTGGCTTTGCTTTACTCTCCTCTGCTTTTTCATTAGTCTTTACTCCTTCACTGTGTAAAACCTTTGCAGATCTTCCAGAAAGCCATATCCACTTCAGATGCTTATAATGATCAGTTCAGGTAATCTTTTACTATATATTTATGCATATATCTTTGTGACGCTTTTTGGCAGTATTAGAACCATATCGTATTACGCTTTGTTTTTGCTTTTTATACCTAAGTGTGTATTTTTTAGCTCATGTTTCGTTTTGTTCTATCTTTGTTTTGGATCGATGCACACTACTAGGACACTTGTGGAATCAGGAAAGGACATTGAAAGCGCGTATTGGGAACTTGTGGTGAAGGATATTCAGGATGCATGCAAACTCTTTGAGCCAATCTATGACCAGACCGAAGGTGCGGATGGATACGTCTCTGTGGAAGTTTCACCTAGGCTTGCTGATGATACCAAAGGGACCGTTGAAGCTTCTAAGTTTCTTCACAAGGTTGTGAACCGTCGTAACGTCTACATTAAGATTCCTGCTACTGGTCCATGCATTCCTTCCATCAGGGATGTCATTGCAGCTGGAATAAGTGTCAATGTCACGGTAAGTTTGTGTCATTATTCATACTTTGCAACTAGAATAGTTTGAGGGCGTAGAATGAATTTGGTTATTTGGATGCACTGATGTTGTGTTTTCTAAATCTTATATCTCATCTGGTCTAATATGATATATCCTTGTTCTGTTCTGTTTCAGCTTATATTCTCAATCGCCAGATATGAAGCAGTGATCGATGCGTATTTGGATGGCCTCGAGGCGTCTGGACTTGATGATCTCTCAAGAGTTACCAGTGTTGCTTCCTTCTTTGTCAGTCGGGTGGATACTCTCATGGACAAGATGCTCGAGCAAATCGGTACCCCAGAAGCTCTTGATCTCCGTGGCAAGGTAAAGCTTGGTTCATTGCTGAGAATCTTTCACCGCCACTGTGAATCTGAGTATGAGCTTAATGATACAACAATAATGTTACTTTTGCAGGCCGCTGTGGCTCAAGCTGCATTAGCATACAAGCTGTACCAGAAGAAATTCTCAGGGCCAAGATGGGAAGCTCTGGTGAAGAAAGGTGCGAAGAAGCAGAGGCTTCTGTGGGCATCGACAAGTGTTAAGAACCCCGCTTACTCTGACACCTTATATGTCGCACCTCTCATCGGACCTGACACTGTGAGTCATCTTTTTTGTTTGTTGTCTGTCTCATGTTTCACTGCCCAATCATTAGTCTAATACCAAATAGTATTTGAGATGATTGGTCTATATAGGCTGTGGATCTTGTAAGCAAGCGTTTCTGTTTCTTTGTGCGATTGTAGGTGTCAACCATGCCGGATCAAGCCCTGGAAGCATTCGTAGATCATGGAATCGTGAAGAGGACAATAGATGCGAATGTGTCAGAAGCGGAAGGGATATACAGTGCACTGGAGAAGCTGGGAATAGACTGGAACAAGGTGGGAGAACAGTTGGAAGAAGAAGGAGTGGATTCGTTCAAGAAGAGTTTCGAGAGCCTGCTTGGTACTCTTCAAGACAAGGCCAACACTCTCAAACTAGCCAGCCATTGAAAGAGAAAGCTTTTCCTCACGGTCATTCTGTTTTTTTTTTTTTGGTGGTAATAAAATAAAAAAAGAAGAAGCTTTGGCTTTGTTCTTCAACCCTATGCTTTCTAAAGTTGTTTTTTGCTTGACGATGTTCACAATATCTTGTTTGTTCTTGCATAATATGCTTATAAGAGATTTTTACAGTTTACCGTATTTGCAATTTACATTTTCGCTAAAAACAATTGGGCGAATAAAACTATCCTTGTTTAAGAAAATGTACTACGATCTTGTTTTGTATTGTTTCCAGCTTCAGAGTTGTTTGGAAATAAAAGAAGCATAGAATTCAAAAACTAATAATCCACTAAATTTTGGATTGTATGTAATTAAACATCATTAAATTGTGGATTTAATTTGGAAATACAGTGAGAAGACTAGAAGTGTCTACCAAAAAAAAAACCAGAGGCACTTATCTCTCTCTCATCTCTCTTCCTCAACGTATACCAAAATTCGGTTTCACTATAAATCTCTCAAATGGCGTCGATTTCAGCCTTTGGCTACCTCCCTCCGTCCAAAGCGCTCACCGGAGCTTCTTCGACCAACGTACGAACCCGTTCCGTCTCTCCGTTTCCTCTTCTTCTCTCTTCACTCAATGACATCTCTCATTTTCTCAATTTGATTCTCAGAGATGCCGGGCGACTGTGGCTGCACGATTAGCCGACCAACCAGATGATTTATCTCCTCTTCGCTCTTCTGGTTGCCTTCTGCAATCATGATTTCCTTTCTCTGTGGATATATTCACATAATATTTGCCTCAATAGTGAATTGAAGTATAATTTGTTTTGAAAACAGCTGGGAATTGTGGGTGTGTCGTTAATTCTGGAGAGTTTGATCGCAGAAAATTGATGGTTTCTTCGGTTGGTTTGTTGATTGGAGCATTGACATATGATGCTAAAGATGGAGGAGCAATTGCAGCAGCTTCCCAATTCGCTGACAGTAAGAATTTCAATTTCTCTTTTCGATTAAGTACTAGTCCCCTTTGTGTCTTTTGGAACATAACCCAAGAGTTATTGGCATTTTGTAAGTTTTTGGATTGCTGTTTGATCTTACTCTGTTATACTGATAGGAGTTTGGTTGTGAGAGAGAGATGTGTTCTCAAGGGTGAAATGGATTCTATTCGTGAAAACTTTCTTTGGTTGGTTGACAGTTTTTGAGCTCTCTTCCACATTCTTCTCGTTACATGCGCAGTGCCAGCGATTAGAGGGAAAGATTACGGCAAAACAAAAATGAAGTATCCAGATTATACAGAAACACCATCTGGTCTTCAGTATAAGGTCGCCCCTTATTATTGCCGTATCTTACACTTCCTATAGTTTATTGTTTTAGACTTTGCGGTGATCTCTTCATCTCTTTAACTTGGAGATTTTGATATGAGTGCAGGATTTGCGATTAGGGACGGGGCCTATTCCAAAGAAGGGAGAAAAAGTTGTGGTAAGGAAGTTTCTGCATATCTATCTATTGGTTTATATCCTTGGAGAGAATTGAAGTTGGTGTATAATGTTTCAAAGACCAATTAATACAAAGATTGAGCTGTGCATGTCAGGTTGACTGGGACGGTTACACAATAGGTTACTATGGCCGCATATTTGAAGCACGCAATAAAACAAAAGGGGGTTCTTTTGAGGTATATATGAACACGTTTCGGTTCTTGTTGGTTTCATTAGCAACAATGATTCAGTCCTTAATCTGTAGTGCTCTTTTTGTAGGGGGATGAAAAGGAATTTTTTAAATTTACCTTGGGATCCAATGAGGTGGGTGCAATTCTAACTTCTTCTAGTTGCTATTTGGTTTCAACGGTTTAAAGCATGGACTATATTGCTGAGGGTATGAATAGTTTATGCTGAGTGGCTTTGGTGTTCCAGGTGATACCTGCTTTTGAGGAAGCTGTCTCTGGGATGGCTCTTGGCGGTATCAGAAGGTTCGACATCTTTCTTAATATCTCTCACTCCTCATTGGATCTTTGGTTATCTTTCATAACCAGTGGAATTGTAGAAGAAGTGATATCAGTCTTACACAAATGATTTATGGTAGACTGAATCAGTGTAATAATTAGCTCGATCGGTATTGCAGGTTGGTTGTACCGCCTGAACTAGGATACCCGGATAATGACTACAACAAGAGTGCGCCAAGGCCGACAACTTTCTCTGTGAGCCTTCTGTTAGTTTTAAAGCATGTATGTATGAAAATGACATTTTTTTTTTAATGTTCTTTCTCTTTTGTTGTTGCGCTCAGGGACAACGTGCATTAGATTTTGTGCTGAAGAACCAAGGGCTCATAGACAAGACACTTCTCTTTGATGTTGAACTACTCAAAATTGTACCCAACTGATATCTTATATCATATAACAATGACAATCTACACTCACCGTATATATATATATTTATGATGTGTATACTTAACGGCACAATTGTGTACATTGAACTCAATTTATATGATTACATCACTGGCCCTTGCAAGCTTTAAGGACTTGTACCCACGCACGTGGCAGCATTCTCTTGGTACACCTCGCGTGACCTTAATGATGTTAAAATGGGTACAAAAGTCATATTCAAGATAAAACCCTTAAACAAAATTTTATCGATTGGAGTAAAAAAATTATTAACTGTTTTTGAAGTCATACAGTGTAAATCATTTTGATTCTGCTTCGAATAAGAAAACAGTTGGGCAGGGTTCTCTTTTACTTCTCTTACAATTAAGAAGTCTTGAGGTGCCTTGTTGTTCATAGGGGTATGGACATTTTTGTCAAAAAAGTTCTGAAAACTATTTTGCTACTAGATAACTAAAAAAATGTTAGCCGACAAAAAAAAAAAAAAACTAACAAAATGACCAAACGAAGAGGAAAAATAAAACAAAAGAGACGAGTCTACCTAAATTTTTTTATTTGTATAAACCTTTTAGTGAGATTTTCTCAAAATAATTGAATATGAACACAAACCAATGTTAGCTTCTGTTGTTTGACTTTGTTGTATAGCCAACGTCTGTTCCATGTCAGAGTCATCATTAATGGGGAGACTGAAAGAAAAAACAAAACAAGATGCAGTGAGAAGCGCATTGTACAAGACGTCCAATGAAATTTATGTCTTCCAAGTACCAAACCGAGCAGTGGTTTTAATCACCTCTATATAGGTAAATATCAAAGAAACATGATACCTCTCTCTTGAACCGTTTAAACAATGGACAATATGGGACTCCACGTGCAATTAATGCAAGTCTTTATCTACTCTTCTGTTACCACTTACCAGCTAGCTCCGACTATTTAATTCCATCTTTCAATTTTAGGCTACTGCATTTATACATTTCTCTAACTAATCCTCAAACATCATTTTCTTGTTACAGATTTTGTTTGGTTGGGATCAATCTGTTCCCTTCATATTCCTCCTCTCCCACTGTGTCAAGCTCTCTCTTGCTATTCTTATTTCGTCACTGTGAAAAAGAAGATTCGAATTTCCATGGTTTTATGAGAAAAGATCGAGTATGGGTGTTTCTGAGATTAAATCCCCGGGGAGTGTTCCAGAGACCCCGGGAGGTTGTTCGAGCTCGTCGATGCATAGGAAGCAGTTGAGTGTGTTCTTCATAGAATCAGATAACAGACGCCTTGCTCTTGGCCGTGGCTACACCGGAGGAACAACTCCGGTTAACATCCATGGCAAACCCATCGCCAATCTTTCCAAAACCGGTGGTTGGATCGCAGCTCTCTTCATTTTCGGTAGCTCTTTGTTATTTGTTTTTTTTACTTTCTCACACTGATATCAATATATACTTCTTCTGCTTACTTTTTAAATTTGGTTGCAATCATCTTAGGAAATGAGATGGCAGAGAGAATGGCGTATTTCGGACTATCGGTGAACATGGTGGCGTTCATGTTTTACGTGATGCATAGGCCTTTTGAGAGTTCGTCAAACGCAGTCAACAACTTCCTCGGCATCTCTCAGGCCTCCTCTGTGCTTGGAGGGTTCTTAGCCGATGCCTACTTGGGTCGATACTGGACCATTGCCATCTTCACTACCATGTATCTTGTGGTAAGTATTAGAGCTGCTCAGTTCAAACAATGTGGAGGTTATGTGAAAATCTTTTACGACACATAGTCCCAAATTATATACATATTCAGATTTTCTTGAGGAAATTTTTTATTTATTTAATTTTATCGTGTGAGAAGGGGTTGATAGGAATAACATTGGGGGCAAGTTTGAAGATGTTCGTACCAGACCAGAGCAACTGTGATCAGTTATCATTGCTATTAGGAAATTGCCAACCTGCCAAATCTTGGCAAATGCTTTATCTCTACACGGTTCTCTACATAACCGGATTCGGAGCTGCTGGTATTAGGCCATGTGTTTCCTCCTTTGGCGCGGACCAGTTTGATGAGAAGAGCAAAGACTATAAGACGCATTTGGACCGTTTCTTCAACTTCTTCTACCTATCAGTCACTCTAGGGGCAATCATTGCCTTCACTTTGGTGGTGTATGTTCAGATGGAACATGGCTGGGGTATGGCCTTTGGCACGTTGGCCATTGCTATGGCCATTTCTAATGCTTTGTTCTTTGCTGGCACGCCGCTTTATCGGCATAGGTTGCCTGGTGGTAGTCCCTTGACAAGGGTCGCTCAGGTCTTAGCTGCTGCTTTCAGAAAACGAAATGTGGCTTTCACAAGCAGCGAGTTCATCGGTCTGTACGAGGTTCCGGGCTTGAAGTCTGCTATTAGCGGCAGTCGTAAAATCCCTCATACCGATGATTTCATGTAAGTTCATTACTGATTTCTGATCGGTTTATCCAACAAGGTCTCACATCATTGATGATTTTGTGTGTGTGGTGCAGATGGCTAGACAAGGCGGCACTTCAGCTGAAAGAAGATGGTCTGGAGCCATCTCCATGGAAGCTATGCACAGTAACACAAGTGGAGGAAGTGAAGATTCTGATAAGACTGATTCCAATCCCAGCATGCACTATAATGCTGAGCCTTGTCCTCACAGAGTATCTTACGCTCTCGGTGCAACAAGCTTATACACTGAACACACACATTCAACACCTCAAGCTTCCAGTGACATGCATGCCTGTCTTCCCAGGACTCAGCATTTTCCTCATTCTCTCCCTTTATTACTCTGTCTTCGTCCCTATCACCCGNTGGTCGAGAGGCAAAAGATCGAAAATGAGGGCAAGTATCCCGAGACAATCGCGCTTGTTCTTTGGGGAACTGACAACATCAAGACATATGGGGAGTCTCTTGGGCAGGTTCTTTGGATGATTGGGGCGAGACCAGTAGCTGATGGTCTTGGAAGAGTGAACCGTGTCGAGCCTGTGAGCTTAGAAGAACTCGGGAGGCCGAGGATCGATGTCGTTGTGAACTGTTCAGGGGTCTTCCGTGATCTGTTTATCAATCAGGTAAACAGATCAAAAACATTCCCTTTCTTCCATTTAGATTCTTGTTGGTTGGTCTCTAATTAATGGTGCTTCTTGTTTCTTGAACTGTCTTTACAGATGAACCTTCTAGATCGTGCAATCAAGATGGTGGCTGAGCTAGATGAGCCAGCTGAGCAAAACTTCGTGAGAAAACACGCGATGGAGCAAGCAGCAACGCTTGGCGTTGATATTAGAGAGGCGGCGACACGGGTTTTCTCAAACGCCTCGGGCTCATACTCATCAAACATCAGCCTCGCTGTTGAGAACTCTTCATGGAACGATGAGAAACAGCTTCAGGATATGTATTTGAGCCGCAAATCGTTTGCGTTCGATAGTGATGCTCCTGGAGTAGGAATGTCTGAGAAGAAGCAGGTCTTTGAGATGGCTCTTAGCACTGCTGAAGTCACGTTCCAGAACCTAGATTCTTCCGAGATTTCCTTGACTGACGTGAGCCACTACTTCGACTCTGACCCGACTAACCTGGTTCAGAGTTTGAGGAAAGATAAGAAGAAACCCAGCGCTTACATTGCTGATACAACAACCGCAAACGCACAGGTTAGTGATGCCTCTCTCGTTTATTTTCTTCTTGCATTAGTCTATGGTAGGACGCAATAATTCAACTAGGGGGGTGTTCAATTAGGGTTGCGGTTCGGTTCGGTCGGGTTGGCTTCAGAAAAATAGTAATCTAAGTAAAATCGGATCTAAGATGAATCAGTTTGGTACCTTTTCGGTTTAGGCTCAGTTTGAATTCGGTTCTGGTATTTGAATTTGATAATATAAAAAGACATAATTGTTCTTATCTAATAGCAAGGTCTAATTCAGATTTCGGATCGGTTTGGAATTGGATTAGTTTTTTTTTTCGTCAAGGGTTTGTTTCATCGTTTAATCTAGCATTGCTTAAGCAAATTCTGAATCTGGCAGGTGAGGTCACTATCTGAGACAGTGAGGCTGGACGCAAGAACGAAGCTGCTGAATCCAAAGTGGTACGAAGGGATGATGTCAAGTGGATACGAAGGAGTTCGTGAGATAGAGAAGAGACTGACCAACACTGTTGGATGGAGCGCAACTTCCGGTCAAGTAGACAATTGGGTTTACGAAGAGGCCAACTCAACTTTCATCCAAGACGAGGAGATGCTTAACCGTCTCATGAACACTAATCCCAACTCCTTCAGGAAAATGATTCAGACTTTCTTGGAAGCCAATGGTCGCGGCTACTGGGAAACTTCCGCTGACAATATCGAGAAGCTCAAGGACTTGTACTCTCAGGTGGAAGACAAGATAGAAGGGATCGATAGGTAAACAGTGGGAAGCATATTTTCTTGTAAATGAATTCAAACTGCATTGATGTGTATTTTTCAACCAACGACATTATCTCTCTGTGAATAAGAGAATGTTTTTGCTGACATTTTCTGACTTTATATGATGTTGTGGAGTTTTTTCTATGCCTAAAGAGTCATTATCAGTAAGCGATATCAACTTGTATCTTTTTCTTTGATCTCTTTTTCTCATATGGAACGAACAACCTATTTAACTTAATAAAAAGAATTGACCAGAAATGTTTCCCAAATTATATGTCATAATAGTTGGTGTCAGTAATTTATGTTATGCGCCGGGTCTGGCTATTTGAAATGGTGCTATATTTAAGCCCATTAGAAAATTTGGTAGATGAGCTATTTGATGGATACTCTCAACCTGCTCGGATCAGCCCAGGTTAACACACAAAAAAAAACACTTTTCTCTTCATGTTTTTCACTTACTTGAAACCCTTGAATCTTCTCGGGTATCATAGGCAAGTTACATTTTCCTGGTTGTATAGTAGGCCCATTTTGTGAAATTGCTGTTGATTGGGGGGCCAAAACTTAATGATTAGTAAACCCTATAGTAATGAAATGATTAACTGACGCAAAAATAAAATAAAAGCAATTTTTTTTTGTAGAAACTATAAAGAAGGAAATAAAATGTAACATGACATAATAAAACATTAGTAAAAATTTGATTGGTTTTCGAGCTAGCATCCGTAAATGTAGTTTTTTATTCATGATGATGGTGTCTTTTAATAAAAGGAATGGAGAGAACATTTGAAGAAAAAATAAATAGTATAGTAATAATACATTTGGTTCATGACATGGTGTCTCTTAATAAAGAAAATGAAGTGTGTCCAGAAATATATTCAACATTTCACTGGATTCCTTTTAAAAATCTCTCTCTTTTTCATTTCTTATCTATCACCCAAAATAAACTCATATCCGCATGCTGTCAAAATAAAAAAGAAAAGAACGAAACTCATATCCGCATTGTGAAAAATAACTAATGGCTTCCCCATCATCTTTGTCCGCAATATCGGTGACGCGAGAAGAGTTCAATGCTTTCCACAAGCTTGACAGAGCTCTTTTCACTCGTCTTGTCATAAGTCTAAGACGAGACATTAGCCAGTCTTTTCAGGTCATGAGCTTTCTCCTCTACCTCGAGAAAAATGCTCTCGTGAGCAACCTGGTCGTGAATCTTGTCTCTTTACCCGATCATTTCATCAACGCGGTGGCTGACGAAGTCGTGATGTGTCTGAGTTGCTTGTCATACGAAGATTTTTCAACGTTCGTTGCCAAGTTGGGGCGAAAAATCAACTTATATACCGTACCTTTGGTCACGCGGATGACGGGAGAGTACCTTACTCTCACAGTCATCCACCGTAACCGCGAAAACATTCTCCTTGAGATGAAGAAGCACTTAACCCGCATATGCTACCCAGCTTTTGAGGATATATGTGTGCGCGCTGAGATTTATACTAAGGAGAGGGAAAAGGCGATGGAGAAGATGAGCCGGTTGGGAATTAGCAGGGTTGTTGATAAGGCTGAATCAAGTAGCCAGTTCTTGTGTGGTCAGCAAGAAACGACTATAGCAGGAACAAACAAGGTTGCTGCTGCATTCTCCGAGGATGAGCGAGTAACGGCAGACGACAGGACAATCTTCCTCACGTTTTCCAGAGGATACCCAATTTCTGAAGCAGAAGTGCATGCCTACTTCACCAGGTACTCATGAATCAAATTATAAGCAAGGCCGTGTCTCCAAATATTTTTAGGTCGAGAAATTTCACTATACTTGAAAGTACTTTTTCCATAGCTAAGGTTTGGCACTGTCATGCATGCATGTGGTTAATTAAAGGTTCTCACACGCACGTTGGAGTGATTTTTACAATGATAGTGGTTTTTGGTGTTGAAGGAGATATGGGGAAATCATAGAAGCGATAGAGATGGGTGGAAAGGAAGGGAATGAGCAGGTGCTGTACGCGAAGATGGTTTTACATTCTGCCGCCAAGATTCCAGAGATTGTAGAAAATGGTGGGGACGGCAGGAACAAATTCACCATCAATGGAAAACATGTTTGGGCTCGAAAATACATTCCCAGATACTCCAACAATCTTCTTCCCCCACCCTATGGAGTCTCTCTCTAGTTTTCTTATATCCTTGTCAAGGGCTGTGCCCACTTTCACATTTTGTTGTATCTCAAAATTATTTTGCGTGGACTCAAGTTCGTCACCTTTCATACATCTTTCACCTTCGATACTTCTTCTCCCATTTTTATGCATTAGAATCTCACTTCCTTGTGCATATTCTATTTCCCCTTACATGCTTGCTGGACACTCTTGTCCAAAACAAAGAAGCCCTAGACCCCAATAAAATGCTTTCTTGGCAATCCTTACTATGTAATTGATAAGAGCATGACTTTCAACAGTGGGAAAATTAACTTTATATTCGAGATGCATGAAAAGGAGCATTAAATGCAGATGAAGATGCCGACCAACAAAAAAAAAAAAAAAATGCAGATGAAGATTGGCGGAGTCTGTAACAAACATATTACGAGACTCATACCTAAAACTATGATTTATTAGCTTTGTTGTCCACTTTACAGCCTGAAAACGAGGTGTTTTTTTTAATCCCAAAATAAATAAATAAAGCCGTGTGTTTCCTTGTAACCACAATGAAGAAGATGTTTTAAAAATGGCAGAGGAGATGATGATCATAAGGATCTCCGGACCAGATCGTACAAAGAAATCGCGATTTCAGCACTGATCAGGATAATGATTAGCCACTCCAGAAAATCTGATTTCCTGTTCTGAAGTATTTCCTGAAGGAAACGAATGTTGTGCTGCAAATTCCACACAAAACAAGAAAAGAATCACCCATATGTTTTACTTCCTGCAAAAATGACAAGATAGATCATGAGAAAGATTGTATAGAGATGATAATACCTCTACAAACTTGAGCTTAAAATCGAGGCTCGCAAATCTCTGTGTCAATTCAAACTCATCCCTCAGATACTCCCATATCTGAGCATATTTCGCATCCTTCCAAGCTATATCTGACCTGCAATTTTCCCAAACACACAAGTCAGTCAAAATTACCCACAAAACTAGTCAACGTAAACATCGTTTCTTCAATCTCTCTGACTTTTTTTACCTCTCAAAAAGACCAAGCTTCAGAATCACATCAGCCAGATTAGAATTAGCCTTTCCAACCAACTGGAACAGCTTCTTCCTATCCATTGTAAACGTTCCAGTTTTCTCCATCCCACGGTTTATGTCAGTAAATTCTGCTACCATACCATCAACCTAACAGAAACAGATTGTTCACCCACAGTCCTTAGTATATTACTGACGCTGACTTCATTTTTCACATCCCATTATATGTTTATGCTTACCTGCCGGCCATAGTAATCCAGTGCAATGCTCTGGCCAAGAACACTGCCTATGGTTCTGATGCCATCAATGTTCAAGAACTGCAACATGATGTAGTCCAGTCCCCCCTGCATCCAGGTGTGCAGAGTTGGATTCTCTCTTACTTCATATTCTGCAGTTTTACAGAACCAAAGATATGAAACTAAGCACCACTCTACAAGTTTACAACAGCACAGCAACAGAAGTGCAACTCACCGTCTTTTCTCATTTCAGGAAGCAAACCAGAAGCATGCCTCTCCACCACTTTGAGATAATCATCAACCTCGTGTTCCCGTACATTAAATAAGACGATCGATCCATACTGGAATACTACCATGTAAATGCACTCACTCCCGCTTATTTTACCACCAGTACCCTGAAACAACATCACCCTTTCTTATGATAAGTGATACAACGAATCACCCAATAAAGAGATGATACGCCAATTTAACATTTTGACTGATAAAATTAAATACCAATCCATAGAACAATCGACATTTCACTATGAGAGGGTACCATTTTTTCCAGTCATTTGTTTGATCAGCCAATATGATGTAAATCCTAGTACCTCAGATCCACAAACTGAAGAAAGTAAGAATCAACTTACACTGGGATCAAAATGATTGCCGAACTTGAGAACAACGTAGTTAGTCATACGCGAGGTGGGTGGGATGAAGTTCTGCTTGTTTTGCTCAACTAAGCTCCTCAAATCAACGCTGCACACAATCGCATCCGCAAAATACTTCAATCATCACTTCATCAAAATTCTAAAACCCATTTGCAAATACATCCAGGTTTTAAGCTCCAACGTGATACAAAGTTTCAACCGTTCAACTATGAAATTCACTCATCATCAATGGCAGGTCAGATATCATATGCCTAGTCCGATTCTGATTCCCACCAGAATGACATAAATAGCATCTCCTTCAGACATTAAAGAACATTTTGGAAAAGGGGAAAAACCATACCTAGTGGAGAAGAAATAAGCTCGAACAGGAAGAGAAAGCTTGGTTTCCTCCTCCAAGCCGCCAGAATTCCCATCACCAACCTCCAAAGACGGGACCGTCTCACCACACTCCCCTGGATGCTGATTCTGATGCTGCTGCGGCTGCGGCTGAAGCGAAGCGGCGGGCGACGAAGAAAAAGCCCTCACAGTGAAGAGAGATCCGAAGTTTCGGCTCCCTCGAAAAGCGTGAATCGGAGAATTGGAGACCGCTAGGAAATTGGAGAAATAGCGAGAGAAAGTATGTGACGACGACCGCAACGAGAACTGCAGCGGAAGCGAAAGCGACGGCGGTTTCTGCTTAGAAGCAAAGATCGAGAAGAGAGCTGTACGGACGGAAGGGCCTAGGGTTTTAACGTGGACGTCAACGCTACGCATCATTTTGATTCACAGAGAAAGACGGAGAAGAAGATGAACAAGACGGCCTCGCTCCCTCTCTGCCTCCAGCGAGTGGAAATCACAGATTTATATATACTTGTTCCAGGGTTGAGTTAATCGCGTGCCGTTTGTTCTTTTTATGGACTAACAACTTGGTGTGTAAATGCAGATAAACGACATAACTTTTATAAGAGAAGATTGAAAAAACGGTTTTTAAATTGGAAAAATCAAGATGTTGAATTTTCTAGGTACATACAACATTATAAAATTTACAAAATAAACATATTTTTTTAAAGAAAATCCTTGGATCTACTACGTTTTATTAATAAGCGATTGTTATCGAGATAATGTGGTTTCAAAATATCTCCAATTGTGTCATAGACCAAGAAGTTGATCAACGAGATAACGACTTAGAAGAGTCTAAACATATAAATTTCAAGAACAAAAAGGAACCAAAGTGTGTCTATGGACCATATAGCTGTCGTTATTAGTTATTATTGCTCTTCTCTATCAGTTTTTGGTTTCACGAATCATTAGAGCGTCTTCGTCTCCTCCTTTGCCGCTGCCACCGCATGGTGAAGTCTTAGTCTTAGACCTCAATCCGAATATCTTCGAGAAGAAGTTGCGTCCTTCTTTAGTCTTGACAAGCTTGTCAAGATCTTGCTTCATGCTCGTACACTCTTTTTCAAGCTCGTAAACACGTTCCCTCATCCCATTCATCATCACATTTGCATTTGCTATCTTGTTGTGTCCTAATTCTAGTGCCGGATTCTTGCCGCTTGTGTCGTCATTGTTGCTGTCCGAGTCGAAGAACCATCCTGCTATAGATGTGCGAAGCCGTATCTGTTCAAAGAACAAGACTTGTACTATGACTCGCAATGGTAGACGCTCGTTTTGTGCTGCGTGTGTGCATGCCTCCAACGACAGCTTCTGGCAATTCATCAGCAGACACAGTTGCTCTCTCTCTGACTCTGTCAGCCATGGATGAGCCTGTTGCTCCAAAAATCATATACATGCATACAGAGAAACCCAAAAGATTAATTTGATACTCATAATATAACAAATTGAAACTGTTTTATTTTAGGAAATGGTGAATTAGTTGTTTCAAAACGCAAGCATACTTTATAAAAGGTTGTGTACCTTGATGTATATATCAATTGCGCGGTAGATACCATCATCCATTGGCCTCACATCTTCCGGGATTAAAGCACCGAGTGCTTGAAATTTCGATAGTTTCAAGTTCTCATCGGAAGCCACCTCTGCTAAGTAGCCATCTATAAGGCTAGCTACCTTTTTGATGGGCCTAAGAGGATGAGAATCTCCCGTCAGTTGCTTCTCTTCAACGATACTATTGTAGCAGCTCGAGGAAGAATCAAATGTCAACATGAAGTGATCAAGAATCCGCTGTACAGAGTCGATATCATAGAGTGTTTCAGCTGAGTATCCCATGTTTGGTATAAGCAGATCCTCCAGAGCGGCTTCGTCTAGCTGCACACCGATTTTTCTCTCGAGATTCTCCTGAGTGTCCGCACTCGCGTGCAGAACCATGGATGTCCTGAGAAGCCTGAGCAAGAACTTTGTCGATGTGACGCATTTTTCGCTCGGTAGCAGTTCCACGATTTCCTCGAGGAGACTTCTTTGATCTTCGTGAGAGTAGTACATGTCATCACCATTGTTAGTACCTTCCTCCGAAGAAGAACCAGAGTGCCTAGAACAGCCAAGTAAAGGAAGATTCCGTTTGGCGTAATGCGTGACAGACGCTGCTATGATATCAGCTTTCACGCCTCTGGATTCAACGGTCTGAATGAACCTTTTGTACATTGGGAAATCGAGGAATGATGACACATCGTTGAACCACCAGTTTTCGCTCGTGGCCTTGGTTTGTATTCCGTTCCAGAATGTAGTTGTAGTAGTAGTTCCTTCTGGTAGTGAGATTGGCCAGTTGAACAAACCTGTGTCCTCAACACAAGCCTTGATGGCTAGAGAAGCAATGCACCTAGAGACAATGTGAAGCTCTTCAGCGAGAGGTAGCACTTTTTGTTCGCAACAATCCAAGGCTTTGATGGAATCATCCCAGTTTGTGAAAACGTGATCGTCGAGGAAACTCTCGGTGAGGTAGATGAGATTTGCATCTCCGTAGTTTTCGCTCATTTGGAGATACTCTGCTGCACATCTGAGGCTCACTACGCTTTCTGCGGTGACCTCGATTCTTACACCGTAACAGAATTTGGCAACGAGCAAGAACGTCTCGGGCCCACCGGGAATGTCATGAAGCTGAGCCACACAAGTTGTCTCAGAGGCTTTGCTGAAAAGAGTTTCTAGATATCCACTTCTTGACAACAACGGAAACTTGATGATGATGATGATGAGAAAACCACATGGCCAAGAGAAAAAAAGTGATGGTGTGAGTGAGAGAATTCAAAAGAGAAATGTACAATATAATCGGTTTTGGTTTATTATAGACCTTATGCAGATGGAAGCTTTGGTCTTCTACTTGGATCATCACATCGGGTTTAAGTCCAGTTGAGCAAAGCCTGATCAGATTACAGAAAACATAGAGATGAGAGATTTTGTTTTGGTGTTTTGATTGATTCTAAATTGAACACATTGAAGAAGAAGACTGACCATGTGTGACCACTTAGATGAAAGACTTCAGATTTGGAACCCAGTTTCAAGCAAGCCATCTTCTATTCTTTTACTTGTCTCTTTGGGTTTTCCGCAAATCCAAGATACTAGTTGCAAAATGAATTGTTCATCGAAACCCCATTATTAACACATAAGATATGGGAGTTTTAATTTTAATTTTATTATATATTTTGTTTTTCCTTTCTCGGAGTAAGCCGGTGGGACCGAGTCTTGTGGAGAGATAGATACAGACGAAGCTTTTTCCAGTTGTTTGCTCTTTGCTGTTACAATTTACACTAAAATTTTGCAACTTTCGTTTTCCCTTTATTTTCTGTAACGCCTCCTCTCTCTCTCTCTCTCTCTCTCTCTCTCATTCATTTCTTCTCTCTGTAACTTATTTTTGTTAAAATATCTGGCTCTCTCTTGCTTTTGGTAATTTCTTGAATAATTTTTATTATTCCACAGCATTAAATGCACAAGATATTTGACTGGTCAGCCTTAGTTACTCTCTTAAATCTTGTTAAAACGAATTAGTCCATTACGAAACAAACTCATAAGGCCCATTATAGAGAGACTCAGCAAACGAAAACATAAATCACCCTAGTTAATCGGGCCTTTAGCAGCCTAGTTAGCAGATAATTTGGATCTTGAGCCAACCGCCACACTTGTTTAATCAAAGCTTAATTAAAGTGCAAAACAATTAAATACCCTTTGATTAAATATTTTTTGTATTCATTTTAATACTAAAATTTTTGAAATTTTAAAATAATGTCTAATATCCTAATATATTTAAAATTAATATTATCTCACACTGTTGTAACATGTAGCTTAATGGTGTAGAATAGTGTCTTCATTGTTTCAAAATTTGAATTCAATCAGCATTAAAAAAATGTTATTGACAACAAAATTATCTCCAATTATGCATTATTAGTTGAGTATAAACATTTTAGACCATGCAATTATATTATGATTTCTAGAATGATTACCAATTAAAAGAAAATTATAGACTTCTAAAAGTCTAAAAATTATTTTAGAAATTTTGGATATTTACCAAATATTTTAGAAACCAAATTTTAATAGCGGTCAAACTATGATAAAAAAAAGGGTAAGGTAGAGAGGTGCAGAGTTGTGTGGCCCTTGTCAAGTTTTGCATCTCTCCCTCAATTTTCCTTTTCTTTTTTTGCGTCGTATTATTATTTCCATTTTTTTTTTTTTTAGCTATTAGCTGTACTTTCCTGGAAACTGCTACTCAGACCTCGCCGTCACTCTTCCTTTTTTTGGTAGATTCTTCTTCTTTATTTTTTTTCTTCTCTCCCAAGATTATTCTCTTTCTTCCTTTAATCTGGAATTCTACTTGTGTTTCTTCCCTTCCTCAAATCATTTTTCTGTAAACTAGAATCCTTTTTCTTTTGTCGGTGGATTTGCTAGCCTCAAAATTCTTTGATTACTCTTCTCTGGTCAGTGATTGCATCTTTCATCGGGAAAAAAAATACAAGGGTCGATCTTGTTTTTACTTTTTTTTTTTTTTTTTTTTAACCTCTTGCTTAATGAATTCAAACTTTTTAAATAGTTATTAAGAGTTTTGTCGATCCTGTTTTGTAATTAATCGTTGACGCCCTGTTTCTCATCATGTTTGTTGATTGTTGTACTTTTTATTACAGTGTCTAGATTCTCTGTTAATTTGCGTGAATTAGGGTTTTATACACTTGTGGGATTTATGTTTATTTTGATCTGAAATCTATTTTGAGTTATTTTGCCTTTTAAGGGTTTTTATAGATTACCTAATTAGTATTGATCTGCAGGTGTTATGTGGAGTTAGCCTGAAAAAGAGGTACAAGTTTGGAGTTGGAAATATATCCGGAGCTACGACTATGTCTGGAAAGCAAGAGGTGATTATCCCTAAACTAAACTTAACTACTAATGCTTTCAACATATTTAGAAACACTCTCATATTGATGTTTTTTTTTTCTTTTACTGTCTTGTTGGTATCTATCAGCCTCAGATCAGCCTGCCTACATGGCGGTGCAGCGATTTCAATGCAGCTATTCCAATCAAGAAGAGGAAGTACTTTGTGCAGCCGGAAGAAGCAGGCTCGTCACTTTTGGAAAAGAATCCACAAGCTAATGAGAAAGGTGATACTAGTGTTGGCGGGAGTGCTTTGGATTCATCTGATGCTGATGCAAATCAGAAAATGATTGGTGGATCTAGGAAAACTATTGGAAAACCAATCCTTTCGTTTCCCTCTGTTTACGTGGGAAATGCTGATAAACCGGAGAGTATTGGGAACGTAGTTCTTGACCAAGTTAGAGTGAAAGTTGAGGAGCCAAATTTTCCAATCCACTCCAGTCCTTTGGTGGCGGGATTTGAGATCCCATCTAGTTCTAACATAGTTGGCAGTTCACTCCGTTGTTCTCTGGGAAACCTCCCTGTGGGTGCTGAACATCCTGGTGTAGTAGAACAAACTGTTCTTAAGACCCATGACAGTGTTAGGGAGACATGCGGCAGGGACAATCTCAGGGGAGATTGTCAAACAGAAGCAGGTACTGTTTCCATACGGCTAGGTTGTAAAACTAGAAACAGTTCTCCATATTGGGAGAATGAAGAGCCTCCAGCACTGAATTTGTCCTTAAGCAAGGGAGTTTGTGCACCTCATAACACAGATTCTAATTCTACTACTTGGACCAAATCTGGCAATAACAGTGGTGTGAACAGATCAAATTGGGATTTGAATACTACCATGGATGCTTGGGAAGATGGTCTAGATCGCAAGACTAGAGTTAAGACAACTGGTTCATTCTTTAACAGTAACAACAGAAGTTTCCGTGACATAGAGACATCAAGTTGTCGTGATACGACTGCTATTGCAAAGTCTGTTTCTGAAGAACAGAAGGAAAGTGTAGGATTTATATCTCCTAAGGTGACTTTGACGCAGTTTGATCATCAAGTTAACCCCACATGTTCGCTTAGTCTAGGCCTCAGTTCATATCCTCCTGTTGAGAAATCTCCTTCTCTGTCAGCTACCACATCGGAGGCAAGAGCTGCTTGTACAAGTTTTCCCAGACCAATAATGACTGCTGGTAATGTGAACTCGGTAAATCTTAGGACTGTGAAGTCAGAAGTCATTGAAGAGAGTGCTCAAGTTTTTCCAATCGGGCTATCTATTAACAGGGTGAAACAGGAGGTCGTTGGCAGATCTGGCAGTTTGAAGCCAGCGGATCCTATATCAATAAAGGCTGAGCCAAATAACTTCACCCAG
Source organism: Alliaria petiolata (assembly GCA_020283515.1). Taxonomy (NCBI): domain Eukaryota; kingdom Viridiplantae; phylum Streptophyta; class Magnoliopsida; order Brassicales; family Brassicaceae; genus Alliaria; species Alliaria petiolata. The sequence goes on along the minus strand of JAHZTW010000001.1, from coordinate 166,417,823 downwards.
TCCGAAGTTTTCAATAGGAAAGATAAGACGTTGAATCATCCCCATACACCAATAATGCAATCAAATCAGATCCTTGATTTACCCACAAGTTCTACGCCAAATCAGAAGGATAAATATATACCTCGTCCTAGTGGCCTCGGCAATGCGCCAATGTCCTTGAATGGAATGACAAGAAATCCATGCGTTCAGAGTTATCCTGACTACACATTAAATGAAAATTCAGGTCAGAGTAGCAGCGCAGCGATTGAAAAACCATGCGAAGCCCTGAAACATGGTGTAGTTGACATGACTTATTCATGTTCTGGTCATGGAGATCATAACCACAATGCATCAGGTGTGAATGTTTCCTTGACTGAAGAGAAAATTTTAGATGATTGCAAGACTTTGATATCGAAAGAACTCCCTCGAAATTCTCGTGGAACTGGTGAACTTTCTACAAGTGATGAGGAAAAGGCTATTTTATCCGGCAAGGAGCTAGAGGAAGAAGAGTTATACAGGTTTGGATTTGAATCAGATTGTGGTTATGATCTAAAGAAGCAAGTTGGAAAAAGAAATTTGTACGATGACGGGAAGGTCCAAAGACCAGCTACCGTTTTTGCAGAAGGTAAAGGACATGCTGAGTGTGGTGGCTCTGAAACTGAAAAAAGGGATAGTGCTGTTCCATTTCATGGTGGCTCTCAAAATTCTAACCATGTGGAAGAAAAAGAGAGTCAACCTGCAGTTCTTGGTAACACAGGTAATAAACATATTAAAGAATGCTCTGCCTCATCATCTACCAATAAATTTAACAAATATACTGTTGATGAACCATGTTTGAAATTAGTCGAAATGGCAAGCACTGAAGCTCAGATTAAGAGGCTTACTCCAGAAATTCAAAGTGGAATATTTGATGGATCAGGTGAAAATGAAGGACGGAAAGTTCAGGATGGTGAACAGTCAACCCATCAAATCAATGAAGGAATGTCAGGTGTCTCTACATCGTCAGGCGGCAACGTTGAAAACCCTGAGATAGTAGATAACAGCAGTCCAGTTTCATACAAGGCAGAAATTTCTTCTACTATTGACAATGATCCTCCTGCGGAGTTCAGTGAAGGTAGTCAGAGTCGAGGTATAAACCTAGCTCAGGCTTCTGATAAATCTCCAATTAAGACACTAGATGGCTCGGACAGTTTTGTGCCATTGCGAATGGAAAGAGATAGATATCCTGATTTCCCACTTGAACAGCGGAAATATCTCTTGAGAGGGAGGTGAGATTTCCTTATCTCTATACTTTCTTTGCCTCATTCCCTTTTGAGATCTTTATGGATTTCCTTGAAATTTTCCATTATTGTTTCTTTTGCTAGTGATGAATCCTGCAAATTCTCGCGTGAGAGATACCATGGCAAAATCATGAGAAGCCCGAGGTTAAATTTCATGCCGGACAAAAGAAGATTTTCTGATAAAACACAAGGCAATCTGCATGACCGTGATACAAAAAGTAAATTCATATCTAAGTTTTTCGATGGAGGAACGAGGCTTGTTTTTTCTAAATATTCAACATGACTCTCATCTTATGAATGCAGGTTTTGAGTTCGATAACCATGGAAACACTCGTCGGGGTGGTGGTGCTTTTATGAGTAATTTCCATAGAGGGAGACGGCCTGCAAATGATGAAGCAACCCCTTTTTCCCACTCCTTTACGAGAAGAACCCCTAACTTTTCTTTTAATCAAAGAGGAGCAACAAATAAAGAGGATGCATCTGCATTTCACGGATGTAGAGATGGTGAAAAATTCACAAGGGGATTACAATCCAACAACACGGAGCCAATGTTTATGAGTCAGCCACGTCCGTATCAAGGCCGGAATGGTTTTGCTCGAGGACGAACAAATTTTTCAAACAACCCTAAACGTGGTTTTCCTGGATTTCGTTCACGATCTCCTATTAGAACAAGAGAACGGTCAGCTGGTCCATCCTCGTCTTTCAGGAACAGATCACAGGAAGATTTCAGTGGGCATACAGACTTTTCTCATCGGAGATCACCCTCAGGTTACAGAATGGGGAGGAATAGCTCCCCTGACCATTCTGGTTATCCAAGGGAAATGGTTGTCAGGAGGCACAATTCTCCACCTTACTCGCATAGACCATCAAATGCTGGAAGGGGCCGGAGTTATGCAAGGGGCAGGGGTTACGCTAGGGGCAGAGGTTATGGAAGAGATGGCATCTCTTTCAGGAAACCATCTGACCGTATTGTGCATAGAAACCATGGAAACTTGAACAACTTGGATCCTCGAGAAAGGGTCGACTACAGTGATGATTTCTTTGAAGGACCGATCCATTCTGAACGATTTGGTGTTGATGTTAATGCTGAGAGAAGACAATTTGGTTATAGACATGACGGTACCAGCTCTTTTAGACCATCTTTTAACAGTGATGGCTGTGCACCTACTAATGCAGAGAATGGCCCTGACGCTGTTAGATTTGGACAGGACCCTAATATTGAGATAGTAGAAGAACAAGGGATTTCAATGGAAATTGACGGAGAAAGTAAGAACTCAACTGAGAATGAATCTGGAAGAACTAAGAATATGGAAGAGGAAACTGCAACGCGCAGTGAAATTTGGCAACGGGATGAGCTTGGTGGTGACGGGTTTTAGAAGAAAAGTTAGTATTCAATTTGCGTGAACCTTCTAATACCAGGAAGATATAAAATTGATAGTGAATCAGGTATCAGATGGAGGTTGTTTGATTTTGCCATGGCCGAGACCAGTTGGTGGGTGATTACTGTGGGAATTCCAATAACTGATGTGAAGGGACACCCTGCTATATTTATTGGCTGTGTATATAGAGCACTTCTCTTGTGGTTTAATCTTAGATTTCGTTGCCTTTCGTGCTGTGACTCAGATTTTGGAATGGATATACTACTGAAGCAAGATGGTGGAAATTCCTGTGGGGATTTGTCAGGCTTGTCCTCAGCCGGCTTGGGTAGAGCGTGACTGGTCTAACAGATATGAGGGCGAGGAACGACAAGACACTTTCCTTTTGTTATAATACTGACCCGACTTTTTCCCCCGATACAACTGTAGTTAGACAGGAGAAAAATGCAGGTTTTGATGAATGAGTCTCTTTGCCAAGACGATAACAACACTCACTATATGGTTGAGCCATGACTGTTTTTGGCTTTAGAACATTCACTTTCATCCGCGAATAACAAGATAATGAGTTCTAGCATGATGTCATCAATTTAGCTGTAGGTACGCCTAAGATGGTTAATAAGTACACATCTTTGTGGAACTTGAAGTATAAGCTATACCAAGCTTGCTTGAAATGTTGAAACAGCCACTGATTTTCTGTTGGTATAATTGGGATTACTGGCCATGGAAAACATCCAAAGGTGCACCACCCATTTGGACCTATTGCTTTGGTTAATGGCTCATTGCAAAGTGAGTTCGAACTTCGAAGGTACATCTCACTTGTTGTAGGCATGTGAAAGATTCATGCCATGGAAAGGAATTCTTCAAGTTTTATTCATTTATGACATAATATCCCAATATTTCAGATACTTTTCAGAATTCTTCAATATATATAGTTCAAACATATAGCAAGTACTTGACCTCCATTTCAACAATTTTATCAACAAAATAATTAAAGATATACAACAAAGAATTAAAGGAAAAACCACAGGATACTACTACAAACGAAAGCAAAGCAAAGTTTCAAATCAGTCCTCCACCTTGAGATCAAACTGAGTTTTTGTTTTTTTACCTCCTCTTGTTCTTGCTGCCCAAAAGCAGAGAAAAGTAGAACAAGATTCGAAAGAAGAACCCCCAAGCGACCGTGACCCACAAGCAATTCCATTTGCTGAGATCCGTAACGCCTTGCTGCTGCAAAATGTCGTATCCTGTTGTCAAGCAAGTGGAGCTTGTGATTCTCATCCCAAGTGATTTGCTCATGGTTGCCAGAAGCCTAACTTTCATCCCCTGAGGCACCGCGACTAGAGGTGTGTTGTCGAATATCTGAACTCCCTTGACGAAACACTTTGTCGGGTCGCTGAATTCGTTTATGAGAACAGCTTCGTAAGGGTACTTGACTAAGGAGATGTAATGGAACCAGATCCAGTAGGAAGGGATTCGATCTCGGTTGATGAAGAATCCACTGAAAAGCAAGAAGTAGGCTAAGATGGCTACCACAATGGTGTAACCGAGCATTACATGTGGGACTACCCCTGATAAGAAGGTGACGAATGAGCTTCCTGCCCAGAAAGCGGCTAAGACTATTAGGAAGTAGAAGAGGAAGCCCATGAGGCCTCCATCTAATCCCACGCCCCAGAACGTAGTTGCCGCGAAAGCGAGCGAGAGGATGATCAAGGAAGGGAGGGCCACGAGAGAGTGGGAAAGTACATATGAGGATCTTCGGTATGCGTTGTAAGCGGTTTCTCTCATGAAAATGAAGCGTTCTTGGAGGAAAACGGGTAGAGCGTCTGCGCAGGTGTAGAACGTTGTGGACATTGCAAAGGCGAAGAACCCGAGACGTTCTTGGACTCCTTTAGGGGAGTTATCTAGCTGCCAAAACATGGTGGCTAAGATGAATCCAGTGACCAGAACAGCTCCTAGGCGTATCCCGAATAGTTCAGGCTGTCTTCGATAGTTAGTCATGGATCGTTTGGCTAGAACAAAAAGTTCGACCCAGAACGGGTTTGCGAATGTAGGAATGGTGGAAACAGGGCTCGAGCCAGGAGTTGTAGTCGTCGTCGCTCCAGAGACGAGCTTTCCTTTGGATATGCTTGCGCTGATGGCTTCTTTAAGGGACAAGCCGGTCTGAGTTCTTGGCTCTGCTTTCCTCTGTCTAAACCCTTTGTTGAATTCCACTAAACTTCTCGTTCCACCAGCTGATCCTTCGAGCTCTCGGATCAAATCTAAGGCGAACTCGGTGCGGTTCTCGTGTTCGGGAATCGGGTGGCCAAACTCGGCGAAGAAGCGCGGCAGCATCGCGGGTGATCCTCTGAAGACGGTTTGGCCACGGGACAAGAAGAGAAGACGGTCGAGCAATCGAAGGAGACGGTAACTCGGTTGGTGAAGTGTCATGATCACCATGCTTCCGCTCTGTGCGATTCGTTTGAGAACCTTTATGACACTGAGGGCGCTTGTCGAGTCAAGACCCGAGGTTGGCTCGTCGAGGAAAAGCAGAATCGGGTCGTGGACGATATCGATTCCGATGGATACTCGCCGCCGCTCTCCTCCAGAGATTCCACGGTGGCCTTCATCTCCGATTATCGTCTTGGCCGCGTTTCTAAGTCCTAATTGGTCAATCAGGGCTTGGACTCGGAGATTCTTCTTTGATTTGGAAAGGCTTCTGGGAAGACGAAACTCGGCGGCGAACATTAGGGTTTCTTCAACTGTGAGCATCGGGAAGAGAAGGTCGTCCTGCATCACATAAGCCGAGATCGCTTTCTGCATTTTCGAATTGAGAACTTCGCCGTTTAGAGTTACGTTTCCTTTCAAGCTTCCTTTGGCGATTCGATTGGCTAGCGCATCGATCAGAGTCGATTTACCGGAGCCACTTGCCCCGAGCACAGCCAGTATCTCTCCGTCTCTAGCCTCTCCGGAGATTCCGTTGAGGAGCGTCTTCGTCTTGGAAGAGAAGAGCCCATCCGACGGACCTCCGATGATGGGATCTGAAGGGACGCGCCTCCACGCGAACTTCCGGCGAACTTTCACGCTGTAAGTGAGATCGTTGAAGGAGAGAACGAACGGTACGGATCGGTCCGGCGAGGCAAGATCCACATCAACATGATGCTGATGGTGGCCACCGTTAAGCTCAGTCGTCGTGTCGCCGACATTTTTCAAGAGCTGTCCAAACGTTGGAGAAGACGCGCCTGAGCAGCTGGAGAGATGGTTAGGCTCCGGCGAGAAGAACGGCAGCGCCATGTTGTCGTCCGCTGCTACCACACGGGACATACTTTGGGTCTGTGTGAAGCGGGAAAATCAATAAACGGAAAAAATCTAACGGCGTTAAAACTACCGTTAGCGGGAGCAGAAAGAGGAAAGGAGAGTTTCCTTCTGTGTATGGGTTTTACCGACGATATAATTTCTATTTCTATTTATAGATTGATTTCTCAATGTGGTTGGGCCGTTTAACATGCTTTGATTTTTAGGATCAGTTTGATGAATAATTTTTAAAAAGAGATTAGAAGAAGACTTAACAAAGTCACAATGGTGACGCTAGTGTAGATGAACCCCCAAACCTAAACCCTTGTAAAACATAAAATGCCACATGTCCGATTCTTTTCCTTTAAGCTGTTTTCGTGTAGAATTCAAATATATTTTTTAGGCCACCCTTGCCTAATTTAGGCCACCATTCCTTCACCCACCTTTAAACTAAAAAGCTCAAGTTACAAAGTGAAAAGATGAAACAAATTTCAAAAAATATCTTTTACAACAAATCATTAGAGGATCTCTTTATAGTATTGTAAACTTTCGCTTGATTAGGTAAAATAACATTTTTTTTTTCCGTAGGTAAATAAATTCATTAAGGTAAGTCATTCTCTACTCGGATGAGAAACACATTTAAAAACTTGAGCTGGTCGCAACCATTCTTATCTAAAGCCATGATCCAAAGGATTCACCACTCCCCCCCACGAACCCTCATGTACAACAACCTTTGCTTTCTAAAAGAAACGATAGACATAAACCAAATNGTATGGGGGTTTGGATCTCCTCCTAACTTGTTTACTCTTCAATGTTGCTTGGGTTGCTCTTGTTCAGGTTAAGCAGGACGAATTGCTTCAGTTTGCCCAAAATGCTATCACAGGGCTGTCTCTTATACACATCTAGATGTGTATAAGAGACAGGGACCAAGACCGCATTGTAATTTCTCCTTTGCTTCTAATTACTCCCGTCTCTAATTGCTTTAGGTCTACTTTTTTCTAGATTCTAATTTTGATTTTGCTATCAAGGAATTTTTGAGTCCTAAGTTGGCTGTGACATTGCACCATGTTTTGAACTTGGTGCTCCATAAATGTTCTCTTCTTTCACAGGCGAATGTATTCGCTTGTAACCTACTCTCTTGCGCAGCTGGAATTGTGTGACATTACTTTTAAGACTTGCATGAATAATTGGGACTGCAACTTTGCAGGGTGCTGGGGCCTTTAAGAGTGTTAATCAGACGATTCAGAGATTGGAAGAAGCTGCAGTGTCATACAGGGGTCATGAAAGAGCATTGCTGATTACCAGATGGCTAACTGTGCTTAAGGAGATCGACAGAGCTAGTGACAGTTCCGTCAAGGATAAACAAATGAGCTCAGAGGAACAACTTGCTTCTGATGAAGCAAAGAGACGTGAATGGGTATTATTTGTGTTCTTATTTTTTATTTATTTTTGTTTAAGAGGAAAGGAAGAAGTTTGACACAGAAGTCGACAATTTTTCCGCATCTTAAAATATCAAGAATACTATTGAAGTAGAGATGATGGTGATCCTTAGTTGGTGTTGGGTACTTGGGTTAAGAATCTTGTATGTTCCCGAATTCATTTTGTAAATGAGGAAGAAGAACAAGTTTATAAAGATGTCATCATATCAAGTTTAAGTAGATATGGTTATATTCCTTAGTGATTTAGGGTAACTTTTTTTGTTAAGGGGTTTGATTAAAAGTGACTATCTTACTTCTAGTATTCTGCTTCTAATTTCATATGCCGTATTTGTGACCTTTTCTTCCAATATATTTTTTTCAGAAGATCCCTTTCCATGTGTAGGTTTTGTATTACGATCCAGATATAGGAGGCGAGCCACTAAACTTCCGTGATGTTTTTCTGCAAAGTCAAGCTCTGGAGGGCATCGTTCTGTCCATGGTATTCTTTCGCAACCTAAACTTGATCTTTTGGTGGCTATCTGTTAGTGATAAAAAATAGTCCCCTTTCTCTAAAATTTCCAAAAGTTTGGATAATTCTGTGAACGTGAAAGGCTTGAGCTGCATCATCGTTGATTCGATTTCTCAGTGTTAATTCGAGCTAATTGAAATGTAAAGATCATATGTAGCTTGGCTGAAAATAAAGTACAGAACAAACCAGCTTAAGTAGACTCGTATATGTTGTGAGAGCCTGTCATTTATCTTGTTTCTCGAAATGTTTTGCATATTGTACTAAACCTATATATTGGGTTTATGTGAAAAAATATGGTACCGTCTACGAGGCTGAACTCTAGTTTTGACTGTTCTATTACAGATTATTGAACCACCACATGATGAAGAAATTACTCTACTCCTGGAGATGTTTGGGTGAGTTGACTGGCAATTCAAATTGCATTGCGAAAATTATAATTTTTTTGTGTGGAAAATTGACACAATTCGTTGCTATTTTCACACCTAATGCGATTATTTATAGAGCTTAACATTGTTTTCAGGCTTTGTCTGAATGGAGGAAAGGAAGTTCATGATGCCATAGTCAGCAGTATGCAGGATCTTGCTACAGTCTTTTCGAGCTACAAGGATGAAGTTTTGGTAAGCGCTTGAGCAAAAAAATTAAGCATTTATGTTAATGTATGGGGGTTTGGATCTCCTCCTAACTTGTTTACTCTTCAATGTTGCTTGGGTTGCTCTTGTTCAGGTTAAGCAGGACGAATTGCTTCAGTTTGCCCAAAATGCTATCACAGGGTTGAAGATTAGTGCTGAAATGCTGAGGTGAAAAATGAAGATATTGATGTGCTTTTTGCTCTCGTTTCTCTTCATGAATGAATTTCTGAGTCATAGAGCCTTGCTCATCTTGCATCACTGTTGATTGAATTCATGTTTTCAGAATTGATGTTGAAGCTTCTGATCTTAGAAAGAAACTCGAAAAGATGAATGCCTCTCGATTTTCACAGGAGAGTGAAGACAAGGAACTTAAAGAGGCTCCTTTAACAATAGAGGTGAGCGTGCAATATCTTCAAACCCTCTTTTCTCTTCCTAAGCTCATTTAGGTAGCTCCATGTGATAGACTTCTCGTTTTGCAGGCACTTAAAGAAACACTTGCAAAGATTCGTCTTTGCTCCAGATTAGAAGGGCTTCTAATTAGAAAGAGACAACTAAGAAACGGTGATTCACCAGATATACATGCTCAGAAAGTAAGTTTGTGGGCTTTATTAATCTCAACAATGATCACTATACAAGTTGATTGGTATTGTTAATTATCATCTTGTTCTACTTGTTTGTGCTGATACGGAGTATTTAGAGTTTCCTGTATTCCATGACAGCATATACATTTCATGACTTCTGGATGTTAGGGTGCATGTTAATCATGGAAGATAATGAATAATTTGTCTTTGAACTAGGTCGACAAGCTGAAGGTGTTATTGGAATCTTTAGCAAATTCAACTTCCAAAGCCGAGAAACGAATATCAGAGAACAGGTTAAGCTTATCATTAACTCCAGTTAGTTTCCTTATATCTGCAGTTGAGACTTACTTTGTTGTTCTATTTTTGGTATGACATGGTAAATTCCCAAGACCAGTTGAATATGTCTTTAGTTCTGAACACTTTGTGTCACTATATCATTTTCAGCCGAGGCAATGTGCAATTCATTCCTTGCTATTTTCTGCTGAACTTTAGCATAAACTTTTTAAAATGTTTTCGTTCTATATGCGTATCAAATTTGAACTATGGGACCATCAAGACAAAATTGATTTTCATCAAAGCCTGTCTTGTTGTATTTATATGCCTCTTAGTGCTATGGAGTGGATGATTAGTCAGTTGAAGGTAAAACACCATTGATAGATACCAATTGTCCAATTGTCTTTTCGCAGAGTTCAGAAAGAAGAGGCACTTAAAGCTCGTGTGGTGAAAGCAAATGAAACCGGAGAAAAAGAAAAGGTTTTGTTTCTCCCGATTTTATTTGTTCTTTTGGTTATCCAATGCAAGAAAAAACACTAATAGAGGCAGCATTCTTCGTTATGCTCATCAGCTGTCAGTACTGAGATTCTTTCCTATTATTTATTATGTACAGGAATTGGGTGCGGAAATTGCACAGCTTGAGAAACAAAGAGATGAGCTGGAAGCTGAACTGAAGAGGGTAAATTAATCTGCTTTATTTATATAGTTTCCTGCTTTATCCTGGAGGTTTTACATACACACAATTAAACAGATGAAATTTCTGTCACGTGACGTATGGTATAAACTCGTCACGTTGTTGAAAAGAAATATAATGATTTCATTGATTCTGTAAAGCACTTCTATTTTTATTTATTTTTGCTATGATTATTGTGGTATGGAAGGTATGTCAATGAATATTCTTCCATGTAGGTTAATATATCTTTAGCTGCTGCTCAAGCTCGGTTCCGTAATGCAACAGAGGAAAGGGATCAATTTGGTGAAGCCAACAATCAGATAATCGCTCACCTGAAAACAAAGGTGGCATTTTCTTTTAGATGAGTAGCTCTCGTGGTTTGGTTAATAATTACCACGTGAAATAATTTGGTTCTGTTGATTCTGCAAGCAGGAGGATGACCTGTCCAAATCAGTTGTAGCTTGTAAGAAAGAGGCAGAAGTTATCAAGACTTGGATTAATTTTCTTGATGATACATGGCTTCTTCAGTGCTCATATACCGAAACGAAGGATAAGCAGACTTTGTATTTCTATCAACTCTCAGCTGTTTCTCGCAATATATTTTGCTTTGCTGCCCAACCACTATGAATAATGTAGTGGATGCATTTCTTAGGGACGAATTGGAGAAGCATGAGGATTACTTCTCGGATGTGGCTTTTAATATACTCTCTACGTACAAGGTAACCTCTGTATATTATGGAAACTTGAACTTAATTGATAAATGACAGAGCTAACACAGAGATACATGTTGTACAGAAGGAGGTGACACCTTTAGTACGTCGTATAGAAAATTATGTGGAAAATCTGAAGAATCTGGGTCCTGGGTAAATGCATCTTGTTGAAATGGAGTGCTCAATTCTGTTTGGTTTCTGGCTGATACCTCTAGTTGGAGTTGAATTGGTAACTCTCAGCTGTTTTCGCATGTGATGGTGACAGGTTGGAGAAGCCACCAAATGCAGATCAGGGGAATATTCAGGTTTCAAACCCGAGGAAAAGTCTGGAGCAGGAGTATCTAGACTATGAGACTAAGGTGAGAATAACTGCTTAGTAGGCCGTGTTTGATTTTCTCATTGAGCCCCGATTAGGAGTAGGACCCAAATTCGACTCTGCACGGTTGTGCTTTGGTTCCTTCTTATTTTTCTCTTTTCCCGGTGGCTCTTCCTCGTCACTGATCTGGTTTTATAATAAAAAATAGATCATTACCACCTTCAGCATTGTGGATAACATGAAAGAGCATTTCCAGGTTCTCCAAAACAAACTGGAAGAGTGAGTGGAAGCATTACTCTCGGACCTTTTTATTTTTTGGTAGAGTTTTTTTATTATACTAAGTTCTGAACTCGTACAATTATTCCAGAAAGGACGACCGGCGTGTGAAAGAGCTGTTTGATGACATGGAGAAAATGAGGCAGGAATTTGAATCCATAGCGAGGCCAGCGTTAGAGATAGAGACTCCATCACCTAAAAGCAGTGCTTCATCACCCAAATCTCCCAAGCCCAGCAGTAGCTTGGATGCTCCAGTTGAATCTACTACTCTGCCCCAAAAGCCAGAATTGAGCAATCCTCCCGAGGCACCGACTACTACTGCTGGTTCCAGTCAGGAATTTAACCCTGAAGCCGAGCTAGCCGAGCTTGAATCTGAATTTGGTAAGGTGGCTCGTGATTACTCTGCAGATGAGGTTGATGGATGGGAATTCGATGAACTTGAGAAAGAACTGCAGTAGTAAGTAGTAGTCGAGCAACTCAGAATAATATGATCATCGCACGTATACACTGATATGTTTTTCTCTTCTTACCTTCTTCTTTGGCCGTAACTCCCAAGTTCCTTTGCTAATCTGTATGGTAATTTATGGTTTACTGTTTGTTGTGTGTCTGCTTGGAACAAATGAAAGCACTAAGAGACGTTAACTGTGTGTAAAACCTTTGGAACTTCTGTCTAGGCATGTTAAGCATACATCTTTTCAACAAACAAAAAACAACATATGTACGTCTTTTCAAGCATGATTTGAAGTTTTTGTGATAGAATAAGATACGTCGTTTCTGGTAATACAACCCAAACAAATATTTAGCATTTTTTCTTATTTTTCATCAGTATTTAAAAAATTGTTACAAGTTTCTCCTGTAAACAGTAAGCACTAAAAAAAAAGTTCAGTAGCTTATGTTCTAAAAATAAAGTCAATGCATATTTTTTCCCTAGGTAAAACCCCAATTGAAAGTAAACCCCAAGCAATTAAACATCCGTTAAACAAAGTGTTTGATTTCTTCATATCAAAAGTTTAAGGTTTTAAAATAGAAAAGTAAAAGCTGATAGTTTCAAATGTGAAAATCGAAAATATCAGAAATTATTTTGTGAATATTTTTTCGACCAATTTTTTCTGGTGAAGTTTTATGGAACAAGAGTTGACCCACGCGCATCAACATCGTGGATCTAGACGGCTTAACGTCCATCTTCACTCTCGTCTTGTTATTTTCTTCCAACGCATGTTTTATTCCCTCCCAATTTTGGTAGTATTAAATATTTATCATCATCATTAAAAAATCGCAAGCCACTTGTATTGGATGACTGTTTTGTATAGTGTTTTAAAACGTGACGAAACTAACAAGTGACAATGACAACAATTGCTCTATGCAATTAACAACTAATTTAAAATGTATTGTGATAACAAAATTTATATGTGAGTACGTTATCATAAGAAGTAAGACTGGATCTGTTACGCTTCCAATGGTTTTACTATACATTAATTTATTGGTTCCGCCTACAATTGCTTTGTGTAAATTAACAGCTGCGTAATTTTTTTTTTTTATGACTTTCCAACGATCGTGATCACTGATCAAGATATGTGTTGACTTCAAATTTCTCTTACGCGATCGCCATTTCTTCGCATGATGATCTCTAGATTCGATATTTGAGAGTTTTGTATGATATTGAAAAACATTTCTAAAATTCGAACCGAAATTTTTACGAAGACGGATTTCTATTAAATTCATTAGTTTTCATAATTTACTCGACTAGTTTAGTGGTCTTCCCAAATGTTTTCGTTTAGTTCAAATAAGTTGTAGTGAAAAGGGGAAAAAATCTCTTAAGTGTCGTCGTCTCCTACTTTTTTGTTATGCTTGGTTTTCTTATAAAAGAAAGGACCATCTCCAAAATCTAGAGTGAATTCTTAACCCATTCAAGAACATAAGCTGAGATTCAATGCCATTTAATCATCATTTGTCAATAAACAATTTAACAATTTATCTAAATAAAAGACATTAATGCAAATTTGTTTCTATTTTTGTTTTTCAAAGACGACAGCAATGGAAAAGTCTTGGCCGGTTATTAAAATATATACATATATATTATTTCAAGTTTGCTGAAACAACAAAATTGACCAAGTAAGCTTTCCCTTGTTGAAACATGGAATAAATGATGATATGATATGATATACGATTGCACGCACTTTCACATACAAACAAACAGTATTTCATTATCTTCATCACAACGGTTTCTAAAGTGCGCCAAGGGTGCGCACAGAGCCATGTCCTACGCATCCCTCAGCGTCAAGGACCTGACCAACCTTGTTTCAAGATCCGGAAGCGGTTCGTCTTCCTCCGCCAAGCCTCCGGGTCAGACCCGACCCGTCAAGGTTATCCCGCTCCAGCATCCCGACACCTCCAATGACGCTCGTCCCCCCTCCATCCCTTTCGACGACATCTTCTCCGGATGGACGGCGAAGATCAAACGCATGAGCCTCCTTGATTGGATCGATACTCTCCTTCCTTGCTTCCGATGGATTCGGACTTACCGATGGAACGAGTATTTTAAGCTCGATCTCATGGCCGGTATCACCGTCGGTATAATGCTTGTTCCCCAGGTACTATCCTGCTTCTTCTTCTTCTTTTTTTCGTTTCTATCTTTCCCTCAATTGAGATATTATGCTTCTTTGATCAACTCTGAAGCTCAAGGAAGCTGGAATTATCAAACAGCTTTCCTTGTTGTGCTCGAGAATCGATGAAATATGTGATAAAAAATGAATTGTTGCATAGCAGTAGAGATTACTAATTGAAACTTTTGACGGATTTGACCAGGGAATGTCGTATGCAAAACTAGCTGGCCTTCCACCAATATACGGTCTATGTGAGTTTTATCGTGACACAAACTCTCGCGGTCTTGATTTAAAGAGATGCCTAATTATGTCAGCTTGATTTCAATTTCATAACTTTTGCTGCAGACTCATCATTCGTGCCGATATTTGTGTATGCCATATTCGGCTCATCCCGTCAGCTTGCAATTGGACCTGTAGCATTGGTGTCTCTTCTCGTCTCTAATGCTTTGGGCGGAATCGCTGATTCTTCCGAGGAATTACATATTGAACTTGCCATTTTGTTGGCGCTTTTGGTTGGAATCTTGGAGTGCATCATGGGTCTGTTAAGGTAATAAGATTAGTTGTCTTTGCAAATCAGAGAAGGGAAGCGTTTATTATCTTGGCTGCTACTCATTTAACTTGACTGTGCGGGTAACTGTTATCCGATGAATCAATAGTCCTCTCTATTTATTGCTGCGTCATGAGCATGTCCCTTGTTTGTGTTTTCAACCTAGGCTTGGATGGCTTATTCGTTTCATAAGCCACTCGGTCATATCTGGATTTACAAGTGCTTCCGCCATTGTGATTGGATTATCTCAAGTGAAATATTTCCTGGGGTATAGCATTGCCAGGAGCAGCAAGATTGTGCCACTAGTAGAGAGCATTATAGCTGGAGCCGATAAGGTNTTTTGCTGCAGACTCATCATTTGTGCCGATATTTGTGTATGCCATATTCGGCTCATCCCGTCAGCTTGCAATTGGACCTGTAGCATTGGTGTCTCTTCTCGTCTCTAATGCTTTGGGCGGAATCGCTGATTCTTCCGAGGAATTACATATCGAACTTGCCATTTTGTTGGCGCTTCTGGTTGGAATCTTGGAGTGCATCATGGGGCTGTTAAGGTAACAAGATAAGTTTCTTTGCAAATCAGACAAGGGAAGCGTTTATTATTATTATCTTGACTGCTACTCATTTAACTTGATTGTGCGGGTAAATGTTATCCGTTAAATCAATAGTCCTCTCTATTTATTGCTGCGTCATGAGCATGTCCCTTGTTTGTGTGTTTCAACCCAGGCTTGGATGGCTTATTCGTTTCATAAGTCACTCGGTCATATCTGGATTTACAAGTGCTTCCGCCATTGTGATTGGGTTATCTCAAGTGAAATATTTCCTGGGGTATAGCATTGCCAGGAGCAGCAAGATTGTGCCACTAGTAGAGAGCATTATAGCTGGAGCCGATAAGGTGAAACTTCCATTTTCAGCTTTCAACAGTGAGAACAAATACTCTCCTCTACTTTTTCGTACTTTGTTTAGATGGATCTTTTTTTTTTCTTTCTCTTTTGCAGTTTCAGTGGCCACCTTTCTTGATGGGATCTCTCATTCTAGTGATCCTTCAAGTGATGAAGCATGTGGTATGAGCTTTGTTCTTTCCAGTGTTACCAGGGAAACAGTACTTTCCTTTATTAGTGTGATAACAAGGTCATTGTGTTTCATGGCAGGGAAAAGCAAGGAAGGACCTTCAGTTCTTACGAGCAGCAGCGCCACTCACAGGAATCGTGCTCGGTACAACCATTGCAAAAGTGTTCCATCCACCTTCCATCTCTCTGGTCAGATCGCTGAAGAACAAAATTATATATACTGTAGTTTCCTTGTTGAGCTACAAAGTGGTCAAGTATTTGCAGTAATAGAAAAATCTAGTATGTTTCAGGTGGGAGAGATACCTCAGGGCCTTCCAACATTCTCTTTCCCAAAAAGTTTTGATCATGCAAAAACATTGCTTCCAACATCAGCTCTCATTACTGGTGTTGCCATCTTGGTAAGACATCAATAGACATCTTGGAAAAAGGAAGAGAATTTCTTGTTTAGATTCGGATGCAGTAACGCATGTCAATTGATATATTATGTTTTCGCTCTTCCCTAATGAATTAGTTGTACATTTTCTATCCAGGAATCTGTGGGAATTGCCAAAGCACTAGCAGCAAAAAACAGATATGAGTTGGATTCAAATTCAGAGGTATTCTGCTTAACTAAATCAAAATTGAGTAGTATTCCAATTGTTTCAGACAATATTGCTGTTCTTTTTTCGTTTTCTTTTACGGCTGTTTTCATTGAAAGCCAACTGTTTGACTGTTTCTTCCCTCACTTGACAGTTGTTTGGTCTTGGTGTTGCAAATATATTGGGGTCATTATTTTCCGCATACCCATCGACAGGTACGTTATCTTGAGACAAAGCCATTAACAATTGACGGAATATGTATAAAAAATTTCAAATATAAATTAATGTTAAACAGTTCCGTCTTATAAGTTTATAACCTGAATTTGACGAATCTGTATATGTCCTGAATGCAAAATTTAGGATCCTTTTCTAGGTCAGCTGTGAATAATGAAAGTGAAGCTAAGACTGGCCTATCAGGACTTATAACAGGAATCATCATTGGATGTTCTCTGCTTTTTTTGACACCGGTGTTTAAATACATACCACAGGTCTGTCTGCCTGTGATGAATATTTCAGTTTCCACTATTTGCTGCTCTTTCTGAAACTTTGGAGAATTGCGAAACTAGATTCTGGATTTTAACTTTCACTCTGTTGCTTATCTCTCTCGAATTCTGATGCAGGAGACGGTTAACAAGATATTTTCCTATTTTAGTGTTTTCTTTTCTAATTAGGATTCTAGTAATTTTCCTATTTTATGCATTAGACTTTCTCTATAAATAGAGACCCTAGGTTGTATGTTTTGGGGACAACTTTTATTCATAATTTTCAATCAAAGTCTTGAGTTTTCAAGCTTTACCTTTCTGGTGGATTTCAGAGCTTTTTCTTCAAGTTTGTCGCTTGCAAACTTGAGTATTCAATTCCAAGACTAACGCTTGTTGTCTTGATGCATTCCGACTGCGTCAAGTGGTATCAGAGCAGGCTTTTTCCTTCTCTTTTCTAAGCTTGAACAGCTATGGGTGATCGAACGTTAACCAAAGCCGACATGGAGGGTTTAAGAGGTGAACTCGCCAATTTAAATACTCAGATGGCGGATCTGTTGATAACGCTTAACAATCAGTTTGCGGCTTTACCCCAGCAGATTGCTAACGCGATACAAGGAGGAGGAGAACAAAGGGGACCAAATCAGATTCAACAAGGCAGAAACAATCAAGGTATTGTCCAGCCAATTCAGGTCCAGCAAGGTGAAATCAACCGACTGCCTGTTGGGAACAATCGACAACAAGGCAGACACAACCGTGTTGTTGATAACAACTCCAGCTCGGAGGAGGACTCTGAAGAGGAAGCTGAAGAACGAGGAAATCAACAAAACAATCATGACTATCGAGTCAAGGCTGATATTCCATTATTTAATGGAACTATGGCAGTTGAGGAGTTCTTGGATTGGCAGATCGACGTTGACAGATTTTTCGAAGTCATGGAGGTTCCTGAGAGTAAGCAAGTTAAGATGGTGGCGATTAGGTTGAAGAAGACTGCTGCTGTTTNATTTGTGACCTTTTCTTCCAATATATTTTTTTCAGAAGATCCCTTTCCATGTGTAGGTTTTGTATTACGATCCAGATATAGGAGGCGAGCCACTAAACTTCCGTGATGTTTTTCTGCAAAGTCAAGCTCTGGAGGGCATCGTTCTGTCCATGGTATTCTTTCGCAACCTAAACTTGATCTTTTGGTGGCTATCTCTGTTAGTGATAAAAAATAGTCCCCTTTCTCTAAAATTTCCAAAAGTTTGGATAATTTTGTGAACGTGAAAGGCTTGAGCTGCATCATCGTTGATTCGATTTCTCAGTGTTAATTCGAGCTAATTGAAATGTAAAGATAATATGTAGCTTGGCTGAAAATAAAGTAAAGAACAAACCAGCTTAAGTAAACTCTTATATGTTGTGAGAGCCTGTCATTTTATCTTGTTTCTCGAAATGTTTTGCATATTGTACTAAACCTATATATTGGGTTTATGTGAAAAATATGGTGCCGTCTATGAGGCTTAACTCTAGTTTTGACTGTTCTATTACAGATTATTGAACCACCACATGATGAAGAAATTACTCTACTCCTGGAGATGTTTGGGTGAGTTGACTGGCATTCCAAATTGCATTGCGAAAATTTGACTTTTTTTGTGTGGAAAATTGACACAATTCGTTGCTATTTTCACACCTAATGCGATTATTTATAGAGCTTAACATTGTTTTCAGGCTTTGTCTGAACGGAGGAAAGGAAGTTCATGATGCCATAGTCAGCAGTATGCAGGATCTTGCTACAGTCTTTTCGAGCTACAAGGATGAAGTTTTGGTAAGCGCTTGAGCAATAAAAGTCCGCATTTATGTTAATGTATGGGGGTTTGGATCTCCTCCTAACTTGTTTACTCTTCAATGTTGCTTGGGTTGCTCTTGTTCAGGTTAAGCAGGACGAATTGCTTCAGTTTGCCCAAAATGCTATCACAGGGTTGAAGATTAGTGCTGAAATGCTGAGGTGATAAATGAAGATATTGATGTGCTTTTTTCTCTCGTTTCTCTTCATGGATGAATGTCTGAGTCATAGAGCCTTGCTCATCTTGCATCACTGTTGATTGAATTCATGTTTTCAGAATTGATGCTGAAGCTTCTGATCTTAGAAAGAAACTCGAAAAGATGAATGCCTCTCGATTGTCACAGGAGAGTGAAGACAAGGAACTTAAAGAGGCTCCTTTAACAATAGAGGTGAGCGTGCAATATCTTCAAACCCTCTTTTCTCTTCCTAAGCTCATTTAGGTAGCTCCATGTGATGGACTTCTCGTTTTGCAGGCACTTAAAGAAACACTTGCAAAGATTCGTCTTTGCTCCAGATTAGAAGGGCTTCTAATTAGAAAGAGACAACTAAGCAACGGTGATTCACCAGATATACATGCTCAGAAAGTAAGTTTGTGGGCTTTATTAATCTCAACAATAATCACTATACAAGTTGATTGGTATTGTTAATTATCATCTAGTTCTACTTGTTTGTGTTGATACTGAGTATTTAGATTTTCCTGTATTCCATGACAGCATATACATTTCATGACTTCTGGATGTTAGGGTGAATGTTAATCATGGAAGAGGATGAAATTTTTTTCTTTGAACTAGGTCGACAAGCTGAAGGTGTTATTGGAATCTTTAGCAAATTCAACTTCCAAAGCCGAGAAACGAATATCAGAGAACAGGTTAAGCTTATCATTAACTTTCCAGTTAGTTTCCTTATATCTGCAGTTGAGACTTACTTTTTTCTTCTATTTTTGGTATGACATGGTAAATTCCCAAGACAGATGAAAATGTTTTTAGTTCTGTACACTTTGTGTCACTATATCATTTTCAGCCGAGACAATGTGCAATTCATTCCTTGCTATTTTCTGCTGAACTTTAGCATAAACTTTTTAAAATGTTTTCGTTCTATATGCGTATCAAATTTGAACTAAGGGACCATCAAGACAAAATTGATTTTCATCAAAGCCTGTCTTGTTGTATTTAGATGCCTCTTAGTGCTATGGAGCGGATGATTAGTCAGTTGAAGGAAAAACACCATTGATAGATACCAATTGTCCAATTGTCTTTTCGCAGAGTTCAGAAAGAAGAGGCACTGAAAGCTCGTGTGGTGAAAGCAAATGAAACTGGAGAAAAAGAAAAGGTTTTGTTTCTCCCGCTTTTATTTGTTCTTTTGGTTATCCAATGCAAGAAAAAAAACACTAATAGAGGCAGTATTCTTCGTTATGCTCATCAGCTGCCAGTACTCAGATTCTTTCCTATTATTTATTATGTACAGGAATTGGGTGCGGAAATTGCACAGCTTGAGAAACAAAGAGATGAGCTGGAAGCTGAACTGAAGAGGGTAATTTAATCTGCTTTATTTATATAGTTTCCTGCTTTATCCTGGAGGTTTTACATACACACAATTAAACAGATGAAATTTCTGTCACGTGACGTATGGTATAAACTCGTCATGTTGTTGAAAAGAAATATAATGATTTCATTGATTCTGTAAAGCACTTATATTTTTATTTATTTTTGCTATGAGATTATTGTGGTATGGAAGGTATGTCAATGAATATTCTTCCATGTAGGTTAATATATCATTAGCTGCTGCTCAAGCGCGGTTCCGTAATGCGACAGAGGAAAGGGATCAATTTGGTGAAGCCAACAATCAGATAATCGCTCACCTGAAAACAAAGGTGGCATTTTCTTTTAGATGAGTAGCTCTCGTGGTTTGGTTAATAATTTCCACGTGATATAATTTGGTTCTGTTGATTCTGCATGCAGGATGATGACCTGTCCAAATCTGTTGTAGCTTGTAAGAAAGAGGCAGAAGTTATCAAGACTTGGATTAATTTTCTTGATGATACCTGGCTTCTTCAGTGCTCATATACCGAAACGAAGGATAAGCAGACTTTGTATTTCTATCAACTCTCAGCTGTTTCTCGCGATATATTTTGCTTTGCTGCTGCCCAACCACAATGAATAATGTAGTGGATGCATGTCTTAGGGACGAATTGGAGAAGCATGAGGATTACTTCTCGGATGTGGCTTTTAATATACTCTCTACGTACAAGGTGACCTCTGTATATTATGGAAACTTTGAACTTAATTGATTAATGACAGAGCTAACACAGAAATACATGTTGTACAGAATGAGGTGGCACCTTTAGTACGTCGTATAGAAAATTATGTGGAAAATCTGAAGAATCTGGGTCCTGGGTAAATGCCTCTTGTTGAAATGGATTGCTCCTAAAATTGGTTGGTTTGTGGCTGATACCTCTAGTTGGAGTTGAATTGGTAAACAGTTTTCGCATGTGGTGGTGACAGGTTGGAGAAGCCACCAAATGCAGATCAGGGGGATATTCATGTTTCAAACCCGAGGAAAAGTCTGGAGCAGGAGTATCTAGACTATGAGACCAAGGTGAGAATCACTGCTTAGTAGTAGGAGCCAAATTCGACTCTGCACGGTTGTGCTTTGGTTCCTTCTTATTTTTCTCTTTTCCGGTTGCTCTTCCTCGTCGCTGATCTGGCTTTATAAAAAAAAATTAGATCATTACCACCTTCAGCATTGTGGATAACATGAAAGAGCATTTCCAGGTTCTCCAAAACAAACTGGAAGAGTGAGTGGAAACATTACTCTCCGATATTTTTTATTAATTGGTAGAGTTTTTTTATTATTATACTAAGTTCTGAACTCCTACAATTGTTCCAGAAAGGACGACCGGCGTGTGAAAGAGCTGTTTGATGACATGGAGAAAATGAGGCAGGAATTTGAATCCATAGCGAGGCCAACGTCAGAGATAGAGACTCCATCACCTAAAAGCAGTGCTTCATCACCCAAATCTCCCAAGCCCAGCAGTAGCTTGGATGCTCCAATTGAATCTACTACTCTGGCCCAAAAGCCAGAATTGAGCAATCCTCCCGAGGCACCGACTACTACTGCTGGTTCCAGTCAGGAATTTAACCCTGAAGCCGAGCTAGCCTAGCTTGAATCTGAATTTGGTAAGGTGGCTCGTGATTACTCTGCTGATGAGGTTGATGGATGGGAATTCGATGAACTTGAGAAAGAACTGCAGTAGTAAGTAGTAGTCCAGCAACTCAGAATAATATGATCATCTCAAGTATACTACACTGATATGTTTTTCTCTTCTTACCTTCTTCTTTGGCCGTAACTCCCAAGTTCCTTTGCTAATCTGTATGGTAATTTATGGTTACTGTTTGTTGTGTGTCTGCTTGGAACAAATCAAAGCACTAAGAGACGTTAACTGTGTGTAAACATTTGGAACTTCTGTCTAGGCATGTTAAGCATACATCTTTTCAACAAAACAAAAAAGCATAATTTGAAGTTTTTGTGATAAAGTAAGATACGTTTCTGGTAATATAACCCAAAAAAATATTAGCAATTTTTCATCAGTTTTGAAATTTTTTTACAAGTTTCTCCTGTAAACACTATAAAAAAAAGTTCAGTAGATTATGTTCTAAAAAAAGAGTCAATGTATCGTTTCAAACCAAAAAAAAAAAACCAAAAAAAAAAAAGTCAGGATTTATTTTGTGGATATTTTTTCGACCAATATTTTTTTTTCTGGTGAAGTTTGATGGAACAAGAGTTGACCCACGCGCATCAACATCGTGGATCTAGACGGCTTAACGTCCATCTTCACTCTCGTCTTGTTATTTTCTTCCAACGCTTGTTTTTTTCCCTCCCAACTTTGGTAGTATTAAATATTTATCATCATCATTAAAAAATTAATTTTTTAATTTTTTTATTCTTTTTTTTTTGTTTTTTTTTTTTTTTTTTTTTTTTAAATTTTTTTAAATTTATTATTTTTTATTATTTTTTTATTTTATTTATTATTTATTTTAAATTTTTTTTTTTTATTAAATTTTTTTTTTATTTTTTTTTTTTTATTATTTATTTTTGTTTTTTTTTGTTTCCTATTGTTTTTTTTTTTTTTTATTTTTTTGTTTCTTTTTTTATTTTTTTTTTTTAATTTATTTTTTTTTTATTTTTTTTTTTTTTTTTTTGGCTTTCCAACGATCGAGATCAAGATATGTGTTGACTTCAAATTTCTCTTACACGATCGCCATTTTCGCATGATGATCTCTAGATTCGATATTAGAGAGTTTTGTATGATTTGAGAAACATTTCTAAAATTCTAACCGAAATTTACAAAGACGGATTTCTATTAAATTCATTAGTTTTCATAATTTACTCGACTAGTTTAGTGATCTTCCCAAATGTTTTCGTGTAGTGAAAAGTAAAAAAGTCTCCAAGTGTCGTCTCCTGCTTTTTGTTATAACACTTGGTTTTCTTATAAAAGAAAGCACCATCTCCAAAATCTAGAGTGAAATCTTAACCCATTCAAAAACATAAGTTGAGATTCAATGCCATCTAATCATCATTTGTTAATAACAGTTTAACAATTTATCTAAATAAAATACATTAATGCAAATTTATCCTTCAAATTTGTTTCTTTTTTTTCCAAAAACGACAGTAATGGAAAGGTCTTGGCAGGTTATTAAAATATATATATATATATAATAGAATTTCAGGTTGGTTGAAACAAAATTGACCACTACTACGAGAGTAAGCTCCTTTCCCTTGTTGAAACATGGAATCAATGATGATATGATATACGATTGCACGCACTTCGACATACAAACAAACAGAGTATTTTCATTATCTTCATCAACGGTTTCTAAAGGGTGCGCACAGAGCCATGTCCTACGCATCCCTCAGCGTCAAGGACCTGACCAGCCTTGTTTCAAGATCCGGAAGCGGCTCGTCTTCCTCCGCCAAGCCTCCGGGTCAGACCCGACCCGTCAAGGTCATCCCGCTCCAGCATCCCGACACCTCCAATGGCGCTCGTCCCCCCTCCATCCCTTTCGACGATATCTTCTCTGGTTGGACCGCGAAGATCAAACGCATGAGCCTCCTTGATTGGATTGATACTCTCCTTCCTTGCTTCCGATGGATTCGAACTTACCGATGGAACGAGTATTTTAAGCTCGATCTCATGGCCGGTATCACCGTCGGTATAATGCTTGTTCCCCAGGTACTATCTTGCTTCTTCTTCTTTTTTTTGGTTTTTCGTTTCTGTCTTTCCCTCAGTTCAGATATGTTTCTCTCTGAAGCTCAAGGAAGCTGGAATTATCAAACAGCTTTCCTGGTTGTGCTTGAGAATCGATGAAATCTGTGACAAAATGAATTGTTGCATAGCATAAGAGATTACTAATTGAAACTTTTTTGGATGGATTTGACCAGGGAATGTCGTATGCAAATCTAGCTGGCCTTCCACCAATATACGGTCTATGTGAGTTTTATCGTGACACACAAACTCTTGCGGTCTTGATTTAAAGAGATGCCTAGTTATGTCAGGTTGATTCAGTTTCATAACTTTTGCTTTGCAGACTCATCATTTGTGCCGATATTTGTGTATGCCATATTCGGCTCATCCCGTCAGCTTGCAATTGGACCTGTAGCATTGGTGTCTCTTCTCGTCTCTAATGCTTTGGGCGGAATCGCTGATTCTTCCGAGGAATTACATATCGAACTTGCCATTTTGTTGGCGCTTTTGGTTGGAATCTTGGAGTGCATCATGGGGCTGTTAAGGTAACAAGATAAGTTTCTTTGCAAATCAGACAAGGGAAGCGTTTATTATTATTATCTTGACTGCTACTCATTTAACTTGATTGTGCGGGTAAATGTTATCCGTTAAATCAATAGTCCTCTCTATTTATTGCTGCGTCATGAGCATGTCCCTTGTTTGTGTGTTTCAACCCAGGCTTGGATGGCTTATTCGTTTCATAAGTCACTCGGTCATATCTGGATTTACAAGTGCTTCCGCCATTGTGATTGGATTATCTCAAGTGAAATATTTCCTGGGGTATAGCATTGCCAGGAGCAGCAAGATTGTGCCACTAGTAGAGAGCATTATAGCTGGAGCCGATAAGGTGAAACTTCCATTTTCAGCTTTCAACAGCGAGAACAAGTACTCTCCTCTACTTTTTCCTACTTTGTTTAGATGGATCTTTTTTTTTCTCTCTCTCTCTTTTTCAGTTTCAGTGGCCACCTTTCTTGATGGGATCTCTCATTCTAGTGATCCTTCAAGTGATGAAGCATGTGGTATGAGCTTTGTTCTTTCCAGTGTTACCAGGGAAACAGTACTTTCCTTTATTAGTGTGATAATAATAAGGTCATTGTGTTTCATGGCAGGGAAAAGCAAGGAAGGACCTTCAGTTCTTACGAGCAGCAGCGCCACTCACAGGGATCGTGCTCGGTACAACCATTGCAAAAGTGTTTCATCCACCTTCCATCTCTCTGGTCAGATCGCTGAAGAACAAAATTATATATACTGTAGTTTCCTTGTTGAGCTACAAAGTGGTCAAGTGTTTGCAGTAATAGAAAAATCTAGTATGTTTCAGGTGGGAGAAATACCTCAGGGCCTTCCAACATTCTCTTTCCCAATAAGTTTTGATCATGCAAAAACATTGCTTCCAACATCAGCTCTCATTACTGGTGTTGCCATCTTGGTAAGACATCAATAGACATCTTGGAAAAAGGAAGAGAATTTCTTGTTTATATTCGGATGCAGTAACGCATGTCAATTGATATTATGTTTTCGCTCTTCCCTAATGAATTAGTTGTACATTTTCTATCCAGGAATCTGTGGGAATTGCCAAAGCACTAGCAGCAAAAAACAGATATGAGTTGGATTCAAATTCAGAGGTATTCTGCTTAACTAAATAAAATTGAGTAGTATTCCAATTGTTTCAGACAATATTGCTGTTCTTTTTTCGTTTTCTTTTACGGCTGTTTTCATTGAAAGCTCAACTGTTTAACTGTTTCTCCCCTCACTTGACAGTTGTTTGGTCTTGGTGTTGCAAATATATTGGGGTCATTATTTTCCGCATACCCATCGACAGGTACGTTATCTTGAGACAGAGCCATTAACGATTGACGGAAAATTTTCAAATATAAATCAATGTTAAACAGTTCGTCTTATAAGTTAATAACCAGAATTTGACGAATCTGTGAATGTCCTGAATGCAAAATTTAGGATCCTTTTCTAGGTCAGCTGTGAATAATGAAAGTGAAGCTAAGACTGGCCTATCAGGACTTATTACAGGAATCATCATTGGATGTTCTCTACTTTTTTTGACACCGGTGTTTAAATACATACCACAGGTCTGTCTGCCTGTGATGAATATTTCAGTTTCCACTATTTGCTGCTCTTTCTGAAACTTTGGAGAATAGCGAAACTAGATTCTGGATTCTAACTTTCACTCTGTTGCTTCTCTCTCTCGAAATTCACAGTGTGCTTTGGCAGCAATAGTGATCTCTGCTGTTAGTGGCTTGGTAAGTTCAAATAAACCCACCTGCCAAGGAGCGAAGATGAATATTGCTTCTGGTTTCTCATTTACACTGTCCGTATGTTTACCTATAGGTGGACTATGATGAAGCTATTTTCCTGTGGCGTGTGGACAAGAGGGATTTTACTCTTTGGATCATCACTAGCACCACGACATTGTTCTTCGGAATAGAGATCGGTGTCCTTGTTGGTGTGAGTATTTAGAGATTCTTAGTATGTTCAGATTCACCTAACTAATGTGTATATATATGTGAGTTCTGCAAAGCCTTCTAAGGACTCACGCAGTTGCAATACTTTCAATTTTAGGTTGGTTTTTCACTAGCATTCGTTATCCACGAGTCTGCAAACCCTCATATTGGTAAGAGGACTTCTCTTCAAGTGCCTCTGGGTCACATGCGTTTTGACTTTGAGAGTGCCTATTTTCTAACTTAGTTTCATTTCTTATCTTGATTGTTCTCCTGGTAGCTGTCTTGGGGCGTCTTCCAGGCACCACAGTGTACAGAAACATAAAGCAGTATCCAGAGGCTTACACGTACAATGGGATTGTGATTGTCCGAATCGATTCTCCTATTTACTTTGCCAACATAAGCTACATCAAGGACAGGTGAGCGTGGCATTTTTAAAACTTGTGGTGTGAATCTACAGAAAGATTAACAAGCCGTGTTTTTTTGTAAAGTGCAGACTACGAGAATATGAAGTTGCGGTTGACAAATACACAACCCGGGGACCAGAGGTGGAGAGGATCTCTTTTGTTATCCTGGAATTGTCTCGTAAGGCCCTATATTTTCTGTTGAATCTCAATTATTCATGTTTTTGAAGAGAATACAGAATCTTAAACAAACACAAACAATTCCCAGCTGTTACACACATAGACTCGAGCGCTGTGGAAGCGTTAAAAGAATTGTATCAGGAGTACAAAACAAGGGACATTCAGCTAGCGATTTCAAATCCGAACAAAGATGTTCACATGACAATAGCAAGATCAGGAATGGTGGAGCTTGTTGGAAAAGAATGGTACTTTGTGAGAGTACACGACGCGGTACAGGTGTGTCTTAATTGCGTACAGAGCTCTAACTTGGAAGACAAGAAACCAAGTTTCTTGAGAAGGTATGGGAATAATGGGAGCAACAATTCATCACACACTGAACATCAATCCTCCAACACTCTGTTGAAGGAGCCATTGTTGCCAGTGGAGAAATAAGGCTATCGTGTAATGTAAGTAGCTCTATGTGTATAGTTGTTGCGATTTTGTAAACAGGACCTTCTTCTTCATTGTATCACCTAAACACATTCTTACACTACTCTTACCGGATAAAACAAATTTATCCAAATAAATATAGACCTTGGTGACATTGAGACAGAGCTTCTCTAAGGAACTCAATCAGTATTTTCTTAATGCGACCGTTTACTTTAAACACTGAGAAATTACTTTTTAGAATATAACAAGCCGTTTTTTTGTAAAGTGCACATGCAACTTAGTTTCATATACAATTGAAGGTGGTGGAAGACGTTTCGAGAACGAGAGTCTCTCTTTTTGCACATCCGACTTAGTTCCCAATGTACTGTTATTTCCTCGTACAATAAAATAATTTTAAAGCTAAGCCATTGAAAAGATTTGTTAATAACTAAAGAAAGCCGTCCGTACATGCAATTCATTATTTTATACAAACAGAAAAACATATAAACGAGAATATAAACAAAAAGAGATGTGAGATTTGAAAGTCGTGTCTAGACATAATAGATGATACACCCTAAATATCTCCTACCACTCTATAGTTTAACTTTATTAACAAAAATATTAATAAATCATCATCATGAGAGAG
Organism: Alliaria petiolata; assembly: GCA_020283515.1. Taxonomy (NCBI): domain Eukaryota; kingdom Viridiplantae; phylum Streptophyta; class Magnoliopsida; order Brassicales; family Brassicaceae; genus Alliaria; species Alliaria petiolata. The sequence goes on along the minus strand of JAHZTW010000001.1, from coordinate 166,390,048 downwards.
ACAAAGAGAGATACATATATAGATAGATTACCTGTTGGCACAAGGTCTTAGAGAGCTTTATGTCTTTGTAATGCACAGATCAGCCTCATGCATAGCTCCTAATTGATCAATCTTCCAGATTCAAAACAGAATCAGTCATACACTGGGAGATTCAGCCAGAAGGTTCATCTAGAACGATATCTGCAGGATCACCGATCCATGGCCGGCCTTCTCTCCAGAGGAATTTTATTCTCAATTTCCCATTTGCATCCACTCCCACAACATGTCCTTTACTTGCATGTGTCTCCATTCCCCAACCCCACCGAGGTGTAACCAGCCCGTTCTTTATCTTAACCCGGTCTCCAATTCCGAATGTCCTTATACGTTCCATTTCACCGGCTTTACAAAGCCATAGCCTATCTAGGAAACAGAAAGACACCCATAAGTCTCCATCCTCCATTCTGTGAACCACCCCTATGCTTGAAGGGTTCACCTCTCCCCACTGGTAAGTGTGTGTTGTGATGCTCGGCTTTACCCTAACCCAGTCCCCAATCTTGAGCTCTTCTTCTTCTATGGTTTCCACTTCCGATGGGTCTATCATCCACGTTTTAGAGCCGGCTGGTGTGTATATCCGTAGCTTACCATCCTCATCAATGGCTGCTATGGTTCCTACACTCCCGTGGCTATGACCTGACCACCCAAACCTAGGCTGTTTCACTGCCAGTTTGACCCGTGTTTTTTGTCCGACTGCAAGCTTCTTTGCTTTCTCTAGATGCGAAGACGACCCCGCCCATCTTTCTTGCTCGCCACAAAATGAAACGGAAGTGGTTCCGTCCCACTCATCTCCCTCATATCCTACTCCATGCACTACACCAACACTCCCTGGTCCTATGGACTTCCAACTAGGAATACCTTCTTTTAGTCTTACCCATTCTCCAACCTCAAACGTACGCTCCACCTCTAATTCTGCTGGATCTCCTCTCCACAAACCAGGCAATCCGAAGAAAGCAACCCTTACTTCTCCATCGGCATGAACAGTTGTTATGATGCCTCGTGTATCGGGCTTTGCTCCTCTCCAGCCCCATCTTGGTTCTGTTAAGCCCTTCTGGAAATGCACAAACTGGCCAACTTTCAAAGCTGGAATCTTCTCTAAATCTGTGTAATGAGTACTCCATCTTCCTTTCCGGAAACAACAAGCCAGCTCCAAGTAACCTGTTTCCTGTATGCTATGAACAACGGCAATACTCTCCCTTCCTACACTAAACCAATCATAGCTTGGTCTGTTTCCTAGGCTTGGCTTTGAGCGCACCCAATCACCGACTTCTAAACCTGAGAGCAGCTCTGCATCTCCAGGAGAGACTCTCCACAATGTCTGTCTACCAGTCACCTGCGCCTACAGGAGAACAAAAACAATCCAACCCTCGATTATGAATTACTGATGGAAACGAAAAGCTGAGGACAGCCCAATCAATTTGGGAAATGATCTGTTCCAGAAACTTACGCTCAGAGTCCCATCCATGTCGATTCTCATTATTTTACCAATAGTTGCTGGAGTCTCATTTGACCATCCAAGTCGTGGTTGGGTGATAGATGGTATCATATGAATCTCTTGCCCCACATGAAAGGGTACAACCTTTTCTACATCTGTCACCGAACATGAAAACGGCTTGCTCCTGAAACAAAAAGCTATGCCCACATCACCATCTTCGTCTAAGCTGTGCATCACTCCAATACTGTTTCGAGTAATTTCTTCCCATCCATATTTCGGGGAAGACACTGACGCCTTCACTCTGACCCAGTCACCAACCTGCTCGTGGTACAAATGCTCAGTGTTAAAAGAATCAAAGCTCTTGAGATGCTGCGGATCTAACTGAGATGCATTTTAAGAAACGACAACCAAATTTTCTCATCCTTGTGACTCCATGAGAAAACCAGCTTTACCTTGAAATCATCAATCTTTTCCATGTCCGAAGGATCTGCCTGCCACGGTATAGGTCGGTTTGGTATTTCAATTATAAGGAGACCATCATTCTCTATTTCACTAATTTTGCCAACACTGTGGTGGGTCTCACCACCCCAAGCATATCGAGGTTCCGCAACTGACCTCTTTACGCACACCCGATCACCAATCTATGATAAAAATAAAACTGTTGGATTGAACTTTTGATAGGAAGTAAGAACTGTTTGTAAGAAATCTAAATAAATAGTATATTACCCTAAAGGGAGCAACAGGTTCAACTTCCTCGGGTTCACAGTGCCAGGGATTTGGAAGATAACTTAACTCCACAAGGAGGCTGCTATCTGGCCTTACACAATAAACAATCCCCATACTCCCTGGGACAACAGATCCAAAACCATGTTTTGCTGAAGTCAGATTCTGACGGATACGTACCCATTCCCCGACTTTGAACTCTTCCACACGTTCCATTTCAGCAGGATCAGCTTTCCAGCCTCGAGATGCTCCAGGAAACCCAACTCGTAAGATCCCATCCTCATCAACACATAAAACAGTACCAACACTATCACGTGATTGGCCCCGCCAACCAAACCTAAGATCAAATCAATCAACACCATACTTCGGTAAATGAATTACGCCATAATTTCTAACAGCTTTTGTAGCTCCAACTTGAAAGTTGTGGCACCGACGCTTAATTATTCAGGACCAGAAAGACATACAGGACAAAGAGGAAGCTTTTATAAGTCACAAAAAATCACGGTAGAAAATGTTTCATCCAAGATACCGGGCCTAGAAAATGTGCATACTACAAGGAAGCACTTACAAACCTTGGCTCTTTGACATCTGTTCTGAGTCTTACATGCTGGCCCCTGTCCAATGGAATCAACTTAACAACTTCATTTGCCAACACACGAGCTTCACCAGAACAAAATGCCACAATCATGTCCTCCTTCTCAAGAATGGTTTGCACAAACCCAACACTCTTAGGCTTAGCACCTTGCCATCCATGTACGGGTGTTGTAATTCCTCTCTTGAACTTCACCCAATCCCCTACCTCATAGCTGAGAATTTGAAACCAGCGTCAGTTAACTGAGTAAAGGTGCATATCAGCAGAAAGATTTCAGAAGAAGTCCTCACATTGTAGGTGATAGATGAACTCCCCTTTTTAATAGTGCCTCCATCAGATCCTCTGAAATCCATTCTCTTGGAAGGGCTTCTAAGAAGTCGCGTACTGTCTTACCACTGTTATTCAATAATTACATAAATTATGATCATAGGAAGGAAAGGGCAATGGCAATTCAAAATGTTAGCTTCTGACGTAAATTTTGTGTGAGTGGGATTCACAACCACTGACAGGAAACTAACATTACCCTTCATTTCAACTATTTAATATTTTTAAAGCATCGTATTAGTGCTTGCCTGTGGTTTCTGACGTCCACAGCAGCATCAGGACTCCTAAGCATCACAATTAACCAATCAAGGTTTTCACGTATCATCTTTGCTGCATCTGCTGCTATATGGAATGCATTGTCACCTTCATCATCCTTGTAATAATGAAAACAGAAGAAGATAAGTCAAGTGTGACAAGGTTATAACAGCACATATTGAAAGCCAGCTTTGACTGCATGAGGACTTTACCCAATGTGGAACCTACAAACATCATATGCACAAAGTCTAGCCACTCATTTTGCGAACCATCAAACATCATATGCACTACTTATGCAGAGAACATATTTTACGAACCATGATATTCATATCAAACGCTAGTTAAACACAGAGTGGAACAGTAATGATTGTAAATTAAAATAGCTTATTTACTACTCCCTCTGTTTACATTTAATTGTCATTTGGAGAAAATGTATCTGGATGTATTAAACTCAAAACACATCCAGATACATCCAGTTTTTTGCAGATACGTTTTTCAGAACGACAATTAAATATAAACGGAGGGAGTATTACCTATATTCAAGAAACTGATCATCATTATACAGCACTAAGAAACGATAGACCCAAAGAACCGTTTGTATTTATCTCCACAAGTCAACATTCTCATGCAGATTGACTAGAGATTTAAGCAATAGCATGTTATAAGCTTAACCTCTCTATGACTAAAGAAGAAAATTAGTATTTAAATCCAAAACATACGTTCTCAATTGAATTTGGTTTGGATATTGAAACCAGTTCCCTTCCTTTAGTATGTCTATTGAGTTAAAGATTGTACATTGACGTAACTGATCACCATTATTCAAGTCCGAATGAACGTTCCAATTTGAGAAAATTCAAGTAAAAAAAGCTTAGCCTCTTTAAAAGTTTCCAACCAAAAAAAGAAAAGAAAAAGAAGTAAAAAAAAAATCTCGTTCAGATTGACAAAATTCAAGCCTTAGAATACGCAATGCCTCCAAGATAAGAAATATAGTCTTGGCATTAAAGGAGATTGTCAATAACAAATAACTCATAAAACCTTAGGAAGCCTGCAATATTACCTGTATATTACAGTCCGAACCAGAGTCTAGAAGTAGGCTAACACAGGCATTCGCCCCTCTGGCCAAAGCCATATGAAGGGGAATTGTATTGTGGACATTCCGGATGTTCGCGTTCACACCAGCGTCGAGAATGACCTATCAAATTAGACAAATGTGGTTGGCTGTAACACAGAATAAAGTAATTCAAGTGAAAGTGATGAGTGAAATGTATCTATCAACGCTGAAAAACTAGGCACTGTGCATTCTTCGTCTTTTCCCTCAATAACTACCACTACAATTTTCGATTCACACCATATATTATTTACTTCATTGATAGGTAAAGCGTTGAACTCTTAGATTTAAGAAATGTATGGTGCTCCGCAACAGCATATCTATCAACAATGACAGACCATAATATTATTCTTCCTCTTTAAAACACAAACTTTAATAAGTTCTTGGTAGGAAATCATCTTACTCTCACAAGTTCCACATTGTTAGCCATAGCAGCAGTATGCAACGCTGTTCGACCATGCTGAGCATCTTGCGCAGTCGGATCTGCCCCAGCCGCAAGCAATATCTGGACTAGCTCTCTACCTTCTGCAGCCAATATACATGCTAAGTAAGCCAATATAAACTATAGTAACTCTGTCTCTTATACACATCTTAGCTCTCTACCTTCTGCAGCCAATATACATGCTAAGTAAAGAAAATTGAATAAATACATAACATACAGTAAATTCAACTTTGACACGACACAGTTGTAAGAAATAGTAGGAAAAGGTTCATATAACATCCTTTTTCGTAGTATATAACACTATAGTAAATGGTCTTTTAGATTTACTGCACAAATGGAAATGTAATTTGAGTACATTCTTATCGTATAGGGATGACTGTAACCATCGTGTCTAGCCAATATAAGATAAAACTTCGTAGACGCTCACACACAAAAGATCAGATATTCAAAATACAAAACTCTTATTCGCCAAAATTGGCAATGCCAAAAAACACAGGATCGAATAGACAGCATAGAAATCGTCATACTTATATGATACCAGCCAAAAGATACTATGATTTCATCATTACCCTTTTCATGATCTTTTTTAATAGCAGCAGCCATACACAGAGCAGTGGCAACTGGACTTGGGATATTAATCGCCTGAGAAATTTCTTCTGGACTGGAAACTTCCACCCATCTCTTGATAACAGCAACATTCCATGATGTTACACACATTTGTAACGGTCTGAAAACAAACATTAAAGTATAAATATTTATAGCATAAACATCAGAAACATACGTTTACAAATGGAATATGTTTTCCGAAAGAATAAAATTAACCAATGAATAATAACACATCTCACTTTAAGGAGTACGGGGCAGCTACCTCATTATGGCTTATCTAAACAGTTGAACGTAATGGACATGTTTTAGCTTTAAAAAGGCCCAGTTGTAACCTAGTCAGTGCCAGATCTTATGGTGGCGTATACCTAGCATACAAGAGTCAGGTTCTGTACTTACGTGAGGCGCTTTGCATTTGAAACGGCCATTGATCTAGATCCCCCATTTTCCAATATAACAATGGCACAATCTGTGTATTTTTTGGCAACAGCTCGATGAAGCACAGTTTCACCTTCATCATCCACTGCATTTGGATCAGCCCCAGCTACCAGCAATTCCTATTAATAGTATCAACAAGCAGAGAGTAACCGTTAACATGATAATAGATATAAGACTAGCCTAAGTTCCAATATGTACTTCAGATAAGTGGAAGATTTGTAAACTTGTGGTGTTAGCTTTAAAGTGACTAATAACTTCCTCGGGAGTAGAGACTTACACGCATACAGTCAGGTTGGCCATGGTACGAACACACATGAGCAACAGATGGGCCTGATCCTTCCCGCAGTCTGGACTTAACATTAGCCCCTTTTTTTATGAGAACTTGAACACATTGTGGAGATCCAGCTGCTAAAGCAAAGACAAGAGGAGGATCCCCATCTTTGTCCACAATATCTACATTCGCCTCCCCATACTCTAATATAGTCTCCACAAGTTCAGCACTGCCACGTCTGCAAGCTAAGTGAAGAGCAGACTGACCATCAGCGTTTTGCGCCTCTAATAGAAATCGCACAGAGCTTCCACCGCCTCCAGCTGCAGCCTTTGCTAGTATATTTCTACTCCAGAACAAAAATCAAACCAATGTAGTTGAGATAAGTTTGTTTATAGCTAGTCAAATCAAAAGGATTAACTAAAAATTCCTAACAGATACCAACCTTACACCCTCAAAGTCTCCCTCCAAAACAACCCGATGTAGGTTGTTAGGGTCATCATGTAAGACCCCCAAGTTAGTGGGGCGAGTTTCTTCTACAATGTTTACTCCACATATTTTGGTAAACCCACTACATCATACACGGTTTATAAAATTGTAAGGCGAACGATTATAGGCATGATGACACAAGCAATCTAAGTCACTGACGCTTTACTGAGAAGCAATGAAAACAGAGTTTACAAGTAATCTTAGAGACTTATAACTCTTACTTATCAGGGCTTGCTGAAGGGCTACGTGGTATCTCTTGTAGATGACGAAGAAATGTAGCAAGCATTGCATTAAAAGTTGGTCTTTTCGACGGTTTAAACTGAAGGCATTCACCAATCATTTTCCATAATTCTCGAGGAATTCCCACACCTACTATACGTTCATACTGTGGTGGTACTTTCCGGGATTTCACAACAGCTTGAAAAATTTCTTCTCTACTAAGACCATCCCACCTGTAAAATCAAGTGAAAGTTATAGCACAAAAGCGGACACAAAACATAAGTGAAATATGCAGTAGGAAGAGGCATCACATACGGAGTGGAGCCAGTGCACATCTCAACCAACGTACAACCAAAACTCCATGCATCTGACTCTGGAGATACACCACTTGCATCCTCCCAAAAAAGTTTTTTCACTGGCCCCCAAGCCTCTGGCGCAGTGTAGTGAGGACTGAGTGTTATACAGTCCGTGCATAGAGTGAGTTTCGAGGAATCAAATTCTGGTCGAGTTTTCTGGCATGTTGGCTTCTTCAGGATGGGAGCGAGCCCATAGTCAGAAACCACAGCATTGCCACTTGCATCCAAAAGAAGATTGGAAGGTTTTATATTCATACAAATCACACCTGCTGCATGGAGTTCTGCAACCCCTCGAGCAACATCAGCCCCATATCTACAGTTGAAAAACTAAAGTAACATGAGCACCATATGAAAGGAGAATACAAAGACAGTCATTTACTCTTTAGTGCTTTCATTTAACAGTCTCAAAAAAACAATATACAATTAAAAATCAGAAAATGGGAGGAGGCTGACAAGTGAGCTAAAGGTAATTTTTGGAACCAAGACATACTATGAAAAGTGGCCGCAGCTGGTAATGGTTCATGTCGCTCCTCCTCAAAGAGAATCGGAGTGCTCAATTCCAGGACATCCAAAACTAAAGCTATCTTAGCAAGTGACACCAGGTTTTAGTTGCTTTTTTTTTTTTACTAGAATCTGAAAATCTGCGCACTCCCTATATCTTTCTAGCAGCAATCACGAAAAACCAAGCCGGGTTTAGGAAAGAGGCTATCAAAGTTTGAAACTTTATGCACAGAAATGACGAGGGTAAAGCAAGAGATTAGGCATAAACTATAAGAGAAGCAAAAGAGGAACCTTAAGATCTGCTCCAGAGTGAGTCTGCCTTCATTGCGTTGCATCTCAGACTGAACAGACCCATAGCACCTATCCATCAATAGGCAAAGAGATCCCTCCATCTTGACAACCCCATGGAAAGTACAAACATTCCGACACCACATCGATGCCTTCCTCAAGCTCTCAAGCTGTCCCTGCATCCAATCTACATCCATCTCCTCCGTCAAAGACATCTTCTTCACCGCGACACGGTGCTTACACCTTCCACCACCGCCTGCAACAGTCGCATCCCACATCTCAACTTCTCCGGGACCACCGCCCTCTTCCCCAATCTGCCTCACCAGCTTCATATCCGGGTGAGCTCCGACCTCGATCACCGGACCACAGGAGCTATTATGCGAGCTGGAGGCATGGAATCCGCGGGCGGAACGAGCAGCTCCGTCATCGTCGCTTGCATCTTCTTCGCCGTCTTCGTCCTCGTCGTCCGTGTAATCGCAATCGAAGTTTCCGCCGCCGGTTGCGGCGTGGATGAGGGCGAGCATAGCGTAGTTCTTCCGCAGGCCCTGGACAGAGTTCCCGACCACGGACACGTGGCGGCAGCGGGGACAAGTGAGGGTGGTGTCGGAAGAGGTGGAGAACATCTTGGACAAGCAATCCTTGCAGAAGCCATGGCCGCATTGGAGCAATAGCGGAACTCTCTCGTCCTCGTTATACCGCGTGTGGCACACGGAACAACAAGGCACCTTCATTCTCCCCACCATTAGAGCTCAATAGAGAAAGCCCTAAAAAAAAAAAAATCGCGAGATCAGAGAGTAGAAGGAGTGTGAAAGGCAATCACTTGAAGAGAGAGAGAGAGAGAGAGAGAGAGTTCCTCAGAACATATCCGGAAAACCCACCAATAAAGTCGATCCAGATCAATACGAGAAGAGCAGATCCATGGAGTAGAAAAAGGGAATTTGAAAGGTAGATCAAAAAATTGCTGGGAAATCAGACACGTTGTTGAGTCTAGCAAGAAAAAAATATTGTAAGATAAATGTGAAAAAGGTTCTTCTTCAGGGTTTTATACTTGTATTATTAGGATCATTTTTCTTTTCTTTTTTCTTTTTTTTTAATGTTTGGGGGAGGATGGTCTCTAGTTGGTGAGTCGAGAGAGCTCTCTGGTTCGTCGGTTTTGACGGGTTGGTGACTTTGGAACAACCATCATATTTTTTTTATGAACCACCCCTTTAACCATAAGGTCCTTAAGATTATTTATATTGTTACGGAAATATCTCTTTCTACTTTCAGAATCATCATCATCGTCATCTTTTTCTATTCCTGTACAAAAACTCTCTACCTTCGAGTTTTAACTTTTTCATAATAAAAAAAAAAATTAATAATAATAAAGAATCATTTTCAGGTGAGGTTTAATTGCACTCGATCGAATTTTTTGATGTGTTGTCTTCCATTGAGATTTGAGAGATTGATTTTTCTTGACTTGTCCTGATAATCTCTTCTTTGCCTGTTTGATAGTATATCTTTGTAAAATTGTGTCTTACACAACAGATTACAAACTTCATTTATTCATCCATTCCAGATTTTGGAATCTTTAACCTCTTGCGGGCAATCCATGAAGATCTCTCTTGCTTAGTAATTGGATTTCACTTTCCTTTTGTATCTCCAAACTTGTTCAGTAATTTCACAATCAATCAGATCGTGGCTCAATGGTAAACACAGCCGAGAGCTGTTATAACTCAATATTCAAAATGGATCTCCTCAAACAAGTTTTATTGCCATTACATATTTTGGGCTTCGAAGAAAATTAAGAAAACGGGCCTCAAAGAAAATTAAGAAAATGGTCCTTTGAACAAAAACAATGGGCCTTCATTAAGGGCACAAAATGGGGTTTGTTAGCATTTTATACGGGGTTTTGGTCAAAAAATAAATATTAAAAAAAGAGTATTTGCCTCAAACAGCCCTATTTTAAGTTTTCAGTTCAATAATAGACCTAAACATTTTGTTAATCACTTTTAGCATTATTAGGAAGGTGTTAGACACATTTAGGAAAGCTGTCATAGCTCAATTTCGGAAGCTGTTAGACACATTTAGTAAGGCTTTCATAACTTTAATGAAAATTTAGAAAGTCGTAAAGTATACATTAGACACATTTAGGAAGACTTTCCTAACTTTAGCGAAGGCTATTTATGAACAAACGAGTTTATAGGGTTATTTTTAAAAAATAAACTTCATTTTGTGCTTTTTAAGAAAATTGACCTTAAGAAAATGGATCTCAATGTCTCACTCTTACTAACACTTGTTCAAAAATAAGGCATACAATCAATAGGGACTTTGTTGATCAGGTAAACAACAACTGAGGAATACGGTGCTTCAGACCTTCTTTATATATAATAGATAGTGTGATACTGAGATGTACTATCTCATGTATATAATATATTTTGTGCTTTTCAATACGAGTACTATGATGTTTGAAGTGATGATCAAACATATTATAGCAAACCTCGAGTTTGTTATTAGTCTTTAGTGTCTTCAGTGTCTACCCACTTTGATTTACATCTAAGAATGAGACCGAACAAAATTAGCTTTGCTAAATAGTTTCGGTCCAAACAAAATCAACTACCAGTACATATTTGATCGCCGTTTAGTCTGTTAATTATCTAACGGTTTATGCAACACTCTACACTTTATGCTTTCACGATTCTCCTCCATTAACCAAATGATTCCTAATGTAATAGTATTTGTTTTTTCCTGAAAATGTTCGATTGAACAGCAAAAGAAACATTCTTTTTATTGATATTTTTCTTTTCTCCCGCTTTATGCCCTCTCCTTCAATTCTCCACTTCTCTGCTATATCCTAACTGCTCCTTCTCCTCTCAAACCCTAAGCGTAAATCCGAACTCTACTCTTCGATTTCTCCATCTTCTTCACTCAGCTATGGCTCCCATCGATCCCCACTCTTTCACCGATTCCTCTCATCCTCTCACCACCCACGTCGCTCTCTCCCTTTACCTCGATTTCAACACCTCCATCATCCATGGCTCCGCTCTCCTCTCTCTCTCCTCCGCCTTCTCCGGCAACCTGTCCCTTGATTCCCGCTGCATTTCCATCGATATGGTCCTCGACCCCCAAACTCTCGAACGTCTCCCTTACACCGCCTCCGCAAACCCGGATCCAATCCGAGGCACCGAAATCGTCGTTGCCCTCTCTGGTCAGTCTTCACTGCTGCTCGTCTACTCCACTTCGCCTTCCGCCTCCGCTCTCCAGTGGCTATCTCCGCTCCAAACCTTCTCCAAAACGCATCCCTATGTCTACACGCAGTGCCAAGCCATTCACGCCAGATCCATTTTCCCTTGCCAGGACACCCCCGCCGCGAGGATCCGCTACGACGTCGTCATGAACATACCGACTTCGCTCTCCGCCGTCATGTCGGCCCGCCACGTCCGCCGTAGGCTTCCGGTTCTCGAGGAGGCCAAACATCTCGAGGCCGGGTCACTGGGGTCGTCGCTGTGGTGTGCCGAGGACAGGGTCGTGGAAGAGTTCGTGATGGAGCAGCCTATACCGCCGTACCTATTTGCGTTCGCGGTAGGCGAGTTAGGGTTCCGGGAAGTGGGGCCCAGGACTCGGGTATACGCAGAGTCTGCTGCCAGCGAAGTTCTCGACGCGGCTGCCCTGGAGTTTGCAGGAACGGAGGAGATGATCAGGCAAGGAGAGAAGCTGTTTGGCGATTACGAGTGGGAACGATTTGACTTACTGGTGCTGCCTCCGAGTTTTCCCTATGGAGGGATGGAGAATCCAAGAATGGTTTTCCTGACGCCCACTGTGATCAAAGGGGACGCCACTGGTGCTCAGGTTGTAGCTCACGAGCTCGCACACAGCTGGACTGGCAATTTGATCACCAACATCAACAACGAACATTTCTGGTTGAACGAGGTATTGTCACTGCTCTTGTGATTTCCCAAGCTCAGTGTACGCTTCCAGATTAAAAAGAATAGGAATACAAGAGTATGGATTAGTGATGTGCATCCGTCCGTGTATCCGTTTTTGGGGTGATGGGGAATTGGGAAACAGCTTATTGATGTGTGTATCATATTCATGGCAACAGGGATTTACAACTTACGCAGAGAGGAGAATTGTGGAGGTTGTCCAAGGGGCGGATAGAGCTACGTTGAACATTGGCATTGGTTGGAGGGGTTTGACTGATGAAATGGAACGTTTTAAAGACAACTTGGAGTGCACAAAACTTAAGAACAAACAAGAAGGTGTTGATCCAGATGATGTGTATTCTCAGGTCCCTTATGAAAAAGGCTTCCAATTTGTGTTTCGAATTGAACGCCAGGTTAGTTGAGTAGCCCCACCTTGATCCACTTGGGTGTTTTCTTATGTACTGTTACCAATCACGGGCATCTATTTACTGGAAAACCTTTCAGGTTGGAAGGACTGCTTTTGACGAATTCCTCAAGAAATACATTGCTACTTTCAAGTTCAAGTCGATCGATACAGATACATTTCTTGAATTCCTGAAAGCAAACATCCCTGGGATAGAGAAAGAGATCAACCTACAGCTGTGGACTGAGGGCGTTGGTATACCGGAAGATGCATATGAACCAGTCTCAACCATTTACACAAAGATCATATCCCTCGCAAAAGAGTTTAAGGAAGGAAGGATGCCAAGTGAGGATGAGGTTGCTGAGTGGAACGGACAGGAGTGGGAGCTGTACTTGGAGAATCTTCCTAAATCATGTGAACCTTCTCAGGTACTCATTATACTTCCTCTAAGATAATGGCAAGTTGTTTTAGGTGCATTGAAGAGAGACACAGATTTAGCCTAACTAGCAGTCGGTTAGCTCAATGGTTAGTCTTGGAAGAGTTAGGAGATCTGTTCAACAATTTCTTAGGATTTTGTCTTGTCTTGTTTTTTGTAATCGATAGTGGAAGATTTAAAAAGGAAAGATCAGGGATCTCAGGTTCCAAAGCTATGACTAACAGCCCGTTTGATTATTGGTGAATCAGGTCATGGCCTTGGACAAGCGGTACAAACTAGCAGAATCGAAGGACTACGAAGTGAAGGTGTCGTTTCTGCAACTTGCAATCTCATCCAAGTGCAGAGAGTACCATGGGGAAGTGCAGAAAACACTAAAAGAGGTAGGAAGGATGAAGTACTTGCGTCCACTCTTCACTGCTCTTGCACAAGCTGGTGGAACCGAAGAGAAGCAGCTGGCGAAACAGGTCTTTGCAGAAGCTCGAGAAACTTACCACCCCATAGCTCAGGGAGTGGTCGAGTCTATCCTCTCTAAGTACATCTGAACAAGACCCATCTTGTAGCTTGAGAGCAAGCACTTTTAAAAAAACAGCATTTCAATAAAACCCAATGACTTGTAATAATTGGTGCTCCGAGTCATAAACAAAAAATTGAATTGCTTTGCGGTTACATTACATTCTCTGAGATCAAGTAGAGCTTACTTAACTATGCATTACTCTCATCTTCCAACTTCTTGACATAAGCCTTTAGCACCATTATAACCTCAATTGCCGGTGCTCGTAAAGTAGAGACGAGATTAATGGCCGGGCTTTGCAGAGCGCCGAGCAACTTAGCGTAGACCTCAGCGCGAGTGGGCATGGTCTCGAGAACCTTGAAATTGTCGGGAGCGTAGAACTTACCTTCGAAGACGGCGCCGGCGAAGTCATTGTCCTCGAGCTTGCGCTCCTTCTGGAAACTCCGGTAGGGTTTGATGGCGGAAGGGATTTCGTCGGTTTGGACGAAGAGCCAAGCGTTCATTCCCTTCATACAAGGCTTGAGAGCTTCCCATTTGGTGCCTTCGATGGCCTTGAAGACCAAAGTGTTCTTGGCGACGATGAGCTTCGTTGTGTCTGGGAGAGTTCTCCGGAGGTCTTGAAACTGCTTGACGGTGAGGCCTTTGTAGTTGATGGCGGCGAGGAGGTGGCAGTTCTCGAGGTGGGTTTTGACGGTCTCCACGGTCTCTTCCTTTTTGGTACGAGACACGGCGGATCTGATGACCGGGAGGCGAGGGTAGTTTGGGGATTTCGAGATTCTGGGATTTAGGGTTGAAGTCCGCTTGTGGCAAAGAGGAGACAATGAAGAAGAGAAGGAGAGAAGACCGGCTTCCATTTTTGCTCAAAAGAAGATGAGGAGGAAGTGTGGGGTTGAGGGAGGAGATATCTGATTCAAACAATTAACACACTCTCTCTCTCTGTATTTTTTTTTTTTTTTTAAGATTTATTAAAGGAAAATTCATGGATAAAAAAGATTGATTGACGGAACTTTTAACTCCGTCTAGTTGGACACATTTCTCTTTAAGTTTGGTTATGAACAAGTATATATAACATTTTGTCACTTTATCACATTATTCATTGTAAATTTAAAAATCGATAACTAGAACCAAAAGAAATAGTTCTAAACTTTTTTCTAGGGATTATGGAAGATGTGTCTTCACCATCTAACTATTACCTAACGATTTCTTGAACATCATCTCAAACCAGATTTCATAATTTACTCTTGAGTTCATCATTTAACTGAAAGAACGGAAGTAAAAGGGTAAAAAAAAAAAAAAAACTTTTCATTTAGGCAAAATATGCTGTATGGATTCGTTGTCGTCCCTATGTTTCGTGTCTTGTGGATGTGAGTTAAAGATTGTCCCAATTAGGGATATTGGAAGTAGCTTCATTCACCATCTTCACAAGAGTCACCTGCATCACCACCACCACAAACACAACACCCAGAGTATTTAGGCAAAGTCATTCACAGTTTGGCTTCTCTCTCTCACACTTCTTGTCAATGATTCACAGACTAATGCATCTGAGTCTTGGAAATTGGCAAACTATATCAGACTTAGGAATAGCATTTGCCTCTGAAGTTGCTATATAGTCACAATGGACATGATGCGAATAAGTTCCCCTATGACCTATGGATGGACCTTACTGCAGTATCTCGTTCTATATATGATTAGATTAAGTGGTAAGTATGTAACATACCACACTTTCCGGAACTCCACGAGGCGGCATGGAAATGTTCCTCGGAGGAGGACCTCGCAGGTGTGTTCTCTTATCGAATCGCCACTCTCCTATTTTGCCATATGTCAGCTCACCCTGTAATCAACAGTCGGTAATGTACTTATTTTAGAATACTTATGAAACTGATATAAGTAATCTGATGGCGGATCACGGAAACATCCTACTTTAAGGACCTTTTGTATAAGGTTGTAACAAAACTTTGTAGTTCCACAAGCGTCTAGTAAGAAATTTTAAATAAACTAAGCAAAAAACGGACCACAAGATTGCATAAGTATTGAGAGAATACTTGAAACAAATTACTCAAATGTAAATTCTGCTATCTGCCAAGAATAAGATTAAACAATAGTGTCAAACAGAAATAACCTTCATGTTGTAGTCGCATCCATAAGTGTAATGGATGATAAACTTCCCCTTGGTAGACAAATCCCATGGAGGCTGAAAAATATGGTAAGAGCACTTAGGAACATGGAGCATAGAAAAGAATTTTGTAACTTTGTAAAGACAAATCAACAAAAACAATTTGGACAAGAAAAAGGATATCATTAACAGTAACCAAACATGGTTGATTCCTACCTGAAGCATGAAATCCTTCCGAAGTATGTGCCGCACCCCATGCAGAGCGGAGGCAATCGCGTAACCGTACCTTGTCAAACAGAAAAGAGAAGAGGCAAGCTGTCAGTAAACAATGATGGGAATCAAAAGGCGAGGAACTAATTTATAAATAGAGATTTTCTGTTTCCAGTGCTAACATTTCCAGCACCCATCCAAATGCCTTATCAGTATCTGGATCGTTTTTCATCGTCAGCGAGATATTCATCCATGTAGGAGCAATCTTTTCAAGTGATTCCTGCACAAGAAAGCAAATGCATGTCAACATCAATTTTAATGCATAAACAGAACAAACTATATAGTCCTGGACACCAACATCACATCTAGCTAAACCCCTCTAGAAATCTTTGAGGGGTTCAAGTCATGCAATCATTATAGCACAGATAATCAATCTCACCTTGCTTATGATGACAGGAGAATTGCCAATGGGGTCGATATTTGTAACCGGGCCCATCTCCACTGGATAGTACTTTCTGACTATGTTTTGGTACTTTTCAGGTGTAATATAGAAAAACGGAAAAGCGGCTGGGTATCCTCCAACAGCCAAATTGGGAAGGGGGTTAACAAATATATGATCAGGCTCTGCCATCAGCACATAGCTGCACCAACATTAAGATGCATGAGATTTAGCAAACAGTAAAACTGCTTGTCGTTGGAAGTAAAGGAGACAGGACTTACTCTTCCTTTATGGTAGCTCTTTCAAGCCATTGCACAAACGCCCATGGTCTATTCAAGACAACATACCCCTAGATACAAAAGAGTGATTCAATTATAAAATAGCACAAAATCCAGACCAAGTGAAGAGAGGGAATAAAAAAATTCTCACCCGATCAAGACCTGGGGGAAGAGGATCAACCACGAATGTGGGTATTTCGTCCATCAAGTTATCGGGACTACCCGAATGCAAAATGCGGGTAAAGCCTCCCATATCAGAACCAGGGAGAGCTTTCTTCTGGTTATACCAATAATACATAATACGACACTGCCATTTGTTATAAGGAGCATCTGTGGCTGTTAAGGCAACATGAAAGGGTGCTGGAGAGTTCTTGGCCTTTCTGTGAGGCATCTGAACAACAGGATCTAGAAGTGGACTTCCATCTGGATTACTCACGCCAGATCTGTTGTGGACTATAAGGGTCAGAAGATTATATGTGACAACAAAGAACCCAAAACCCAACAGAAACAGTAGCAGTGTCGATGCTTTTCCCATTGGTTTATTCTCGCGATCAAAACTCAAAATTTACAAAGCAAGCTTATGCTCAGATATTGGTGATTATTGATTATCAGCACAAATTCACCATGTACATGGAAGTGGACCCCCTCCACTCGCAAATTCCTAGCTGCAAATACATTCAAGGAACGGAAAAAAGTGAATCCTTAGAAGCAAAGCTAATGCGGATTGAGAACCACACTAAGATCCAGCAAAAAATAAAGATCTCTAGAGTTTATGAGAATCAATCGAGGAAAAGAGTAAACGGGACGAAATCGGCTAAGTTAGTTCCAGAAGGCATCAATTTGACCCAAACAACAGCAATTGAAAAAGCTCATCAAATTTTACGGAAAGAAAAAAAGCTAAAAGATCTGAAGAAGCAGAAACCCGGAAGCCAATTTCGGAGTATGATATAAGAAAGGGAGTAAATTTGAAGCTTACAGGTTCGTAGAGATACCCCAAGGAGGAGAAAAAAAGGGGAGTCGCCGGGGAAGAATAAGCGATCGGAGGAGTAATTAATGCGAAGCGGAGTTGACTAACGGCGCATCATTAACGATTTATTTTGCTCACACATGACAAAATGGTGTTAGGATCGTGTGCCAACGAAAACAATGGAGACAAAAAAATTATTGTCGATGGACAAAGCCAATAATAATAGAGAACCTGTTAAAATAAAATGAGGCTGAACAAAGTGCAGGTGTGTGTGTGTGCACTATGCAGGCACGTCTTTGGGAAAAACTACTTAAAACATTACTCAAAAATCATGAACAGATGAACATTCGCAGGGATAAACAGCAGAACTGGAATTTTAGTATCATCGTTCCAAGTTACACAACATGCACAAACTCTAAAGATTAATATGGCCTATGGTTTGCTTTGATTTCACAGCCTATTTCTCTGTGTCTTCACATCTCAATGCTTTATAAGTACTTTTGGAAACGTGCTCCTCGCTATCGAACTCGTCTGCATCTGATTGTAGCTATCACTTTACGCTTTTCACAGAAAGTATGCGTTACAAAGACACTTGACTCGGTTTAATACAACTTTTCAATGTATTTTGATTTCGTGAAGAATGTGCTCACTATTCATTCAGTAAGCTACATTCTACATAAGCTTCAAATATATGGAACCGACAATTTACCAAATCACAAAGAAGTATATGAGTTAAAACTCTGAAAAAAAATCCTCAGTCATCATATAAAAAGCGGAAACAAAGTAGTAAAACAAAAAAAAAATCGTAACTTGGTTCGAAGGAGTCAATCTCCTTCCCATACAAAATTTATTCCAACAAGAAAAAACTTATCGTCGAAATGATATATCTTCCCTTGCTCCTCTCTAGTTTTATGGCAAAAGATTTCATCAACATCTTTGTTTTTAAGACTGAAACAGCAATAAATCGAGAAAAAAAGAAAAAAAGAAGCCGAAGCTTAATGGTGGTGACTGGTGATTAGTACTTAGCCGCTTCCAGATCCGTACTTCTTGCCGAGAAGAAGTAACTGCAGCTTATCGTAGCCGGAAAGCACACCAGCACCTGCAATGGCACGAAGGATGTTGGCACCAGCACCCTTGAACAGAGACTTGGGTCCTTCCTTATTGAGGATCTGTTGGAAAGCATCCATCGAACTCTTGTACTTGACGGCTTCGCCTGATGTCATCATCATTCTTCTACGGACCGTGTCAATCGGGTAGGATGCCAGACCCGCACCATTGGTGATGAGCCATCCAAGAGCAAAGCTAGCAAAGAAGCTGTCCTGAAATGTCCATAAAGGAAAGAGAGATAAAGAAACATTAGAAACAAACAAAGCAGGATAGAATCTCTAATTTTAACAATTTATGAACTTAAGATAGATAGATCACAAACAGACCTGCATGTCTCCAGGAAGAAGAGGCTTCAAAGAGTCGTACAGTCCAAAGTAGAGACCACGGTAGACAATGATACCAACACATGAGATGTTGAATCCACGGTAAAGTCCAGCAAGACCATCCGACTTGAGGGTCTTCTTGTAGACATCAACAAGACCATTGAACTGCCTTTCACCTCCCTTCTTGGCAGCCTTAGAGTCATTGGCAAGACGGGTACGTGCATAGTCAAGAGAGTACACAAAGAGAAGGGAAGAGGCACCAGCAGCACCTCCAGATGCCAAGTTACCAGCAAACCACTTCCAGTAGCCATCCTTGTCTTTCTTGAAATTGAAAAGCCTCTTGAAGTAATCTTTGAATGCAAAGTTCAAGGCCTAGCAAGTGAGAGATATATCAGTAATCAATGCATCATATAGTAGTTGACAATTAAACGACCAACAAAATGAAACTTAACCAACCTGAGTGGGGAAATAACGGATAACATTGGCTGTGTTTCCTCTCCACAAAGAACCAAAACCCTCATCCTTAATTGTCCTGCCGAAACAGTCACCAATACCCTTGTAGGGCTCAGATAGCCTGCCAGCCTTGAGCATCTCATCCTGGTTTTGAATCAAAAGCTTGACTCGCTCAATGGGTGCAGCAGCGGTCTTTGACACAGCAGCGGAAACACCACCCATCAGGAAATCAATAGCAAAGCTAGTGAACCCTTTCTCTCCTGGAGCTTGGACAAACACAGGAGATGCAGCTGTTGGAATCATAGATGCGGCCGCAAGAGGACATTGAAATGCAGCATTCGAGTAGTTTCCATACGTTGCACGCCTTTGGTATGTGGCAGGCCTCTGGAAAGCCGAAGCATAAATGTCCTGAGAAACACTCGAACGCAAGAATTGGCCAGAAGCCTTCTGCAGGATCGTGGGGTGCTGAGTCTGATCAACCATTCTGACCTCTGCAAAAGTAAACAAACCTCAGTTATCTACAAGACATGGATTATGTTGTGAACTGCAGCAAAAACATTTGTGCATAGACATAAGAGAGGCTACAGGTAAAAACAAAAAATGCTTACACACACAAAATAATGGCAAAACGCGATCTTAAACAATGGATTGGTATTACTAATAAATAAGCTATACAAATTTGACTTTCACGTATGAGCTCTAAATGAGATCTGGTTATATCTCGATCCAATGTTTACACTGTGATATGATGCGACGTAGAAACAAAAAGACGATCATATTCAGAAGCAGAGAGTTAACGCTAACGAGGTCCTCACAACAGATCCATACCTCAGTAACAAAATGGCATAAAATATAAGCAACAGAAACGAATCATTTCGAGATTTACACAAGCAGATCGAAGAAAAATAAAACAGATCTATTCTATCAAAACACTCACGCCGAGATCTAGATTTAATACAACCCAGAATACGCATGAAAAGACCATCAGATCTACAAAACGAAACTATATCATTCTACCTTGCTGATGATAAGACTGTGAAACAGATCAATAAAATAAGATGAAGAAATGGGAGAAACGACGAGATTTAAAGCGATAGCAGATCTGAGAGAACCCTAAACTTACCAAAGGGAATCGATGGCTAAGCGAAATTCAAGGAGCGAGATTCTTCGCCCTTTCTTGTCGGAGGTGAGCGAAGAAGAAGAATGAGAGAAGTTTCTTTGTGGCGAAGAGGCGAGTCCTTTTTGTTGGCCTTTTATTGGCTCGAGAAATAGGGCCGCAAGTAGTGAAAAGCAAGAATCAGGTGTAACGCACCCTTACGCGCTCAAAACCCGTAGGTCCGTTAGATCATCGAGATTGGAATATAGATGAATTTATAGCCGTCGATTATGATTACCAAAGGAAGTAATATGTTTTAATATGGAAATGTACGACTCTTTTATTGACCCTAGATCTTGCCAGCTTTTTTTACGCCGGAAATCTGGAATGTTATTGGCAATTGCCGGATTTATTAGTCAACTGTCTACACGGTGACGTTTAAGCATTTTTCTATGATGTTTTTAGTTTTGATAACAAAAAAATAATAATAACATAAAGTCTAGTCAACCAAGAAACTCTAATTGCCATATAGCGAATCGAGAAAGGCAGGTGTGATGGGACGCTCCATCCAATCATACTGAAAGGATTGTGCATCCGATCTATTGTTTGAATAGTACGTCCGTTATCGAGATGTGTGTGTGGCTGATAAGATTTTTGATCGAGACCACGTGCTTGTGGATTAGGCCATGTTTTCGTGTGAATGTAATGAGTATAAGGCTATGTGCGTGTGTGATTGTATACTATCGGGCTATGGCTATTTCTTACTATACTAGTATGTGTGCGGAAATTACTTTCTTTGCTGAATATTTTGAGCAAGGCTCTAATACAACTGAAGTGTTTGTTGCGTGAGACTTAAAAGAGCACGGGTGTACGACTAATTTTTTTTTTTTGGGAGATTTGAAGTTTTCACAAGACGGTACTATGATCTTCGAGCATTCAGAATATGCTAACTTTTGTTTTAGCTAATATTGATATTATGCTCACTTTCAACTGCGTTTAACTTCTTAAAAAGATTTCAAATCCGAATAGTTTGAACGAAAAACAAACAATTTACGAAGATCAATCAACCTGGAAGCATCACGAGCCAAAACTATTTTCGGATCAGAATGTTCCTATGCTCGTTCCACTGTTAATATTTGGTTCGGTTATTTAGAGATGGCAAAAAGAATAAAATATCTCTGCTTTGCGCCTGACATTTGTGGAGATTAATGGTAAACCATTCAAAGTACTTGGTTTAATAATCGTTGTCTCGTTGATATTAAAACCAAAGTTATAAATTTTTATCTTTTCAGCGGGTAAAAAAATGGCCATGGTTTCACCTTTCGAACCGGGTCGTTTAGAATTTAGAACCCAGATAAAAGCGACCGGCGAACCGATCGATACTTTCTTTCTTCAAGGCTCGAGGGGGTTAGGCTTGCCGAGAAGAAAACCCTAACCTTTCGACTTGTCGTTGCTTCTTCTCTGCTCTTGGTCAATTGTCATCAAATCCCCAATCGACAGACGACGAGGCCCACCCTCGTTGCAGGATAACCCTAACATTCAGATACACTTTCCCAGTCTCCTTCGATTCATCTAATGTACGGCGATGCGATGCATCAGCTCCCACCGGTACAGAATCAACACCTGGTGGGCGCCGGCGCCGATTTGCACAGGGGTTCACCGATGCATCCCCCGCCGATGATGCGGCAGCCCTCAGCTTCTTCCACTAATATCAATCCCGACTACCACCATTCCGCAGCCCCGAATCCCTTCGACTGTAAGTAGTAGTAGTAGTTATCTGTTCGAAAAGACTCGAGCTTTTGTTTTCAATTAGTGATGACTGTGAGATCTGATGTATATTGTCTGTTGTTGCAGCACATGTTGACAATTTTGGTGCGAAACGAATGAGAAAGCATACACAGAGAAGGGCTGTTGATTACACGAGTACCGTTGTGAAATATATTCAGGTTATGTATTCCCATCGGATGTCGCAGTGTTTCTTCGTTAGACCCCTTTTTTGTACTTATCGATATCTATACTCATACCCTCTTCCCCAGTTAAATTCTCCGGTCCCTTTTATATCAACAGTCAATAGATAGCATTGTCTTCATGTCATGCAACTGATTTGGATATGTGGTTTCGCTAGCTCTCACTTTATGTGGAAACAAAAGTTCAGAGTGTATTAACTCCATGTATTTTCTTGTTCAGGCTCGTACATGGCAGCGAGACTCAAGGGATAGGACCTCTTTGCAACCAACCCCAGCTGCAGCAGTTGATGTTGGATTTCTTTTGTTTTCTGGATTATGCAATAGTTTCTTGATCTTAGGACTACTTTTTCGAGTATTTGAATCATTTTGTGCTCTACCTTTTTATATCAATGTTTCAGATGCTTCCCCCAGTTGCCTATTCAGATAATCCTTCTACAAGCTTTGCTGCAAAGTTTGTTCACACATCACTAAACAAGAACCGTTGTTCAATCAACTGTGTATTGGTATATCCCTCCAACAGCTCGCTGAATTTTATTCTTCTCTGTTTGCCATGCTTTTCTATGGAAGAAAGCAACGTTATTCTTTTCTTTTTTTAAATCTGCTATGCCAAATTAATGCGATCATTGCTGATTGTGGTTTCTTGTATTTAGTGGACACCTTCGGGAAGACGTCTTATCACAGGATCCCAAAGTGGGGAGTTTACTCTTTGGAATGGGCTATCTTTCAATTTTGAAATGATTCTTCAGGTTCACCTTTCAGATTGTGTATATTAATCTTTCGGGACTTCTGTTTTGTTTCCTCTGTAAATGTTGCTCCTGTTATTGACTGTTGAAATCTGCTTTCAATAACAGGCACATGATCAACCTATAAGGTCAATGATATGGAGCCACAATGACAGTTATATGGTTTCTGGTGATGATGGAGGCACGATAAAGTATTTTTTTCTTTTCTTTCAACCCCTAATTTGTGCCATTTAAATGAGAAGCTCAGAATGTTTCGAATTTGGTTTCTGCTGTGACAATAAGCACTTGTCTCTTATGTACCAGGTATTGGCAGAACAATATGAACAATGTGAAAGCCAATAGAACTGCTCACAAGGAATCCATTCGTGGTTTAAGGTAAAAAGTTTGATATGATAAATTGCATTAAATGAAGCTCTTCAAATTTTAACATTGTGTATCAAACAGTTTCTGTAAAACAGATTTGAAGTTTTGCTCGTGTTCTGATGATAAAACTGTTAAAGTTTGGGATTTTGCCAAGTGCCAAGAAGAAAGTTCATTAACCGGTAATGTGATTTGAACAGATTGGCGGCGTAGTCGCTTGCTCTTCTATTACTAATTCAGAGGCCATTCGAGATGTGTTTTAGTTGTATGTTATTAGAATTAGACCCTTAGGCTACATAGAAAAAGGTGTTATAAGATTCGGTTTGGTGTCACGCCATGTAAAAAGTAGTTGATTTTGGAGGCTCTAAATTGGTGCTTAAGACAAGTTTCGTATCCTTTTGAAGGCATGCTTTCATTGTTTTTTTCATATTTGTATGTTCTGAAAATTATTGAAATGACCAAAGGGTTCTCTATATTTTGAACTCAGGCAGGCCATGGTTGGGATGTCAAGTGCGTTGACTGGCACCCCACAAAGTCCCTAATAGTTTCTGGTACATCATTTGTAGACTTTTGATTTTAAATAATGCGATAAGAAGGAAACAGTTTTATACTTCAGAGCTTCTCTCTATGACTTATCAATAAAATAAAAATCGTTTTAATTTGTGTTATCAGGTGGAAAGGACAACCTTGTCAAACTCTGGGATGCTAGAACTGAGAGAGAGCTTTGCTCACTGTAAGTGATACAAAACGTAATCTGTATCCCGTTAATAATTTCAAGCTCAAAGCTTTGAAGAATTTGATGGCGTATTCTCACTTTTTGCAGTCATGGTCACAAAAACATGGTGCTTAGTGTGAAATGGAACCAAAATGGCAATTGGCTTTTGACAGCCTCGAAAGATCAAATAATCAAGGTAAAGGTCACTTTATTTATTGATTTGTAAGCAAAAAAAAATATGTGCATTATGGAAGCATCTGTATGACACCTATGCGTGTAATCTGCAGCTGTATGATATAAGGACTATGAAGGAGCTTGAATCCTTCCGTGGACACAAGAAAGATGTAACATGTAAGCTGTCAAATTCTGTTATGATCATGTCTTCAAACACGTGAAAGAAGAAAAAGTGCCCGTATAAATTGTTTTTCTGTACATTAGCTATTATACCCATTCTTTTGTTATTATCTCATGAGTTATCATTTGGTTTCTTCGACATTTCTTATTTGTAACTATTTCTTATCAAAAGTTGTCGAACTCTTCTACAGCTTTGGCGTGGCATCCCTTCCATGAAGAATACTTTGTCAGTGGGAGCTCTGACGGATCAATTTGTCATTGGATTGTGGGGTAGGTACTTCTGTGAAGCAATATGCTATCATATTTATTCGTGCATGCTGCTATTGCTTTAATCACTTATAAGGATTTGTCATATGATGTTTCCTGTCAACATTTTTATACAGTCATGACGCATCGACATGCTACTAGGATCTAGCTCTACCTTTAATTTTATGGTTTTGTTTGTGGAGTGTCTAATTATGAAACTAATCTTAATTTTCAGGCATGAAAACCCGCAGATTGAAATCCCAAATGCTCATGATAACAGTGTTTGGGATCTTTCATGGCACCCTATTGGATATCTTCTTTGCAGGTAGCAAAAAATTACGATACTCTGGTGCTAGAGTTCTTTAACTGTTTTAGTTGAGGATGGTCTGTGGTTTGCTATGTTCTTGACTAAATAATGCTTCAGATATTGATATCTTACCCTAATATCTGCAGTGGGAGCAATGATCACACAACCAAGTTTTGGTGCCGAAATAGACCTGCAGATAAAGATGTCCTTACGATGCAGAACCAAGGTTTTCTTTGGGCTATTAATATCTGATTTTTTTCTTAGTAGGCAAGGGTGTGGGTAGTGTATATTATTATGCCCTTATCCACATGAGTAGATAGTAAGTATATTGGTGATAGGCTTAACTGGTCCGGCTCGCACTTTCAAGCTGTATTACTGTTTTTATTTTTTATTTGTTATGAAGGAATTGAAGCTGTAATTTGTGTGTTACTAATTAGTTTAATTCGTGTCAGGCTATAATGACCAAGGATTTGGCAATCGCCTGCCTGATAGTTTCCAACCATCTGAGGCATCGGCAATTGTTCCTGGGCTGACACGGACTGAGGGGACCATCCCAGGAATCGGAATAGCAATGCCATTCGATGCATCCTCTCAGAGGGAACATAAACAGCCACTTTCAGGTTCAGGGGCTCCTCCGCTGCCACTTGGTCCCCACCCATCGCTTCTTGGAAGTAGCCAGCAGCAAGGGTATCAGCAACAACAACACCACCAAGGTCATCCCCAGCAAATGCCTCCTATGGCTCATCTTCAGCTACCACAATCATCTCATATGCCATTGCACCCTCATCCTCATCGTCCGCGGCCTATGCAAATGCCTCCTCACGGTCACATGCCACCTTCCTCGATGCCTATGCCTCATCAGATGCCCGGATCAATGGTAGGGCTCTCAGATCTCTTGTGGTTCGACCACAACTTAAGCCTGTCTTTTGTGGCTCCCTCGTTGTTTGAGTGATATTTGTGTTTTCATACTATTCCTAGTGATTTTGGGGAGGGAAAAAGATACTTTAAATGATTTTACTTAACCCAGTAGAAAGAGAGATGAATAATAATCTTCACTTGTTGTTGGAGCAGGGAATGCAAGGGGGCATGAATCCTCAGATGTCGCAAAGTCATTATATGGGTGCTCCTTCGGGAGTATTCCAAGGACCACCAAGCAGTGGTGGACCCCAAATGTATCCACAACAAGGACGTGGTTTCAACCGTCCACAAATGATGCCAGGGTACAACAACCCTTTCCAACAGGTGCCCTCTTCTACTGTTATTTAGTATACCCGTTACAGTTTCACCTAAATATTTATTTATAAATGGGCTCCGTTCGGAACTTACCGGCTAGTTTCTATGGTGTGATTCGTGGACTAATTAATTTTTCTTTATTTTACTTTGTGCAGCAGCAGCAGCAGCCACAACCGCCTTTACCCTCAGGCCCTCCACCGAACACCAATCAGCAGCATCAGTAGACCACCGTTGTGACAGTACATATTCTGTTTGTAGACTTGGCCAATTCTTATAAGGAGTTGGGTTCTAAGATTGTTTAACGCAGTGAAATGGTTTTGCTGCTTTAGCTGAACAAGTTAACGGCTTCGCCAGTTTGATATATTTTGTTTTTAACAAGCTTTTTAAGGAAAACTAGTCTTTACTTTGTTTGATATATTTTGTTTTTATGCAAAACTAAACTAGTACTCTTTTGTTTTAAATTTAGTCGTTTTTTTTTGGTTAAATAAATTTCAAAAATATTTAAGTGATCATGCCAAATATAACACCAAGTATATCGGTCACATCGTATCCAAAGATAATTTACCCCATTAGCATAATAAATAAATAGAAAAATGCAAATAACGAAATGAGATAACGGGTTTAGAGATAAAGATGTGCCCAAAAGAAAGAAGACATTTTGGTTGCTCAATTCTTTACTTTTCATTCACAAGAAGTGCTTACAAAATCCATTGTACTTGATAAAATAACAAGGACAATAGGAATCATGTAGTATAAACTAGTAGTAGCAAATAAATATGATGAAAACGTTAAAATTACATACTCCTTGTTTGTTTTAGGGATTTCCCCCGCTAAAGATACCACTGTTAGGTTTGCACCAAATGTATTACGAAATTAGTCACAGAAACAAAACCATTCAAATTTGACGAAACTAATCCTGATTTGGAGTTTTTGCCTTGGACGACTCTTGCTGTTTTTTCACAAAAAGCCTGCTCATATCTTCTGTGGCAACATTGCTCCTGCAGATATATACTCTCACGTTATGGGATCATAATTGTTTAAAAAAAAAAAAAAGATCTCGGCATCTAATTTAGGAACCAGTTTTCTCAACTCTTAACTCTCTAAAAACACATTTCATGCGCAAAATCCCATTTCAGGGCGCATTTCTTCTTTCCTAAACAACTTTTGGATGATATAGCCTTCTTCTCTCTCTACTTTTATAGGTCTGAGAAATAAAAAAGAGAGTTGAAACAAGCCATATATCGACTAACCTTCCTTTGATCTGAGGAGGCACGAGCACATTACTCAAAGTTTCTGGAACATTTTTGGAATGAGGCAAATTTCCTCTTGGCAGCTTGGGACGACGAGGAAGAGAAGAAGATTTGCCATTCAAGTCTCTTTTCCGTGATGCACTCTCGGCCATTGCAGCTGCAACAACGGAATCATGGTCACCGCCGCTCACTTGTGTCAGCCTCGGTGACTCCAGAAGAAGCAAAGCATCTGGTAGCTGAGCAAGTTCATCAATCTCTTCCTCCTCATTTAAACAAGATCTCCTACACACACAAAAAAAAAAACACAAAGGTTCAACAAAGACTTAACCAACCTGGACTGTAGATCTTGACTCTTGAGTGAGATCGGAATCAACAAAAGGAATTCGCTTTTGGAAACCTAGGAAAATATCATATTCTTCTACACACTCATCTATAAGCAAACGCAGGGGAAAAACTCTCCTTCAACATACATATACAAAGACGAATTCATATATGAACCAAATCGTCATAGGTGTTTTGGGTTGGTTCCAGAAACTCTAGCTACATAATCTAGAGCGCAAATATGAAACAGATTAATTCATCGAAAATCAAAGAAACCCTAAAATCACTCACTGTGTATTTGGACGAAAAGATGGAGTTGCAGAGGGCTTTTGTTGCGGTTGTGGCAGTGATTCCTTCTGATCGGCGGCTAAGACATCGTCGTCGGATGAAGAATCGTCGTAGTCTACCAGTGACATATCTTCTCCCACCTTCGTTTGCGCTTTCTTCCTTAAAACGGTGTCGCTCGAGACGTCCTGCTGCTAAGAACTAAGAAGAAAGGTCTAAGAATTATTAATTGTGTATATATTATGCTGTAAAGAATTAACAATTAATAATAATTGTTTTTATATATGATTTTTACACAACAACAACACCAACACAAAATATATTCGAAAAGGCAGTATCCTATGTTGTTGATCGTCTCTTGTACACTTGACCAAATAACAATATCCCTTGTTTTATATTGGTCCTTGTGCAATTAATCAAATGAAATTGAGTGAAACAAACAAAGTGTAAACAAAAAAACGAAAGCAGATTTTGATGATGATACAAATGTGAGTGTGACCGTCTCTCCAACAAGAAACATTTGGAAGGTATGAAGTAAGTATATACAGGTTTCAAAACCCCACCCACTCATCTCAAGCTGCTCTGCTTGTTCCAGCTGGGCAGAGATCGTTCCGAATTAATGCTGAGATCGTTCAACAGAGTAGTACTATTGAATGATTTCAAAGGGCCTATGCTAAATCCCCTTAACCCTGGAGACCGTTGCTGGTACGCACTTGCCCTACTGTTACTACTAATGCCCACCCTCACTTTGCTTGGTGCTTCGCTCATTACCGAACTGCTCAGGCATAGCTTGTTCTTATACGGCGAGTAACTCTCTGACTGTGTGTCGAAACTCCTCGGTCTTATCCTTGGGGAGCTCAAAGATCTTGACTTTGCCTTCGCTGACTCTGTTGCAACCATATACGTTGGTGTAGTGACCGCCCCCGCCGCGGGGTTCTGCTGTTCCTCTTCGCTTATCGAAGCTTGTCTTCTATGGTTGTTATTCCCCAATCTTCTCGGCGACGAGTTCCTCGGAGTTCTATTCAAAGTTTCGTCTTTATGTCTCGCTTTCAAAGACAAGTCGAGATCTTCGAGCTCCTTGCTCTTGGTTCGCTGTGTATCTACCCACTCGTCTAGCCAATACTTCCATTTCGTGTTACTCCTTTTCTGGTATGACTCCGCGGATTTCTGGATGTTGGTTCACAAAAGAAACAGTTTTTTCAGGTCACTATGAAACTTGTAATGCAATATAAAATTGTCCGAATCAAAATACCCTGTGGGTGACTGCATATTCTTTTATCCTTTCTCTTCTTAGCGAAGCTTCTTTCTTGCTCATAACCACAGCTTTTGCCTCTTCCTTTGTTAAAAGACTATCGTCCCATCTCTTCTGACCGTTTGTCTCCACCTGAAAACATAATATTTTTTTCTTACATACTAATAAAAGTAGTGCACCGGTTTCAAAGACTTTTATTGAATCAGATTACGTGCCTTGAGTATGTTATCGCTGAATATCTGAAATTTATTGTCCTCTTCATAATCTCTGTGAGCACCTCCGGGGATTTGTGTTCTCTTGCCGCAGACCTGTGACTGAATGTTCACAACAGATTGCAAGCATTTTAGTGTAGTCATTGCTTGGCGTCTCACTGCACGACCTCTGATGTATGCTTGGAGCTTCACTATTCCCTTCAACGCACGTAGAGCTTTCCTTGCCTGCAATGAATTTCAAAAACATTATCAGCATGTCATCTGAATGCCAAACCGAAAAACCAAAAAGAAGATAGACAGACAATTGGCTTTAAATGATGCGTACACCATAGAAGAGACTTAATCAACCACAGATGTTTCTAACTCTAAACCACTGCGCAACCAAAGATGTTAAGACTCATCCAGAATCCTCAACTCTTTCTGCCTAAACATCATTTTAACATCCTAAGCTCTCTAGCTAACCTACTCAGCTATAATTCTAAGCGGGAACACAGCTACAAGGTAATTACATCAACTCCAGTACTAGTAGACTAACACAAGGCTTTCATGGAAATGAGTCATTCTATTCAGGAATCGCATAAGGAAAAAGGTTACAGAATCTTACAAGATGACCCCGAAAAGCTGTCTGAATCCGAGTAGCAGCAAGAACTTCTTCCTCTCTATTTAGAAACACTTGATATTGGGCTACCAGATCAGCAGTTTCTGGGGATATTGTTGAACTTTCTAACTTTTCTATGGAATCTAACTGTCGACTACAAGATACTTGGCTGATCTCACCCTCATCTGACACACTTTCCTCCTTCTGTTCCTCGTGCGATTCGTTTCTTGTCCCGATCTCTGGAGGTGCTGTAATGGAAGGTAATCTCTTCTTAACCTTAAGCTTCCAAAATGTCCATCTTCTTCTCTTCTCTTTCTGCAGAGAATAATACATTAACAACGAATGAAACAAGAAGCAGAAACCGTCACCTGCAGAAGAATTGAAAATTTTCTATTTTTCTTCACCTTTTCTGAGTTAGCTTCTGAAATAAAAATCCTTTTCAATATAGTGAACAAGCCTTTCTTCTTTGCCATTGCTGCACAACCATCACCTGATAAATTTCTCTGAAAAATTCTCCAACAATCAGTCAACCAAATCTGAACAATAATCGAACTATTTATTCAAACAATGAGCAAATCAAATCAAATCAAATCACTATCATATTGCCTGGAACCCTTAAAGGTGCAAATCTCTCAGAACCATGTTGCTGAAAACCAAAGATTTCTCGAATCATCCTCCAGATCAATAGTCTAGAACAATTTGATTCTAGGAAAAATAAAAGCCGCAAATATTTCCTGAAAAAAGATCTCCCTAGAAAATTGGATCACAAAAGACACCAAAACCGAAACAAAGTAATTAATTAGAAGAAAATAAGGCACAGTGAAGGTACATCACAAAATTGAAGTCTGTCACCAAGATTTGAAACAAAACATAGTTAAGAAAAAAACTTACTTGGTGGTGTCACAGGTTTCTCAAAACGTTTGGTACACTGGAATTGCGGAAAATCAACAGAAGCAAGATTCAGACAGGGGGCTTTGTTCAACAGCGAAGACGACTGTTCATCAATATTATGTATGTGAACAAGAGAGAAGGTTGTTCTCTTCTCCACTGTGCCGACAGGTTAACGTGCCACTTCATTTTGCACTCGAAATTATTCTTTTACCCCTCCCACTCCTCCATACTCCTAATTTTTATCCCATTTATTTTAAACCGCAGCTTTTAATAGCGTAAATATGTTTGAGATCTGCATCGCTATCGATTTGTCTTTAAATGTTGTCACTCACACAAGTCTTGTATAGAAAATATCCTCAGACAGATCTGCTTCATAAAGATCAAGATGAGATAGTGACCATCCAAGAATAGCTACATCAGTTTAAAAACACTTTAAACAAAACAGGAAACTTAACTTTTCAAGAAGTGAGTAATAATGATGTATTAACAAAATCAAGACCATCATGTTTCTCTTAAAAAACTAATCGTGCTTTTTGTGTCTTTCGACACTTGTTTATAAGTCAACTTTGAAGACTTATTTGCAAGTGATAATTAGGTATATGATAAGGAAACTTTTGTTTTTTGTTTTTACAATTGATAATTGGTCAAATGACAGTGACAACGCACTGCATATTTGTTCAGATTAGTTCAGATGGCAAAAATACAAATTATCCAACTGTTATCGCTCTCTCCAGATCCTTCTGTACAAATCATATATATTTTTAGTTGAAACCTTCAGTACAAATCTAATTACATCTTTCAATAGTAAATATTTCTCTTTTAGTATATTAAAAGTAAATACTTCTTGTTTTGGTTTTAAGTTTTAACTATAAACAAATTATATAAACTATTGAAAGAGTGATCTCGAAACCATTGAAATCTAAGATATCATTCGCAGTTGGTTTTCCTTGATGAACAATTTCAAAGACTTTTCCACACTGATCAAGCTGAATACGAGAATGGACTCGAGGCTTTATAAAAGATAGAACAAAATTTTCTTGATCACAAGATTGGTATTACAAATGTTCAAAAAAAAAAAAAGATTAGTATTACATGAAATTATCCAGCAATCTTAGAGCATGAACAATGGTAAATCTTATTTAAGGTTTTTAACAATTTTTTATTGTGCATTTAATCTAAGAATTCCCAATTTATTTTTTCTCTTCCAATGGTAAAACCTTTGATGCGGTTCTTAATAAAAAAAAAATTTTGATTTTTTATTTTATTTTATGAAATGTTTATTTGATTTATTGAAACATAAAAAAAAGTTTTATTTTTTTCCCATAAAAAAAATATCGATCCACTTTCCTTCAGACACGTGTCACTAAGATACGTATCTTAAACATGACTTAAATTTCTTATTTAAGATACAATTTTCTGATTGAAACCCAACTTTTATTTATTTTTTAACTTTAATTATTTAAGAACCTAACCTAAGATACACCATTGTTCATGGTCTTAGTATGAAACCTCATGATTCCATTAAACCAATCTCAATCTCATGATAATTATGGAATAGCTACTATAATTGTGATATGCTAAGATTGATTTTTATATGAGAAAAAATAAAGAGAAAATGTTTGAACTGCAAAATTTTCACTACCAAAACAATTTGTCTAACTTTAAAAGGAATATTGAAAAACAATTTGTACAAATATAACATAATATAATTATCAGATTTCGTGATGATGCATCCGAGTTTATATTAAGTAAATGATGACTGAAGAAGTTTTTATGTTTTTATTTCGTACATAGAAAAATAAGGTTTTCTAATAGTTCATAACTAAACGCTATAATATCTCTACTGTGTTTGATTCCGACGGAACGATTGTGCAGTTCATTTGTACTTTGCTTGATGGAAAAATCTTTGATTCAATGACATAAGAATAGACATGTAACTAGGCCTGGGTTGCGGGTCGGATCCGCCCCGCTTGATCCGCCCGCAGCGGATTTTAAGTTTTTTTGACCCGCTTTGATCCGTATCCGCACCCGCCCCGCTTGAATTTATGAATATCCGTGGGTAATCCACCAATATTTAAATAAAAATAAAAAATAAATTTTATATAATTTTTTAAAAAAAACTTAATAAAAAAAATTCCAATATGATAAAATATAAATATACAACTTATTTAAAATTATAAAAATAAATTTGTTAGCGAATTTATACAAATATTACATAATATTTTAAAATTTTATTAATTTTGTCAATAAATTTTTTAATAAATAACATTTAAAAAAATTAAAAATTTGGTGGATAACCCGCGAACCCGCAAAATAAATTTGAAATACTCGTATCCGCTCCGTATTTTAAAAATATCCGCCCCGCAAAACCCGTTTTTTTTAAACAAATTTTTTTTCAACCCGCACCCGCCCCGCGGCGGGTCAAACAGGGCGGAACCCGCGGATAATCAACCAAATTCCCAGGTCTATATGTAACTTTAATGTTGATAAAGGTGAGAGTTTGATAGTTTTGATTCTTCTTCGTTTTCATCCTTGATGTTGTTATTTACCAATGATTGATAAGTCTTATTCGATTTTTATATTTTTGTAAGTAAAAATATGGTTTCTCGTTTTAGAAAATTACATTATCACAATGAAAAAAGGATGGTTCCTCGAGGCTTAGGAAATTGCATTATGACGATGAAAAAAAGAGAACTTTCATTGTTCACCTTCCCTTAAGACTTAGATTATGTAGATGAGGAATATGATGATTGACCTAGTTCGGCTGTTTCGATTGACATTGAACTTATCTCGTGGATTTCAGTTGTAGATGTTCGGCTGTAAAGATATAACTGCAGTTGTATTTTCTAGACTATTTTCTTTCAACTATACTACTCTATTTAGATTTTAAATGGCTTCAACAAAGTTTAAAGTATTTAAGATCAAAAGAATTTTCGAGGCTGTGAGAATCACATGTGGAGCTGTTGCAATGGTTGAAGCAATTTTGTTTGTAGGATTGGAATACCTAAGTATGTTGTAACCAACTCAGATATCTTTCTATTTGTGTTTCTTGTTGCCAAATTATACGATTAATTCTAGTGATTGTATTGAAAGTTTTTTCAAAGTTTATGTCCAGGTACCTCAAAAAGTATGTTTTAGTAATCTTATGTGGAAAGGGAGAAAAAATTTCGCTTTTGTCTCATTTTATTCAAAGGGAGATCCTTCTCCACCTCTTTTTAATGATGTAAATATTGAGATTCGGGATGATTTTAATAAGACTGCAAAGATTTTGTACAGTTTTTGATGTAACATGTTTGTATTTTCTCATTAATGTTTATATATATGTCAGGAATGTAAGAAAACAACATAACATAGATCTTAAGTTTACTAAAAAAAAATATCGACGAATTGAAAAAAATATAATAAAAAATAAGATGATCGAAAAGAAAACAGAAACCACGGGGGAAAAATATGTATAGTTCAGATACGTAATTAAAAAAAAAAAGACATTTTTTCATGTTTTTGTCAAGAGATATTTTGTCGTGTAAAACTCCAAATTTAAATTTGAATCCAAATTATGATGATACAACAAACACTAATAATAATCTATAAAATCTGGTTTATCTTAAAAAAAAATAATCTGTTGACCATTATAGTAAGCCCAATGAAGTAAGCATGAGCCCAGTGAAGCCCAATTCGCTAAGTTACTTTCCTCCTCTGACCAGTTTCATCTCTTTGCTCGACAAAGCAGCGCTGATCGTCTTTCATCATTTCTAGGGTTCCAATCTATCTGTCTGCAACAAAATGGCTTTGGCTGGTCGTATCAGATCGGGGATCTCCTTCTTCAAGAACGTCTCCCTATCAGATTCCGTCTCCTCTGCTAGATCCTATCCCCGTGGAGGGCCACTTATCCCTGCGGTAATCGTTTTCTTACGAATCGAATCGAATCGAAAGTCCAATGTTTTGTTAGGTTTCGCTTTTAACAAGATCAGTCGATCCGATCGTCTGATTGGCTTGATAACAGGAGATAGTGGATTTACCTTATTCTCGCGTTTACATTCTTCGGCATTCGATGTTTTTTCAAGTCCTTAAATTTATCGGTTATTGTCCTGAGGTTTTCCAGAGAATCTTATCAGTTCATTTCTACTTTGAATTGTTTATCGCAGTTGAGAGATTATGCAACAGCTTCGGCTCAAAATACCGGCAAAGTCAAGGTACACACCCTTATATGTTTCTCAATTTTTAGGATGATTACTCTTTTTCTTAGCTAGTTTTGTGCTAAGAGTGATTGCATCTGTATATATCAAAGTATTACATATATGTGATGAATCGTCGTAATGGCTTGTATTGTTGGATAGGCACGATAGCTGCATTTTGTAGTAATATGCATTGATATATCCCCTCGAAGTGTATCGGGATTTATGTTTGCTGTGTTCTGACATTGTGTATGCTGTTTCAGGTGCCTCTGGCTTTAGTTGGTGAACATGGGAACTTTGCTTCGTGGCTGTACATTGCAGCTGTGAAAATGAATTCCTTGGAAAAGATTGAGACGGATCTTTCTGAGCTGATTGAGGCAATGAAGACAAGCCCTATTTTTGCACAGTTCACAAAGGATCCCTCTGTTCCTAGACAGACAAGACTGGCTGCTATTATGGATGTTTGTGATAAAGCAAAGTTTGCGGAACCCACCAAGAACTTCCTCTGTATGTCAAATGAATTTTTTTTGAAAGTGCCTTGTTTATGATTTTGGTTGACCATGTTGTTGTATTGATCAAAAAGCTGTTTGCTTTTCCGAAACAGCCTTGTTAGCTGAGAATGGAAAGCTGAAGAACATAGACGTGATTGTGAAGAAATTCATGCAGCTGACAACAGCACATAGGGGAGACGTCAAAGTTTTGGTTACCACAGTCATGGTAAGCTAAATTTTAATACTCTTTTATCTTTTAAGAATCATAACTCAGCATAGTACTATATCTAAACAAATGTTTTGGACAAACAGCCGCTTCCCCCTGCGGAGGAGAAGGAACTTAGGGAGACACTCCAGGAGATCATTGGAGAAGGCAAGAAAGTAACTGTGGAACAGAAGGTATGTAGTGTGATGGCTCTCATCGAATGCTTGTGATTATCAAGCCGGAATCTAAACATTGATGTCTATGGTGGTAATGTTATCTTTGCGTGCAGATTGATCCGAGCATCTATGGTGGGCTAATAGTAGAGTTTCAACAAAAGGTGTTGGACATGTCTATCAGGACAAGTGCACAGCAGATGGAGAGGCTTCTCCGTGAACCTGTTGACCTCAGCAACCTCTGAAGATTTCGAAAATTTCCCCAAAGAAACATGTTTGTGATGCTGCCACCAATTGACAAATAAATATGACCCTCTGGGGAAACAATATATTATAGCATCTTTGGCGTTTTTGAAATTTGTCATTTGCATTTACAATTGTTGTTTGCTTCGAAATAAGCTTTTGGAGACATGGAATTTCAATGAGATCATTTTGTCTTAGTTCTGTGTTTAGAGTGAATTAGATGGTCAATTTGGTAAAGATGAGTCACGAAGTATGAAGGTGGGAGAGCCACGAAACAAACTTAAGTACATTAAGATGCCACGAAGCTGCATACAATTATCAAGCGAGAACTTCGTCATTTGTTTTTTTTTTTTCCTTTATATATTACCCGAAGAACCAAATTGGGTTAAAAAAAGAAATAGTAAAAACCAAATTGATTGACGTTTTCTCGACAGACTATTCTTAAAGGACCAATCTTTTGTGTTGCATCGGCCTTCCCTAACCTTAGGATTCTGATCTCGCTAGAGCGAAACCCTAGAATCGGCCATTACCCATTGAGCAAAGATGCTGCGAGTAGCAGGGAGGAGGCTTTTGTCTGTTTCGCAAAGATCTTCGACTGCGACCTCCTTCGCCCTCTCCCGAGATCATACCCTCTCGGATGGCGGCGACTCCTCTTCCGCCCCCAGATCTGTCCCCTCTGCTGATCTTTCATGTTTCAATTCTTACCACCGGAACCTTATAAGAGGTGTGCCGATCTACAACACTTTCTCTTCTCTGGATTGATTTCAATTTTTTTTCATTTCAGGTGTCGATTGAAAGTGTTTTTTAAAAATCATTTTTTTTGCTTGTATGAGTCCCGGAATGATTGAGATTCCTATTTGTCGTATCTACGCGATCATCCATGGGGAAAATCGTGTTATCTGTTTTGAATTCAATGAACTAGACGGTTTAATAGACAATTTCGTTTCATTCTTTTCATGCTTGCAGCTTCTTTCTGGAATAGTTTTGCCTTCTATGACTACTTCTTTCGTCCAGAAGGAAATGGACATTTGAGTTGATTGATCGGATTTGAATTGACCATTTATGAGATAATCATTTGTTTGATGAGAAAAGGTTACTGTTTGTAAAATCCTTAGAGTGCGTTATCCATAGTGTGATTCACACTGGCTTCTTGATTTCTAATATCATCTATTGTCTGTGGGCAAATCATGTTAAATATGTACCTGGTCATGCTGAGGGAATCTGGAATTAGCTTTGTTAATCAAAAGAACTATGTTTGTTTGAGATTTTTGTTGTCTTGTAAGCATTTCTGTAAATCCACAGCATCTGATCATTAAATTTGTTTTCTTGATTTTTACGTTGATTAAAGTACTTTAGTTTTCACTGAATTTGATATTATGGTTGAATTGTTTGTTTGAATCTGTTATATGTCTGCATCATTTTTTTACCTCATGGATTCTGTTTTTATGTACTTATGTTTTTCTTTAGAAGCTTATGCATTTATGACAAATCTTAATAGAGTTAGTCCTTTCTTTAGTGTCATTTGTTGAACAATTTGTTAATACTTATTGTTGTAGAACACTCGACCCAAAAAAAGTTTGCGTTGATGTTAATTTATCATTTTTTCATGCTATTTTCAGGTTTCTCTTCTCAAGTCCTTACTCAAGGAAATGAGATAGGTTTTGGTTCGGAAGTCCCAGCCACTGTCGAGGCTGTCAAAACACCTAACTCAAAGATTGTCTACGATGACCATAACCATGAGCGTTACCCACCTGGTGACCCTAGCAAGCGTGCATTTGCTTATTTTGTTTTGTCTGGTGGGAGGTTTGTGTATGCTTCTGTTATCCGCCTTCTTGTTCTGAAACTCGTTGTGAGCATGTCTGCAAGTAAAGATGTCCTTGCCCTTGCATCCCTTGAGGTTGACCTCGGGAGCATCGAACCAGGAACCACTGTAACAGTCAAGTGGCGTGGAAAGCCCGTCTTCATCAGACGAAGAACTGATGATGACATCAAGCTGGCCAACAGTGTGGATCTTGGATCTCTGAGGGATCCACAAGAAGACTCGGTGAGAGTCAAGAATCCGGAATGGTTAGTCGTGGTTGGAGTCTGCACGCATTTGGGGTGCATCCCCTTGCCTAATGCTGGTGATTATGGAGGTTGGTTTTGCCCTTGTCACGGTTCACATTACGATATCTCTGGAAGGATCCGGAAAGGTCCTGCACCGTACAACCTGGAAGTACCAACCTACAGCTTCATGGAAGAGAATAAATTACTCATTGGATAATGAATAAAAAAGCACAGCAGACAGAGTCTGTGTCTCAAAGATCTTCATATGTTTTTGTTTTTATATTTTCCGGGCATTTTAGCGTGCAAGTTCGCTTTCCTCTCACTTTGATCTCTCAGCAAGATTGTCTTGTTTTGCTGAATAATACAAACTTGTCATTGTATGACTTAGCATCTGTCTCATCTGGTGGAAAACACTGTTCATAGTCTGTGTTTATTGCTTGAAAAGAATTTTGGATTTTGAATAGTTTCAGCCTCAATTTTATAGGGAGTGTGATCTCTCTCTCCTAGTGACCTTTAGACGTTGCTTGTGAATCCAATGAACTTTGTAATACTAGAGACTATTCTCTTGAAACTAATTGTCGAGACGAATTTTTTTTCTGCAAAACGTTCTCGGTTTGTCATTATTTGTCTAAGATCTACATTTGGTAAAATCTCGCTAAAATACTCTTCTACTACGATAGTACGATTATACCATAGGAAAATATATTCATCTAATCTAATCACTGAAAAGGGATTACTATATCTATCTTCTTGGTATATATATATATTTCTTTTTAGTTATAATTTATCTTAGCTATAAGAAAAACAATTAAACCAAATTATATCACAAAAACAAAACAAAACAAAAATCTCAACTAAGATCAAACTGAAAAAAGTGGTTCAGAAGAAATCTCTATATAATAGCAAAAACCAGTTTTGGAAAACCTTATTTATCCGTTTTTTTAAAAAAAAATTTCCCAAAATTTTTCGAATTTCTCTGAAATTATCCAAATTATATGTGTTAAAGTTAATCTATACTCAAATTATTGGGAGTTTGAGAAGAGTTTTTAAGTAAGAGATTTTAAGTAAGAGAAATTTAATCTCGAACCCGTTTTGTTCTTATCGATTCCCATATCCTATTCTCATCCCGAGTTTTAAAATTTATAAAAACACTTATATCTGATTATATTATTTGTTTTTTGAAAATTATATATACTAATTTTGTAATCTTGATTTAATATTAATGAAATTTTAGATAGAAAACATAATATAATAAAAAATATTCTTAAAAAATATTTGATGATATTCTATAAATAATCATGATTTATGAAAATAATCATAATTTTCTAATAAAAATGATCATTTAATTCTCTAAAATTTTGTAAAGGTGCATTTTAATTCTCAAAGTTTTAAATCGGCAAATTAATTTCTCGAGTTTATGTTGGCTTTGCAAAATTGAAATTCATGTCATTTTTTTGCGAAGCCAACATAAACTAGAGAAGATAAAAAGAGGCATCCTCGTCGTGGAATATCTGAAGAAGTTGAAGATTTTCTCGCCAGGAAAAGGTTGAGATTTGTAGTGGTATCTCGAAACTAGATGGTGCAAGCCAACTGTTTGAGATTATGTCTCCCGGGACTGAACAACTTAAAAAAGGAAGCGAAAATAGATCTACTATTGACAGAAAACATTATAAGAGGGATGTTATGACTCCCTGAAGCTAAAGGAGTCAGCTATCCACAGGAGAAGTCACAACAAATCAAAAAATGAGAAGAAATAGAGATGACAAAATGTAGAGTAAAAACAGAGGACCCATATAAAAAGATATTCAACAAAAGAGGAAGAAGAAGAAATGGGAACACACGCGAAACAAAAACTTTGTTCATAGCTTGTTTAAGAGATTGACGAATGTATAAAACCAGGCCCGGTTTAGAGAATGTGTTTACAGTGCATTTGCACAGGGTCTAATCAAAACATTTAGATTTTTTTTACTTTTAAGGTCCAAATATTTTTGTAAAATTGCAAAACAGGATCCTAATTTATAGTAATATCATATAATGTTGAATTTTTATTTGAGCTTAGCACATGGTCCACTTTTACATTGAGACAGACCTAATAAAACCAGAACGATCATAACATCCTTGTGTATGTTCTAGTTTTATCTACTTTCATCTTACACTCACAAATCAAACGGTGTTAGTTCCCAGCTGAGAAATCACCAGATAACATGGCCTTCGATTTCCCTAAACCCAGATGGATTATTCTTCCCCCTACTTCCGTCATATCCAACTTCATGGCTCGATTTACTTCCTCTATGGTGGAGAACTCAATAAAGTCGTATCCTTTGCTCTCACGGGTTGCTTGATCTCTCCTGATCCCACAAGACTTCACTTCTACAAAAACGCAGAAGACCTGTCGCAAGTCTTTATCAGTCATGTTTTAAGGGAGGTTGCTTGCGTACATGACAAGCCCTTTAGCCATTGAATCTCGGATCTCCTTCTCACTATCAACTTTTCTCGTGAGATTCAGAAATTCTTCTTCATGCTCTTCCACATTCATGGCCTTCGATTAAACCCATGTAGATTCTTCTTCCCTTTACTTTCGTCCTATCCAACTTCATGGCTCGATTTACTTCCTTTGTGGTGGAGAACTCAATAAAGGTGTCTCCTTTGCTCTTACGGGTCGCTTTATCTCTCCTGAACCTACAAGACTTCACTTTTCCAAAAACGCAGAAGAGCGGTTCGAAGTCTCTGTCACTCATGTTGTAAGGGAGGTTCTTTAGCCATGGAATCTTGGATCTCCTTCTCACGATCGCTTTTCTCGTGAGATTCGAAAATTGTTCTTCATGATCTTCCACGTTCGTGGCCTTCGATTTTCCTAAACCCAAGTAGATGGTTCTTCCCCCTACTTCCGTCCTATCCAACACTATATGGTGGAGAACTCAATAAAGTTGTATCATTTGCTCTCACGGGTCGCTTGATCTCTCTTGATCCCACAAGACTTCACTTCTCCAAAAACGCAGAAGACCCATCGACAGTCTCTATCACTCATGTTGTAAGGGAGGCTGCTTGCGTACAGGACAAGCCTTTTAACCATTGAGTCTTGGATCTTTTCACGATCAGCTTTTCTCGTGAGATTCGGAAATTGTTCTTCATGCTCCACCATATTCACCTCCATATTCATCTTGTCCCAAGAAACAGAAAAGGAAAGTAAGTGAAAAAGTAAAACAAACAAATTAAAGAAAATAATCAAAAGAATAAAATTGATTTACCATTATCTCAAGAAACGAGTAAGCACACATTTTTAACAAAGAAAAATCAACCGGAGTCCGCTCAGGTGCATTGCAAAGTCGCTAAAGAAAAAACTAAAAAATTAGAAATCAAACCGTAATTTTACAATTGGATTAAATACAGATAATTTTTTTTACCATTTTGAGGGTCTCCGAAGTTGAGTTTCGCTCCTCTAATTAAAGCATTTGTTGAAATGTGGAACATTTGTACAGAGATTAGATAAATTTTTTGGACTATTTGTTTGGAAGAGTTGAAAAATTTTAGTTGCTGATACACCGACGCAGCGGGTGAGTGACCCACCCAAAATTCAAAAAAAAATTATTTTAATTAAATATATTATTTTTCTAGTTGCACCTCGTTTAAAATATCAAGTCTTTATATTTTTAACCAATTTATTAAATGGTTCGTCCTTGTTGCAAAACGTGGTACATATATAGCCCAATTTTTTTTTTTTTAAATTACAATCAATTTAACAAATCTAGCCTAAATTACTAATCATAGTTTTCTCTTTTCTAACTTCTCAAGTCGTCTCTTCCATTAGTGCATCTGCTTCCAAGGTTCAATGTTTATTCAAGTCATTCACGATCATTATTTATTTTATTTTATAATTTATTGTTAAATTGTATTAAAATAATTAACAGTTTTATTGTTTTTATTTCAGGTGAAAGAGTAATGGAAAAGTATTTGAAAAGAAAAACTCGAGCATCATCTAGTGATTAGATGATTTACCAAGGGATCGTGCAGACCGGGAAAAATAGCAGATTATCATCCTAATCAAAGAGATTAGGTAATTCACAAATACTTGATTAGAGGTCTTTGTCAACCTCATGGTCATATTTTTGAACAAAAATGATAGGAAACACAACGGGACGATTCAATCTAACGTGATTTGGTCAATATTCTGATTGGTTAGAGTATAGTGTGAAGAAAGAATTTTTTTTTTGCTTGTTTTGTTTACTTTTGAAAGAAAAAGCGTAAAAAGTGACACATTTATTAGTGAGAGGTTCTCTTGCTGGAATAAGTTTAGGAAGTCATTTTCAGAATATGTGAGAGCTGTAAATAATTTTCATAACAATGCAGCTATGAAGTGTGAAAATTTGATGAAACAAGGCCAGTCGGGCATGGTTTTCATAGACAAGATGATATTATGAAAACTGAGCATCAAATTCGGTTAAATGCTTCAATTGATACTTCTCGATACTTATTGCTACAAGCATTACCTTTTCGTGTTCATGATGAAAGAGAAACATCAGCTAATAATTTTTTTTTTTGTAGAGCTCTTGAAATACACTGCTGAGCAAAATGAAATTGCAAGTGAGGTTGTTTTAGAAAATGCTCTCGGAAATAATGAGATGGTGTCTTCAAAGATCCAAAAAGATATTGTGTATTGTTTGCAAAAGAGCTAGTCAAAAATATTATTGAGGATATTAATCATGATGTTTTTGGTTTGTTGGTAGATGAATCAGCAGATGTTTTAATAAAGAGGAAATGGCAGTAGTGCTTCGATTTGTCGATTAGAGTATGATAGTTAAAGAACGATTCATTAGTGTTATGCATGTGAGCTAGACATCTTCAGCATCTTTGAAATCTGGTATTGATTCTTTATTTGCTAAGCTTGGATTAAGCATGAAAAAGGTGAGGGGAAAAGGTTATGACGGGGCCAATAA
The DNA here is from genome assembly GCA_020283515.1 of Alliaria petiolata. Classification (NCBI taxonomy): domain Eukaryota; kingdom Viridiplantae; phylum Streptophyta; class Magnoliopsida; order Brassicales; family Brassicaceae; genus Alliaria; species Alliaria petiolata. The sequence continues at coordinate 166,346,735 of JAHZTW010000001.1, read as the reverse complement.
TATGAAAGGAGAATTTAACGGGCTAAACACATTAATCTCCAAGGAAAACACATCAGAATATTATATCTACTGTTTTGCTCATCAACTTCAATTGGTTGTTGTGGCAGTTGTCAGAAAGCATTTTGGTGTTGGAGACTTTTTTGTTATGATTTATCTATTACTAAATGTGCTGGGAGCTTCATGCAAAAGTAAAGATATGCTTCGAGAGAGTCATAGAGAAACGATTGGAAAGAGAGTTGATGATGGTGAAATCAGTACCGAAAAAGGATTAAATCAAGAGGTTTCTCTTCAAAGAGCAGGAAACACTCGTTGGAGGTTCTCTTTATAAAATTATGTTGCGTTTGATTGAGATATTTTCTTATATCGTCACAATACTTAAGTATGTTGAGAATGAAGGTGTAGAAGATTCAAAAAGACGTCAAGCACATGGTCTTCTCGGATATTTTCATAGCTTTGCTTTTGTGTTCTATTTGCGAATGATGCTACACCTTTTAGGACTCATTGATTGTTTGTCCATGGCTCTACAAAAAAGAGATCAAGAAATCTTGAATACCATGTCATTGGTGAAATCAACTAAGACGTAACTTCAGAAGTTTAGGGATGATGGATGGGATTCTCTCATAGTTAAAGTTTATTCTTTCTCCGAGAAGCATGAGATTGAAAAGCTAGACATGGAAGAAGATTTCATTGACACAAGGAAACTTAGAAAAAAATCAGGAGTAACAAATATGCATCATTACAAGGTTAATTGCTTGTATGCTGTTTTAAAACTGCAGCTTCAAGAGTTTAACGATCATTTCAATGAGGTGAACATTGAATTGCTTATTTGCGCTACTTTTTTTAATCTCACATTGATTCGTTATCTCAGTTTGATCACTCGAAGTTGATGAAGCTATCTACGTTCTATCCATACGACTTTAGTCCTGGAGAATGCATATCTCTTGAGCAACAATTAGATATCTACATTGACAATGTTTGAAATGATGAAAGATTTACTAATCTGAAATATCTTGGGGTACTTGCGCGTACGCTTGTGGAAACACGAAAACATATCATATCCTTTGGTCTACAAACTTTTGAAGTTTATTTTGATTTTGCATGTTGTTACTGCAACTGTTGAGAGATGTTTTTCTACAATAAAGATCGTGAAGACGGATCAACGCAATCGGATTGGAGATGATTGTTTAGTTTGTTATGTCGAGAAAGATATCTTCGAGACAATTACAAATGATACTGTGATAAAAAGATTTCAGGATATAAAAGATGTTTCTACGTTTCTAAAGAATTTTTTTACATATTTACATTTATAGTTATGTTTTAACCCGAATTAAAAAAAATTCTGGAACCGGTACTACCGACGTCGAAATTAATTCCAAACAAAGACAGCGGTTTAGTTCTTCATCCGACGGTGTTCTTGAAAGAAGAAGAAAGAGAAAATTTAGTGGGAAACAGATGAATCGGAAACTTTGAAAAAAAAAACAGAAGGATCCGAAACTTGAAAATCCTAATTGATCAGAATGTTTTGAACAGACTTACGAGCTACGTTGCATGGAATCGTCTCACTGGCGACGTTTCACGCTCCGGAAGCGGAAGCGCTCGGAATCGTCTTGGAATCGCGATTCCAGAAACGAGGCGTTTGGAAGCGTGGAGGAAGCGACGATTCGAAAGTCGGAAACGTTGAAGGTGTGATCGGAATCGTTTTACGTTAAAACGTTTAAAGTCTTTATAAAAAATCAAATAAGTGAACATTGGGCTTAAGAACTATTTTGTGGCCCAACCCATTTGTTAAAAACTTAAAAAGCAAAAAACCTAATTACCCTAATCTAAGAAATAAACGAGAGAAGCAGTTTAGGAATTAGGACTGCAGAAGGAGAACTCAATCACGTACTCACGAGTCACGCCACGCCAGTCTGATTTTTTTCTAAAATTGTGAGTTAGAAGAAACTTGAAGGTAATTTTAATTTCTAAATCTGTTATTCTGAATACTAATTTAATTATATTATGTTTTCGTGTTTTTTATGTTGTTTGTGTTGTTTCGAGAGTAATATTAGACTATTAGTATTGATCGTATTGTTGTCTTTCTTTGTGCTAATTGTCTATTGTGGAATTTAAAACTTGCAGTTTAAAATTACTATTTAAAAATATATAAGCTAAGAGAATTTGTTTTTTTTTCAGAACTAATATGTCTCAAGATCCTCTAAATATTGATGAATCGTCTAATGTGGATGATAAAGCGCCTTTGTGGATCTATGTGAAAAAAATTGAAAAGCTGGTTGGAGGAGGATCGTGGAGGTTTGAATGCAAATTTTGCAGTAATACATATGTTGGATCTCATAGTAGAGTCGTGACTCATTTGTTACAAGAAAGGATTAAAGGAATTAAAGGATGCTTGAAGGTTACTTTTCAACAAAGAGCTCACATGAAAAAATTACTTGATGATTGCAAGGAGAGAATAAAAACGTGCAGCACCTAAAGACGTTCCGTTGCCTTCATCATCAAGGAAACCATCTAGTTCTTCTCTTGACTATGATATGAGCTATAAAGTTCCTAATGTAAGTGAATCTGACCCAAAGAAGAGAAAGGGTCCTTTGGAAAAGGCATTTCGAAATGAAGCTAGGGAGCAATGTGATGGTGAGGTAGCTAGAATGTTCTATACAGGTGGTTTGTCTTTTAACCTTGCAAGAAATCCTCACTACCGCAACTCATATGTGCGTGCATCACAAATCCCAGGATATGTTCCACCTGGGTATAATTCATTGAGAACTACACTTCTTCAAAAAGAGAGAAAGAACATTGGCATGCACTTGCAGCCTTTGAAGAACACATGGAAGCAACAAGGAGTTAGTATATATAGTGATGGTTGGTCAGATCCACAACGAAGACCAATATTTAACTTGATTGCTGCAAATGAGAGTGGTCCAATGATGTTAAGGGCAATCAATAGTCAAGGTGAAACGAAAACCGGTGAGATGATTGCAGAGCTGATCATAGAATGCATAAAGGAGGTGGGGCATAAGAATGTGGTTCAGATAGTCACCGACAACGCTTCGAATTGTGTAAAAGAAGGTGCACTTATTTGAGTAAAGTTTCCTACTATCTTTTGGACACCATGTGTGGTTCATACCTTGAACCTTGCTGTGAAGAATATATGTGCGCCATCACAGACCACAAGAAACAATGAAGATGTGTATGAAGCTTGTTATGGGATAAAGTCTATCAGTGAGGATGTGACTTGGATCAAGAATTTTATTATGAACCATGGAATGAGGCTGGTAATGTTCACTGAGCATTGTGATCTTAAGCTCCTTACAATTGCTTCTACAAGGTTTGTAATCTTTTTTGTTAAGTTTAATCTTACTTATATTTTCAAATATGAAGTCTAAGAAGATCATTAAATTTTATTTTTACAGATTTGCCTCCACGATTGTGCTGTTAATGAGATTCAAGAAAATAAAAACCGGGTTGCAACAAATGGTGATCAGTCCTAAATGGGATGATTATAAAGAAGATGGTGTGGAGAGAGCATCTGCAGTGAAGAAAAATATATTAGATGAGCTTTTTTGGGATGAGCTTGAATATGCTTTATCTTTTACTTTGCCCATCTACAACGTGATTAGAGCTGCTGATACTGATAAACCTTCTCTTCATTTAGTCTATGAATGGTGGGAAAGTATGATTCAAGAGGTGAAGAAAGCTATCTTTAAAAAAGAAAGAAAACAACTTGATGATGACTCTGTCTTTTGGAATGCTATTCATTCTGTTTTGACATCTCGTTGGAGCAAGAGTAACACTCCTCTTCATTGTATGGCACACTCTCTAAATCCCAAGTAAGTTATTACTATCTCTAACGTTATCAAAAGTGTTTTTACGTTCATGGCTTCTTGTGTATTTAATTAACTTAATTATTTTATATTTTTATTGGATGCAGATATTATAGTTCAGAGTGGCTTGGAGAAGACAACAATAAAAAAGCTCCACATCAAGACTTGGAGGTTACTAGGGAAAGAAAAAATTGCATCATGAAGTATTTTCCAAACCAGGATGAAAGGAGAGAGGTTAATGTTGAATATTCTAATTTCTCTTTATGCTTGGAAGATTTTGGTAGTGTCGATGCGATTCATGATAGGTTTATTCTAGAACCTTTGAGATGGTGGGCAGTTCATGGATCTTCAGCACCAAAGCTCCAAGCATTAGCATTTAAGTTGCTTGGACAACCGTCTTCGTCCTCATGTTGTGAAAGGAATTGGAGTACTTACAAGTTTATACATTCTGCAACAAGAAACAAGATTATTCCACAAAGAGCTGAAGATTTGGTATTTGTGCACACTAACCTTCGTCTTCTATCTAGAAAGAGTTCTATTTATAAAGAAGGACCCAATCAGATGTGGGATGTTGGAGGTGACCAATTTGATTCATTGGATGAGTTTAATATAGGGAGACTTGAGTTTGCAGATCTTTCTCTTGATGAACCAGATTTGGAGGCAGTTGTGTTTGATGGAGTTGATGAAAATGAGAATGAGGACAATGGTATCAACTTGTAAGTTGTGACTTTAAGCCATATTTTTTATTTTCAAAAGAGTTGTAATATTTAATTTATGCATTGGATTTTGTTATTTAAAACATTTTCTATTAATATGATTTTATGTTTGATATTTTAATATATATATATATATATACACGCTTCCAACACGTACCCGATTACTTTTTTTTTTTTAAATTCGCTTCTATGCTTCCAATCGCTTCCGCTTCTGCGTACCCGCTTCCGATTCCATGCAGCTTAGCTTACGGGATGGAGCTACAGGATTCGGTCATTTTATTCTTTTTTTCTTTACTTTAATTTATTTTTCTACTCAAATTCTTCTTCAATGTAGAAATACTGTAATATGAAAATTTTGAAGAACGAATTTTCATTCTTTTTAATTAATTAATTATATATATATATATCGTACTAAGTGTTTATGTATATATAAGTTTCAACTGTATAACTTTTGTCTCAATTGGTTTTCCTTGACGCTTATTAGTAAATAGGATGATTTTAATATATACATGGTTAATCAATTAATTAAGTAAAAAATAATAGATAATTGAAAATTAAGTAATTAACAGAGAGAAATTTCAATCCAAAAATATCTTTATTGTTTTGTTTAATTACGAAAAATATCATTATCCAAAATACTGTTTATTTAGCATTAAATCGCTAGCTAACATTATTATTATGCAATTAACGTGTTAACTATTTAACTTATCGTGTGAAGATAGCATGTTAAAACAGTTATCATACTATAAAAGACATAAAATTATCATGTTAACTGAGTTATTATATCATAAAATTATTATGTTAATCGAATTATCATATCATAAATATAGAAAACACGATAATATGGAAATTATCATGCTAACTAATTATTATATTATGAAAAATGTAAATTATTTATTAACTAATTTGGTTAACTTAACAAAATTATACCAATAATCAAGTAAATCATTTAAAATACGTTATATGTGTTGTTGTCAAAACAAGGTTATCATGTTAGAAAATGTAATTATATTATAAAAATAAGATTAAAATAGGATTTTGATATATAATTTATTATAGTAAATAGTAATTGATGTGAAAGAACTAATTTTAGTATTATTACATGCTACCAATTGCAAATACTCTAGTAAATATTAATAGTAAAACCAAATTGACCTTTTCTTTTCTGGGAGACTAAATTTAAGGGACTATTCTTCTGTTTGCATCGGCGTCCCTTACCTCAGGACTCTGTTCTTGCTAGAGCCAAACCCTAGTTTCGGCCATTACCCATTGAGCGAAGAAGATGCTGCGAGTAGCAGGGAGGAGGCTTTTGTCTGTTTCGCAGAGATCTTCGACTGCGACCTCCTTCGCCCTCTCCCGAGACCAAATCCTCTCCGATGGCGGCGACTCCTCTTCCGCCCCCAGATCCGTCGCATCTGCAGATCTGTCATGTTTCTATTCTGACCACCGGAACCTTTTAAGAGGTCTGCCGATCTACAACTCTTTTCTCTCTCTGGATCGATTTTCATTTCTGGTGTTGTTTGTAGGTTTTATTGATTGAATGAAATTAAACCCAAAAAATCATTTTTTTTCCTTGTATGAGTCCCGGGAATGATTGAGATTCCTAATATTGTATCTGCGCGATGATGATCCGTGGGAATGAACGTGTCATGGGTATTGATTCCCGTGAACAAGGACGGTGTATTAGAGCTTGTTTTACCAATTGCTTCTTTCGTCCAGATAGAAATGGACATTTCAGTTAACTGATCGGATATAAATTGACCATTTCTGAGATAGGTCTCCTTGATTTCTAAAGTTTTGATCTTGTGTATCCATGTATTTCTTCGTTATTAGGGAGTTGGATGTTTTAACTATATACTTGGTTTGGAGTATTCATAGCACTCGAAAGACACGCTGAGAAACTTTCATTCTGGAAATTGTATCTTGTAAACCAAAAGAGCAATCTGAGCTTGGGAGTTTTTTTTTGTGCTTTAAACATTTCTGTAATACACAGCATCATCATTGTACACAGTTGTTGGATGAATCTGTTGTGTTCCTGCATTATTCTTATACCTCGTGGACTCCGTTTTATGTACTTTTGTTCTTCTTTAGAAGCTTGTACTTTAACGGTCACATCTTGGTAGTTGTAGTAGTCCTTCTGTTGCTTATTGTTGTGGAATACTTGACCGAAAAAATTGTTTGCTTTGATGTGAAAATATTAATGTTTCATGCTATTTTTCAGGTTTCTCTTCTCAAGTCCTTGCTCAAGGAAATGAGATAGGTTTTGGCTCGGAAGTCCCAGCCACTGTCGAGGCTGTCAAAACACCTAACTCAAAGATTGTCTACGATGACCATAACCATGAGCGTTACCCACCTGGTGACCCTAGCAAGCGTGCATTCGCTTATTTCGTTTTGTCTGGTGGGAGGTTTGTGTATGCTTCTGTTATCCGCCTTCTTGTTCTGAAACTCGTTGTGAGCATGTCTGCAAGTAAAGATGTCCTTGCCCTTGCATCCCTGGAGGTTGACCTCGGGAGCATCGAACCAGGAACCACTGTAACAGTCAAGTGGCGTGGAAAGCCTGTCTTCATCAGACGAAGAACAGAAGATGACATCAAGCTGGCCAACAGTGTGGATCTTGGATCTCTGAGGGATCCACAAGAAGACTCGGTGAGGGTCAAGAATCCGGAATGGTTAGTCGTGGTTGGAGTCTGCACGCATTTGGGGTGCATCCCCTTGCCTAATGCTGGTGATTATGGGGGTTGGTTTTGTCCGTGCCATGGTTCGCATTACGATATCTCTGGAAGGATTCGGAAAGGTCCTGCACCATACAACCTGGAAGTACCAACCTACAGCTTCATGGAAGAGAATAAGTTACTCATTGGTTGATGACGAATAAAAGCAATCACAGACACTGTCTGGTTCTCAATAAACTTCATCTGTTTTTTTTTTTTTTTTGTGGAAGTAATATTCCGGCATTTTAGAGCAAGATCGACTTGTTTTTGCTGAATAATTAAAACTTGTCAAATTTATTGAACGTCTACTCGAACGTTGTTTTTTCCATTGATGGTGAAAGACTGTTCATAGTCTGTCTTTATTGTTTATCATGCCTACTTGTCTGATTTATGAGAGAGATCCGTTGGTATCCCAAGTTTGTAGGTCTCATCACAAATTACAACAAGGAAATACATATGTACCTCAAAATTACAGAAAATGTTAGTAAATGTTAGGCTTTGACCGATAATGTCATACGATAATTAGTTAAGAGAAAAAAAAAAAGGTTTGACCTTTTTAATGATTGGATCCGGACCGTAGCACCCCTCGGTTACTCTACTCAGGTGTCCTGATGGCACACACAAAAGCCAAAGTCCGACCCTTGCAAACTAACAACAGCCATTACAAATTACAAGACTAAGCAACCTCTCATGTATATCATAAGACACCACATTAGCTAGCTTATGGATTATTATTATTATTCTTATTCTATTTACAATGCTTATATTATATCAGACAATATTTTTTTCCCCTAAAGTTTTCTTTTATATTATTAAGTAAATTCAAAACTAAAGTTTGAGACAAAAATTTAGTGAAACTATCTGAATGAAAAATAGACATCAAAAATTCAAAATTGTAGTATTAGCTAAAGAAAAATATTGTTCATAAGATGGTGTAAAAAATGACATCATTAGGACGTGGAAATGGTCAACTATTAGCATCTATCTATCATGAAATTTACAATGATTATTTATTCGTCGTTTGCGTTCCCGACCTAACTCACCGGTCACCCCATTCACCAACCCCATTTTTTTCCCCTTTTCTTGTTTTTATCTTGCGATCAAACCAAAGAAGAGATCTTTCATATTTCCACCAACTGAAGAAAATGGCGTCCATTTCCAATCTCGCCAATCTTACACCCGCCACTTGTGTCGAATCCAGATCTTCCTCTTCCTCCGTCTTACCCAGATCCTTCGTCAATCTCCGCAGTTTGAACGCCAAGCTTTCCTCTTCTCAGCTTTCCCTTCGTTATAATCAACAATCCAGACCTTCTCTCTTGTAAGCACATCTACCCATTTAATCATCTATGCATGTGTTCTGTCTCTGTTTCTCCCTATGTGGTCACCAGAAATGATCTTGTATTCCTTCCTTTTTTTTTTTAGCTGGAAACGTACCTCGAGATTCTCATGTTGGTTAATTTTGTAGATTAATTTAATCGAAAGTAGAAAGCAAGTAGCTTTTTGATATGATGGATTAAGAATCTGATCTTGGTGATGATTCTGCCCTGTTTCCATTTGGTTTATTTGCAGTGTGAGGTGTTCAGCCTCTGGTGGAAACGGAAGTGCTGCGAAGAGAACGACTCTTCACGATCTGTATGAGAAAGAAGGTCAGAGTCCTTGGTATGATAATCTATGCCGTCCCGTCACTGATCTTCTCCCCTTCATTGCCCGTGGCGTTCGCGGCGTAACTAGCAACCCTGCGGTAAATATTTAATCATCTCTGTGTTTTGTCTTTGCTTTACTCTCCTCTGCTTTTTCATTAGTCTTTACTCCTTCACTGTGTAAAACCTTTGCAGATCTTCCAGAAAGCCATATCCACTTCAGATGCTTATAATGATCAGTTCAGGTAATCTTTTACTATATATTTATGCATATATCTTTGTGACGCTTTTTGGCAGTATTAGAACCATATCGTATTACGCTTTGTTTTTGCTTTTTATACCTAAGTGTGTATTTTTTAGCTCATGTTTCGTTTTGTTCTATCTTTGTTTTGGATCGATGCACACTACTAGGACACTTGTGGAATCAGGAAAGGACATTGAAAGCGCGTATTGGGAACTTGTGGTGAAGGATATTCAGGATGCATGCAAACTCTTTGAGCCAATCTATGACCAGACAGAAGGTGCGGATGGTTACGTCTCTGTGGAAGTTTCACCTAGGCTTGCTGATGATACCAAAGGGACCGTTGAAGCTTCTAAGTTTCTTCACAAGGTTGTGAACCGTCGTAACGTCTACATTAAGATTCCTGCTACTGGTCCATGCATTCCTTCCATCAGGGATGTCATTGCAGCTGGAATAAGTGTCAATGTCACGGTAAGTTTGTGTCATTATTCATACTTTGCAACTAGAATAGTTTTGAGGGCGTAGAATGAATTTGGTTATTTGGATGCACTGATGTTGTGTTTTCTAAATCTTATATCTCATATGGTCTTATATATATGATATATCCTTGTTCTGTTCTGTTTCAGCTTATATTCTCAATCGCCAGATATGAAGCAGTGATCGATGCGTATTTGGATGGCCTCGAGGCGTCTGGACTTGATGATCTCTCAAGGGTTACCAGTGTTGCTTCCTTCTTTGTCAGTCGGGTGGATACTCTCATGGACAAGATGCTTGAGCAAATTGGTACCCCTGAAGCCCTTGATCTCCGTGGCAAGGTAAAGCTCAGTTCATCTCTGAGAATCTTTCACCGCCACTGTGATTCTGAATATGAGCTTATGATACAACAATAATGTTACTTTTGCAGGCCGCTGTGGCTCAAGCTGCATTAGCATACAAGCTGTACCAGAAGAAATTCTCAGGGCCAAGATGGGAAGCTCTGGTGAAGAAAGGTGCGAAGAAGCAGAGGCTTCTGTGGGCATCGACAAGTGTTAAGAACCCAGCTTACTCTGACACCTTATATGTCGCACCTCTCATTGGACCTGACACTGTGAGTGAATCTTTTTTGTTTGTTGTCTCATGTTTCACTGCCCAATCATTAGTCTAATACCAAATAGGATATGAGAAGCGGAAGGGATATATTCATATATAGGCTGTGGATCTTGTAAACAAGCGTTTCTGTTTCTTTGTGCGATTGTAGGTGTCAACCATGCCTGATCAAGCCCTGGAAGCATTCGTAGATCATGGAATCGTGAAGAGGACAATAGATGCGAATGTGTCAGAAGCGGAAGGGATATACAGTGCACTGGAGAAGCTGGGAATAGACTGGAACAAGGTGGGAGAACAGTTGGAAGAAGAAGGAGTGGATTCGTTCAAGAAGAGTTTCGAGAGTCTACTTGGTACTCTTCAAGACAAGGCCAACACTCTCAAACTAGCCAGCCATTGAAGGAGAAAGCTTTTCCACACGGTTTGACTTTGGGTCACATGGTTCTGTTTTTGGTGGTAATAAAATAAAAGAAGAAGCTTTGGCTTTGTTCTCCGACCCTATGCTTTCTAAAGTTGTTATATGGCTTTTGCTTGATGATGTTCACAATATGAGCTCTTATCTAGTTATTGTTCTTCTTGTATGATGGATGATGTTTCAAAGGAGTTTTTAATTTTTTTACGGAATCCGCAGCTTACGTTTTTACAAAAAAAAAAAAAAAAAAAAACAATGACCGGTAAAACTCTCATTTTTTTCTGTTTCAATTAATCTTCGATTATTTAGGAAAAAAAAGAAATTAATCTATCTAATCTAATGAACCCAAAATTCAAGTAAAACTTGGATTATATTTTGGAAAATACTATAATGAGAAGAGAGGGCTAGAAGACTCTCTACAAATAAGGAAAAAAAGCTGAGTCACTCTCTCTATTTAGTATTTATCTCTCTCTACCTCAAACGTACCAAAATTCGGGTTTTTCAGAAACTCATCACTTTAATGGTGTCGTCGATTTCAGCCTTTGGCTACCTCCCTCCGTCTCCGCCTCAATCCACAGCGCTCACCGGAGCTTCCTCCACCAACGTACGATGCCGTTTCGTCTCTCTGTTTCTACTTCTTCTTTCTTCACTCACTGACATGTCTCATATTCTCAATTTGATTCTCAGAGATGCCGGACGACTGTGGCTGCACGATTAGCCGACCTACCAGATGATTTATCTCCTCTTCTCTCTTCTGGTTGCCTTCTGCAACCATGATTTTCCTTTCTCTGTGGATATGTATATATGAGCTTCATATAATATTTGCCTCAATAGTGAATTGAAGTATATAATTTGTTTTGAAAAACAGGTGGGAATTGTGGGTGTGCTCTTAGTTCTGGAGAGTTTGATCGCAGAAAATTGTTGTTTTCTTCGGTTGGTTTGTTGATTGGAGCATTGACATTCGATGCTAAAGATGGAGGAGCGGTTGCAGCAGCTTCCCAATTCGCTGACAGTAAGAATTTCAATTTCTTTTGACGGCAGCTAAATTTGTCTCTTCTAGGTTACATTTTTAAGTAACTCTTACGACTTCGATTAAGTAGTCCCTTTGTGCCTTTTGGAACATACCCCCAAGATCAAGTAAGTTATTGGCATTTGTCATTTTTGGATTGCTGTTTGATCTTTGCTCTGTTATACTGATACGAGTTTGGTTGTGAGAGAGATGTTTTCTTAAGGGTGAACGTGCAAACTTTCTTTGGTTGTTTGACAGTTTCTTTAGCTCTCTTCATGCTGATTGCTGATCCACATTCTTCTCGTTACATGCGCAGTGCCAGCGATTAGAGGGAAAGATTACGGCAAAACAAAAATGAAGTATCCAGATTATACAGAAACACCATCCGGTCTTCAGTATAAGGTCGCCCCTTATTATTGTCATATCTTACACCTTCTATAGTTTATTTGTTTTAGACTTTGCGGTGATCTGTTCATCTCTTTAACTTGGAGATTTGATATGAGTGCAGGATTTGCGATTAGGAACTGGGCCTATACCTAAGAAGGGAGAAAAAGTTGTGGTAAGGAAATCCCTGCATATCTCTATGGTTTATATCCTTGGGCTCAAGTTTAACTTGAAGTTTGCTATGGTTAGAGAAATTGAAGTTCGTGTATAATGCTTCAAAGACCAACTAATACAAAGATTGAGCTGTGTTGTATGTCAGGTTGACTGGGACGGTTACACAATAGGTTACTATGGCCGCATATTTGAAGCTCGCAATAAAACAAAAGGGGGTTCTTTTGAGGTATGAACACGTGTCGGTTCTTGTTGGTTTCATTAGCAACAATGATTCAGTCCTTAATCTGTGTGCTCTTTTTGTGAATCTGTAGGGGGATGATAAGGAGTTTTTTAAATTTACCTTGGGATCCCATGAGGTGGGTGCAATTCTAACTTCTTGTAGAATTTAAAGCATTGACTCTATTGCTGAGGGTATGAATGGTTTTCTTTTTGGGATGCCCAATGGCTTTGGTGTTCCAGGTGATACCTGCTTTTGAGGAGGCTGTCTCTGGGATGGCTCTTGGTGGTATCAGAAGGTTCGACATCTTTTATTAATATTTCTCACTCCTGTCTACAGTTACCTCATTGGATCTTGGTTCTCTTTCATAATCGTGGAATTGTAGAAGAAGAGATATCAGTACTACACAAATGATTTATGGTAGAATGAATCAGTGTAATAATTAGCTCGGTATTGCAGGTTGGTTGTACCGCCTGAACTAGGATACCCGGAAAATGACTACAACAAGAGTGCGCCAAGGCCGACAACTTTCTCTGTGAGCCTTCTGTTAGTTTTATGTATGTATGTATGAAAAAGACATGATTTTTTTAATGTTCTCTTTTGTTGTTGCGCTCAGGGACAACGTGCATTAGATTTTGTGCTGAAGAACCAAGGGCTCATAGACAAGACACTTCTCTTTGATGTTGAACTACTCAAAATTGTACCCAATTGATATGTTATATCATATAACAATGACATTCTACACTCACCGTATATATATTTATGATGTGTATACTTAACGGCACAATTGTGTGTACACTGAACTCATTTTATATGATTACATCACTGGCCCTTGCAAGCTTTAAGGACTTGTACCCCCACGTGGTAGCATTCTCTTCTCTTGGTACAGCTCGCGTGACCTATGATGTTAAAATGGGCCAAAAGTCTGCCAGTTATTTTGACTATTCAAATAAAACGCTTAAACAAGATTTTTATTCATGGCGTAAAACTTTGATTAATTATTCATGAAGTCATCTTATTAAAACAAAATCATTTTAATTCTGCTTCGAATAAAAAAGGAAGTAGTTGGGCAGGGGTTTATTACAGGGGTTTGGATAATACTCCCTCCGTTTCACAAAGAGTGTCGTAAGGTTTAATTCTTATTTCACAAAGAGTGTCGTTTTATGTTTTCAATGCAGAATTTTGAAGAAAAATCCAGTTTTGACCTCTAGTTTTAGTGTATTAATTAGAGAAAAAGATGTATTTGGTATATTAATAAGGGGTAAAATAGAGTTTTTAATAGATTTCTTAATATGTGTGAAAAACTCTCAAATGACACTTTTTGTGAAAGAGTATCCATTAGTGAGATCAGTTAATACTTCATAGATTTTCTCAAAATAATTGAATATGAACACAAACCAATGTTAGCTTCTGTTGTTTGACTTTGTTGTATAGCCAATTGTCTGTTCAATGTCAGAGTCATCATTAATGGGGAGACTGAAAGAAAAAACAAAACAAGATGCAGTGAGAAGAGCATAGTACAAGCGGTTCAATGAAATTTATGTCTTCCAAGTACCAAACGGAGCAATGGTTTTAATCTCACGTCTATACATAATGTGTATATATCAAGAAACATGATACCTCTCTTGAACGTTTAAACAATGGACAATATGGGGACTCCACGTGCAATTAATGCAAAGTCTTTATCTACTCTTCTGTTACCACTTACCAGCTAGCTCCGACTATTTAATTCCATCTTTCAATTTTAGGCTACTGCATTTATACATTTCTCTAACCAATCCTCAAACATCATTTTCTTGTTACAGATTTTGTTTGGTTGGATCAATCTGTTCCCTTTTATATTCCTCCTCTCCCACTGTGGCAAGCTCTCTTGCTATTATTTCGTCACTGTGAAAAAGAAGATTACAAAATTTCCATGGTTTTATGAGAAAAGATCGAGTATGGGTGTTTCTGAGATTAAATCCCCGGGGAGTGTTCCAGAGACGCCGGGAGGTTGTTCGAGCTCGTCGATGCATAGGAAGCAGTTGAGTGTGTTCTTCATAGAATCAGATAACAGACGCCTTGCTCTTGGCCGTGGCTATACCGGAGGTACAACTCCGGTTAACATCCATGGCAAACCCATCACCAATCTTTCCAAAACCGGTGGTTGGATCGCAGCTCTCTTCATTTTCGGTATATACTTCTGCTTACTTTTGCTTACTTTTTTAATTTGGTTGTTTTTAATTTTGTTATTTGTTTGTTTTTGTTTTACACTGATATCAATATATACTTCTGCTTACTTTTCGGTTTGGTTGCAATCATCTTAGGAAATGAGATGGCAGAGAGAATGGCGTATTTCGGACTATCGGTGAACATGGTGGCGTTCATGTTTTACGTGATGCATAGGCCTTTTGAGAGTTCGTCAAACGCAGTCAACAACTTCCTCGGCATCTCTCAGGCCTCCTCTGTGCTTGGAGGGTTCTTAGCCGATGCCTACTTGGGTCGATACTGGACCATTGCCATCTTCACTACCATGTATCTTGTGGTAAGTATTAGAGCTGCTCAGTTCAAACAATGTGGAGGTTATGTGAAAATCTTTTACGACACAGTCCCAAATTATATATACATATTCAGATTTTCTTAAGGACATTTTTTTAAATTTATTTTATCGTGTGAGAAGGGGTTGATAGGAATAACATTGGGGGCAAGTTTGAAGATGTTCGTACCAGACCAGAGCAACTGTGATCAGTTATCATTGCTATTAGGAAATTGCCAACCTGCCAAATCTTGGCAAATGCTTTATCTCTACACGGTTCTCTACATAACCGGATTCGGAGCTGCTGGTATTAGGCCATGTGTTTCCTCCTTTGGCGCGGACCAGTTTGATGAGAAGAGCAAAGANTTCATAGAATCAGATAACAGACGCCTTGCTCTTGGCCGTGGCTATACCGGAGGTACAACTCCGGTTAACATCCATGGCAAACCCATCACCAATCTTTCCAAAACCGGTGGTTGGATCGCAGCTCTCTTCATTTTCGGTATATACTTCTGCTTACTTTTGCTTACTTTTTTAATTTGGTTGTTTTTAATTTTGTTATTTGTTTGTTTTTGTTTTACACTGATATCAATATATACTTCTGCTTACTTTTCGGTTTGGTTGCAATCATCTTAGGAAATGAGATGGCAGAGAGAATGGCGTATTTCGGACTATCGGTGAACATGGTGGCGTTCATGTTTTACGTGATGCATAGGCCTTTTGAGAGTTCGTCAAACGCAGTCAACAACTTCCTCGGCATCTCTCAGGCCTCCTCTGTTCTTGGAGGGTTCTTAGCCGATGCCTACTTGGGTCGATACTGGACCATTGCCATCTTCACTACCTTGTATCTTGTGGTAAGTATTAGAGCTGCTTTTTGGTTTATGATTAATGCCTTAATGGTAATCATGACGTCTCAAACAATGTGAAGGTTATGTGAAAATCTTTTACGACACATATATTTTGATGTGTAAAGGTTTAAAAAAAAAACTAGAGTCCCAAATACATATTCAGATTTCTTAAGGAAATTTTTATTTATTTATTTATTTATTTTATCGTGTGAGAAGGGGTTGATAGGAATAACATTGGGGGCAAGTTTGAAGATGTTCGTACCAGACCAGAGAAACTGTGATCAGTTATCATTGCTATTAGGAAATTGCCAACCAGCTAAATCCTGGCAAATGCTTTATCTCTACACGGTTCTCTACATAACCGGATTCGGAGCTGCTGGTATTAGGCCATGTGTTTCCTCCTTTGG
This sequence comes from Alliaria petiolata, assembly GCA_020283515.1. Classification (NCBI taxonomy): domain Eukaryota; kingdom Viridiplantae; phylum Streptophyta; class Magnoliopsida; order Brassicales; family Brassicaceae; genus Alliaria; species Alliaria petiolata. Next base: position 166,330,557 of record JAHZTW010000001.1, on the reverse strand, counting down.
TGCGGACCAGTTTGATGAGAAGAGCAAAGACTATAAGACACATTTGGACCGTTTCTTCAACTTCTTCTATCTATCCGTCACTCTAGGCGCAATCATTGCCTTCACTCTGGTGGTGTATGTTCAGATGGAACATGGTTGGGGTATGGCCTTTGGCACATTGGCCATAGCTATGGCCATTTCTAATGCTTTGTTCTTTGCTGGCACACCGCTTTATCGGCATAGGTTGCCTGGTGGTAGTCCCTTGACAAGGGTCGCTCAGGTCTTAGCTGCTGCTTTCAGAAAACGAAATGTGGCTTTTACAAGCAGCGAGTTCATCGGTCTGTACGAGGTTCCTGGATTGAAGTCTGCTATTAGTGGCAGTCGTAAAATCCCTCATACCGATGATTTCATGTAAGCTTTACTGATTTCGGATCGGTTTATCTAACAAGGTCTCACATCATTGATGATTTTGTGTGTGTGGTGCAGATGGCTAGACAAGGCGGCGCTTCAGTTGAAAGAAGATGGATTGGAGCCATCTCCATGGAAGCTATGCACAGTAACACAGGTGGAGGAAGTGAAGAGTCTGATTAGACTGATTCCAATCCCAGCATGCACTATAATGCTGAGCCTAGTCCTCACAGAGTATCTTACGCTCTCGGTGCAACAAGCTTATACACTGAATACACACATTCAACACCTCAAGCTTCCAGTGACATGCATGCCTGTCTTCCCAGGGCTCAGCATTTTCCTCATTCTCTCCCTTTATTACTCTGTCTTCGTCCCTATCACCAGAAGAATCACTGGCAATCCACATGGTGCTTCCCAGCTTCAAAGGGTATTACTCAACTTTCCCACTTTCCCCCATCTTCTTGACTTCAAACTCTAATCATCATTCATCACTTGCAAATTGGTTCTTATACAGGTGGGAATAGGGCTAGCAGTTTCGATCATATCAGTAGCTTGGGCTGGACTATTCGAGAACTACAGGAGGCATTACGCGATACAACATGGTTTCGAGTTCAACTTCTTGAGCCAAATGCCTGATCTAACAGCATACTGGTTATTAATCCAGTACTGTCTCATTGGAATCGCAGAGGTTTTCTGTATCGTAGGGCTACTGGAGTTCCTTTACGAGGAAGCACCTGATGCCATGAAGAGTATTGGCTCGGCTTACGCTGCTCTAGCCGGCGGGTTAGGGTGTTTTGCTGCCACCATTTTGAACAACATCGTCAAGGCTGCGACTAGGAACTCAGACGGGAACTCGTGGTTGTCGCAGAACATAAACACGGGGAGATTCGACTGTTTGTACTGGCTGCTCACGCTTCTGAGCCTTTTGAACTTCTGTGTTTTCCTTTGGTCAGCTCATAGGTACAAGTACAGGGCTGTTGAAACCGAGGAAGACAAGAGTAGTAGAGTCTCTCTTTAAAAGACACCATTTGTGTGTTCTGCTCTGTTCCGTCTACCTATTATTCGTTTGGTGGAAAACAACCAGTAATTGTATCTTCCTATTTTTGTTTTCCTATAGTTATTATTATTGCTTAAAAGTGCACAATCCAGTTTAAGGATTTGTTTGTTTGTAAGAAGACCATAAAGTAAGTTCTGTAAACGTATCTTTGCAATTTCCAATGCATCATCAACTGAGAAACAAAGGCAAAAAAAAGGTCAACAAAAAAGCTGGGAAAATGAAAACATATTTGTTTCACAAATTCTGTTACACAACAAAAAAGGTCCGAGACATACTAATCCTATGACTGTCTAAATATACCTCAGCCCTTTCATATATTGCTGCCTAGATATCACATACTGAGCCGCAGAGTAAACAATCCCTAATACCCCCAGAATCCGTACCTGAAACACGTCGGTTATTACCACGGCTGCAAAGCTAAGTGGCACCGTCAGCATCGGCGACGCGTCTGAGTGTTTAGTGGTGTAACTCCATACGTACCTGTTGAATATTATGTGACCTGGCGCTGTGAGTATTAGGAGAGCCAGGTTCTTCACCGCAAAGAACCATTCACGCCCTCCAATCTCTACTCCCCAACCTGTGTTTCCACCGAACCAAACTTCTTCCCATACAGTGTTGAGAGTGGATAATGCCAAGTACGTCGATACGGCCAGTGTAACCGGGAAGTATCTCTGTTTGTCGCCGAATCCGGATAAGATATCAGAGTCTTGGTTCAGGAGAAGTAAGATAGGAGCCAGGAAGAAGATCGCTTGGCTTGAACCGCCGGAGATGTGGATGTTGAGGATTAAGCATATGGCAAAGCACATGATGGTAGCGACATTTCCAACCGCTGGCATCCAGGCCGCTCCTTCTTCTGACATTTTCTCTACTGCAAAGCTTTGGATCGAGGTGGCTCGCCGTTGCTGCATTAACCTCATTCGTGTTGGGAACATCCCCCTTGCGCCGCCTTGGGTGTTTGACTGATCACTTCTCTCAGAGAATTTCTCACGCAAAAGTGAAGTGAGCTCAAACTTAATCAGGAGAGCTATAAGCATAAATATCGCTGCATAGAGACCTAGCAGAGATGTTCTTGCACCTTCAATGGCCAACATGGTTGTGACTTTCTTATCCTCCTCCCTTGTGTCCCAACCCCAGGCAACATTATCGCTGAGATCGTTTTTAATCCTGACCTGCCCTTCTAACAGATATGTCACTGGAAACAGAGCCACGAGAAGAGCAAACACCCAGGGAAGCAGCTTTGTGCTTGAGGCAGATGGAAAATGGGTGAAGATGACAAAAACTGAGGCACACACCATTGTTATGACGATCAGGGCGTGTAGAACAGCAGCTTGTAGAAAGAACTCTGCAGAGATGTAAACACCGAGAGCTAAACCCATGGCAACGGAGTAAAATGCTCTCAGTTCTACTACGTATTTGATTGGTATAAGAGATGTGGCAGCAGCAAGAATCAACAGGAGTGCCACAATTAGCAACCAAGATGGCCAAGTCGGTTTGGATGTCATTAATCCGTAGATGGAGATGTCATCGGCTGACTGACGAGCGGCCTTGATCATGTCTGAGTGGTAACTCCATGTCATAGGCATCGGTGGCTGCATCAGAATAAACATGCATCCAGTTGCCACTACCAATACCAAGCTTCTCTTAGCTGACTGCAAAAATAAGAAAGTTCTCCTGCTCAGTAAAAAGCAACAACGGAAACATCTCATTTTAGCCTTTAAACTCTTTAAGATCAAGACCTTAGTTCAAGCACGACTACAACTAGATACAGTCTTACTACACCATGGAGTTTAAGTGGAGGATTATAAGACGAATGCTTTCAAGAATACAGCTAAATATAAAAAATCGATAAATATTATTTTTGTCATGCTTTAATTTAACTCCATGATGTAAGCTCTGATAGTAATCGACAAACTCACTCATAACATAATAAATGAATGACCTCGTAGGAACCAAGAACTAGAGGCGAGCTAAAGAAATGTTGCTGACTTTAGGTCCACCTAAGAACCTTGTCAGAGAACTCTATCCTAGGTAGCAATAATAAATGGCTTAACTCATAAATGGAAGACCGGTTCCTTTTCTAGATAATCAGACAGAAATACATCAAACGAAACATAAGAAAAAAGTATAATAGACATACCAATACATGGGAAAAGTGGAGGGCAACAATTGGTATACAGGCCAGACCAATTAAAACAATGCAGAAACCAAGAAGCAAGCCATCAGATGGAGGTCTTCCATTCCACCACTGCAGAGCATCAAATATTGTTTCCCGGCAAAACCAAACAGATACAGTAACCACTACGGCATGAGCATAACCTTGCCATGGTTTCATTTTAGAGGCAGATTTCGATTTCTCCCTGCACATTCCACCGATGGAGTAAAATAGAATCAATGTTAAATTTCAAGATGAGACGATGCTAGTAAAAGTTAAAATGCCTAGTACATACTTGTATAGCAGTAAAGGAGGGGAAACAGCCAGCAATAGAGCTGCAGACACCCATACAATTGATTTTGATGATAGGAAGAGCATAGCTAACTTTGCTGAATACAGACAAGTCAAGATCCAAACTGCCTTTTGTCCAATTCGGTGATCAGCAAATAATCTTCTCACCATACCCAATCCTACTAGCGTCGTCAAGATAACCATGTAGCTAGGGTACATCACATCGTCTTCCATTCCATAATAGTATATGCTTGAGTAATTGAAAAATCGGTCCTCAATGTAACACAGCAATAATGCGTGGGTCACCATGCCAGCTTCAGTCAGGAAGTGAAATTTTGATGGGAGAAGAACAAGACCAGGGATGACCATGGCTATGATGATGTTAGCCACTATAAGCTTACAGAATGATTTGAGGAACATGCCGGCTAACCATATGTTTAAATCCCAGTAATTATGCATTACAAACCATATAACCATTAAGCTTCCAAGTGCAACAAATGCAAAGTACGAGGCCACACTTTTCTTTGTAAAAAACCGAGCAAAATAAAGCCCAGCGACTGCAGGAAGCGGAGTAAACTGCAAGATCAATAGAGAATGTGAAATTCTGTTGTTTTCTAGAGGTCGTAATAAATCAAAGACAAGACATAACATATGAGGCAACTAATAGAATCCAATGTGTGTGTGTCAACTTTCAGAAAGGAAACCTTCATAGATGGACATATGCTTTACTTGAAAGCAGTAAACAGTAAAGCAACTACAGCCTTTAAAAGCTTATACAGCCGATACAGTCCCAAATACAATAAAAAACAACAACTTCTCCATTCCTATGACCACCTATTAAATAACATACGACCCTGGTTAGAGCTAGCAATATGCTAGCAAAAAGAAATGAGATCCATGGGATACCTACTAGTCTAACTGCAATGAAAAATTGATAAAAGCTCACGGAACTAGTTATATACAATAGAAGTAGGAGCTGTGCAATTGCAAGTAAAATACTTACCAGAAGTGGAAATCCTACAACGATAGCTCCTGCAGAACTCACAATCACAGCCAAAGCTGTGAAAAAGGCTGAGCTAAGAGCACCCGAGATCATTCCAAGAACAGAAGCACCAGCGCCAGCAGCACCGCCAAGCATTGTTGTTGTAACCAGAAGGTAGTTCAATGGTGGGGGCACTTGAATGTACTTCCCAAAAGAACGGAAAACAACTCTAATCTCCAAACAGATGACAATAATGACCATTGCAATGGCCCCATTAACAATCCGAATGCTCTGCAGCTGATGGTCATCCTTGGTAACCCACCATAGACCACCTCTTGTCGAGGCGTAGAGCTGGAACAGGAAAGGGATAAAGAACAGAAGCATCAAATCGGAAATTGAAGCAGCTGATGTGAATATCACAGAGTAATGTGAAGCCAAGTGAAAGAGAAGCGGCATAAACATCAAATTCAGTGAAAGGAAACAGCTCTCAAGCGGTCCAAGGATAAAGCTATCATCAGGAACCTCTCCTCCATGATACTTAGCTTCCTGCTTGGTCTTGAATGAAGAAACCCGAGGAATATCGAAAACCCAGTAGAAGACGCAGGCGAACACAAGGAAATAGTAAGAAGAATTGTTCATCCCGACGGCGGAAATGGTAGCCCATGCGAACAACGAAGAGGCAGTGAAGGGGATGCATGCGAACAAGAGACGCTCGAGAGCTACAACAATGGAAGGATTTTCCAGCTGAAGCCACTTGAACTGGAGCGAAGACCAGCATCCGATGAGGAAAGTGGTTTCGGCGCAGAGAAAAGCCGCTAGCAACCCGAGAGGGACGGAATTGAAGGAGGAAAGGAGAGAAGATGAGAAGAAGAAGGAGATCTGAGCGGCGATCAGCGACATCCATATTCCCAGGAAGGCTCCGAATTTAACGTTGAGAGAGTCGACGATGTAGGAAATGAGGAAGCCGATGGTGAGAGTAGCGACAACCGGAGCGCCGCCGAGGTCGAGGAGGAAAGCGGCACAGGGGACAAGAGCAATAGCGATCCGTCCGTTGTAGGCGAAGGAAGAGGGAGAAAATCGAGAGTTGTTGGATCTCGAAGTAGCACTAGTTCGATCGATGAAGTTTCTGGATGAGCCAGGGCTCATGTGAGGGGAGTAATTGGGAGAAGACAAAGTCGGTTCACTGGAGGATGAGGATATATGCGGCCGGAACAGCCGCGGCTGCAGCTCCGGTGGCATCATCGTCGCCGGAATTTACTGGGAATACAGATTGATGGCGAATATCTCCGTTTACTGAAGAGGAAAGGATCTGTGTGTGTTGATTTCGCGGAAACGGTGACGTGTCCGGAAGAGCAGCAGCCCTTGGATCTTACCAGTGGGGCCCTCCAATCCTCTAGCTTTCGTAGGTCCGCATCCACAGAATAGTGTCTAAAGCGTAAAAACACTGCGTTTCGTCATGTGAGTTGTAGACAAGTCAAAAGTCCGTCTGACTCGTTTATTTTCGTGTCTAATCATAATTATGAATCTCGTGTTAAGCTTCTAAAACGATCTATAGAAATGTCAATAACAACAAAAAAGTTTATAGAAAATGACTCGACGACAGTGGTGGACTTATATTCGATTATGAAACATTATGAAACGGCGATTTTATCGGCTGGAATGAAGCTCATGTAGCTCCCAAGACGGAGTTTTCCGGCTAACAAACTTGGAAACAACCGTCGCCTCCAATATCTTCAAGGCTTCTTCATTCGTCAAGGACCTCGGCGTCTTGTACTGACTCACGGAAGAGCCTCGAGACACGAAGAAATTCATGAGCTCATCGAAAGCGCCACTCCTAACAACCTTAATCTCAAGAGGTCCAATGTTCTTATCATTCTTTCGTCCTTTCCTGTACACAGAGTCCAGAGACTCCTCAACAGTGAAGCAGCATTCCTCCATAACCTCGGGGTCGGGCTCGAGCTTCGCGTCCTTGAATTTGCTCCCGAGTTCCCAGTAGAGCACGTAGTGCCCTGGAAACGAGGAGGAATCCACACGGCTAGTGAAATCGATGAGCATTAGGTCATGTGGCTCGAGCAGAAGCTTCGCGTTTGTCACTGCCTTGAGGAGATCTTCTTCGTAGGTCTTGTCCATGTCGATGCTCAGAACAACCTTTTGTCTTCCCACGAAACGAAATTGTGGCGCGTTGTTGTAGAAACCAGTCACTCGTAAAACATCCCCCACACGGTACCTATACAGACCTGTAAAAGAATCATATATATACAGCTTGTGACAAACAACATCTATAGATAAAATTTAGTTTTAAAAAAACAACATATATAGATGTTTTGACACACTCTAAAAACAGTTAAAATATATATTTTCTCTTTTAACGTTTCCTCAAACAAAGACTTTGCAATATAAAAACGACATTTATTTTGAAATGGAGACTTACCAGAAAACGTTGTGACAACAGGTTCATAATCATGGCCAGTTTTAACATCAACAAGATCGACGACCACAGGATTCTCCGAGGGATCATGACCAGCTTCTCGATGGTCTTTCTCGACCTCTAAGAACTCGAAGTATGCCATGCTTGGAGTAATGGTGTACGACACATCACAAGGCTTGCTCAGAGGATTCATATTGATACCGATGAAACATTCAGAGCTGCCGTAAAATGATGAAATCAAAGGAAGATCGCCGCCATAGAATTCCAGCATCGGTACATACTGTGCCATGGAGCCTGTAACGATGGCTTCGATGCATTTTGCGTTTGGCCATAGTCTCTTCAGTATTGCCTCCCACGATGTCTTACTGCATTCTTGCTCGATCAGGCTCGCTAGCTCTGGATTTTGAGCGGTGAGGTACTTACCGATCCCTGAAACACATTGAGCGTCTGTGATCCAGTCGCTGACACGGCCAGCCCTTATGTTGGAGCATAACTCGTTCCAGTGACCTTCCAAGAACTTGATTACTTTGAGGAAGGAAGAACCAAAGGTTGCACCGAGGCGAGCTACATTCTCTCGTTGTAGAAGCCCACAAAGCAACTGGCAGTACATGCTCTGGGTAGTGTCTGCACAAGTCGAAATCTGATGCGGGCTTATCTGTGTTAGATCCCTGTAAATCAGATAACAAACACAATGAAAAAAAAAAACAGTAGCAGAAAGAGTGATCATTTAATGTAATGTGGGAGCAAAAAGTTTTACTGATCTTTACCAGAGAAATGAGTTAGTTGGGTTCACGCTTTTCAAAACACAAGTTATCATAGTCCTGACCATCAAACCAGAGGCAGTCTCGCCTTCCCGGGTCACGAAATAAAACAAGAGAGATTTTCCTTCGCTAAGCCCTTGGACGTGCCTGAAAACAGTAACAACAAAGGATTTGTGTTTTACTTTTACTTGATCTTTTTTTTTTTTTTGGTATCAACAAATTAAACAGACACAGCTTGGAGTTTGAAACTCTTTACTTGGAGAGTAGAGGTCTATAGAGAGATGAAAACAACATCCTCTGTTCCAATTCCTCTGCTGTCAAAGGAATCAACTTTGGAACTCCTCCTGAAGTACCCGAGCTGCAACAAAAACAATCCCCTTGTTGAATCTCTACATAATCTATACATCAATCTCAATTTTGGGCTATGTAAGAGCTTATATTTCAAGACATTGTTAGTCAACAATTGATCCAAATTCTCCCGAATCTTGCATTTAACTCTACAACACCAAGCTTTGAAATTGTTTTAGTAATCACAACTTCACATAACATGTTTCCATAAAAAATCAAAAAAACTTTTGCTCTGGAACTGCAGAGATTTCGAGATTGAAAAAACGTACCTGGCCAAGAGAACAATGATGGGTCGATCACAGATAAGATCAAAGGGCTCTCCATTGGCGATGCGATCAATATAAGAGCGATAGTCTTCGTAGGTGACAACGGTTAGGTTCTGCTTGAAGCTTTGCTTATCGAGTCGACCGTTGAGGAAACCTCTAAGATACTCGGTTTGAGCATTACGTGAAAGTATTGCTTCCAACACGGAATCTTGAATCTGCTTTACGTTGGTGGTCACATCCTCGAGAAGAGACAGGCAAGCCTTTGGGTTTGCTGGATCGAACTTTGGCAACATGCTTGCTTGCTGCTATTTGATTGTCTGCAACAGCAATAACAAGATTCTCGCTCAGATGATAAAAGTTAAGTTTTGTCACTTGTGGATCACGAAATTGCTTACAAAATTACCTCTGTTCTAGCCAAGTGAATGAGATCTGGCCTCTCTCTCTCTCTCTGACAAGACAAAAGGTGTGGCGTGGAGAAATGTTCGCGTGCGGAAAATTTCTGGATAAGTTTCCGATCGATAACAGATTTTTTTCATTTTCCCTTTTCGGATTTAAACAAAAGACGAGAAACAAACAAAAAAGCGATGAGAACGAAAAACCTAACGAGCACTACGAGGAGATAAGAAGATGTTTTGATTTTGAGGGAAACTAGTGACGTATTGAAAGTACTTTTGTCCTCCAGTGTAACTTTTTTGACCCTTTCCCAAACACAGACAAGAAATCATGTGGTACAGAGGTATTTTAGATTTTGTATGGTACAAATATTATATACTCAAAGTATGAGTATGCTTCTAAAAATTGATAAACAATAATAAATCACACGCTAGATTCTATATCAAAACTTTCCGTTATATTTTTGTCATTTGCTAATAACAATTTTTTGTTTTGTGCAAATTTAACAATCCAACAATCTTAATACTTTTAGAGCTGGCTTTGCTAATACCCGCCATATGAATATGATTGAAGCTGGCTAGCTTCCACCACATAATTGGCTTCTCTGGGAATATATTTGAAGGAAATACTGTAGCTTCAAACGACAGAGATCTTGAATTTATTGGTTTAAATAGCTTCAAACACATTAATTTCTGCTTTACATAATTCACGAAATTTATTGGTTTTGCAATTTACCAACTTTTCCCTGAAAACGTCTCTAACCTTTTAAAAGCATAGAGAGTTGACGAAACACTATACGCCTTAAATGGTAGTAGATTTGAATTGGGTTCTGGTTAGATAGTTTTCCTATGTCAAAAAAATTGTTTGAGGAATTAATGTAGCAAAACAAAACATGTTTTTTTTTTTTTTTGGTTATGAGATATTTTATTTTAATGCATAAGAAGTGTAAAAATTACATAACCATAAAACTTAACTTGGAAAAGCCCACCATAGGAACCTAATCGAACCATGAAAGGATTGACCCAATCAAGTAACCAATCTAACCAAATTTTGGTGGTATTAGCTAGATATCAAACTCCGTATTATGAATTTATGGATTTCATCGAGTATATCTGATTTATGAATTTCATTTCCAGATTCTTATGATGGATAGACCTCTCAAAATAACTTATTTCTTAGAAGAAATCTTGAAACAGAGATCTTGAATTCGATTATGTAATATATAGCGAAGTTATACATATATAATTACGGGTTTTTGTTTATCTTTAATTATTTATTTCCCTCATCTCTACCTCAAGTCTCACACATTATATGTGACTGCGGTTTTATCGGCCGGAGTGCATCTCACGTGGCTCCCAAGACGGAGTTTTCGGACTAAGAGACTGGGAAACAACAGCTGCATCCAATATCTTCAAGGCTTCTTCACTCGTCACCGACCTCGGTGTCTTGTACTGACTCACGGAAGAGCCTCGAGACAGGAAGAAATTCATCAGCTCGTCGAAAGCGCCACGCCTAACAACCTTAATCTCAAGTGGTCCAATGTTCTTATCATGCTTTCGTAGTTTTCTGTACACAGAATCGAGAGATTCCTCAATGGTGAAGCAACATTCTTCCAAGACATCACCGTCGGGCTCGAGTTTCGCGCCCTTGAATTTGCTCCCGAGTTCCCAATAGAGCACGTAGTGTGCTGGATACGAGGAGGAATCCACGCGGCTAGTGAAATCCATGAGCATCAGGTCATGTGGCTCGAGCAATTGGGTCGCGTTCGTCACTGCCTTGAGGAGGTCTTCTTCGTAGGTCTTGTCCACGTCGATGCTCAGAACAACTTTCTGTCTTCCTACGAAATAAAACTGTGGCGCATTGTTGTAGAAGCCAGTCACTCGTAAAACATCCCCCACACGATACCTATACAAACCTGTGAACATTATATGTGTCTTTTATTGTTTTCACAAACAAGACTATGCAATGTTTCCTCTATACAGTAGTTGATACTTTTCATTCACGAGGGTAAATTTGGAATTTTATCATTTTTCTTACCAGAAAAAGTTGTGATAATGAGTTCATAATCATGACCGATTTTTACATCGACAAGATCGACGTCCACATGGTTCTTTGCTGGATCATGACCAGTTTCTTGATGGTCTTTCTCGACCTCTAAGAACTCGAAGTAGCCCATATTTGGAATGATTGTGTACGACACATCACAAGGCTTGGACAGAGGATTGACATTTATACCCATGAAACACTCAGAGCTGCCGTAAGACGATGAAACCAAAGGAAGACCTCCGCCATAGAATTCCAGCAATGGAATGTACTGTGCCATGGAGCCGGTAACGACGGCTTCGATGCATTTTGCTTTTGGCCATAGTCTCTTCAATATTGCCTCCCATGATGTTTTTCTGCATTCTTGCTCGATCAGGCTCGCTAGGTCCGGATTTGGAGCGTCTAGGAACTTACCGATCCCTGAAACACATTGATCGTCTGTGATCCAGTCGCTGACACGGCCAGTCCTTATGTTGGAGCATAACTCTTGCCAGTGATCTTCCAAGAATTTGATTACTTTGAGTAAGGAAGAAGCAAAGGGTGCACCGAGGCGAGCTACGTTTTCTCGTTGTAAGAGCCCACAAAGCAGTTGGCAGTACATTCCCTGAGCTGTGTCTGCGCAAGTTGAAATCGCATGCGGGCTTATCTGTACTCGATCCCTGTAAACATTTGCAATAGAGAAGGGGTCTGTTAACCGAATTAAAAGAATGAATGTAATGTGATGAGAGCAAAGGTTTTATTGATTTTCTTACCAGAGGAATGAGTTGGTTGGGTTCACGCTTTTCAGAACACAAGTAAACATAAACCTCACTATCAGCCCAGAGGCAGTCTCGCTTTCTCGTGTCACGAAATAAAACATGAGAGATTTTCCTTCGGTTAGCCCTTCGATGTGCCTGCAAACAGTAACAACAAATGGTTTGGGTCTTATTTATTCTTTTTTGGTTGGTATATAACAAAACTAGACACAAGTAAAGAGTTTGAAGACTCTTTACTTGAAGACTAGAGGTGCATAGAGAGATGCAAACAGTATCCTCTGTTCCATATCCTCTGCTGTCAAAGGAATCAACTTTGGAACTCCTCCTGAAGTACCTGAGCTGCAAAAACCAATCGCTTCCTTAACTCTTTTCAAATTCTGTACTTCAATCTATTGTACATTATTGAAGACTAACAAACTCATGTATCAACAAGTTTTGTAACAAATTTCCTCTAATATTGTATTTGTATACACAAAAAAAAAAAAAAAGACTTAAGAAAATGCATGTGGTTGATATCATTTTGTGTTATGTAAGAGAGCCCAGATTTCAGTCTCTTCTCAAATTGTAGTAAAAATTTGTCCAATTTCTTCCGAATCTTGCATTTAACTTTTAGTTAGAACAGATTCACATAACAGAAAAACTTTTGCTCTGAATCTGTAGATACTTGGAGATTCAAGACAAGGTGTATTAATTGTTTTGAAGGTACCTGGCCAAGAAAAGACTGATGGGTCGATCACGGATGAAACTAAAGGGCTCTCCATTAGCGACACGATCGATATAAGACCGATAATCTTCGTAGGCCACAATGGGTAGGTTCTTCTTGAAGCTCTGCTTATCGAGTTGACCGTTGAGGAAACCTCTTAGGTACTCGGTTCGAGCATTGCGTGAAAGTATTGCTTCCAACACGGAATCTTGAATCTGCTTTACGTTGGTGGTCACATCCTCAAGAAGAGACATGCAAGCCTTTGGGTTGGTTGGATCGAACCTTGGCAACATGCTTTGCTGTGTGTTTTTATTGTGTCTGAAACAACAATAACAAAAAGCAAAAGCCCTAATTCTCTCGTTTATAGGTTAAAAGCAAAGTCTTATGACTTGTGGATCACGAAATTGCTTTAAAAAGGAGTGAAGAGCAAGAACCTCTGTTCTGGCGAAGTGGATTAGAGATCTAGCCCCTCTGTTTCTCTCTCTTATACGATTGAAAACTTTGGAGAAGAGATTAGAGAAAGCAGATAAAAGGTGTGGTATGGCGAAATGTTCGTGTGCCGGAAATTCTGAATGAGATTGGGATTGATAACAGATTCTTTTGACACACCTAATCGAAACTACGATTAAGTGTTTATTTTTTGTGTCCCATTCTCACGTTTTTGAAACGAAGTAATGTATATTATTACCTAATTTAATAACACAAACAAAAAGGTGTGAATTGAACCGCAAACAAGTCGGTCCAAATCGATGTACCGGTTGGTCTGTACGAATAGCAAAAAACATTGAACCGATGATGGTAGGAGACTAGGAGCAGCAGCAGTCGCACAAAAGCTTTTGGATCCATTGACAATCAATTCCTGGTGGGGAATGGCTCGAAACGATTCGCGATCTAGGTCGCCGTCTCACCGCCGACGATACTCTCGCTCGCCTCTCACTCATCGTAGCAGCCGTCGTTCCAGGCGCGACCGCAGCCGCGAGCCCTATTCATCAAGGTCTGCAACAGTCTTTCTTCCTTAACAGCTTTTCAATTCGTGGAGAATCGAATCTCGATTCTTATGGTCATGTGGGGAATTGGGTTTAGGGTTTTACATGCTTTAGCGAACTTTTTGTTAGATCGTCGTTCTATAATCATAAATTGTTTCAGGTAGCAAGAAATCTGTATAAAATATATTCCAGAAATTGATTAACTTTTTTCTTTGTAACTCCGCTTTGGTGTTTGCAAACGATATTGTATAGCCATAAGTGTTCGATATCTAGCTTGCTGCTGATGTAGAAGAAGCTGCTCTAGTTCAACACATCTTCACAAGAGCAGCTCTCCATTTTTAACAGGCACAGGAAGAGTAGATCTCCTTCACCGAGGCAACACCGAAGGGATAGAAGTATTTCATTGTCTCCTTCCTCCACGGAGCATAAAATTGCGATTGAAGCCAAGAAAGAACATGAAGAGAAGGCAAGGTAATTGATTCGATGTTGTTTTTGTTTTTCAGATTCTTGTATCCTTTCTCTCAGTTTTGTGTTTAGGATGCAATATAGCATTTTGTTTCCGTGGGAGTAGTTTTCCAGATTAGGGTTTTTTTGCACACAAAAACTGCAGATTGATTGGTGTTGGAGGCAGTGAACGGAAGATTTACTGATCAATTTATGCGTTTGCAAATTATCTGACCTAGATAGGTTTCTCTTGGCCAGGCTAGTGTTTTCAGTCTATCTTTTAACTCTTCTTTCTTACAAAATTAAGATTGCAGCATGAGGCTGAGCTCAGACGACTAGAAGAAGAGACAGCAAGGCGGATCGAGGAAGCAGTGAGGAAAAACGTGGAGGACAGATTGAAAACCGAAGAAGTTAAAGCAGAGATCGAAAGGCGGACAAAGGAAGCCTATGAAAAGATGTTTCTTGATGTGGAAATACAGCTGAAGAAAGAAAAGGAGTCTGCTCTAAACGAGGCAAGAAGAAAGGAAGTAAGTCTAGTTGTTTGTTCAATATCTGCTGCTCTGTTTCTTTGGGTCTCTGGTTTTGCAATGCCAATACTTTGCTGAAAGTGAGAAAAAATGGGAAATTAATCTAGGAACAAGCTCGGAGAGAAAGAGAAGAGCTGGATAAGATGTTAGAAGAAAATAGTAGGAGGGTTGAAGAATCACAGAGGAGAGAAGCAATGGAGCTTCAACGTAAGGAAGAGGAAAGGTATAGAGAATTGGAGCTGATACAGAGACAGAAAGAGGAGGCTGCAAGGAGAAAAAAACTGGAAGAAGAAGAAGAAGAGATTAGAAATTCCAGCAAGTCATCAAATGGAAACAGATCACGATCCAAGTTGCATTTCGGCATGGGTTTGTAATTTTTTTTTTAAAAACCATTGATGAATGCCAAATCTGAAGAAGCTTTTGCTTTGTATTAGAGAATAGGAAGATACAGTTTACTCATCCAAGCAAGTCTGTACAACCAACAGTATCTAAGCCGACCCTTCTTAGAGTTTGTTGTTTCACTATGTGTAGTATTATGGAAGAAACAAAAAAGGCAAAATCCAGTTGGATTAAGTCTAGCACCTTTCAGTTTGGTATGGTGAAATGTGGTGTTTCTGCAATAACTCTTTAGGAAAATGGCATGCTTAGTGAAGCTGCTTCTGTTATTCGGTTTTTCAGATAGTAAACTTGGTTTAGAATAAACTAATTTTGGGATTATTAATCCCCCAGTCTTAGATAAACTGACTCATCTTGGACTTGGGTAACTAAAATAGGCTTTTGAGTATAGTGGATAGAGGCATTTGAGTAAAGGACTTTGGCAGAGCTACAATTATACAAAACTTTCTTTTGAATCTTTAGTAACCATAGAACTAAAAAAAGATGGATAGAGGTATATTTTTCTAAAATTATGCAATTCAAAGTCCTGAAAAATACTTGGGTAATCGTGAGTCGGGGAGACTCGGGACCATTCTATAAAAGTATATAATATATTGAAATCTATCCATCTACATAAAAGTAATGATGGAGCGAAAACTTCTAGGTATAAAATTAGAGATCTATTAATTTTAAAAATTAGGGTTTGATAATATTATTCTCACTGTTTTATCAAAATTTCTGTAGAAAATCTTTTTTTTTTATATTAAATCATCAGAAATTAAATAAAACAATAAATTTAAACGGTTATTTATAATTAAAAAAAAATAAAAACCTTAAAAATCATAATAGTAATTAAAATAGAAAAATACATATAATGAATATAAAACATATTTATTTTAATAATAATAATAACAATTATACCATGCATCAAGTTGCAACGCATGTGCATGCGATGATCATCATTGTATCTGGGGAAGTTCCACTCCCGACGGAATCAACGCAAAGTAGCCGCAAATTTTGAAATTTCTGAAGCCGAAAGCCTGCTAAAAGTGTATCGTCATAGATACCGTACGTCCAAGTCAAAATTAAAAAGATAACTCTTGAAAATAGCTTATAGATATAATCAAGATAGATTCGGAACTTCATATATATCCTTTTCAATTCCTCTCGTTGAATCACTTTCCCGGTGTTACGATTTTTTTCTTATAATAAAAATGGCATATTATTTTTCTGAAAGTAATAAATTTTCAAATAAAATTTAGGGACAAATTTTTCAAACAGTTAAATTTGCAACTAAAAGAAACAAAAGAAATAAAATGGTAAAGAGTTACCGCCATGTTTTGTAAAGAAATGATATATATATATACATCTTTTTTTAGTAATCTGATAAAAGAATAATAACCAAAAAGAAAAAAGAAAAAAACCTGAGAGAAAAGCTAATCAGAGTGATTACAACATCAAGCTAGATTTCAGTGCTGTGGTGTAGATACGTACACATATCTTGTTACTTAAAATGAGAACGTAGTACGAAGATTGTGTGTGAGAAACTTTAGCATCGTAGGAATCGAGTTAATTAGAAAAGTCTCTGTGAAAATTTGGTGTCGTATAGTGAAAGTTAAAATTGGAAAGATTTAATATATTGGGATTGACATAGACTGGGGGGTCCTGTGATCTGGAAGATGGGCCCCTCAAAATAAGACACTTGACGTAACCAAGTGGGATGGGACCCATTTCCCTTGGCCTTTGCGCATGCGTAACTCTCAAGAAGCTCTTTAGTTGATCATCTTCCTACATCAATTATCAATTATCAACCCACTCATATTTTAGAATAGACCAACCCGGACATGCTTAGATACGGCCCCTGCGTCGTTTAAGTAATCTGGAATATATATTTCCTGTGACGATCACGAGGAAGGCCAATCAAACTCGAGGTAGAATAATGAAAGATGCATACACACGGTGGTGGTGTTTAAAGTACTACTATCTTTGGTGGGCCAAGCTCGATCTAAATCTCAAGACCAAGTTTGTTTGTCCTACTCTCACATGTATATCTATAAACAAATAGATAAAAACATAAACCTCAAATAAATATAATCGAACGATTCATGAATAGATGCATGCACACAAATGCGGTTCTAAAGAAGACACATATGAATATGTGGAAAGATAAGTCTCATTTTTACAGGTGAACACGTTTTTTATTCTTTAAATGATTAGTGATTGCGATATTCGTAGTGATCATCTATGATTGTTTGAGCGCACACAAACCAAAAAGAGAAATTGTTTTTCCACGCTCAATGCTTATCTGTTTTTTTTCTTCTTGAAATATATTATATATTCCTTTCATTTTAATTTAAGTGTCGTTTGAAGAAATATATCTGCAATGTAATTAGATGTATCTAAATATGTTTTGAGTTTAATACATGCAAATACATTTTCTCCAAATGATACTTAATTAAAAAAAAGAAAATATCATTTAACATAGCCAAACAGTTGACTTCTCGCGAAACCCGAATGTAACATTTCCAGGGAGTAGTCAAGTTTTCAAGATATATATAGACGATGCCTATATAAAAAACGAAACTATGCTTTTACCGATTTAGATTATATAAATGATATTTTTTTGTATATTACATCACTTGACAAATGTTGTTAATAATTTAGTTACAATCATTTTATTATTCGCGATAAATGAATTTAATTTCATGTAACAATTAACTAAAAATATAATAAACAATTTTATGGATGACGAGTCTATAACTAATAATTCACATTAAATAAAAAATATTGAAATTTTGTCAAAAATTTCCGAAAAACTTAAATTCGTCAGAAGCTCCTTTGTTTTCTTATAATATCATCATAAAGATCACGAAAAATTTCTAACTGTGCCAGCATAAAGATCAAAACTATAACAAACGGCTCAACATTATGTTAAATATCTAAGTTACCTCTATTTTATGTTTTTTTACTAAATTTTTTTAACTTTTGTTTATTATGTGAACCATTACATAGACGACATATGGTTCTACCTACACTACCGTCGACGGACAAAGTTACCACTATCTATCTACATAATTTAAATGATCTAAAAACCGAATTCCATATATACCAGGTATCGTGAAAGTTCCGCTTGAAGCCTAGGTTTGGATGAAATCAAACTTTGGGTAGTTCTAAAGAATCCACGTCACATAACAAAGTGGTAAGTCAAAGATTTTGTGTTTGATTACGCATTTGAGAATGATGTATATATTTGCTTTACAGATTTAGTACTGGATTCGACATGTTTGGATTTTGGAATGGAAGATGTAAGTTGAAAAAAACAAAACTCGTTAACAATTTAGTTGTTTCATCTATTTTACGGACTAATCTAATATTTTATCGTTAAAACGAAGATCTTACCCTTTTTGTCTTTTTTTTTTTCTCAAACATGATCGTTTTATTATCCACGTTCAGTAACAATGATATTGTGAACAAAATAGGAATATCTACTTTTGAAATCTAAAAAACAGAATTGATCGACAAAATAAAAATGTTTTAGCCTTTCCGAATTAAAATTATAATCATCCAATTAATACGACCGACGAGATGAGATGCATGTCTCACAAAATTATAACATCAGTACGTAAATCCAAATTTTACTAACAATCAAGAAAAGGAAAACAAAATGTTACACATGCATATTGCCTCTCGTTCACTCATATTTTCGGTGCAACCTCCTCGCCTCCATTAGCAACAAAGGTTACGGAAATAAAAACAAAACGAAAACATGGTAGCGACTTATAAAACTGATTCGATCAGATAACTCGATTATTCTCTTGGGTAGTTATAGTAATGGTAACCATAGCTCTTCTCTTCTTCACGCTGCTGCTGCTGATGTTGCTGCGTCTGTTGGGAAGTTAACGAGGAAGAAGAAGATGAAGAAGGCGTTGAGAAAGGCTGTTGCTGCTGACTGAAGAGACTGGATGTGTAGTACGATAAATCAACGTCATTGTTACTCGTAAGCAGCTGAGCGTATTGAAGTATGTCCTGGTTATAATTCGTTGGCCACGAAGTTGTAGTGGATGGACCAAGCGGAGGAGGAGGTGAGTTCATTAATCCACTGCCTCCTCTTGGGGAATGATTAATGCCGGATTGAGATGCGACATAGGTTGTCGTCGTGGTAGGGCCTTGGACGCGTTCAGGGAAGTTGAGCTTAGCCTTGGTGCCTTTGAATTTTAGGGCGGCTCGGTCGTAGGCCAAAGCTGCTTCCTCTGCTGTCTCAAAAGTCCCGAGCCAGACACGCGCTGCTTTCTTCGGGTCACGGATCTCGGCGGCCCATTTGCCCCATGGTCGCTGCCTTACGCCTCTATAATGTCTTCTTCTTGGTTGATCTGGAAGAACATGTAACAAAAAAGGAATAATTGCATGTGCAGTTATATACATGCATGAGAAGATACTACACGTGTGATTTCAATTATCAGGTATACCAAGGGGATGTTTTTAGAGAAAATTAGTTTGAATTTTTGTTCTTACTTGAAAGAAACAAAAAAAAGGGATGATTTAATGAAAGGTGAGGCATAAAATACTACTTAGGATGCATCAACTATGTACGGAACTTTCCACAGATATAATTTAGTTTGCATATAGATAGAGGCCATAAATTTGTTGTAATTTACTACATTAATCCTGAATTTTAAGTGTATATATCGGATCATATGATTCATATATTTGTTTAATGACTAGACATATATATTGGGTGAACCGAAATCAAAGCCTGAATCATCCTACTTTTATATTAACTCTATCAACAGAGTCAACCCAATCCAATGCTCTAATATTTAAAACCAGCCAGATACGTACACTCCTTTTTTTCTTGTCATGCACCAGCAAAATACTCAAAGAGTGAAACAGCTACATGCATATTCACATCAAAAATTCACCCCAAAAAAAAAATTAATAAAATTGAGCAAAGACTTAATTATTGGTAAACAAATAGAGATTTATTCACAAACGCGCGAAATTGTCATCAATTGAAAATTTTTTGCTCTAGAAAGAATACCTGGATTTTTGTTTCTATGTATGATTAATATTTCGGTTGTGTTTTGACTTTTTGTGCATACAGGATGACACATATATAAATATAATTTAG
This sequence comes from Alliaria petiolata, assembly GCA_020283515.1. Classification (NCBI taxonomy): domain Eukaryota; kingdom Viridiplantae; phylum Streptophyta; class Magnoliopsida; order Brassicales; family Brassicaceae; genus Alliaria; species Alliaria petiolata. Next base: position 166,310,531 of record JAHZTW010000001.1, on the reverse strand, counting down.
CATTCAAAGAATAAAATGTGATGATGTGACCATCACTTAATAAAAGTATAAACTTAGACTTGATTTTCGATAACTACTTTTGGGTATGAGTCGTATACATATTTTGGCTTTTAAAGCACCTAAAAAACAAGTTAATCATGTTGAAATACTTCAAAAATCAAATTATTGATTAGAAGAGACACACATAAAGTTTATAAAGAATGATCGAAGACCAACTAATTTGATATGAACAAAGGAACGTGCGTGGTCAAAATTACTCGTATTTAGTTGGGTAAGAAGCCAGGCTATACAGTAAAACCTCTATAAATTAATAATGTTTGGACCGTTTTATAAAAATTTATTAATTTATAGTGATTATTAATTTATAGATATATTATTCGGTTGAAAAATTAATTTTGGGACTGACAAAAAAATATTAGTTTAGCGAGATATTAATAAATCGAATATTAATTTATAGAGGTTATACTGTATGTTTGACGAGTTAAAACCAGGGTTAATAAAATATTATCTAATTTGTACTTTCAAAAGAAAAAAAAAAATCTAGATGTATTAAAAAAAGGATAGACACGTAGTAGTAACCTGATGATCGGTTGTTCAATTCGAAGACAGAAGGAAAGTTCTTTACGGAAAGTAAATTAAATGACAGATGCATTGAATTTGAACCTAACCTATATAAATTCTTTTTTTCCCCCGAATTTAATTATTAAGTAAGAAAATCTGAAGTGAAGAAGAAGAAGAAGAAAGAATTCCTTTTTTTCCCACGAATTTTAGCTATTAATAGCAAGTCTTTAGTTAGTAAGCTTATCATAACAAGTTATTAGTGAATAGTGACATACGATCAAGAAATCTATGGTATAATTCGTGGATGTAAATAACTAATTACCTTGGTCTTGTTGAAGTTGATCCGATTTATCAAGCTCTTGTTTGACCGGCGGGTCTAGCCTTTCGTGTCCTTCGGCTGCCGGATACTCGATGACACGGCTGAGAGATGAGATCATGGCGGTGACATCAGACTCGTTCCAAGACGGATTCTCCGTCGCCGACGCTTCCGGTGGAACCAGTCCCTTTCCATACCTCCGATCCACTTTTACAATAAAAACTTGTGTATTCCCAAGTATGCAACACACACACACACAGAGAGAGAGAGAGAGGAAGAAGAACAAGTGTGTGTATATATGTACAAGACTTTGAAAGGAACTAAGTTTTTTTTGGACGAATTGATTGTAGATTGAATAGGGAACCTAGGGAGTAATATTAGAACATGAAGCCTTGGCTTGATGATGAACAACAGGTTGGGAGCAAATAAGGGTTTTCTTTACTCTAGGCTATTGATATTATGAGGGAAGAAGAGGTGAAAAAGGGTTTATAAAGACAAGGATCTACAAGAAAAGAGGATATTATTTAAATATATAAATATGTAATAATTAAAAAAATTGGGATGGTGCGGGGTGGGACCGTTAATTGAGTTCTTAGTTCTCTCTTTTTCTTTTTTCGCAATCTTTTTATTTCGGGGATGCTCTTAGCTTCGCATGTTTGGGCAGCAGTGTTATGCACAAATAAGGAAATGAGTGCAACGAATATTGTGATTTGTATTTGGATATCTATTATAAATGAGTGTTTTGTGTGGCTCCTCTTTCAGGTACTTTGGATTTGAAATTTCTACTTTAGATCAAATGTGTTGTCTTGGTACAATCTTTTTTATTGAATTTCGTTCGATTATTTGGTTATATTTTGGATATTTCGATTTGATTCGGATTAAAAACAGGTAAAAAATATTTGAATCAATGCAAAACTATCAGAAACTGGTTTTTTTTGGGGTTTAATGAAATTGAGAACTGAACCGATCCAGAACTAAAACCGAATATAAGTCCAAAAAAGGGTCAAAATCTCTTTACAGGAAAAATTCAAATATCCGAATATCGAAAACTAGTTGACGCATGTTTAGGGGAGATTATGAGAAACACAAGGGAAGGGAAGAAAAAACCGAAAAAGAACAAAAGCGGCGTGATTCGTGAATCCAAAAAAGGGCCAAAAGAAGAAAAATAAACAGTTTATTTGGGACCCATCCCAAGTTGAGAATCTCAAAATCCGCTTCTCCTTCCTCCACAATTAGGGTCGACGCAAAATTCGTTACTCCAAATCACATCGAATCAAACAAAAATGTTTTCAACCCAAAATCAAACTGAAACTTGTTTTATATTTTTATATTTAAAATATATAAAAACGAAACCGAAACTGAACCAATGACGATTTTAGTATAACCGAACCAAATCCAACCAATAATATTACCTCAATCATATTCTCATCTATATATTTTTCGATGTTTAACCGGATCCATACCAAACTAAACCATAATTTATCAAACCGAACCAAAACCAACCAAAAATCACAAAAAAAAAATTATTTGTTTTTTAAGTTTCTCTAAACGGATAAAGCCGGAAACCAAAAACACAGAAACGAAACGAATCTTTAAACCGGATTGACCGATTGGTATTTTGGTAGCAGTATTAAAGAATGGGTTTGTTTGATTTCAAAGCTCCTTGGGCTTTTTATAAGCCCATTTCTAACTTTCCATTCTGTTTCACAAAATGCTCTGTTCCATATTACAGAGGAAAATGAAATTAAGGTCTTCTTCTTGCTCAAAGCTTATTAGAAATCCACATTCAGAAAGACTAGTACACAGAAAATGCAGGTATAATAATCCAAGAAAGAACAATTTCTTTTTTTTATTTTATTTTATTTTATTTTATAAGAAAGAACAATTTCAAGTACTGAAGAATCTGGCAACCACACACGCCTCCATAAATTCCAAGGCCTTTCCTGATTTAATGCATCTAGGAGTCTTGTATTGACCGATGGAAGCACCTTGCGTGATGAAGAAGTCCATGAGAGAATCAAATTTCCCTTGACGCACCACTCTTATCTCCAGAGGCCCGACCGATCCGTCTTTGAACCTACATCTCTTGTAAACATTGTCAAGAGAATCCTCCATCGCTAAACAACACTTGGAGAATGCCTCTTCGTTGAGATCCAAAGGCTTCTTCGTGTTCTCTCCTTCTTTGGCCTTTACTTCCAAATAAATAACGTAGTGTCCCGGAAATGTCGAGGTGTCTGCATAGCTGGTGAAGTCTACCAGAATGAGATCCGATGTGTCGAGAACTAGCTTCGCTTGTTTCACCGCCTTAGACAGATCTTCTTCGTTGGTTTTATCGCTATCGATGCTTAAGACCACGTTCTCTCTTCTTACAAACTTAAACTGAGGTGCGTTGTTGTAGAAACCAGTCACCAACAGAAGATCTCCCACTCTCATTCTATACAATCCTGAAGAAAAGGAAAAAAAAATTTAGTTAAACCATGTAAGAAAAATGATTGCATTTTGTCAAGGTCATGATGTTTTTTAAGCTCACCGGCGAAATTTGTGACCACGGGTTCGTAAATGCATCCGAGTTTCACATCTTGAAGGTCGACCACATCGCTACTGTCTCCATCCATAGGTATGAACTCAAAGTAAGACATGTTGGGCATGAAAGCGTAAGAAACATCTTCAGGTTTGCACAGGGGATCGAGATTGATCCCGAAGGTAGTCTCCGAAGAACCGTAAGTTGTTGAAACGAGAGGCAAGTCGCTGCAATAGTAGTTCAACGTGGGAACGTACTGTCCCATTGAACCCGTAACAACGGTTTCAATGTACTTGGTGTTTGGCCAGAGTCTTTTGACTATACCTTTCCAAGAATTTTGGTTGCATATAGTTTCGATTGTGTCTGCTAGCTCAGGACGTGGCCCTCCAAGGACCAAGGACACGGAGTTTCGACAACCGAGGTCTGTGATCCACTCGCTGAGATGGCCTGATCGGATGTTTGAACACAGCTCTTCCAGATAAGTTTCAAGAAACTTGATAGCTCGGACCATGACTGAAGCGAAGATGGATCCCATTCTCACAACCTCGTCTCTTTGGACCAAGCCACAGAGCAAATGGCAGTATAGGCTTTGTGTGTTGTTGGAACATAGTATGACTTCATCAGGGCTCGTATACGAGTAATACCAGTTAGATGGCCGGTTCTTGAAATAGTCGCTCTTGAAATAGCTGCTGGTTGCGACTCGAGCAGGCAAGCCAGAAGGAGTAATGGATTCTTGTTTAGTGAAGAGAAACATCATCCCTTTTCCTTCCTCCATACCTTTCACATGCCTAAACAAGAAGATTTATTTCATCATCACGGGTCTGATCCAAATAATAAATATAGATAATGGTTAAAACATACAAGGAGACTTACTTGGTTATAACGTGCATACGAAGATCGTATGCGAATGTTAAATTGTCCAAGTACTTGTTGTTCCATGGCATCATCTTTTGTGCTCCTCCCGAAGTTCCCGAACTACAGATACAATTCAAGAATTTAGTTTTTTTTTTAACAAGGAAAAAACTCTGTATATATACAGACAGATAGAGCTTCTTATATATGTACCTTAGCAAGAAACCCGTAATAGGGCGGGCCGATATGACATCCGATGGCTCTCCATTAACGACACGATCGATATAAGGCTTAATATCTTCGTAGGTCACCACCGGTACGTTCTTCTTGAAGAGCTCTTTATCGAACCTATCGATGTGAAAACCTTGGAGGTACTCTGTTTTCAGGTTAGGTGTGACTATCTCTTCCAACACGCTGTCTTGTATCTGCTTCACGTTGAAAGTTAAATCCTTCACCTTCTCCTCCCATCTTTCGTTGTTATCGGAGATTGGCTTCATCTTTGGTTCTCTTTAATTACTATGAAAATTTGAGTGAACACTCGGTTATATATATAGCAAGTTCGTGTGCCTCGGTCAATGTTTAGATGATAGTTTTAACTGTAGAAAAGTCTCAAGCGAGGAACACAATTTGATATGTTTAATTCATTATACGACTCAGACCTTACCGTGTGAACGGTGACATAAGATGCTTCATGTTCGTATTTCAACAACTGCAAGTAGATAAATTATACGTTTAATATATGAGATGAGTAATATAGAAAAATTAGGAATCTGAGAAGAAATAGTTTTTGTCAAAAAAGAAAAGAGAATATAGTTTAAGTTTCATGGAAAATACAGTTTCACTAATTCGTGGGGTTCTAAAGACAATTGTTTAGGCTTAATAAATGTGTGCTTTGTGTGAGAACGTTGTTTAACTAACTAATTCATGAAAGAATGTAGTATAACTGATTCAGAAATTTTGAGAAATACCATTTTTTAAAAAAAATATTCAAAAATACCACTATTTGTTACTATTTTTAAAAATACAATTTTTATAAACATTTATAAAACGTGTTTATAAAAATTCAAATTTATAAGAGTTTATTATAAAACATGTTTCAAAATTGTTATAAACGTTTATAAAAATGGTATATTTGAAAATGAACAATAAATAGTTATATTTTTGAAAATTAATATCATAAAAATGGTATTTTTAAAAAATTTCCAAACTAATTCAGGGATTCCCAAAAGCATTGGTAGGCTTAATATATATTATTATGTGACTGTTAGAGGAATACTTAAATCATTTTTATCAATAGTTTCTCATGAGTTCCTCAACAAATAATAAACCAAACACACTGATAAACCCTTCATCTAACTTGGATTCCCCCAATGGTCAACAACAATTTTTAAGATCTACGTTAAAAGGTGTTTCACATATGTGTTAATGAATATTTTAAAATAATTTAAAATGACTGAATATTAAGTTAAAATATATTTTTTTCTATTTTAAGTTAAAATATGTTTTTATTATTTAAAATAATTTTAGCCAAGTTATTTAGTACTAGGCATTTATCATGTCGCCGATTATTCAATATGAGGATCTGTACTCTGCAAAGTCAAGAAAACGTGAAGAAATGAAAAGGAAATTCAACAAGAAATTTCTGCACGAATTCTTCCAAATTAAGTTGAAAATTTTGCGCAAGAAAAAAAAATAATATATATATATATATATATATGTATATTCATTTAACAAATACATATATAATATATTCATACACAAAGACTCTACATTGAGAGTTCGATATAATTTTTTTCTTGTTGGTCAACCAATATAAAAACTATTTAGTTGCGACTGACTCTTGCGAGTCGTGACGAAAGTGATGGAGACTAGAAATTACAAACGAAGTTTCAGTAATAATACTATTATTTAATCGGAAACCATATTGTTTTTGTGATAAAGTATAGTTTTTTCTCTTTGTTGGAATAAGTAAAGATAATCAGAAAAGAACACGAAACTGAACGCAAGACTTTAAGCTCACCTGCAGTAGACTCTCCTCTCTTCTCCAGATTTGATTCACTCAATTACAATGGAGTCTTTCCTTTTGGAAATTTGTGAAAATGCATACAAAAGTAAAAACAAAAAATCAATAATAAAATAGAACAGTACGATACAATGCTAATCAGTAATATATTATATGGTTCTGCCGTTAGCTCCAATCGTAGTCTTATCCAAACCGGTACTATATTTTTCTCTCTTAACTAAACAACTCAAACGGTGTTAATTTATCTTAAACTAATACAAATGCGTTTTTAGCACAAAGAAGGAAAAACAAACAAATTCCTTTCTTATCTTTTGATTCTCTTCCTTTATTTATTTTCTCTATTTTCCATAATTATGAATTTATAACATTTATTTCTCCATTCCACCAACTCTACTCCACTTTTCATTTGATATATACGACCGTTTCTTTTTTTTTGTTTTATCATTAACTAAATTTTGTACTTCTTTTTACATGTTGAAAAATAATTATTTTTAAACACATCTCTCAATACAAGAGAAGAATTATAAATTATAAATTGTGATATTTATATATTAATAATAAAAAAAACCTTGCATTCGTTACGAAATGATAATATACATTATTATTACCTTCTTTAGTTTTTCTTTTCAAAATATTTTGAAGTTAATACTAAATTATTACCTACCGTAAAAAATATTTTCCGGATTTTGATTACATTTAAATTTCCGAACGAGTCAACAATACAAGAAAAACGATTTTCACCTTCTAACTAAAACCTTGAATTTTAGTGGTGACTTTATGAAGTGGGGACATGGAGGGATAATTGCCCAGAAACATTCTGGAAAAAGAAAACCAAGTTCCAAGTAAGTTTCAGCGTTGAAAGTTATTTCTTAATTAGCAACAAGATTTTAGATCCTTTCTTAATGACTTTCAGTTTAGTCTGGTGACTTGGGTCAGGTGAAGTCGTCTCCATCTTCTACTCTTATTTAGTTTAAGTAATATGCACAACCTGACCCAAGTCAACCAGACTAAACCAAACAAAAATTGTGCTAAAAAGGACTAAAATATTGGACTTACGAGAGTTTTCCATGAAAGTTTCACAAAATGACAAACGTGCTACACGATTTATGTTCACATGTGTACCGAAAGAAGGCAAATCTTGTGAAAGCCTTTTAAGGCTCAACAAGAGTTTTTAAGCAAAATCTTTGAAGCAATGAAATGGAACCCATGATTTGGTTTATCAGCAGTCAAAGATTTAAAAAACTTGTTGAAATGAATCGAAAGAAAATAAGAAGAGGGTACCTTCTTTCTCAGCGTCAATGAACTTTCTTTAATAAAATCACTTTGGACAGCCAGAGAGAGTCTAAAATTTTAGAATATGTTAGCATCCTATGTCTCTTTTCATAGTAGCTTAGCGAATTATGTTAGGATTTCAAAAGCTCATTAAAGAAGCCCCCATTTATCACGATAGCTCCTCTGCGTATTCTATCAACCAGTCTCAAAGGCAAAAGCATATTCTATCAACCAGTCAAGTCTTTTCTTACTATGTTACCATACTTTTGCAGTATGTAGTCTCTAAATTGGGTAAAAACAAAAAAAATAGTCAAGCAATTAAAAATAACTCAGATATGCTACTATGTTTGCATCTCATGGACTCCAACTTCACATCTCCGTGTAGCATTTTCAACCAACTTGTACGTAGCTCCATCCAAACCTGTAAGATCAGACATCTGTTTCATCTACACTTTGCTTGGCACGGTATTGACGACCGTTCCTTTGGAAACTCTCTGATTCTCCTATTTCAGTATCCCCATCTTCTGCTGCACTTGGTCTCTCGTCTTCTGCCACCTGACCAGCTACAATAGGCTTCGTCTCACTACAGTTACTACTGTCTTCTCTTTCGTCCTTGGTCTTCTTCTGCGGGATAAATGAGACTTCCTTGAATGATTCTGACTCTGAAGTTTCTACTCCTTCAACAGCCTTGGGAATGTCCATGTACTCTCGTGTTTGGGGCTTCTCATTCAATTCGCAAGATGGATCAAAGCTGTAACAGGTGTACTTCGAAGGATTTATCAAGTAATCCGGTACCCGAGCACCACTTTTACCCTGCTGCGATACGATTTTTAAGGAGGCAGAAGCTGAACAAGCATCTTCAGGCTTCTTGGATGTTTCTTCAGGTTCAACAAAATCAAACTTGACTCGCTTACTTGTCCTTGCTTCTGAATCTGAGCTATTCTCTTTCCTTTTGAGTATAGGTTTTGGTGGCACGGCTTTGGATGATTCTTCTGGATTTGGCTCTTTGCTTTTCGAGCTAATTTTGTTGGCCTCGATTTCATCTTCCTTCAGCCTAATTTTCGCAGCAATATGGTTAGCACGAGGATCCCGAATCCGCCCACCAGACGGTTCGCAAAGGACATCTTTCACAGACAAGCTTTCACCGCCATTCTCTTTCCCTAGTGCGACTTTATCATACTCATCTTCTTCTTCCTGCGTTAAGAAGCAAAATTTCCAAGCCGTAAGAAAATGTTTCAATGGATTCTCCATGAAAGAAAATGCCTACCTACCACCAAAGTGCCATTTACCAAAAGCAAAACTCCCTAAGTCACGGGCTCATCACACACCAATGTGTTTGTACAGTAAGATTCAATGCTCTTCCATTTACCAGTCTCAGGCTTATGATTTGAATTCATAGGACCAAAACAGTTCCCTAATTTTCGTTAGCTAATATGAGTAGGGCATTTCCTTACTTCCGCAATCGTTAATATAAACCAAAACACTTTTGAAGAAAAATTGAATTTACCTCGTCATCGAGAGTGCGGTCAAGTCCCATGGAGGCTCTGATGCTCCACACATCGTCAAAATCTTCGTTAGCACCTTCCCCTCGATCATCCTCTCCCTCGAACGGCTTCGGAGCAGTGCTCGAGATCCTCTGCTGTCTCAACAGCTCGTCGAACGATGACGCACAAGGCATCTCGTCCCTATCGTACGAAGCGAGCTGCTCTCGCTTCCACTCCCGCTTCTCCACGTCTGCGTCGGAGAGAGACCACACCGGGCCCGATTGCTTTTGCTGTGACGCCGGAGCAGAAGACGTAGACGAATTAGAAGACGAGGAGCGAGAGAAGGCGAGAGATCCGAAGACCCTCTCAACGCGAGACTGGAAATCTTCGTCGGCCGATCCAGACGACGCCATCGGGAGAGCAATCAGGAACTGAGAAATCACACGAATCGATCGGCGAGCAACGAAGAAAGCAAACCGCCTTGCGCGTGATCCCTTTCAATTATTTATTTAAGAAATCAAATAAATTATAAACTTTGGGCATTTTATGAATTGGGCCTGATGTAATGGAAATTCCTACTTTTGGGGCCCATTATTGGCCTAGTTCAGATTTTCAAATCCACTCAACATTTTGTTTTTTATCGGATGTCCTCGGAATGATTTTTTTTTTTTGGTTTGTAATATTATAAAATTGCAAAGAAAAAAAATATACTAGATTTTACGACCCGTGGGCCTGCCTGTTTCAGGTCTAAGGAAATGAAAGAGGGGACACAGCTAAAAAGGAAAAGAGATATCTAAGTCATATTAGACTAGTAGTAGATCGGAAATCATTTGAGAGAGAAAACTTACGATATATATGGTGGGAGAATCTGATTAGAATCAGATAGAACAATAAATTGGGACAAGTAGAAATTATTAGGAACATGTTGGTTCCTTCGAAAACGATATATAAGGAGGTTCGTTATCATATTCATTTCCCCAGATGTCTAAATTAGTTTATCACGAGACGGATTTTTTTTTTGAAATTTCTTAACTCTTAAGACTGAATACATAAAGATAATGAACAAAACAAGGATTTTGGTAATTGTTACTTACAGTTTACAAAGTAAAATCGTATGCGTTCCATTTTTTTGTTGTTGTTGTTGTCAGTACTTTTACTAGATCAACTTAATCGTCTGTCTGTCACGGAAATTTGACATGATAAGACATTTGGATCGCTTTTAAAAATCAGTTCGAGCAAGCCTTTTGATTGGTTTTCAAAACACTAGTTTCACTTCTTCTTAGTTTAAACTATTTACATTTTACAGGATTTGAACAAGACTTTAAACCAAAGCTGAACGATGTTGCGAACTATATATTTAACACGATTTTGGCCAAAAGATATACTGTAATCGGTAATGATTGAACAATTTTCTAGCAGCTGGACTAGGGATTAAACAACGGGATTTTGAATCTGAAAGGCGACTGTAAAGTCTGCAAAAAATAAAAAGTAAAGATCTTGGTGTCCATTTTTTTCCAAATTATCCCCCCTTTTCTTTTTGCTTTACAATTTTTTTCCACCCTAAGAGTTTTTAATTTTTTGTTTTATATTGAAAATTAAAATAAATCTTTAAATCATTTATACCCCACTGACCTCTCTGTCTCTCCGGAACAAAAGGTGATGGAGAAGCAACCAGAGAACGGGACCCACCACCCCTTCTCCAATAAATCCCCCGATAAGCATCGCGTTAAATACACGCGCCTCGTTATTTTCCAACCTTTTCAATAATACACGCGCCTTAAAGCGCGTGAGAAAACGGGATTTAGCCCCAGTCCTTGTTTTCTCAGATGACCACTGTTACACAAAAAGCACAGTCAGTCCTCTCCTCATTTCCCTCTTCTTTTAATCTACGCTTAAGAGGAGCCACCCTGAAACGACGCCGTATCCTACCAGCCTTCTCGATCTCCGGCGGTAATTAAACGCCATAGTTTCGCCGCCTTTTCGGTAAAAAAATTCACCAAGACGGTGAAGTTTTTTGTTTTCTCTTTTTCTTTTGTATCTCTTCTCTTCTCCCAAGACACTTCCATCTAAAAAACCCCACACTGTTTTTCTTGATTTTCTCTCTCGATTTCACTGAGGGTTTCGTGAGCAAAACCAGCTCGCTCGAGACTTGGGAAGATCACCGGGTTCTGGTTTTTTGATATTTCGGGAAGCTTAGGTGGAGAGGAAGAGGATCTCACTTTTTTTTCTTTTTTTTTTCTTTGTGTGTCTGTGCTTCGTTAATGGAGTCGGTTTGAGAAATAGTGGTCTTGGCTTTTAGGTCTATTTTTTGTTTTCCGTGTGATGTTAATTGCTGTTTGTTTCGAAGAAGAGGAGGAAGTAACCATTTGCTCAAAATGCATTTCACCAAGCTTGATGACTCTCCCATGTTCCGCAAACAGGTTTGTTTCTACATATCTTGGTTCCTTCTGCGTTTGTCCTCATGTGTCGAGTCTTTTAGCGTCTTAGGTTAAATTTTTGTGGTCATATTAGGCAAGATTTATTCTTCAAGTTGTGAACATATACAAATTTTGGAGCCATTAGGAAGTGGTAATGTCTGGAGTTTTGGGTGTTGTTCACAGACATGTATACCCCAAAATTAGAGTGGAACTTCACTGGAAAGTTCGAATTAAATGTGTCACCGAGAAATTGGTTTTAATTTTTAGTTACCTGGACGGCCTCTTCGCGCTTTAACTTCTTATGGATCCAGTTCATATGTTTGTGTCTCTGGCAAAGCTGCTCCGTGTTTTAGGATACACTTGGCTAGTATTCTCATGCTAAGGAAGTTCCAAGCGTAGCTTAAATTCTGTCCAAGACCTGCTCTGTTTTCTGTAGTTGAGGATTCCTTTAAGGAGTGCCTAAATCACTTTTTTTACTTTTTGTGTGTTGTCCATAATTACAGTGTCTTCGAGCATAGGATTGTGTCTTGCTGTTTTCTTCGTGTTATGCACTTTGCCTTCCAGTTGTGTGCTTATTTTTAATATTTTTTTTCCTAAACAGTTACAAAGCATGGAGGAGAGTGCGGAAATATTGCGGGAAAGAAGTCTCAAATTTTACAAAGGATGCCGGAAATACACGTATGCTCTATGGTTTTCACAAGCTTCTTTAGGATTGTAGCTGTACATTGAGTGTTTTCTTCTGGCTCAAAGAGACATGAGAACATATCTTCTAACAGACAGATTGTCCTTCATTTTTTCAGTGAAGGGTTAGGCGAGGCATATGATGGAGACATTGCTTTCGCAAGTGCACTTGAAACATTTGGTGGAGGCCATAATGATCCAATTAGTGTCGCTTTTGGAGGTATGACTGATTTCACATAGCCTATCGAAACTCTCAGTAGCATATACACTGGTTATCCAAGGATTAATGCAAACGGTATTGATGATTGTTCAAAGTGGAGTTGCTTTTCCTGCTCTTGCTCTCCACTCTCTCTTTGCTAGGTTGCTAGATTCACCGAGGTTGTGGAATTATCTCAGTTGAAAGTTGGAAAATAAAACTAGTTTCATCAAAGGTGCTAATAGACTCTTAACTTGCTGTGCCAGGACCTGTAATGACGAAATTTACAATTGCGTTGAGGGAAATTGGGACTTATAAGGAAGTTCTTCGGTCACAGGTATGCTAATTCGTTACTGTTGACATTCTCTCCGTTCCCCCCACCCCCAGTTCTCTCTGATAATTCCTCCGTGGTCTCAACGTAGGATAGTTTTGTTTTTCTTTTCAGCAGAAGTGGCGTCTATATAGATTCCTTCACCTTAAGACATTGTATAGATTTCCAGATTAGATAAAGTCTTATCAGTTCAGGTATTCGTTTTGATGAGTTCTCATTGTCAGGTGGAACATATACTGAATGACAGATTACTTCAATTTGCCAATATGGACTTGCATGAGGTTAAGGTACAATCTGCTTGCTTTCTTCTTGGCTAAATATTCAATTTTTTTAGTAAAACCATTCTGGCCACATATCCAAGTGCATCACTGGGGTAGTAGTTACGATTAGAGTATCTATGAAAGAGTAGAGGACACACACCATGTATGAGTGGAAAAATATGAAGACCTGCCAGAGGTTTGCCGAGATGCATTTTATTAATTAATTGTAGCACTAGAAACAAAAATAGCTGAATATTACTCTGGTAGTCAACCTTCCCCAAACGAAATATATTCCGAGGTCACTGATGTAGAGAAGGTCCGATGAATGCAAAAACTCTGGTTAAGTTTTTTTGGGCCTGCCTATACATTATGGCTAGTCCAGATATTTCTTTCTTCCATTTTCTCAAGGAACGCTAGCATGACAAGGTTATATATTTGGATATGGAATCTTGAGAGATCATTTTTGCCACAGGAAGCTCGGAAGCGCTTTGACAAGGCTAGCTTTACGTACGATCAGGTATCCCTTTGCTCAGAATTGTTTTTCTTATTCTCCACTTATCTAAGCACCATCTTTTACTAGGAATCGAATTTGTAGCTTGGAAGATAACTGATTGATTAACTATCTAAGCACCAACTCTTACTATCTGTTTCGTAACAATTGGGTCCACGCTCACCTGGACAGAGTAACTAATTAACTTCTGATTATGCTTTAGGCCCGTGAGAAGTTTCTATCTTTGAGGAAAGGTACAAAAAGTGACGTTGCTGCTGCTTTAGAACAGGTATGGTGCATGATTTTAGTAAAGCTAGTTGTTTCTAATTTTTGAATACCATGTATTTTTCTTTTTTATTGTTTCTCTGTCATAACCATCATATTTGACACTGTCAGGAACTTCACACTTCGAGGTCTATGTTTGAGCAAGCTCGGTTCAACCTTGTAATTTTCTTATGCTTGATCTATATACCTTCTGTCATATTCATGCTACTGTTAGAGTAATCTTTTGTTTTCTTTGGTTCCCCTAATTTCTGCTCAGGTGACTGCGCTTTCGAATGTGGAAGCTAAGAAAAGGTTTGAATTTTTGGAAGCAGTCAGCGGAACAATGGATGCACATCTTCGGTACTTCAAACAGGTAAGTTTGTTAGTTTCTTTATAATTTTAAAATAGTTTGAATTGGTTTGTGTCAATTCTGAATGTGGCTGCTTTCAGGGTTACGAATTTCTGCATCAGATGGAACCATATATCAATCAGGTCGGTTTAATTTTATAATTCTCTTCTAAGACTATATATGAGTCTTCACATGTCATTCAATGTGTTGAGAACGCTTAGATAGTTGCATTTAGGAAACTAACTATTTGTACATCAACTCTTTGTTTGCAGGTCTTGACCTATGCACAACAATCCAGAGAAAGATCAAATTATGAACAAGCAGCACTTAATGAAAAGATGCAGGAGTACAAAAGACAGGTTGATCGAGAGAGCAGGTATGGTTCAAATGGTTCTAATGGATCCCCAAATGGAGATGGCATACAAGCGATTGGTAGAAGCTCTCACAAAATGATAGACGCCGTAATGCAATCTGCTGCAAGGGGTAAGGTTGATTAATGTCCTTATACTTATGAATGAGACTTATTTAAAAAAGCGCTATTAACATTTCTTGGTGCTTCAGGTGCAAACAATACGGCAAGGTTATCTCTCTAAACGGTCTTCAAACCTGAGAGGAGACTGGAAAAGTCGGTTTTTTGTTCTTGACAGCCGGGGAATGCTGTATTATTACCGAAAACAATGTAGCAAACCATCTGTGAGTTTTGTATTTATATATTATCTTTGATTTGTTTTAAAAAACCAGAATATTGCAAACTGTATCGGTGTTCATAAATTAAATATCTTCTTTATTTTTTCTTTGCACACTCTGACTTGGTTGATTTGATGTTTAGGGGTCTGGCAGCCAGCTTTCTGGACAGAGAAATAGCTCAGAGCTTGGGTCTGGACTTCTTAGTAGATGGCTTTCTTCGAATAGTCATGGTGGAGTACATGATGAGAAGTCTGTAGCTCGTCATACAGTGAACTTGCTTACCTCAACAATTAAAGTCGACGCTGATCAATCAGATCTGAGGTTTTGCTTTAGGATCATTTCACCTACAAAAAACTACACATTGCAGGTTTGTTTCAGAGTGTTTGTTGCTGTCTTAGACTTTCAATGTTTGCATGTTTGCAAATTTGCCCAAACTTTAATAGTTTTCACTCAGTGTTTACTTATGTTTGTCAGTGCAGGCTGAGAGTGCACTCGATCAAATGGATTGGATAGAAAAGATCACTGGGGTTATTGCTTCACTACTTAGTTCTCAGGTCCCGGAACGGGTAAGCATTATTATCATTCCTTTGCATGACCATGCTCATGTTAATTATCAATGCAAATTTGGTGATTATCCTTTGGCTGCATTTCAGTGTCTTCCTGGTAGTCCCATGGGAAGTGGTCACCATCGGTCTGCTAGTGAAAGTAGCTCATATGAAAGTTCTGAATATGATCATCCTACTACTGAAGAATTTGTATGTGAGAGGAGCTTTTTGGGTTACCATGAAAGGCCATCAAGAAGTTTTCAGCCGCAACGGTCCATAAGAAAGGGTGAGAAGCCCATTGATGCTCTGCGGAAAGTCTGTGGTAATGACAAATGTGCGGATTGTGGAGCTCCAGAACCAGACTGGGCTTCTTTAAATCTTGGGGTTCTTGTCTGCATCGAGTGTTCTGGTGTTCACCGTAATCTTGGTGTGCATATATCAAAGGTAAATCGCGAGAACTCTTAATTTTTTGCAAAATATATGTACTGTAGGTTCTATAATAATAACTAACCCATGGATAGAAGCAAAGAATTCCATAAGAATCTTGAAGTGACACTTGGCTGGATGTTCTTTAGCAGTTCAGATTGTTAGGGCATGATCTGCCGACAAATTATTGTTAGGATAAGGATGTGATAGAATCTGAACTGGGATGGCTCGACCTTCAGTTTGAAATCAGTCTAAAGCAATCTGAAACTTGGCCGTTGCTACAGGTTAGGTCACTCACTCTCGACGTGAAAGTATGGGAGCCATCTGTTATAACTTTGTTCCAAGCTCTTGGAAATACTTTCGCAAACACAGTCTGGGAGGAATTGCTTCATTCAAGGAGCGCCTTCCATGTAGACCCAGGCTTAACAGGGTAAAAACTCCATTTATGATTGAAATGTTTTTACCTTTTCACCCAAAGCTATAAGAACCTTAATCACCTAGACATAATAATTGTTAAAATATTTTGCCAAGTATGCGCAGGTCTGATAAATCCAGGGTGCTGGTCACTGGAAAACCCAGCTATGCTGATATGATATCTATCAAGGAGAAGTATATACAAGCTAAGGTTTTTAAGCTTCTACCCTTTATTTGATTCCTTATGTCGGAGATAGCTGAAGCTATTTTTCTTCTCGGGGGAGTGCATATTTCACAGTATATTGTTCCTATTAAAATGCATTGAACAACATCTAGATTCGCAGCATTTTGTCATTGCTCTGTCATAGGCAATGTACAGGATAGTTCTTTCATAACTTTTTTTTTGTCGTTTCACTTTCACAGTATGCTGAGAAGCTATTTGTTTGGAGATCGAGAGACTGCGATTTCCCACAATCAGTTGCACAACAAATTTGGGATGCAGTGTGTGGCAATGATAAAAAGGCTGTTTACCGGCTTATTGTCAATGGTGAAGCAGATGTGAATTCTGTGTATGACCTATCTGCTTCCAGCTCTTCGTTAACACTTTCCAGAGTAATGTTAATACCAGAGAGGACAAAGCGTGAGGACGTCCTACTCAGGTTAAGAAATGAGTTACTTGATAGAACCTCCTCAGGTAGTTCTTCAAATATTCCTCCTGAGGAAACCGGAGGTTGCTCTCTGCTTCACTGTGCTTGTGAGAAGGCAGACATTGGGATGGTGGAGCTTTTGCTGCAGTATGGTGCAAATGTAAACGCCACAGATTCAAATGGTCAAACGCCGCTGCACTATTGTATTCTCAGAGGCAAAGCGGTAGTAGCAAGACTGCTACTCACGAGGTGACTTGGTTTTTCTTTGAGCCGCTTCTCCAAAACCTCCCTAACATATTCTCTCCCTAAATTATGTTGGAAAAGATTGTTGTCTTAACACAATGTGGGTGAATTTTGCAGGGGAGCAGACCCCGAAGCTATGAATGGAGAAGGCAAAACCGCTCTGGACATCGCTGCAGAGGCGAAATTTTCTGATCCAGAAGTCCTAGCTCTCCTTTCAGACGCAAACGGCTACAATCACAGACAGTGCTGATAAAGATAGAGAAGATGACGGGCATAGAACTTTCGGAGCTATGTTTAATCTACACTAAAGAAGGGCCTCTAATGGTCTTCATCTACACTGGCCTCGAGCAAGCTTTATCCCCTTATTAAGTTATTATGTATTGATGTTTTGTGATGGATATAGGCTGCTTATTGGGAAATTATAGTGTATTGTGTTGTGTGTATTTGATGTGGGACTATAGCATCCTCAGCTTGTAATGTTATGCGTTGTAGCTTGTAAGCAACTTGCGGCTTGTTCGTTTCTGCACCATAAATGATTCACTAGCTATATATAATTTGTGGGTTGGTTTTGGTTTTGAATCTGCCACTACTCCGGGCTGAGAACAAGAACATGTTAAATGGATATTTCACTCAAGGACCTCGAGATCTGGCCGAGACTACACTTTGGAGTTTGTTGGATGTTCAACTGGTATGCCAAATATCTGAGACATTTCGGTCTACTGTACTTACTCTCATTATAATTAGTAGTTTTGAGTCTTTTGATTCCATTCCACTAATAAAAACGTAATTATCTTTCTCAATTATGTTTACCGAGAGACGTCGGGCCCAATAATTTTGTTAACTGTGTTCAAATCACTTTGAATAAAAGCATTCCGCATAAAGCTTTTTCCTTTAACGAGAAAAATATAATATTTTTTGCAAGGAAAAGGGAGAAAGCAAGTTATTCTCAGACAAACAAAGGGAACCACTTTTGTGTAGTAATCTCACACGCTAAGACAAAAGTTGCACAAATTCCCGAGCCTCCCCATCCAACGGTCCATATCTCACTTAGCTTATCCGAATCAACGGATGAGATCTCATTTTGCTCATCCCCTCCTCACGGTACTCGATGTCTTGCTTTCGGCCACCCATGACAGCAACGAGAGCTGCCTTTCATCCGCCTACGTGGCGGTGGGACCTACCTTTACCATGACCATCTGACATATGGGTTCCACTCTAAGGCGGGAACCCAGTTTTCCTCTTTTTACATTTTTTGGCTGTAACGGATTCGGTCATGCTTTTTGCGAGGGGAGAGAGAGAGAGAGTCACAGTCTCGCAGATACTGTGTCTGGGAAAGAGAGTCTAGAGAGAGAGAGAATGTGTTTGTGTTTGTGTGTGTCTTGTTTGGTTGCTGGATTAATGAGCTGATACAGTTTGGATAGTTTTGTTTGTTTGTTTCATCTTTCAACCACAGATATAGTAAAATTGTGGAAACGAAGGGAAAAAAAAAACTTCATTGAAGTTTCTTCTTTGATTTTTTGGGTATTTTGAGAGATACAAAGTTTGATACTTTTCTGTCCCCCCCTTACAAAGGAAACTGTGGGTTTTTTTTAAAGCTTGTTAGAATTTCGATTTTTAATTTTGGAGAAAAAGAGAGAGAATTTCAGATAAGAGCAGCTGATAAGAATCTATGAGCCAATGATTCCATTCATCTTCTTTGTGAAGATTTTGAGTTGAATTCCATTTTGACATTTTCTTTTTTCTTGGGGGTTTCTCATTGGTTTTCTCGAGAATATATGTGGTTTGGGTGAGAGAGGATAGGAGCTTCACTGTAGCATTAGAAGAAAAAAAAGACTCTTAGCTTTTTTCCTGGTTCTTTAAGCTTTCAACAGCTTCAGCTTTCTGGTTTTCTCAGATTTGTGTCGAATCTTGAAAACCCCAAATGTTTTTTTTCTTCGATGGTTTCGATTTCATGTTGCTCGTAAACGCAGCAATGGAGCAAAGAAGAAGAAGACCAAGAAGGAGAAACGGATACAACAACAATATCTGTCTGCTCTTATTCTTCTTCTTAGTCTTCGCTTCAAGGACCAGCACAAGCGCAAGTTGTCGGCGAAGAACTGTGAAACACTTATCCACAACTCCACCTTCATCTACGCCGCTCGAATCCAGAATCACTTCCAAGGTTGTCGTTATTAGCATCGTATCAGGGATTTTAACCGGGTTGGTCTCGGCCTTAGTGTTAGCTTTCTTGGTCCGTTGCATTGTCAGATACATGAAACAGACGCCAATTCTCAAAGGTCCTGTGGTGTTTTCCCCAAAGATTACACCTAAATCTCTTCACGCAGCTCTCGGTAATGGTATCCAGTTGCTTGGCTCAGATCCTAATGGTAAATACTACAAAATGGTACTCGATAACGGTCTAGTGGTTGCAGTCAAGAGGCTAGGCTCGCTTGAAGGAAATGGCTCACCAGAAGCAACTAGCAGTAGCAAGTCGGTTAAGAGAAGGTTGCAGAAGGAGCTTGAGCTTCTTGCTGGGTTGAGGCATAGGAACCTTATGAGTTTAAGAGCTTATGTTCGCGAATCCGACGAGTTCTCTCTCGTTTATGATTACATGCCGAATGGTAGTCTCGAAGATGTGATGAATAAGGTTAGAGCGAAAGAGGTAGAGCTCGGATGGGAGATTAGGCTTAGAGTTGCAGTTGGGATTGTTAAAGGGCTTCAGTATCTCCATTTCAGTTGTGAGCAACAGATTCTTCATTATAACTTGAAACCTACAAATGTGATGTTGGATTCTGAGTTTGAGCCTCGGCTTGCTGATTGCGGATTGGCCAAGATCATGCCTAGTTCAAACACAGCGGTCTCTTGCTACTCTGCTCCCGAGTCTTCTCAAAGTAACAGGTGCTTCAAAAACTCAAACGCCATCATCACCTTTGAGTTAACTCCTAATTCTTCTCTTTTACTAACACGGTATGCAAATCCTTGTGACAGATACACAGACAAAAGCGACATATTCAGCTTTGGGATGATATTGGGTGTTCTTTTAACCGGAAGAGACCCGACCCATCCTTTCTGTGGAGAGGCTGCAAGCGGAGGCAGCTTAGGACAGTGGCTGAAGCATTTGCAGCAATCCGGGGAAGCACGAGAAGCATTAGATAAGAATATTCTTGGAGAGGAAGTGGAGGAAGACGAGATGTTAATGGCTTTAAGAATCACCATCATCTGCCTTTCCGATTTTCCGGCAGACAGGCCTTCCAGTGATGAGCTTGTCCACATGCTTACACAACTGCACAGCTTTTAAGCCCTAATGTTCTTGTACCAAATTTATCTGTGATTCCAATCCATAAAATCCAAATCTCTGTAGTTACAATAATATATTTCTTTTTCTCTTACTGGTTTAACTTTGATCACGCAAATGGTCCAAGAAACTGGTCTTACACCAGCTGAAAAGATGGCAAACAGTTCCCTTGCCTAAACGTAAAACAACAAGCAGTACACAACAAGCACTTCTTGATGAACGTGCGTATAACTCAGAACCAACACAAAGAAAAATGCAGATCAAGCAATGAGCTCGTCAAGTCAGTTTTCTACTTGCATTGTCCTAACAGGTGACCCGTTGTCAAATCTGGGTTGTATCAATAACTCCGAGAGGTCACCGCTCTCAAAGAAGGATTTGTGAAGAGCCTCGACGCATCCTTCAGCTTCAGCATCGTTTACTATAAGAGAAATGTTTACCTGCAAGATTTTAACACAAGAAAGAAATTTTGTTTAAGTGCGTACGGACTACGGAAAGAGACTTTTGTGATAAGCAGTGTGTTTAAGCAGTGTGTTTACCTTGGATGCTCCTTGTGATATCATCTGGACATTGATACCTTTGGTCCAAAGAACATGAAACGCCTGCCCAAAGTTTAAAAAAAAAAACAATTAGGTAAAAAAGCCGAAAAGAAATATCTCTTTCTTTGAGAGAATCTTCAAGGAGGTAAGATCTAACCCTCTCTAAAATCAGGGAGGAATGTTGAACATTCCCAATTAGAGAGATTATCGCTCTTCCTTTTGAAAGATTCACAACTGCAATTTTCTCCAGTTCTTCAACTACATGATCAAGCTCCTGTTACAAGGAAAAAAATAAAGAAAAGGCCTTTGTAATGCATGCATATATGGACTGGAAAATAAAGTCTTGGGGATTCTACAAGAACTTGCCTGTTGAATCAGTTCCCTGCTCCAAAGTTTTGAAGGGTCCAGTGTCAGAGATATACTCACTTCACTAGTGGCAACAACATCTACGGATATTTCAAGATCCTCAAATATCGAAAATACCTGGCCAAACGAGTGAGGTTCGCAGGCAAATGTTGATTATTAACAGTAGCTAAATGATTATAGAATGGAGCAGACTACAGTTCGGACCTTGCACCACTAAAATGAACTTATAAAACTTTAGCCACATAAATGCGGTGAAAATGTACAGTCTTACCTTCGCAAGAAAGCCAACCTGACCAAGCATTCGAGTGCTTGCTATATCCAGCATGGTTACATTGCGTTTCAGGACAATGCTGGTTAAAACTGTCTGTCATATGAAGAAGCATAAATTTAGGTTTTCTATTAAGGTTCTCAGATTTTGGTTTTCTATTAAGGTTCTCACATGAGCTTGCATAAAAAGAATACAAATTAGGAGACTGTATACCTTGGTCATGTCTCTTGTTTTCGTGATGATAGTTCCAGGAGCTTTAGGGTTATAAGAATTTTTAACCCTAACAGGAATCTCACCCTCTCTTGCTGGTCTCATTGACTGTGGGTGCAAGACCTGCAGCGACGATTATATTTCTTTACTTAATCACTCAAGCATTGCTATTGTACAAATTTTCATGTGTTTATGCTAATAACTGGACTTGAGCATTATTGCATTCAAGTAGAGTGGTACCTGTGAACCAAAATAAGCTAGCTCGGCTGCTTCGTCGAATGTTAGATATGGTACTGGTGTAGCTCGTTTATAAATAGTAGGGTCACATGTTAGAACACCATCAACATCTTTCCACACCTACGAATGAAAAAAACCAAACATCCAAACTGAACAGAGAGGTATGCAACGTCTTAAAAGAAAACATTAAACTTTGAAGCTGTAGAAGAACCTGAATCTCTTGCAAACCCAATGCTTTACCAATTGTGGTTGCCGTCAAATCACTGCCACCCCTACCCAAGGTAGTAACCGCACCAGTTTTCCAACCCTATTATTGAATAAAATATTTACGCAAACCACAAAATCATGAATGTAAATCTTGGTTATCTGTAGATTGCAAACTGTTAGCATTACCTTCCCAAGGAAACCCGTTACAATAGGAACAGCTGGATCATGCATCCAATCATCATATAACCTCTTGGCAACGGCTGGATAAGTTGCTTCCAAGATATCTCCATTTGTAAAATCATCCGTTGTTATGAAACCAATTTCAAATGCATCGTACTGCAAAGTCAGATAATCTACTTAGCTTTGTTTGCGAGCTGGAACAAAAGTGAACATCTCGACAATATGTCAACTAGAGTCCCAAAAATGCATGATTATGCACAGGAAAGCTCAAACCAAGGCAAATTTAGTAAGCAAAAGAGATTATGAGTTTGTGTTCCTTGACAACCAAAACCAAACTCATACAAATGTTTACTGACCAATTCAAAGTATATACACTTTCAACTTGGTTGCCCTATTGTTTTAATCTAGAATACCATAACTGAACCGGCATCTAGATTGAACATTTCTAGCCTAGGCTCCCAAGATATCAGTTTTACTAATTAGTCAACCAAACGAAATATGTGTTTTTTAAAAAGAAAAGTTACACTAATACTAAAATATGATGGTGGACATACTTGGCGTGCCTTGACACCGATTTTATTAAGATAGGCCGCAAAAATCCTTGTAGACAAGCACTCTCCAAAAGAGACTAAGTAGTCTCTGGTTCGAAGTGTCAGCTCCTTCATCATGGCTATACCTTTCAGGAGTTGCTCCAGTTCTTCTAAAAAGGCTGCAAAATGTATCCCAAAAAAATTAGAGAGAAAAAAAAGCAAATACATGTAGACTCTAGAATATTACCAAACTCATCACAATTGAACCATTTATGAGCCTACTCAAAATAGCAAGAACGAAGCTCCAAGTGTTGGAAAGACTACAAATTACACAAACAGACTAAACTATGCTTACAGGAAACAACAGAGGGATCGATCTTGAGCTCTTTCACTGTCCTGAAACAACAACAACAACAAAAAACACATTCTTCATCAAAACCAAGAGCTAGAAGAGAAAGGGATACTCAATGTACCAAATCAATCATATTTTAAGGAAACCAAAACCTGAGATGCAATTCCTTAATAATGCTCAACTCCTCAATCTCAGATACATTAGAAACACCACAGCTCACCGCCTTCTCTCCCGCCTAAACTAAGCAACAAATCAGAAAGTTCAAAATCATAAAATTCAAAACTTTGAATAATAACAAAGAAGAAAGGGGGAGAGTTTTCAGCATATTACAAGCAGGAGATTGTTGGTAGTCTTCCCCATTGCGGAAAGAACAATGACCGGACTTTCTTCCGGAAATGTCAAAATCAAATCCGCCACTTCCCTCATTCTCTCCGCCGACGCCACCGACGATCCGCCAAACTTCATCACGCACGTGAATCTCTTCTCTTCTACCTCCGCCTCCTTTACCGCGTCTGTCTTCTCATCTTCCAAGACGGCTCGTACAGTGCTTTTGAGGCATGAACCCGAAACCCTCCTTGTGCAGGAGCCATCTCCAATGGATAACAAGAATTTCCTCGACCCCTTCAGTGCAGCGAAATCGACACGATTCGGAGAAATCGGTAGCGTCGGCGAGTTTCGGTGGCGGGTATGCGGCAATCTGGTGAAAGGTGCATTGCTATGACACCGTAACCTCGCAGCCGCCATCGCAGAAGAAGAAGAAGAAGAAGGAGGCCCGAGAATGTTTTTGATAGCTTTAAAACAAGAAGAGGAGAGAAATCAATCGTACGGCTCATTGATGCGACGCCAAAGAAGGAAACGTTGAACCCGCTCTCTAACAGTTGTTGTACCAGAAAACGCTGTCGTTTCTATTACCAAACGATTTGACCCAGGTTGTTTGCTGAACTATAAGCCTGTCGAGAGTGTCTATTTCATTATTTGTTCCCGAAAAGCTATAAAATTTTTGTAGAAATTTTCATCAACTCAACCATGACGATCCTCACTGTACAGTCCTCGTATACTCCTTCCCGAATTCCGGTTATGAAGCACGCGAATTTCGATCAAATTCCGTCGTGGGTTTCTCTGAAATCGAGCACTTCTTCTGTTAAAATCGAGCATAAGCAAGGGCAAGTCGAGAATCTTCATTTGGTTTCGTTGTCGAAGCATGGGAAGCTCAACGAAGCATTTGAGTTCTTCCAAGACATGGATAAGGCTGGCGTCTCCGTCAGCCCGTATTCTTACCAATGTCTCTTCGAAGCTTGCAGAGAACTGAGGTCTTTATCTCATGGGAGACTCCTTCACCATCGCATGCGAACGGCTTTCGATCCTTCTGTGCTTCTTCAGAACTGTGTGCTGCAGATGTACTGCGAGTGCGGGAGCTTCGAAGATGCAGATAAACTGTTCGATGAAATGCCTGAGTTGAACACCGTCTCCCGCGTAACGATGATATCTGCTTACGCCGAACAAGGTCTTTTGGATAAAGCTATTGGTTTGTTCTCGAGAATGCTCGAGTCAGGAGACAAGCCTACTTCTTCCCTGTATACTACACTCTTGAAATCTTTGGTAAATCCTAGTGCTTTAGACATTGGTAGGCAGGTTCATGCTCATGTTATACGTGCTGGGCTATGTGGCAACGCATCTATAGAGACTGGGATCTTGAACATGTATGTTAAATGTGGTTGGTTAGTGGGTGCTAAGCTAGTGTTTGACCAGATGGCAGTGAAGAAACCGGTGGCTTGGACGGGATTGATGTTAGGTTATACTCAAGCTGGAAGAGCTAGAGATGCTCTGAAACTATTTGTGGATTTGGTAACGGAAGGTGTTGAATGGGATAGTTTTGTGTTCTCAGTTGTTCTTAAATCATGCGCTTCTCTTGAAGAGCTTAATCTTGGCAAGCAAATTCATGCATGCGTCGCTAAGCTTGGACTGGAATCCGAAGTCTCGGTTGGAACTCCACTCGTCGATTTTTACATCAAATGTTCCAGCTTCGAGTCTGCTTGTCGTGCATTCGAAAAAATCCGTGAACCAAACGATGTTTCCTGGAGCGCAATCATTTCTGGATACTGCCAAATGAGTCAATTTGAGGAGGCTGTTAAAATCTTCAAGTCTTTGAGAAGCAAAAATGCAGCGGTTCTAAATTCTTTCACATATACTAGCATATTCCAAGCATGTTCCGTACTTGCAGATTGCAACATTGGTGGCCAAGTCCATGCAGATGCTATAAAGAGAAGTTTGATTGGACCTCAGTATGGAGAAAGTGCTCTCATTACGATGTATTCAAAATGCGGATGCTTAGATGACGCCAACGAAGTCTTTGGGTCAATGGACAACCCCGACATTGTTGCTTGGACAGCTTTTATATCAGGTCATGCCTACTATGGAAATGCCTCTGAAGCTCTGAGATTGTTTGAGAAAATGGTGAGTTGTGGTATGAAACCAAACTCAGTTACATTCATTGCTGTTTTAACAGCCTGCAGCCACGCAGGCCTTGTTGCACAGGGCAAGCATTACTTGGACACGATGCTTCGAAAATATAACGTGGCTCCGACTATTGACCATTATGATTGTATGATCGACATTTATTCCCGTGCGGGACTATTAGACGAAGCTCTCAAATTTATGAAGAATATGCCTTTTGAACCTGATGCAATGAGCTGGAAGTGCTTTCTAAGTGGGTGCTGGACCCATAAGAATCTTGAATTGGGTGAGATTGCTGGTGAGGAACTTCGCCAGCTCGATCCAGAAGATACAGCTGGATATGTTCTGCCGTTTAATCTGTATACCAGGGCTGGAAAATGGGAAGAAGCTGCTGAAATGATGAAACTAATGAATGAGAGAATGTTAAAGAAGGAACTGAGCTGCAGCTGGATCAGAGAAAAGGGTAAGATTCATCGGTTTATAGTGGGTGATAAACACCATCCGCAAACTCGGGAGATCTATGAGAAGCTTAAGGAGTTTGATGATTTTATGGAAGGTGATGTGTTTCAGTGTAGTATGACAGAGAGAAGAGAGCAGCTTTTAGATCATAGCGAGAGGCTTGCCATTGCATTTGGGCTGATATCGGTGAATGGCAATGCCGGTGCACCTATAAAGGTGTTCAAGAATCTCCGGGCATGCCCGGATTGCCATGAGTTTGCAAAGCATGTGTCTTTGGTTACAGGACATGAAATCGTCATCCGAGATTCTAGAAGGTTTCACCATTTTAAGGAGGGGAAGTGCTCTTGCAACGATTACTGGTGAATGGTGATCATTAGTGTCTGTATCAGTATCACTTATCAGGCTGTAGATACTTTAAATTGGATACTAATCCAACAAGAATGAGTCTGCAAATCGACGGTAAGAGTGTGCAAACGTGGGTATATTATATGTCAAAAGTAGTGCGTATAATGCAACTCTTCGGTTTACAAAACTGGATTAACATTTTCCTGACTGCAAAGTACTCGAAACACACAGGACGAAAGCCGTACGATATACAATACTGTTAAAGCTGCGGTAACATGACTGTTCCGGATCCCGAGGTCCTAGGTCATGACTTATTGGTTGGACCTGGAGGCTTCCCACAATCTACGTTCTATCCGCAGCTTTTTTAGCTCTGTTAGCCCTTGCTCAACTGGAAATAAGAACTAACCAAGTTAGCAAAAAAACTTATGGGTACTTCTTCGGGCTACAAGGTATTTGGTATGTTAGATTGTACCTTCCATGGCGTCATGTGAAGATGGAGAGTGTGCACTCCTGCTGATCCAGAATCGAAGACGCTCTCGCGCAATGTCCACCTCTATGCCAAGGGACAGGGCTCTTCTCCAGAAGTATGTGAGCCAAGCCTGCCAAAAGTTCCACAGGATTTATAGCAATGAGATTGGAGAAAGGCCAAGATTGAGCTAACGAGAATATCTCCAATAGTTCCAAAGTACATAGAAGAACAGAAAACGATACAAAAGGGAACATAAAGCAGGGAGCAGAACAAGAAAAAGCCCATGAGAGAAAGCGAGAAAGAGGTTGTGGTTCTGTACCTCCTTGAAGAGAACATCTTCAGACTCTTCTGGACTCAGTTCTGCAGAGGACCACATGCCAAGGTCAGAATTAACAAGAACTGTCTACTCTTTGTTAAAGTAGTTTATGAAGTGTCAATATAGAATACTGACATTCAGTTTATGTATTTCATAGTCCTAATTTTTTCAAGAGTTTGTCATTGTAACGTTGTTCATAACACCAAGATTTTGAACTAGAAAATCAGTCATATTACGCTAAATAAACTTACCAAGTGCCTCCACAAACTTAGGACCACCTGGTGATTTTAACTCTGAAAGAAAACGACCAGGAGAATACATAAATTGCATATCAAAGAAGCATAGTTAAAATGCGACATAAAAAACATGTACACTATTATATTAACAATCTTAATGGCGTATTCAAAAGCCTGGTAAAAAAAGTAAAAAGTCGCCTTTTTTAGCTAATGCAGTGAGTAGGGATGTTAATGATGGGTTTTTACCCTATGGGTATCCTAAACCCTTTCAAAATTCTAAGCCCATTACCCTACCCTACCCTTTCAAAATGGAAAGGGCTAAAACCGAGCGGGTATTATTTACACGCGGGCTCAAGTAGGATTACCCTAACGAGTTTAGGGTATCCATAGGTTTTTTTTTTTAATTACGTTTTTAGCTTAAAACGACGTCGTTTTTTTCTTTTCTTTGGCTACTCCGCTACTCGATCTCTCTCTCTCAGTCTCGACTCTCATCAACTAAAGTCTCAAACTCTCAATTCTCAAACGATAGTCTCTCAAAGTCTCGATTCTCAACTCTCTTTATGTTCTTCGTTTCACTCGATCCTCGATTCGATTCTTCACCATCGAGCCAATTCAATTGCTGCCTCCTTAATCATTAACCTCGTCGAAGTTAGTTTTTGGGTATGTAATTTGGGAATTAGGGTTCTTCGGATTTTTTAGTAATTCATTCGCAGATCGAGTCCTACTCCTAATCATCTTCTCCTTTATGGTCTAGAATCGAAACCCATTTGCTGAATTCATCAAATTTTTTTTGCAGAATGGATACTCAGTCAATGGAATTATTGGATACACTTAGTGCTGAGAATGAATACATGGCAGCAGCGAATGAAGAAGATGAAACAGAAACGACTCAAGGAGCATCAGAATCACAAAGTGAAATACAACTGACTCAAGCGACTCAATCGGTACGTGTTTCTAACAAACGCCTAAAGTCTTTTGTTTGGAAAGAGTTTGTATCGGTAGGAGTAGAGTTAGATGGTAAAAGAAGAAGTCGTTGCATACATTGTAGTAAGAAGTTAGTATCAGAAACTGGTCAAGGAACATCAGCTTTGATACGCCATTTGGAATGTTGCCCAAAAAGGCCTCCAGGGCAAAGTGAAGAAAGGCAATATGATCACAGAGTGGACCGTGAGATGATTACTGAGATTATTGTGTATCATGATCAACCTTTTCGTTATGTGGAGTATGNTTCCGTAATGCACTCTCGGCCATTGCAGCTGCAACAACGGAAGCATGGTCACCGCCGCTCACTGCTTGTGTCAGCCTCGGTGACTCCAGAAGAAGCAAAGCATCTGGTAGCTGAGCAAGTTCTTCACTCTCTCCCTCCTCATTTAAACAAGATCTCCTACACACACACAAAAAAAAACACAAAGGTTCAACAAAGACTTAAGCCAACCTGGACTGTAGATCTTGAGTAAGATCGGAATCAACAAAAGGAATTCACTTTTGGACTTAATCATATTCTTCTACACACTCATCTATAAGCAAACGCAGGGGAAGAAGAACTCTGCTTCAACATACATATACAAAGACGAATTCATATATGAATCAAATCGTCATAGGTGTTTTCGGTTGGTTCCAGAAAGCTCTAGCTACATAATCTAGAGCGCAAATATGAAACAGATTAATCCATCGAAAATCCAAGAAACCCTAAAATCACTCACTGTGTATTTGGACGAAAAAATGGAGTCGCAGAGGGCTTTTGTTGCGGTTGTGGCAGTGATTCCTTCTGATCGGCGGCTAAGACATCGTCGTCGGATGAAGAATCGTCGTAGTCTACCAGTGACATATCTTCTCCCACCTTCGTTTGCGCTTTCTTCCTTAAAACGGTGTCGCTCGAGCCGTCGTGCTGGTAAAGAAGTAAGAAGAAGAGGTCTGAGAATTTATTAATTGTGTATATATCATGCTGTAAGAATTAACAATTAATAATAATTGTTTTTATATATGAGTTTTACACAACAACAACGACGCTAACACAAAATATATTCGAAAAGGCAAATATCGTAAGTTGTTGATCGTCTCTTGTACACTTTTAACCAAATAACAATATCCCTTGTTTAATATTGGTCCTTCTTGTGCAATTAATCAAATGAAATTGAGTGAAACAAACAAGTGTAGAAGACAAAAAAAAGGAAAGAAGATGATTTTGATGATGATGATACACATGTGATGTGAGTGTGACCGAGCCTCCAACAAGAAACATTGGGAAGGTATGAAGTAAGTATATACAGGTTTCAAAACCCCACCCCCCACTCATCTCAAGCTGCTCTGCTTGTTCCAGCTGGGTAGAGATCGTTCCGAATTAATGCTGAGATCGTTCAACAGAGTAGCACTATTGCATGATTTCAAAGGGCCTATGCTAAATCCCCTTAACCCTGGAGACCGTTGCTGGTATGCACTTGCCCTACTGTTGTTACTACTAATGCCCACCCTCACTTTGCTTGGTGCTTCACTCATTACCGAACTGCTCAGGCACAGCTTGTTCTTATACGGCGAGTAACTCTCTGACTGTGTGTCGAAACTTCTCGGTCTTATCCTTGGGGAGCTCAAAGATCTTGACTTTGCCTTCGCTGACTCTGTTGCAACCATATACGTTGGTGTAGTGACCGCCCCCGCTGCGGGGTTCTGCTGTTCCTCTTCGCTTATCGAAGCTTGTCTTCTATGGTTTTTATTCCCCATTCTTCTCGGCGACGAGTTCCTCGGAGTTCTATTCATAGTTTCGTCTTTAGGTCTCGTTTTCAAAGACAAGTCGAGATCTTCGAGCTCCTTGCTCTTGGTTCGTTGTGTATCTACCCATTCGTCTAGCCAATACTTCCATTTCGTGTTACTCCGTTTCTGGTATGACTCCGCGGATTTCTGGATGTTGGTTCACAAAAGAAACAGTTTTTTTTTTTCAGGTCACTACGAAACTTGTAATGCAATATAAAAAAAAAATGTCAGAATCAAAATACCCTGTGGGTGACTGCGTATTCTTTTATCCTTTCTCTTCTTAGCGAAGCTTCTTTCTTGCTCATAACCACAGCTTTAGCCTCTTCCTTTGTTAAAAGACTATCGTCCCATCTCTTCTGACCGTTTGTCTCCACCTGAAAACGTTATATTAATAAAAAGTGCTGCACCGGTTCCAAAGAGTTAACCTTTTATTGAATCCAGATTACGTGCCTTGAGTATGTTATCGCTGAATATCTGAAATTTATTGTCCTCTTCATAACCTCTGTGAGCACCTCCGGGGATTTGTGTTCTCTTGCCGCAGACCTGTGACTGAATGTTCACAACAGATTGCAAGCATTTTAGTGTAGTCATTGCTTGGCGTCTCACCGCACGACCTCTGATGTATGCTTGGAGCTTCACTATTCCCTTCAACGCACGTAGAGCTTTCCTTGCCTGCAATGAATTTCAAAAACATTATCAGCATGTCATCTGAATGCCAAACCGAAAGATAGACAATTGGCTTTAAAAGATGGTTACACCATAGAAGAGACTTAATCAACCACAGATGTTTCTAACTCTAAACCACTGCGCAACCAAAGATGTTAAGACTCATCCAGAATCCTCATCTCTCTAGCTAACCTACTCAACTATAATTCTAAGCGGCAACACAGTTACAAGGTAATTACATCAACTCCAGTACTAGTAGACTAACACAAGGATTTCATGAAAATGAGTCATTCTATTCAGGAATCGCATAAGACAAAAGGTTGCAGAATCTTACAAGATGACCCCGAAAAGCTGTCTGAATCCGAGTAGCAGCAAGAACTTCTTCCTCTCTAGTTAGTAACATTTGATATTGGGCTACCAGATCAGCAGTTTCTGGGGATACTGTTGAACCTTCTAACTTTTCTATGGAATACAAGATACTTGGCTGATCTGGTAACTGTCGACTACAAGATACTTGGCTGATCTCACCCACATCTGACACACTTTCCTCCTTTTGTTCCTCGTGCGATTCGTTTCTTGTCCCGTTCTCTGGAGGTGCTGTAATGGAAGGTAATCTCTTCTTAACCTTAAGCTTCCAAAATGTCCATCTTCTTCTCTTCTCTTTCTGCAGAGAATAATACATTAACAACGAATGAAACAAGAAGCAGAAACCGTCACCTGCAGAAGAATTGAAAATTTTCTATTTTTCTTCACCTTTTCTGAGTTAGCTTCTGAAATAAAAATCCTTTTCAATATAGTGAACAAGCCTTTCTTCTTTGCCATTGTTGCACAACCATCACCTGATAAATTTCTCTGAAAAATTTCTCCAACAATCAGTCAACCAAATCTGAACAATTATCGAACTAAATATTCAAACAATGAGCAAATCAAATCAAATCAAATCACTATCATATTGCCTGGAACCCTTAAAGGTGCAAATCTCTCAGAACCATTTTGCTGAAAACCAAAGATTTCACGAATCATCCTCCAGATCAATAGTCTAGAATAATTTGATTCTAGGAAAAATAAAAGCCGCAAATATTTCCTGATAAAGATCTCCCTAGAAAATTGGATCACACAAGACACCAAAACCGAAACAAAGTAACTAATTAGAAGAAAATAAGGTACAGTGAAGGTACATCACAAAATTGAAGTCTGTCACCAAGATTTGAAACAAAACATAATAAAGAAAAGGAGAAAAAAAAATAACTTACTTGGTGGTGTCACAGGTTTCTCAAAACGTTTGGTATACTGGAATTGCGGAAAATCAACAGAAGCAAGATTCAGACATGTGGTTTTGTTCAACAGCGAAGATGACTGTTCATCAAATTATGTATGTGAACAAGAGAGAAGGTTGTTCTCTTCTCCACTGTGCCGACAAGTTAACGTGCCACTTCATTTTGCACTCGAAATTATTCTTTTACCCCTCCCACTCCTCCATAGTCCGTCCATACTCCTAATTTGTATCCCATTTATTTTAAACCGCAGCTTTTAATAGCGTAAATGTGTTTGAGATCTGCATCGCTATCGATTTGTCTTCAAATGTCACTCACAAGTTCTGTATAAAATTAAAAATATCCTCAGACAGATCTGTCTGCTTCATAAAGGTCAAGATGAGATAGTGACCAATCCAAGAATAGCTACATCAGTTTAAAAACACTTTAAACAAAACNGTTCTGTATAAAATTAAAAATATCCTCAGACAGATCTGTCTGCTTCATAAAGGTCAAGATGAGATAGTGACCAATCCAAGAATAGCTACATCAGTTTAAAAACACTTTAAACAAAACTAGAAACTTAACTTTTCAAGAAGTGAGTAATAATGATGTATTAACAAAACCAAGACCATCATGTTTCTCTTAAGAAACTAATCGTGCTTTTGGTGTCTTTCGACACTTGTTTATAAGTCAACTTTGAAGACTTATTTGCAAGTGATAATTAGGTACTATATGATAATGAAACTTTTTTTGTTTTGTTTTTACAATTGATAATTGGTCAAATGACAGTGACAACGCATTGCATATTTGTTCAGATTAGTTCAGATGGCAAAAATACAATTTATCCAACTGTTATCGCTCTCTCCAGATCCTTCTGTACAAATCATATATTTTTTAGTTGAAACCTTCACTACAAATCTAATTACATCTTTCAACAGTAAATATTTATCTTTTGGTATATTAAAAATAAATACATTTTTTTGGTTTTAAGTTTTAACTATATACAAATTATATAAACTATCGAAAGAGTGATCTGGAAATCACTGAAATCTAAAAATCATTCGTATTTGGTTTTTCTTGATGAAAGATATAATAAAAATTTCTTGATCACAAGATTAGTATTACATGAAATTATCCAGCAATCTCAGTATACCAAGATTATCAAAATCACCAAGAATAATTTTTTTTATAGGTTTTATGTAATTAAGTATGAAACCTCATGATTCCAGTAAACCAATCTCAATCCCATGATAATTATGGATTAGCTACTATAATTGTGATATGCTAAGACTGATTATTATATGAGAAAAAATAATGAGAAAAGGTTTCATCTGCAAAATTTTCACTACCAAAACAATTTGTCTAAGTATAAAAGAAATATTGAAAAAACAATTGTACAAATATAACACAATATAATTATCAGCTTTTGTGATGATGCACCCGAGTTTATTAAGTAACTGATGATGTTTGGGCTAATAAGTATTTCGTACATGAAAAATAAGGTTTTCTAATAGTTCATAACTAAACGACATTTACTTATGATTGATCAGTTCTATTCGAGTTTTATATTTCTATAAGTAAAAATATGGTTCCTCAAAACTTAGGAAATTGTATTATGACAATGAAGAGAGATGGTTCCTCGAGACTTAGGAAATTGCATTTTCACAATGAAAAGAGGAGAACTTGCATTGTTCACCTTCCCTACGGACTTAGATTGTGTAGATGAGGGATGTAATGATTGGCCTAGTTCAGCTGTTCAGATTGACATTGAACTGATCTAGTGGATTTATGTTGTCGAAGTTCGGCTGTAAATATGTAATTTCAGTTGTATCTTCGAAACTACTTTCTTTCAACTATTCTATTTAGATTTTAAATAACTTCGAGAAATTTTAAAGCATTTAAGATCAAAAGGATTTTTGAGGTTGTGGGAATCACATTTGGAGTTGTTGCAATGGTTGAATGAATTTTGTTTGTAGGATTCGAACACCTAAGTATAATTCAACCACTTTAGATATCTTTTTATTTGTGTTTTTTGATGCCAAGTTATACGATTATCTACATTGATTGCATTGAGAGTTTTTTCAAAGTTTATGTTCAAATACTCAAAAAGTATGTTTAATAATCTTATGTGAAAATGGGGAATTTTTTTTGTGGCTTTGGCCACATTTTACTCAAAGGAAGATCCTTCTCCACCTCTTTCTAATGAGGTAAATACTGAGATTTGGATGATCTTAATAAATTTGTAAAGATTCTGTACAGTTTTTGATGTAAGATGTTTGTATTTTCTCATTGATGTTGTTTATATATATGTCAAAGATTGTAAGAAAGCAACTTAAGATCTATGAGATATACTAATCAAAAAAATTCCGACGAAATTGAAAATTTTTTTTTTTAAAAATATGATGATTGAAAAAGAAACAAAATACCATAGAAAAAAAAATTTAGAGTTCAAATACGTAATAAAAAAAAGAAGACATTTTGTCAAGAATCCTTTTGATCTTAAATGCTTTAAAAAAAAGAAGACATTTTGTCAAGAACATGGGAACTTTGCTTCGTGGTTGTACATTGCAGTTGTGAAGTCTTGTGGGATCAAGAGAGATCAATTTTTTTTGTGAATCCTCAATTTTATAGGGAGTGTGATCTCTCTCTCCTAGTGACCTTTAGACGTTGCTTGTGAATCGAATGAACTTTGTAATACTAGAGACTAATTGTCGCAACGAATTTTGCAATATAAATATGCGATATGTTGAGACAAAAAAATTAATTTAATTATTTCCTAATTCTTGCCACAATATATTACATTTCTTAATCACACAATATAAGTGTTAACTTAATCTTTTTCCTAGTTTCCTAAACTTATTGTCATTTTCTAATCACAAACATGTTCAAATAGCAGAATTTGAGATGAGGTCATTAAATCAAAGCTCTGAGATGAAATATTAAGTAGTGAGTGAATATCCAAGGCGGAAGATAAAGAGAGGCATCCTCATCCTGGATTTATCTACTCTCAATCTTACACTCACAAATCAAACGGTGTTAGTTCCCAGCTGAGAAATCACAAGATTACATGACCTTCGGTCTTGTTAAACCCAGGTAGATGGCTCGCTTTACTTCCTCTGTGGTGGAGAACTCGATAAAGCCATATCCTTTGCTTTTACGGGTCGATTGATCTCTCTTGATCCCACAAGACTTCACTTCTCCATAAACGCAGAAGACCCATCGCGTGGATTGACATTGAACTGATCTCGTGGATTTATGTTGTCGAAGTTCGGCTGTAAATATGTAATTTCAGTTGTATCTTCGAGACTACTTTCTTTCAACTATTCTATTTAGATTTTAAATAACTTCGAGAAATTTTAAAGCATTTAAGATCAAAAGGATTTTTGAGGCTGTGGGAATCACATTTGGAGTTGTTGCAATGGTTGAATGAATTTTGTTTGTAGGATTCGAACACCTAAGTATAATCCAACCACTTTAGATATCTTTTTATTTGTGTTTTTTGATGCCAAGTTATACGATTATCTACACTGATTGCATTGAGAGTTTTTTCAAAGTTTATGTTCAAATACTCAAAAAGTATGTTTAGTAATCTTATGTGAAAATGGGGAATTTTTTTTTGGCTTTGACCACATTTTACTCAAAGGAAGATCCTTCTCCACCTCTTTCTAATGAGGTAAATATTGAGATTTTGGATGATCTTAATAAATTTGTAAAGATTCTGTACAGTTTTTGATGTAAGATGTTTGTATTTTCTCATTGATTTTGTTTATATATATGTCGAAGATTGTAAGAAAGCAACTTAAGATCTATGAGATATACTAATCAAAAAAATTCCGACGAAATTGAAAAAAATAAATTAAAAAATATGATGATTGAAAAAAAAACAAAATACCATAGAAAAAAAAATTTAGAGTTCAAATACGTAATAAAAAAAAAGAAGACATTTTGTCAAGAGATATTTTGTCGTGTAAAACTCCAAATTTAAATTTGAATCCAAATTATGATACGACAACATATTACTAATCTATAAAATCTGGTTTATCTAAAAAAAAAAAAATCTGTTGTACCATTATAGTAAGCCCAATGAACTAGGCGTGAGCCCAGTGAAGCCCAATTCGCAAAGTTACTTTCCTCCTCTGACCAGTTTCATCTCTTTGCTCGACAAAGCAGCTGATCGTCTTTCATCATTTCTAGGGTTCCAATCTATCTGTCTGCAACAAAATGGCTTTGGCTGGTCGTATCAGATCGGGGATCTCCTTCTTCAAGAACGCCTCCCTATCAGATTCCGTCTCCTCTGCTAGATCCTATCCCCGTGGAGGGCCACTTATCCCTGCGGTAATCGTTTTCTTACTATTCTAATCGAATCTCAAGTCCAATGTTTTGTTAGTTATCGTTTCTTACAAGATCAGTCGATCTGATCGTCTGATTGGCTTGATAACAGGATATAGTGGATTTACCTTATTCTCGCGTTTACATTCTTCGGCATTCGATGTTTTTTCAAGTCCTTAAATGTATCGTTTATTGTCCTGAGGTTTTCCAGAGAATCTTATCAGTTCATTTCTACTTTGAATTGTTTATCGCAGTTGAGAGATTATGCAACAGCTTCGGCTCAAAATACTGTCAAAGTTAAGGTACACACCCTTATATGTTTCTCAATTTTTAGGATGATTACTCTTTTTCTTAGCTAGTTTTTGTGCTAAGAGTGATTGCATCTGTATATATCAAAGTATTGCATATATGTGAGAATCGTCGTAATGGCTTGTATTGTTGGATTGTCACGATAGCTGCATTTTGTAGTAATATGCATTGATATATCCCCTCGAAGTGTATCCGGATTTATGTTTGTTGTCTTCTGACATTGTGTATGCTGTTTCAGGTGCCTCTGGCTTTAGTTGGTGAACATGGGAACTTTGCTTCGTGGCTGTACATTGCAGCTGTGAAAATGNAAAAATTCCAACGAAATTGAAAAAATTAAATAAAAAATATGATGATTGAAAAAGAAACTAAATATTATCGAAAAACAAAAAAATAGAGTTCAAATACGTAATAAAAAAAAGAAGACATTTTGACATGTTTTTGTCAAGAGATATTTTGTCGTGTAAAACTCCAAATTTAAATTTGAATCCAAATTATGATACGACAACATATTACTAATCTATAAAATCTGGTTTATCTAAAAAAAAAAAAATCTGTTGTACCATTATAGTAAGCCCAATGAACTAGGCGTGAGCCCAGTGAAGCCCAATTCGCAAAGTTACTTTCCTCCTCTGACCAGTTTCATCTCTTTGCTCGACAAAGCAGCTGATCGTCTTTCATCATTTCTAGGGTTCCAATCTATCTGTCTGCAACAAAATGGCTTTGGCTGGTCGTATCAGATCGGGGATCTCCTTCTTCAAGAACGCCTCCCTATCAGATTCCGTCTCCTCTGCTAGATCCTATCCCCGTGGAGGGCCACTTATCCCTGCGGTAATCGTTTTCTTACTATTCTAATCGAATCTCAAGTCCAATGTTTTGTTAGTTATCGTTTCTTACAAGATCAGTCGATCTGATCGTCTGATTGGCTTGATAACAGGATATAGTGGATTTACCTTATTCTCGCGTTTACATTCTTCGGCATTCGATGTTTTTTCAAGTCCTTAAATGTATCGTTTATTGTCCTGAGGTTTTCCAGAGAATCTTATCAGTTCATTTCTACTTTGAATTGTTTATCGCAGTTGAGAGATTATGCAACAGCTTCGGCTCAAAATACTGTCAAAGTTAAGGTACACACCCTTATATGTTTCTCAATTTTTAGGATGATTACTCTTTTTCTTAGCTAGTTTTTGTGCTAAGAGTGATTGCATCTGTATATATCAAAGTATTTCATATATGTGAGAATCGTCGTAATGGCTTGTATTGTTGGATTGTCACGATAGCTGCATTTTGTAGTAATATGCATTGATATATCCCCTCGAAGTGTATCGGGATTTATGTTTGTTGTGTTCTGACTTTGTGTATGCTGTTTCAGGTGCCTCTGGCTTTAGTTGGTGAACATGGGAACTTTGCTTCGTGGCTGTACATTGCAGCTGTGAAATTGAATTCCTTGGAAAAGATTGAGTCGGATCTTTCTGAGCTGTTTGAGGCAATGAAGACAAGCCCTATTTTTGCACAGTTCACAAAGGATCCCTCTGTTCCTAGACAGACAAGACTGGCTGCTATTATGGATGTTTGTGATAAAGCAAAGTTTGCGGAACCCACCAAGAACTTCCTCTGTATGTCAAATGAATTTTTTTTTGAAAGTGCCTTGTTTATGATTTTGGTTGACCATGTTGTTGTATTGATGAAAGCTGTTTGCTTTTCTGAAACAGCCTTGTTAGCTGAGAAAGGAAAGCTGAAGAATCTAGACGTGATTGTGAAGAAATTCATGCAGCTGACAACAGCGCATAGGGGAGACGTCAAAGTTTTGGTTACCACAGTCATGGTAAAGCTAAATTTTAACTCTTCTCTCTTAAAAGAATCGTAACTCAGCATGGTAGATTTAAACAAATGTTTTGGACAAACAGCCGCTTCCCCCTGCTGAGGAGAAGGAACTTAGTGAGACACTCCAGGAGATCATTGGAGAAGGCAAGAAAGTAACTGTGGAACAGAAGGTATGTAGTGTGAATGTGTGATGGCTCATCGAATGCTTGTGATTATCAAGGCGGAATCTAAACATTGATGTCTGTGGTGGTAATGTTATCTTTGTGTGCAGATTGATCCTAGTATCTATGGTGGGCTGATAGTAGAGTTTCAGCAAAAGGTGTTGGACATGTCTATCAGGACAAGAGCACAGCAGATGGAGAGGCTTCTCCGTGAACCTGTTGACATCAGCAACCTCTGAAGATGTCGAAAATTTCCCCAAAGAAAAATGTTTGTGATGCTGCCACCAATTGACAAATAAATTTGACCCTCTTGGGAAACAATATATTATAGCATATTTGGCGTTTTTGAAATTTGTCATTTGCATTTTACAATTGTTGTTTGCTTCGAAATAAAGCTTTTGGAGACGTGAAATTTCAATTTCAATGAGATTATTTTGTCTTTAGTTCTGTGTTTAGATTTGATTAGATGGTCAATTTGGTAAGATGAGTCACGAAGTATGAAGGTGGGAGAGCCACGAAACAAACTTAAGTACATTAAGGTGACACGAAGCTGCATTCCATAATTATCCAGCGAGAACTTCGTCATTTTTTTATTGTTATTATTTTTTTCTTTCCTGAGAACCAAATTGGGTTAAAAACAAGAAATACATAGTAAAACCAAATTGATTGACGTTTTCTCGAGCACTATTTTTTTTAAAGGTCTAATCTTTTGTGTTGCATCGGCCTTCCCTAACCTTAGGATTCTGATCTCGCTAGAGCGAAACCCTAGAATCGGCCATTTACCCATTGAGCAAAGATGCTGCGAGTTGCAGGGAGGAGGCTTTTTTCTGCTTCGCAGAGATCTTCGACTGCGACCTCCTTCGTCCTTTCCCGAGATCATACCCTCTCTGATGGCGGAGACTCCTCTTCCGCCTCCAGATCTGTCCCTTCTGCAGATCTCTCATGTTTCAATTCTTACCACCGGAGCCTTATAAGAGGTGCGCCGATCTACAACCCTTTCCCTTCTCGGGATTGATTTCAATTTTTACTTCAGGTGTTAATTGAAAGTTTTTTAAAAAAATCCTTTTTTCTTAAAGTTCTCCTTTTTTTTTGTTGCTTGTACGAGTCCCCGGATCGATTGAGAATCCAATTATCGTATCTACGCTATGAACCGTGGGAACGAAACGTGTTATCTGTTTTGAATTCCATGAACTAGACCCACGTTTTAATCGACCATTTCGCTTCATTCTTTTAATGCTTGCAGCTCCTTTCTGGAATAGTTTTACCTTTCTATGATTAATTCTTTTGTCCAGAAGGAAATGGGAATTTGAGTTGATTGATCGGATATGAATTCACCACTTCTTAGATAATCCTTTGTTTGATGAGAAAAGCTTCATGTTTGTAAAATCCTTGGTGTGCGTTATCCATAGTGTTAAATATTTACTTGGGTCATGGTGAGGAACTTCCATCAACAAAGGAAACTGGAATTAGATTTGTTAACCGAAGAGCTATGCTTACATTCTTAGGTTTGGGATTTTTGTTGTCTTGCAAGCATTTCTGTAATGCCCAGCACCTGATCATTGAATTTCGTTTTCTTGATTTTTGCGTTGATTAGAGTACTTTAGTTTTCACTGAATTTGAAATTAAGGTAGAATTGTTTGGATGAATCTGTTATGCTTCTGCATCATTCTTTTACCTCATGGATTTCGTTTTTATGTACTTATGTTTTTCTTTAGAAGCTTATGCATTTATGTCAAATCTCGATAGTGGTAGTCCTTTCTTCAGTGTCATTTGTTGAACATTTTGTTACTTAATACTTATTGTTGTAGAACACTTGACCAACTTTTATTTGTTGTCTTGACGTGAATATATCAATTTTTCGTGCTATTTTCAGGTTTCTCTTCTCAAGTCCTTACTCAAGGAAATGAGATAGGTTTTGGCTCGGAAGTCCCAGCCACTGTCGAGGCTGTCAAAACACCTAACTCAAAGATTGTCTATGATGACCATAACCATGAGCGTTACCCACCTGGTGACCCTAGTAAGCGTGCATTTGCCTATTTTGTCTTGTCGGGTGGGAGGTTTGTGTATGCTTCTGTTATCCGCCTTCTTGTTCTGAAACTTGTTGTGAGCATGTCTGCAAGTAAAGATGTCCTTGCCCTTGCATCCCTGGAGGTTGACCTTGGGAGCATCGAACCAGGAACTACTGTTACAGTCAAGTGGCGTGGAAAGCCTGTCTTCATCAGGCGAAGAACAGAAGATGACATCAAGCTGGCCAATAGTGTGGATCTTGGTTCTCTGAGGGATCCACAAGAAGACTCGGTGAGGGTCAAGAATCCGGAATGGTTAGTCGTGGTTGGAGTCTGCACTCATTTGGGGTGCATCCCCTTGCCTAATGCTGGTGATTATGGGGGTTGGTTTTGTCCGTGCCATGGTTCGCATTACGATATCTCTGGAAGGATTCGGAAAGGTCCTGCACCATACAACCTGGAAGTACCAACCTACAGCTTCATGGAAGAGAATAAGTTACTCATTGGTTGATGACGAATAAAAGCAACACAGACAGTGTCTGGTTCTCAAAGATCTTCTTCATATGTTTTTGTTTTTACATTTTCCACCTAAAATTTTAGCGTGCAAGTTCGCTTTCCTCACGCTTTGGTCTCTCAGCAAGATTGTCTTGTTTTGCTGAATAATACAAACTTGTCATTGTATGACTTAGCAGCATCTGTCTCATCTGGTGAAAACACTGTTCATAGTCTATGTTTATTGTTTGAAAAGAATTTTGGATTTTCAATTATCGGGAGTGATTTCTCTCCTAGTTACATGTAGATGGTTGCTTACGACTCCAAAGAACGTGGCAGTACTAGACTATTCTGATAGAACTAGTTGTCGCAACCGAAATATACTCGGTTCACCAATATCTCTGTCTACGATCTACATTTGGTAAAATCTCGCTACACTATCCTTCTGCTACGATTATACTTCATAGGAAAGTATATCCATCTAATCTAATCATTGAAAAAGGGATTACTATATGTATCTTCTTGGTATATATTTCTTTTAAGTCAGGTAAAATAGACAATTTATTTTAGCTACACCAAGAAAAATAAGTAAACCAAAATATATCGCAAAACAAAACAAAAAATTATTTTTGATCAGGATATATAAATAATTAAATATTAATAGGAAAACCAATTTGACATTTTCTTTTCTCGAAGACTAAATTTAAGGGACTATTCTTCTGTCTGCATCGGCGTCCCTAACTTTAGGACTCTGTTCTTGCTTGAGCCAAACCCTAGTTTCGGCCATTACCCATCGAGCGAAGATGCTGCGAGTAGCTGGGAGGAGGCTTTTGTCTGTTTCGCAGAGATCTTCGACTGCGACCTCCTTCGCCCTCTCCCGAGACCAAATCCTCTCCGATGGCGGCGACTCCTCTTCCGCCCCCAGATCCGTAGCCTCCGCAGATCTCTCTTGTTTCTATTCTGACCACCGGAGCCTTATAAGAGGTCTGCCGATCTACAAATCTTTCTCTCTCTCGATCGATTTTCATTTCTGGTGTTGTTTGTAGGTTTTATTGATTGAATGAAATTAAACCAAAAAATCGTTTTTTTTTGCTTGTATGAGTCACGGGAATGATTGAGATTCGTAGTTGTGTATCTACGCGATGATGATCCGTGGGAATGAACGTGTTACCGGTATTGATTCCCGTGAACTAGGACGGTGTATTAGAGTTTTGCTGTACCATTTCCTGTCATTCTTCTCCTTGCCGGAATAGTTTTGCCTTCTATCATTGCCTCTATCGTCCAGGAAGAAATGGACATTTGAGTTTAATTGATCGGATATGAATTGACCTGTTCTGAGATAGGTCTCCTCGATTCTAAAGTTTTGATCTTGTGTATTTCTTCATTATTAGGGAGATGGGTGTTTTAACTATACACTTTGGTTTCGAGTATTTATAGCAGTTAAAAGGCTTTCTGAGAAACTTTCATTCTGGAATTTATATCTTGTAAACCAAAAGAGCAATCTTAGCTTGGGAGTTTTTTTTTGTGCTTTAAGCATTTCTGTAATATACAACATCGTCATTGAACACGGTTGTTGGATGAATCTCTTGTGTTCCTGCATTATTCTTATAACTCGTGGACTCCGTTTTATGTACTTTTGTTCTTCTTTAGATGCTTCTACTTTAACGGTCACATCTTGGTAGTTGTAGTAGTCCTTCTGTTGCTTATTGTTGCGGAATACATGACCGAAAAAATTGTTTGCTTTGATGTGGATATATTAATGTTTCGTGCTATTTTTCAGGTTTCTCTTCTCAAGTCCTTGCTCAAGGAAATGAGATAGGTTTTGGCTCGGAAGTCCCAGCCACTGTCGAGGCTGTCAAAACACCTAACTCAAAGATTGTCTACGATGACCATAACCATGAGCGTTACCCACCTGGTGACCCTAGCAAGCGTGCATTCGCCTATTTTGTCTTGTCGGGTGGGAGGTTTGTGTATGCCTCTGTTATCCGCCTTCTTGTCCTGAAACTTGTTGTGAGCATGTCTGCAAGTAAAGATGTCCTTGCCCTTGCATCCCTGGAGGTTGACCTTGGGAGCATCGAACCAGGAACTACTGTAACAGTCAAGTGGCGTGGAAAGCCCGTCTTCATCAGACGAAGAACAGAAGATGACATCAAGCTGGCCAACAGTGTGGATATTGGATCTCTGAGGGATCCACAAGAAGACTCGGTGAGAGTCAAGAATCCGGAATGGTTAGTGGTGGTTGGAGTCTGCACGCATTTGGGGTGCATCCCCTTGCCTAATGCTGGTGATTATGGGGGTTGGTTTTGTCCGTGCCATGGTTCGCATTACGATATCTCTGGAAGGATCCGGAAAGGTCCTGCACCATACAACCTGGAAGTACCAACCTACAGCTTCATGGAAGAGAATAAGTTACTCATTGGTTGATGACGAATAAAAGCAACACAGACAGTGTCTGGTTCTCAATAAACTTCATCTGTTTTTTTTATTTTTGCTGAATAATTAAAACTCCGTCAAATTTATTGAACGTCTACTCGAACGTTGTTTTTCCATTGATGGTGAAAGACTCTGTTCATAGTTTATCATGCCTACTTTTCTGATTTATGAGAGAGATCCGTTGGTATCTCAAGTTTGTAGGTCTCATCACAAATTTAAAAGCTGTCTGTATTTACAACAAGGAAATACATATGTACCTCAAAATTACAGATAAAGTTAAAAGTAGTAAATGTTAGGCTTTGACTGATAATGTCATACGATAATTAGTTAAGAGAAAAAAAACGTATGATCTTTTTAATGATTTGGATCAGGACCGTAGCAACCCTCGGTTACCCTACTCAGGTGTCCTGATTGCACACACAAAAGCCAAAGTCCGACCCTTGCATACTAACAACAGCCATTACAATTTACCAAGACTAAGCAACCTCTCATGTTTATCATAAGACACCCCATTAGCTACCTCTATGGATTATTATTATTATTCTATTTACAATGCTTATATTATATCAGACAAGATATTTTTTTCCCCTACATCGTTTTCTTTTATATTATTAAGTAAATTCAAAACTAAATTTTGAGACGGAAATTTAGTGAAACTACCTGATTAAGAAATAGACATCAAAAATTCAAAATTGTGTTAGCTTAAGAAAAATATTGTTCATAAAGATAATGTAATATATGACATCATTAGGACGTGGAAATGGTCAACTATTAGCATCTATATCTATCATGAAATTTACAATGATTTATTCGTCGTTTGCGTTCCCGACCTAACTCACCGGTCACCCCATTCACCAACCCCATTTTTTTTTCCCCTTTTCTTGTTTTTATCTTCCGATCAAACCAAAGAAGAGATCTTTCTTATTTCCACCAACTGAAGAACATGGCGTCCATTTCCAATCTCGCCAATCTTACACCCGCCACTTGTGTCGACTCCAGATCTTCCTCTTCCTCTTCCTCCGTCTTACCCAGATCCTTCGTCAATCTCCGCAGTTTGAACGCGAAGCTATCCTCTTCTCAGCTTTCCCTTCGTTATAATCAACAATCCAGACCTTCTCTCTTGTAAGCACAGAGCTCTACCCATTTAATCTCTGCATGTGTTCTGTCTCTGTATAGTCTGTTTCTCCCTATGGGAAATGATCTTGTATTCCTTTTTTTTTTTTTTTTTAAGCTGGAAACGTACCTCGAGATTCTCATGTTGGTTAATTTTGTATACTAATTTAGAAAGTAAGTAACTTTTTTGATATGATGGATTAAGAATCTGATCTTGGTGATGATTG
This sequence comes from Alliaria petiolata, assembly GCA_020283515.1. Classification (NCBI taxonomy): domain Eukaryota; kingdom Viridiplantae; phylum Streptophyta; class Magnoliopsida; order Brassicales; family Brassicaceae; genus Alliaria; species Alliaria petiolata. Next base: position 166,265,552 of record JAHZTW010000001.1, on the reverse strand, counting down.
TGTCCTGTTTCCATTTGGTCTATTTGCAGTGTGAGGTGTTCAGCCTCTGGTGGAAACGGAAGTGCTGCGAAGAGAACGACTCTTCACGATCTGTATGAGAAAGAAGGTCAGAGTCCTTGGTATGATAATCTATGCCGTCCCGTCACTGATCTTCTCCCCTTCATTGCCCGTGGCGTTCGCGGCGTAACTAGCAACCCTGCGGTAAATTTTTAATCATCTCTGTGTTTTGTCTTTGCTTTACTCTCCTCTGCTTTTTCATTAGTCTTTACTCCTTCACTGTGTAAAACCTTTGCAGATCTTCCAGAAAGCCATATCCACTTCAGATGCTTATAATGATCAGTTCAGGTAATCTTTTACTATATATTTATGCATATATCTTTGTGATGCTTTTTGGCAGTATTTGAATCATATCGTATTAGGCTTTGTTTTTGCTTTTTATACCCAAGTGTAGCTGATGTTTCGTTTTGTTCTATCTTGGTTTTGGATCGATGCACGCTACTAGGACACTTGTGGAATCAGGAAAGGACATTGAAAGCGCGTATTGGGAACTTGTGGTGAAGGATATTCAGGATGCATGCAAACTCTTTGAGCCAATCTATGACCAGACAGAAGGTGCGGATGGTTACGTCTCCGTGGAAGTTTCACCTAGGCTTGCTGATGATACCAAAGGGACCGTTGAAGCTTCCAAGTTTCTTCACAAGGTTGTGAACCGTCGTAACGTCTACATTAAGATCCCTGCTACTGGTCCATGCATTCCTTCCATCAGGGACGTCATTGCAGCTGGAATAAGTGTCAATGTCACGGTAAGTTTGTGTCATTATTCATACTTTGCAACTTGAATAGTTTGAGGGCGTAGAATGAATTTGGTTATTTGGATGCACTGATGTTGTGTTTTCTAAATCTTGTATCTCATCTGGTCTTATATGATACATCCTTGTTCTGTTCTGTTTCAGCTTATATTCTCAATCGCCAGATATGAAGCAGTGATCGATGCGTATTTGGATGGCCTCGAGGCGTCTGGACTTGATGACCTCTCAAGAGTTACCAGTGTTGCTTCCTTCTTTGTCAGTCGGGTGGATACTCTCATGGACAAGATGCTTGAGCAAATTGGTACCCCAGAAGCTCTTGATCTCCGTGGCAAGGTAAAGCTTGGTTCATTGCTGAGAATCTTTCACCGCCACTGTGAATCTGAGTATGAGCTTATGATACAACAATAATGTTACTTTTGCAGGCGGCTGTGGCTCAAGCTGCATTAGCATACAAGCTGTACCAGAAGAAATTCTCAGGGCCAAGATGGGAAGCTCTGGTGAAGAAAGGTGCGAAGAAGCAGAGGCTTCTGTGGGCATCGACAAGTGTTAAGAACCCTGCTTACTCTGACACCTTATATGTCGCACCTCTCATCGGACCTGACACTGTGAGTCATCTTTTTTGTTTGTTGTCTGTCTCATGTTTCACTGCCCAATCATTAGTCTAATACCAAATAGTATTTGAGATGATTGGTCTATATAGGCTGTGGATCTTGTAAGCAAGCGTTTCTGTTTCTTTGTGCGATTGTAGGTGTCAACCATGCCGGATCAAGCCCTGGAAGCATTCGTAGATCATGGAATCGTGAAGAGGACAATAGATGCGAATGTGTCAGAAGCGGAAGGGATATACAGTGCACTGGAGAAGCTGGGAATAGACTGGAACAAGGTGGGAGAACAGTTGGAAGAAGAAGGAGTGGATTCGTTCAAGAAGAGTTTCGAGAGCCTGCTTGGTACTCTTCAAGACAAGGCCAACACTCTCAAACTAGCCAGCCATTGAAAGAGAAAGCTTTTCCTCACGGTCATTCTGTTTTTTTTTTTTTGGTGGTAATAAAATAAAAAAAGAAGAAGCTTTGGCTTTGTTCTTCAACCCTATGCTTTCTAAAGTTGTTTTTTGCTTGACGATGTTCACAATATCTTGTTTGTTCTTGCATAATATGCTTATAAGAGATTTTTACAGTTTACCGTATTTGCAATTTACATTTTCGCTAAAAACAATTGGGCGAATAAAACTATCCTTGTTTAAGAAAATGTACTACGATCTTGTTTTGTATTGTTTCCAGCTTCAGAGTTGTTTGGAAATAAAAGAAGCATAGAATTCAAAAACTAATAATCCACTAAATTTTGGATTGTATGTAATTAAACATCATTAAATTGTGGATTTAATTTGGAAATACAGTGAGAAGACTAGAAGTGTCTACCAAAAAAAAAACCAGAGGCACTTATCTCTCTCTCATCTCTCTTCCTCAACGTATACCAAAATTCGGTTTCACTATAAATCTCTCAAATGGCGTCGATTTCAGCCTTTGGCTACCTCCCTCCGTCCAAAGCGCTCACCGGAGCTTCTTCGACCAACGTACGAACCCGTTCCGTCTCTCCGTTTCCTCTTCTTCTCTCTTCACTCAATGACATCTCTCATTTTCTCAATTTGATTCTCAGAGATGCCGGGCGACTGTGGCTGCACGATTAGCCGACCAACCAGATGATTTATCTCCTCTTCGCTCTTCTGGTTGCCTTCTGCAATCATGATTTCCTTTCTCTGTGGATATATTCACATAATATTTGCCTCAATAGTGAATTGAAGTATAATTTGTTTTGAAAACAGCTGGGAATTGTGGGTGTGTCGTTAATTCTGGAGAGTTTGATCGCAGAAAATTGATGGTTTCTTCGGTTGGTTTGTTGATTGGAGCATTGACATATGATGCTAAAGATGGAGGAGCAATTGCAGCAGCTTCCCAATTCGCTGACAGTAAGAATTTCAATTTCTCTTTTCGATTAAGTACTAGTCCCCTTTGTGTCTTTTGGAACATAACCCAAGAGTTATTGGCATTTTGTAAGTTTTTGGATTGCTGTTTGATCTTACTCTGTTATACTGATAGGAGTTTGGTTGTGAGAGAGAGATGTGTTCTCAAGGGTGAAATGGATTCTATTCGTGAAAACTTTCTTTGGTTGGTTGACAGTTTTTGAGCTCTCTTCCACATTCTTCTCGTTACATGCGCAGTGCCAGCGATTAGAGGGAAAGATTACGGCAAAACAAAAATGAAGTATCCAGATTATACAGAAACACCATCTGGTCTTCAGTATAAGGTCACCCCTTATTATTGCCATATCTTACTCTTACACTTCCTATAGTTTATTGTTTTAGACTTTGCGGTGATCTCTTCATCTCTTTAACTTGGAGATTTTGATATGAGTGCAGGACTTGCGATTAGGGACGGGGCCTATTCCAAAGAAGGGAGAAAAAGTTGTGGTAAGGAAGTTTCTGCATATCTATCTATTGGTTTATATCCTTGGAGATAATCGAAGTTGGTGTATAATGTTTCAAAGACAAATTAATACAAAGATTGAGCTGTGTTGTATGTCAGGTTGACTGGGACGGTTACACAATAGGTTACTATGGCCGCATATTTGAAGCACGCAATAAAACAAAAGGGGGTTCTTTTCAGGTATATATGAACACGTTTCGGTTCTTGTTGGTTTCATTAGCAACAATGATTCAGTCCTTAACCTGTGTGCTCTTTTTGTAGGGGGATGAAAAGGAATTTTTTAAATTTACCTTGGGATCCAATGAGGTGGGTGCAATTCTACCTTCTTCTAGTTGCTATTTGGTTTCACCGGTTTAAAGCATGGACTCTATTGCTGAGGGTATGAATAGTTTATGCTGAGTGGCTTTGGTGTTCCAGGTGATACCTGCTTTTGAGGAAGCTGTTTCTGGGATGGCTCTCGGTGGTATCAGAAGGTTCGACATCTTTCTTAATATCTCTCACTCCTCATTGGATCTTTGGTTCTCTTTCATAACCAGTGGAATTGTAGAAGAAGAGATATCAGTCTTACACAAATGATTTATGGTAGACTGAATCAGTGTAATAATTAGCTCGATCGGTATTGCAGGTTGGTTGTACCGCCTGAACTAGGATACCCGGATAATGACTACAACAAGAGTGCGCCAAGGCCGACAACTTTCTCTGTGAGCCTTCTGTTAGTTTTAAAGCATGTATGTATGAAAATGACATTTTTTTTTTAATGTTCTTTCTCTTTTGTTGTTGCGCTCAGGGACAACGTGCATTAGATTTTGTGCTGAAGAACCAAGGGCTCATAGACAAGACACTTCTCTTTGATGTTGAACTACTCAAAATTGTACCCAACTGATATCTTATATCATATAACAATGACAATCTACACTCACCGTATATATATATATTTATGATGTGTATACTTAACGGCACAATTGTGTACATTGAACTCAATTTATATGATTACATCACTGGCCCTTGCAAGCTTTAAGGACTTGTACCCACGCACGTGGCAGCATTCTCTTGGTACACCTCGCGTGACCTTAATGATGTTAAAATGGGTACAAAAGTCATATTCAAGATAAAACCCTTAAACAAAATTTTATCGATTGGAGTAAAAAAATTATTAACTGTTTTTGAAGTCATACAGTGTAAATCATTTTGATTCTGCTTCGAATAAGAAAACAGTTGGGCAGGGTTCTCTTTTACTTCTCTTACAATTAAGAAGTCTTGAGGTGCCTTGTTGTTCATAGGGGTATGGACATTTTTGTCAAAAAAGTTCTGAAAACTATTTTGCTACTAGATAACTAAAAAAATGTTAGCCGACAAAAAAAAAAAAAAACTAACAAAATGACCAAACGAAGAGGAAAAATAAAACAAAAGAGACGAGTCTACCTAAATTTTTTTATTTGTATAAACCTTTTAGTGAGATTTTCTCAAAATAATTGAATATGAACACAAACCAATGTTAGCTTCTGTTGTTTGACTTTGTTGTATAGCCAACGTCTGTTCCATGTCAGAGTCATCATTAATGGGGAGACTGAAAGAAAAAACAAAACAAGATGCAGTGAGAAGCGCATTGTACAAGACGTCCAATGAAATTTATGTCTTCCAAGTACCAAACCGAGCAGTGGTTTTAATCACCTCTATATAGGTAAATATCAAAGAAACATGATACCTCTCTCTTGAACCGTTTAAACAATGGACAATATGGGACTCCACGTGCAATTAATGCAAGTCTTTATCTACTCTTCTGTTACCACTTACCAGCTAGCTCCGACTATTTAATTCCATCTTTCAATTTTAGGCTACTGCATTTATACATTTCTCTAACTAATCCTCAAACATCATTTTCTTGTTACAGATTTTGTTTGGTTGGATCAATCTGTTCCCTTCATATTCCTCCTCTCCCGCTGTGTCAAGCTCTCTCTTGCTATTCTTATTTCGTCACTGCGGAAAAGAAGATTCCAATTTCCATGGTTTTATGAGAAAAGATCGAGTATGGGTGTCTCTGAGATTAAATCCCCGGGGAGTGTTCCAGAGACCCCGGGAGGTTGTTCGAGCTCGTCGATGCATAGGAAGCAGTTGAGTGTGTTCTTCATAGAATCAGATAACAGACGCCTTGCTCTTGGCCGTGGCTACACCGGAGGAACAACTCCGGTTAACATCCATGGCAAACCCATCGCCAATCTTTCCAAAACCGGTGGTTGGATCGCAGCTCTCTTCATTTTCGGTAGCTCTTTGTTATTTGTTTTTTTTACTTTCTCACACTGATATCAATATATACTTCTTCTGCTTACTTTTTAAATTTGGTTGCAATCATCTTAGGAAATGAGATGGCAGAGAGAATGGCGTATTTCGGACTATCGGTGAACATGGTGGCGTTCATGTTTTACGTGATGCATAGGCCTTTTGAGAGTTCGTCAAACGCAGTCAACAACTTCCTCGGCATCTCTCAGGCCTCCTCTGTGCTTGGAGGGTTCTTAGCCGATGCCTACTTGGGTCGATACTGGACCATTGCCATCTTCACTACCATGTATCTTGTGGTAAGTATTAGAGCTGCTCAGTTCAAACAATGTGGAGGTTATGTGAAAATCTTTTACGACACAGTCCCAAATTATATATACATATTCAGATTTTCTTAAGGACATTTTTTTAAATTTATTTTATCGTGTGAGAAGGGGTTGATCTGTCTCTTATACACATCTTGATAGGAATAACATTGGGGGCAAGTTTGAAGATGTTCGTACCAGACCAGAGCAACTGTGATCAGTTATCATTGCTATTAGGAAATTGCCAACCTGCCAAATCTTGGCAAATGCTTTATCTCTACACGGTTCTCTACATAACCGGATTCGGAGCTGCTGGTATTAGGCCATGTGTTTCCTCCTTTGGCGCGGACCAGTTTGATGAGAAGAGCAAAGACTATAAGACGCATTTGGACCGTTTCTTCAACTTCTTCTACCTATCAGTCACTCTAGGGGCAATCATTGCCTTCACTTTGGTGGTGTATGTTCAGATGGAACATGGCTGGGGTATGGCCTTTGGCACGTTGGCCATTGCTATGGCCATTTCTAATGCTTTGTTCTTTGCTGGCACGCCGCTTTATCGGCATAGGTTGCCTGGTGGTAGTCCCTTGACAAGGGTCGCTCAGGTCTTAGCTGCTGCTTTCAGAAAACGAAATGTGGCTTTCACAAGCAGCGAGTTCATCGGTCTGTACGAGGTTCCGGGCTTGAAGTCTGCTATTAGCGGCAGTCGTAAAATCCCTCATACCGATGATTTCATGTAAGTTCATTACTGATTTCTGATCGGTTTATCCAACAAGGTCTCACATCATTGATGATTTTGTGTGTGTGGTGCAGATGGCTAGACAAGGCGGCACTTCAGCTGAAAGAAGATGGTCTGGAGCCATCTCCATGGAAGCTATGCACAGTAACACAAGTGGAGGAAGTGAAGATTCTGATAAGACTGATTCCAATCCCAGCATGCACTATAATGCTGAGCCTTGTCCTCACAGAGTATCTTACGCTCTCGGTGCAACAAGCTTATACACTGAACACACACATTCAACACCTCAAGCTTCCAGTGACATGCATGCCTGTCTTCCCAGGACTCAGCATTTTCCTCATTCTCTCCCTTTATTACTCTGTCTTCGTCCCTATCACCCGGAGAATCACTGGCAATCCCCATGGTGCTTCCCAGCTTCAAAGGGTATTATATTACTCAACTTCCCCACTTTTTCCCCATCTTCTTGGCTTCAAACTCTAATCATCATCGTTCATCACTTGCAAATTGGTTCTTATACAGGTGGGAATAGGGATAGCAGTTTCGATCATATCAGTAGCTTGGGCTGGACTATTCGAGAACTACAGGAGGCATTACGCGATAGAACATGGTTTCAAGTTCAACTTCTTGAGCCAAATGCCTGATCTAACAGCATACTGGTTATTAATCCAGTACTGTCTCATCGGAATCGCAGAGGTTTTCTGCATCGTAGGGCTATTGGAGTTCCTTTACGAGGAAGCACCTGATGCCATGAAGAGTATTGGCTCGGCTTACGCTGCTCTAGCCGGCGGGTTAGGGTGTTTTGCTGCCACCATTTTGAACAACATCGTCAAGGCTGCGACTAGGAACTCAGATGGGAACTCGTGGTTGTCGCAGAACATAAACACGGGGAAATTCGACTGTTTGTACTGGCTGCTCACGCTTCTGAGCCTTTTGAACTTCTGTGTTTTCCTTTGGTCAGCTCATAGGTACAAGTACAGGGCTGTTGAAACCGAGGAAGACAAGAGTAGTAGAGTCTCTCTTTAAAAGACACCATTTGTGTGTTCTGCTCTGTTCCGTCTACCTATTATTCGTTTGGTGGAAAACAACCAGTAATTGTATCTTCCTATTTTTGTTTTCCTATAGTTATTATTATTGCTTAAAAGTGCACAATCCAGTTTAAGGATTTGTTTGTTTGTAAGAAGACCATAAAGTAAGTTCTGTAAACGTATCTTTGCAATTTCCAATGCATCATCAACTGAGAAACAAAGGCAAAAAAAAGGTCAACAAAAAAGCTGGGAAAATGAAAACATATTTGTTTCACAAATTCTGTTACACAACAAAAAAGGTCCGAGACATACTAATCCTATGACTGTCTAAATATACCTCAGCCCTTTCATATATTGCTGCCTAGATATCACATACTGAGCCGCAGAGTAAACAATCCCTAATACCCCCAGAATCCGTACCTGAAACACGTCGGTTATTACCACGGCTGCAAAGCTAAGTGGCACCGTCAGCATCGGCGACGCGTCTGAGTGTTTAGTGGTGTAACTCCATACGTACCTGTTGAATATTATGTGACCTGGCGCTGTGAGTATTAGGAGAGCCAGGTTCTTCACCGCAAAGAACCATTCACGCCCTCCGATCTCTACTCCCCAACCTGTGTTTCCACCGAACCAAACTTCTTCCCATACAGTGTAGAGAGTGGACAATGCCAAGTACGTCGATACGGCCAGTGTCACCGGGAAGTATCTCTGTTTGTCGCCGAATCCGGATAAGATATCAGAGTCTTGATTCAGGAGAAGTAAGATAGGAGCCAGGAAGAAGATCGCTTGGCTTGAACCGCCGGAGATGTGGATGTTGAGGATTAAGCATATGGCAAAGCACATGATGGTAGCGACATTTCCAACCGCTGGCATCCAGGCCGCTCCTTCTTCTGACATTTTCTCTACTGCAAAGCTTTGGATCGAGGTGGCTCGCCGTTGCTGCATTAACCTCATTCGTGTTGGGAACATCCCCCTTGCGCCGCCTTGGGTGTTTGACTGATCACTTCTCTCAGAGAATTTCTCACGCAAAAGTGAGGTGAGCTCAAACTTAATCAGGAGAGCTATAAGCATAAATATCGCTGCATAGAGACCTAGCAGAGATGTTCTTGCACCTTCAATGGCCAACATGGTTGTGACTTTCTTATCCTCCTCCCTTGTGTCCCAACCCCAGGCAACATTATCGCTGAGATCGTTTTTAATCCTGACCTGCCCTTCTAACAGATATGTCACTGGAAACAGAGCCACGAGAAGAGCAAACACCCAGGGAAGCAGCTTTGTGCTTGAGGCAGATGGAAAATGGGTGAAGATGACAAAAACTGAGGCACACACCATTGTTATGACGATCAGGGCGTGTAGAACAGCAGCTTGTAGAAAGAACTCTGCAGAGATGTAAACACCGAGAGCTAAACCCATGGCAACGGAGTAAAATGCTCTCAGTTCTACTACGTATTTGATTGGTATAAGAGATGTGGCAGCAGCAAGAATCAACAGGAGTGCCACAATTAGCAACCAAGATGGCCAAGTCGGTTTGGATGCCATTAATCCGTAGATGGAGATGTCATCGGCTGACTGACGAGCGGCCTTGATCATGTCTGAGTGGTAACTCCATGTCATAGGCATCGGTGGCTGCATCAGAATAAACATGCATCCAGTTGCCACTACCAATACCAAGCTTCTCTTAGCTGACTGCAAAAATTAGAAAGTTCTCCTGATCAGTAAAAAGCAACAACTTAAACATCTCATTTTAGCATTTAAACTCTTAAGATCCAGACCTTAGTTCAAGCACGACTACAACTAGATACAGTCCTACTACACCATGGAGTTTAAGTGGAGGATTATAAGACGAATGCTTTCAAGAATACAGCTAAATATAAAAATCGATAAATATTCTTTTTGTCATGCTTTAATTTAACTCCATGATGTAAGCTCTGATAGCAATCGACAAACTCACTCATAACATGATAAATGAATGACCTCGTAGGAACCAAGAACTAGAGGCGAACTAAAGAAATGTTGCTGACTTTAGGTCCACCTAAGAACCTTTTCAGAGAACTCTGTCCTAGGTAGCAACAATAAATGGCTTAACTCATAAATGGAAGACCGGTTCCTTTTCTAGATAATCAGACAGAAATACATCAAACGAAACATAAGAAAAAAGTATAATAGATATACCAAGACATGGGAAAAGTGGAGGGCAACAATTGGTATACAGGCCAGACCAATTAAAACAATGCAGAAACCAAGAAGCAAGCCATCAGATGGAGGTCTTCCATTCCACCACTGCAGAGCATCAAATATTGTTTCCCGGCAAAACCAAACAGATACAGTAACCACTACGGCATGAGCATAACCTTGCCATGGTTTCATTTTAGAGGCAGATTTCGATTTCTCCCTGCACATTCCACCGATGGAGTAAAATAGAATCAATGTTAAATTTCAAGATGAGACGATGCTAGTAAAAGTTAAAATGCCTAGTACATACTTGTATAGCAGTAAAGGAGGGGAAACAGCCAGCAATAGAGCTGCAGACACCCATACAATTGATTTTGATGATAGGAAGAGCATAGCTAACTTTGCTGAATACAGACAAGTCAAGATCCAAACTGCCTTTTGTCCAATTCGGTGATCAGCAAATAATCTTCTCACCAAACCCAATCCTACTAGCGTCGTCAAGATAACCATGTAGCTAGGGTACATCACATCGTCTTCCATTCCATAATAGTATATGCTTGAGTAATTGAAAAATCGGTCCTCAATGTAACACAGCAATAATGCGTGGGTCACCATGCCAGCTTCAGTCAGGAAGTGAAATTTTGATGGGAGAAGAACAAGACCAGGGATGACCATTGCTATGATGATGTTAGCCACTATAAGCTTACAGAATGATTTGAGGAACATGCCGGCTAACCATATGTTTAAATCCCAGTAATTATGCATTACAAACCATATAACCATTAAGCTTCCAAGAGCAACAAATGCAAAGTACGAGGCCACACTTTTCTTTGTAAAAAACCGAGCAAAATAAAGCCCAGCGACTGCAGGAAGCGGAGTAAACTGCAAGATAGATAGAGAATGTGAAATTCTGTTGTTTTCTAGAGGTCGTAATAAATCAAAGACAAGACATAACATATGAGGCAACTAAGAGAACCCAATGTGTGTGTGTCAACTTTCAGAAAGGAAACCTTCATCGATGGACAAATGCTTTACTTGAAAGCAGTAAACAGTAAAGCAACTACAGCCTTTAAAAGCTTATACAGCCGATACAGTCCCAAATACAAGAAAAAACAACAACTTCTCCATTCCTATGACCACCTATTAAATAACATACGACCCTGGTTAGAGCTAGCAATATGCTAGCCAAAAGAAATGAGATCCATGGGATACCTACTAGTCTTAAGTGCAATGAAAAATTGATAAAAGCTCACGGAACTAGTTATAAGTTACAATAGAAGTAGGAGCTGTGTAATTGCAAGTAAAATACTTACCAGAAGTGGAAATCCTACAACGATAGCTCCTGCAGAACTCACAATCACAGCCAAAGCTGTGAAAAAGGCTGAGCTAAGAGCACCCGAGATCATTCCAAGAACAGAAGCACCAGCGCCAGCAGCACCGCCAAGCATTGTTGTTGTAACCAGAAGGTAGTTCAATGGTGGTGGCACTTGAATGTACTTCCCAAAAGAACGGAAAACAACTCTAATCTCCAAACAGATGACAATAATGACCATTGCAATGGCCCCATTAACAATCCGAATGCTCTGCAGCTGATGGTCATCCTTGGTAACCCACCATAGACCACCTCTTGTCGAGGCGTAGAGCTGGAACAGGAAAGGGATAAAGAACAGAAGCATCAAATCGGAAATTGAAGCAGCTGATGTGAATATCACAGAGTAATGTGAAGCCATGTGAAAGAGAAGCGGCATAAACATCAAATTCAGTGAAAGGAAACAGCTCTCAAGCGGTCCAAGGATAAAGCTATCATCAGGAACCTCTCCTCCATGATACTTAGCTTCCTGCTTGGTCTTGAATGAAGAAACCCGAGGAATACCGAAAACCCAGTAGAAGACGCAGGCGAACACAAGGAAATAGTAAGAAGAATTGTTCATCCCGACGGCGGAAATGGTAGCCCATGCGAACAACGATGAGGCAGTGAAGGGGATGCATGCGAACAAGAGACGCTCGAGAGCGACAACAATGGAAGGATTTTCCAGCTGAAGCCACTTGAACTGGAGCGAAGACCAGCATCCGATGAGGAAAGTGGTTTCGGCGCAGAGAAAAGCCGCGAGCAACCCGAGAGGGACGGAATTGAAGGAGGAAAGGAGAGAAGATGAGAAGAAGAAGGAGATCTGAGCGGCGATCAGCGACATCCATATTCCCAGGAAGGCTCCGAATTTAACGTTTAGAGAGTCGACGATGTAGGAAATGAGTAAGCCGATGGTGAGAGTAGCGACAACCGGAGCGCCGCCGAGGTCGAGGAGGAAAGCGGCACAGGGGACAAGAGCAATAGCGATCCGTCCGTTGTAGGCGAAGGAAGAGGGAGTAAATCGAGAGTTGTTGGATCTCGAAGTAGCACTAGTTCGATCGATGAAGTTTCTGGATGAGCCAGGGCTCATGTGAGGGGAGTAATTGGGAGAAGACAAAGTCGGTTCACTGGAGGAAGAGGATATATGCGGCCGGAACAGCCGCGGCTGCAGCTCCGGTGGCATCATCGTCGCCGGAATTTACTTGGTATACAGATTGATGGCGAATATCTCCGTTTACTGAAGAGGAAAAAGGATCTGTGTGTGTTGATTTCGCGGAAACGGTGACGTGTCCGGAAGAGCAGCAGCCCTTGGATCTTACCAGTGGGGCCCTCCAATCCTCTAGCTTTCGTAGGTCCGCATCCACAGAATAGTGTCTCAAGCGTAAAAACGCTGCGTTTCGTCATGTGAGTAGTAGACAAGTCAAAACTCCGTCTTGACTCGTTTATTTTCGTGTCTAATCAATATTATGAATCTCGTGTTAATGTCAATAACAACAAAAAAGCCGATTTATAGAAAATGATTCGACGACAGTGATGGACTTATATTCGATTGCATATTTTTGTTTATGGGGTTTTGCTTGATCTTTAACTATTATTTCCCATCCCTCCCTCAAGCCTCACACATTATGGAACGGCGATTTTATCGGCTGGAATGAAGCTCATGTAGCTCCCAAGACGGAGTTTTCCGGCTAACAAACTTGGAAACAACCGTCGCCTCCAATATCTTTATGGCTTCTTCATTCGTCAAGGACCTCGGCGTCTTGTACTGACTCACGGAAGAGCCTCGAGACACGAAGAAATTCATGAGCTCATCGAAAGCGCCACTCCTAACAACCTTAATCTCAAGAGGTCCAATGTTCTTATCATCATTCTTTCGTCCTTTCCTGTACACAGAGCCCAGAGACTCCTCAACAGTGAAGCAGCATTCCTCCATAACTTCGGGGTCGGGCTCGAGCTTCGCGTCCTTGAATTTGCTCCCGAGTTCCCAGTAGAGCACGTAGTGTCCTGGAAACGAGGAGGAATCCACACGGCTAGTGAAGTCGATGAGCATTAGGTCATGTGGCTCGAGCAGGAGCTTCGCGTTTGTCACTGCCTTGAGGAGATCTTCTTCGTAGGTCTTGTCCATGTCGATGCTCAGAACAACCTTTTGTCTTCCCACGAAACGAAATTGTGGCGCGTTGTTGTAGAAACCAGTCACTCGTAAAACATCCCCCAAACGGTACCTATACAGACCTGTAAAAAAATCATATATATACAGCTTGTGACAAACAACACATATAGATAAAATTTAGTTCAAAAAAAAAAACAACATATATAGATGTTTTGACACACTCTAAAAACAGTTAAAATATCTATTTTGTCTTTTAACGTTTCCTCAAACAAAGACTTTGCAATATAAAAACGACATTTATTTTGAAATGGAGACTTACCAGAAAACGTTGTGACAACAGGTTCATAATCATGGCCAGTTTTAACATCAACAAGATCGACGACCACAGGATTCTCCGTGGGATCATGACCAGCTTCTCGATGGTCTTTCTCGACCTCTAAGAACTCGAAGTATGCCATGCTTGGAGTAATGGTGTACGACACATCACAAGGCTTGCTCAGAGGATTCATATTGATACCGATGAAACATTCAGAGCTGCCGTAAAATGATGAAATCAAAGGAAGATCGCCGCCATAGAATTCCAGCATCGGTACATACTGTGCCATGGAGCCTGTTACGATGGCTTCGATGCATTTTGCGTTTGTCCATAGTCTCTTCAGTATTGCCTCCCACGATGTCTTACTGCATTCTTGCTCGATCAGGCTCGCTAGCTCTGGATTTTGAGCGGTGAGGTACTTACCGATCCCTGAAACACATTGAGCGTCTGTGATCCAGTCGCTGACTCGGCCAGCCTTTATGTTGGAGCATAACTCGTTCCAGTGATCTTCCAAGAACTTGATTACTTTGAGGAAGGAAGAACCAAAGGTTGCACCGAGGCGAGCTACATTCTCTCGTTGTAGAAGCCCACAAAGCAACTGGCAGTACATGCTCTGGGTAGTGTCTGCACAAGTCGAAATCTGATGCGGGCTTATCTGTGTTAGATCCCTGTAAATCAGATAACAAACACAATGAAAAAAAACAAACAGTAGCAGAAAGAGTGATCATTTAATGTAATGTTGGGAGCAAAAAGTTTTATTGATCTTTACCAGAGAAATGAGTTAGCTGGGTTCACGCTTTTCAAAACGCAAGTTATCATAGTCCTGACATTCAAACCAGAGGCAGTCTCGCCTTCCCGGGTCACGAAATAAAACAAGAGAGATTTTCCTTCCCTAAGCCCTTGGACGTGCCTGAAAACAGTAACAACAAAGGATTTGTGTTTTACTTTTACTTGCTCTTTCTTTTTTTTTGGTATCAACAAAACAAACAGACACAACTTAAGAGTTTGTAACTCTTTACTTGGAGAGTAGAGGTCTATAGAGAGATGAAAACAACATCCTCTGTTCCAATTCCTCTGCTGTCAAAGGAATCAACTTTGGAACTCCTCCTGAAGTACCCGAGCTGCAACAAAACAATCCCCTTGTTGAATCTCTACATCAATCTCAATTTTGGGCTATGTAAGAGCTTATATTTCAAGACATTGTTAGTCAACAATTGATCCAAATCCTCCCGAATCTTGCATTTAACTCTACAACACCAAGCTTTGAAATTGTTTTAGTTATCACAACTTCACATAACATGTTTCAAAAAAAAAATCAGAAAAACTTTTGCTCTGGATCTCTGCAGAGATTTCGAGATTGAAAAAACGTACCTGGCCAAGAGAACAATGATGGGTCGATCACAGATGAGATCAAAGGGCTCTCCATTAGCGATACGATCAATATAAGAGCGATAGTCTTCGTAGGTGACAACGGGTAGGTTCTGCTTGAAGCTTTGCTTATCGAGTCGACCGTTGAGGAAACCTCTAAGATACTCGGTTTGAGCATTACGTGAAAGTATTGCTTCCAACACGGAATCTTGAATCTGCTTTACGTTGGTGGTCACATCCTCAAGAAGAGACAGGCAAGCTTTTGGGTTTGCTGGGTCGAACTTTGGCAACATGCTTGCTTGCTGCTGTTTGATTGTCTGCAACAGCAATAACAAAATTCTCGCTCAGATGATAAAAGTTAAGTCTCATCACTTGTGGATCACGAAATTACTTACAAAATTACCTCTGTTCTAGCCAAGTGAGTGAGATCTGGCTTCTCTCTCTGACAAGACAAAAGATGTGGCGTGGAGAAATGTTCGCGTGCGGACAATTTCTGGATGAGGTTTCCGATCGATAACAGATTTTTTTCATTTTATTTTTTCGGATTTAAACAAAAGATGAGAAACAAACAAAAAAAGCGATGAGAACGAAAAACCTAACGAACACTACGAGGAGATAAGAAGATGTTTTGATTTTGAGGAAAACTAGTGACGTATCGAAAGTACTTTTGTCCTCCAGTGTAACTTTTTTGTCCCTTTCCCAAACACAGACAAGTTATACGACCGGTCAGAAATCCTGTGGGACAGAGGTATTTTAGATTTTGTATGGTACAAATATTATACTCAAAAGTATGCTTCTAAAAATCGATAAACAATAAATCACACGCTAGATTCTACTATATCAAAACTTTCCGTTATATTTTTGTCATTTGCTAATAACAATTTTTTGTTTTTACATAGCCATAAAAAACTTGGAAAAGCCCACCATAGGAACCTAATCGAACCATGAAAGGATTGACCCAGTCAAGTCACCAATCTAACCAAATTTACGGTTGGCGAGTTGGTGGTATTAGCTAGATATCAAATTCCGTATTATGAATTTATGAATTTCATCGAGTATATCTGGTTTATGAATTTCATTTCCAGATTCTTATGATGGATAGATCTCTCAAAGTAACTTATTTCTTAGAAGAAATCTTGAAACAGAGATCTTGATTTCGATTATGTAATAGTGTCTCTTGTGTGATAATAATAACAAAGGGATCCACAAATCTTGAATTATATAGCGAAGTTATACATATATATAATTACGGGTTTTTGTTTATCTTTAATTATTTATTTCCCCTCATCTCTACCTCAAGTCTCACACATTATATGCGACTGCGGTTTTATCGGCCGGAGTGCATCTCACGTGGCTCCCAAGACGGAGTTTTAGGACTAAGAGACTGGGAAACAACAGCTGCATCCAATATCTTCAAGGCTTCTTCACTCGTCACCGACCTCGGTGTCTTGTACTGACTCACGGAAGAGCCTCGAGACAGGAAGAAATTCATGAGCTCGTCGAAAGCGCCACGCCTAACAACCTTAATCTCTAGTGGTCCAATGTTCTTATCATGCTTTCGTAATTTTCTGTACACAGAATCGAGAGATTCCTCAATGGTGAAGCATCATTCTTCCATGACATCACTGTCGGGCTCGAGTTTCGCGTCCTTGAATTTGCTCCCGAGTTCCCAATAGAGCACGTAGTGTGCTGGATACGAGGAGGAATCCACGCGGCTAGTGAAATCCATGAGCATCAGGTCATGTGGCTCGAGCAATTGGGTCGCGTTTGTCACTGCCTTGAGGAGGTCTTCTTCGTAGGTCTTGTCCACGTCGATGCTCAGAACAACTTTCTGTCTTCCTACGAAATAAAACTGTGGCGCATTGTTGTAGAAGCCAGTCACTCGTAAAACATCCCCCACACGGTACCTATACAAACCTGTGAAAACAAAAATGTTAATTATATGTGTCTTTTATTGTTTTCACAAACAATACTATGCAATGTTTTCTCTATATAGTTGATAATTTTTATTCACGAGGGTAAATTTGGAATTTTATCATTTTCTTATAGTAACTGAAAAAGTCATGATAAAAAAGACTTGCCAGAAAAAGTTGTGACAATGAGTTCATAATCATGACCGATTTTCACATCGACAAGATCGACGGCCACATGGTTCTTTGCTGGATCATGGCCAGTTTCTTGATGGTCTTTCTCGACCTCTAAGAACTCGAAGTAACCCATATTTGGAATGATTGTGTAGGACACATCACAAGGCTTGGACAGAGGATTGACATTGATACCGATGAAACACTCAGAGCTGCCGTAAGACGATGAAACCAAAGGAAGACCTCCGCCATAGAATTCCAGCAATGGAATGTACTGTGCCATGGAGCCGGTAACGACGGCTTCGATGCATTTTGATTTTGGCCATAGTCTCTTCAATATTGCCTCCCATGATGTTTTGCTGCATTCTTGCTCGATCAGGCTCGCTAGGTCCGGATTTGGAGCGTCGAGGAACTTGCCGATCCCTGAAACACACTGACCGTCTGTGATCCAGTCGCTGACACGGCCAGTCCTTATGTTGGAGCATAACTCGTGCCAGTGATCTTCCAAGAAGTTGATTACTTTGAGGAAGGAAGAAGCAAAGGGTGCACCGAGGCGAGCTACGTTTTCTCGTTGTAAGAGCCCACAAAGCAATTGGCAGTACATTCCCTGAGCTGTGTCTGCGCAAGTTGAAATCTCATGCGGGCTTATCTGTACTCGATCCCTGTAAACATTTGCAATAGAGAAGGGGGTCTGTTAACCGAATTAAAAGAATGAATGTAATGTGACGAGAGCAAAGGTTTTATTTGATTTTTTTACCAGAGGAAGGAGTTGGTTGGGTTCACGCTTTTCAGAACACAAGTAAACATGAACCTCACCATCAACCCAGAGGCAGTCTCGCTTTCTCGGGTCACGAAATAAAACATGAGAGATTTTCCTTCGGTTAGCCCTTCGATGTGCCTGCAAACAGTAACAACAAATGGTTTGGGTCTTATTTTTTATTTTTATTTTTTTTTGGAATATAACAAAACTAGACACAAGTACTCTTTACTTGAAGACAAGAGGTGCATAGAGAGATGCAAACAGTATCCTCTGTTCCATATCCTCTGCTGTCAAAGGAATCAACTTTGGAACTCCTCCTGAAGTACCTGAGCTGCAAAAACCAATCGCTTCCTTAACTCTTTTCAAATTCTGTACTTCAATCTATTGTACATTATTGAAGACTAACAAACTCATGTATCAACAAGTTTTGTAACAAATTTCCTCTAATATTGTATTTGTAACCAATCCTCTGTTTACATTTTGTGTTATGTAAGAGAGCCCAGATTTCAGTCTCTTCTCAAATTGTAGTAAAAAATTGTCCAATTTCTTCCGAATCTTGCATTTAACTTTTAGTTAGAACAGATTCACATAACAGAAAAACTTTTTCTCTGAATCTGTAGATACTTGGAGATTCAAGACAAGGTGTATTGTTTTGAAGGTACCTGGCCAAGAAAAGACTGATGGGTCGATCACAGATGAGACTAAAGGGCTCTCCATTAGCGACACGATCGATATAAGACCGATAATCTTCGTAGGCCACAATGGGTAGGTTCTTCTTGAAGCTCTGCTTATCGAGTTGACCGTTGAGCAAACCTCTTAGGTACTCGGTTTGAGCATTGCGTGAAAGTATTGCTTCCAACACGGAATCTTGAATCTGCTTCACGTTGGTGGTCACATCCTCAAGAAGAGACATGCAAGCCTTTGGGTTGGTTGGATCGAACCTTGGCAACATGCTTTGCTGTGTGTTTTTATTGTCTGAAACAACAATAACAAAAAGCAAAACCCCTAATTCTCTCGTTTATAGGTTAAAAGCAAAGTCTTATGACTTGTGGATCACGAAATTGCTTTGAAAAAGAGTGAAGAGCAAGAACCTCTGTTCTAGCGAAGTGGATTAGATCTCATCTAGCCCCTCTGTTTCTCTCTCTTATACGATTGAAAGCTTTGGAGGAGAGATTAGAGAAAGCAGATAAAAGGTGTGGTATGGCGAAATGTTCGTGTGCCGGAAATTCTGAATGAGATTGGGATTGATAACAGATTCTTTTGACACACCTAATCGAAACTACGATTATAAACCTTTTTTTGTGTGTTCTCACGTTTTTGAAACGAAGTATATTATTTACCTAATTTAATAACACAAACAAAAAGGTGTGAATTGAACCGCAAACAAGTCGGTCCAAATCGATGTACCGGTTGGTCTGTCCGAATAGCAAAAAACATTGAACCGATGATGAACTGTAGGAGACTAGGAGGAGCAGCAGCAGTCGCACAAAGGCTTTAGATCCATTGACAATCAAAATTCCGGGTGGGGAATGGCTCGAAACGATTCGCGATCTAGGTCGCCGTCTCACCGCCGACGATACTCTCGCTCGCCTCTCGCTCAACGTAGCAGACGTCGTTCCAGGCGCGACCGCAGCCGCGAGCCCTATTCATCAAGGTCTGCAACAGTCTTTCTTCCTTAACAGCTTTTCGATTCGTGGAGAAGCGAATCTCGATTCTTATGGTCATCTGGGGAATTGGGTTTAGGGTTTTACATGCTTTAGCGAACTTTTTTGTTAGATCGTCGTTCTATACTCATAAATTGTTTCAGGTAGCAAGGAATCTGTATAAAACATATTCCAGAAATCGCCTAGCTTTTTTCTTTGCAACTCCGCTTTGGTGTTTGCAAACGATGTTCTATAGCCATAAATGTTCGATATCTAGCTTGCTGCTGATGTAGAAGAAGCTGCTCTAGTTCAACACATCTTCACAAGAGCAGCTCTCCATTTTTTACAGGCACAGGAAGAGTAGATCTCCTTCACCGAGGCAACACCGAAGGGATAGAACTAGTTCATTGTCTCCTTCCTCCACGGAGCATAAAATTGCGATTGAAGCGAAGAAAGAACATGAAGAGAAGGCAAGGTAATTGATTAGATGTTGTTTTTGTCTTTCAGATTCTTGTATGCTTTTGTCAGTTTTGTGTTTAGGAGGCAATATAGCATTTTGTTTCCGTGGGAGTAGTTTTCCAGATTAGGGTATTTTTGCACACAAAAACTGCAGATTGATTGGTGTTGGAGGCAGTGAACGGAAGCTTTACTGATCAATTTATGCGTTTTGCAAATTATCTGACCTAGATAGGTTTCTCTTGGCCAGGCTAGTGTTTTCAGTCTATCTTTTAACTCTGCTTTCTTACAAAATTAAGATTGCAGCATGAGGCTGAGCTCAGACGACTAGAAGAAGAGACAGCAAGGCGGATCGAGGAAGCAGTGAGGAAAAACGTGGAGGGCAGATTGAAAACCGAAGAAGTTAAAGCAGAGATCGAAAGGCGGACAAAGGAAGCCTATGAAAAGATGTTTCTTGATGTGGAAATGCAGCTGAAGAAAGAAAAGGAGTCTGCTCTAAACGAGGCAAGAAGAAAGGAAGTAAGTCTAGTTGTTTGTTCAATATTTGCTGCTCTGTTTCTTTGGCGTTTGCTCTGTTTCTTTGGCGTTTCTGGTTTTGCAATACTTTGCTGCCTGAAAGTGAAAAAAAATGGGAAATTGATCAAGGAACAAGCTCGGAGAGAAAGAGAAGAGCTGGATAAGATGTTAGAAGAAAATAGTAGGAGGGTTGAAGAATCACAGAGGAGAGAAGCAATGGAGCTTCAACGTAATGAAGAGGAAAGGTATAGAGAATTGGAGCTGATACAGAGACAGAAAGAGGAGGCTGCAAGGAGAAAAAAACTGGAAGAAGAAGAAGAAGAGATTAGAAATTCCAGCAAGTCATCAAATGGAAACAGATCACGATCCAAGTTGCATTTCGGCATGGGTTTGTAATTTTTTTTTTAAAAACCATTGATGAATGCCAAATCTGAAGAAGCTTTTGCTTTGTATTAGAGAATAGGAAGATACAGTTTACTCATCCAAGCAAGTCTGTACAACCAACAGTATCTAAGCCGACCCTTCTTAGAGTTTGTTGTTTCACTATGTGTAGTATTATGGAAGAAACAAAAAAGGCAAAATCCAGTTGGATTAAGTCTAGCACCTTTCAGTTTGGTATGGTGAAATGTGGTGTTTCTGCAATAACTCTTTAGGAAAATGGCATGCTTAGTGAAGCTGCTTCTGTTATTCGGTTTTTCAGATAGTAAACTTGGTTTAGAATAAACTAATTTTGGGATTATTAATCCCCCAGTCTTAGATAAACTGACTCATCTTGGACTTGGGTAACTAAAATAGGCTTTTGAGTATAGTGGATAGAGGCATTTGAGTAAAGGACTTTGGCAGAGCTACAGTTAATACAATACTTTCTTTTGAATCTATAGTAACCATAGAACTAAAAAAGATGGATAAGAGGTATATTTTTTCTAAAATTATGCAATTCAAAGTCCTGAAAAATACTTGGGTAATCGTGAGTCGGGAGACTCGGGACCATTCTATAAAAGTATAACTCTCACTACTCATCACATTTCTCTTCTGTTTTGAATCAAGGCTACGAACATACCCCACCCACACACCCAAGGTAAAATAACATCAAACTTGAATTAGTTTTTATCTTTTATATATTACTTTAAATTTTATATCAATTCAAATATAAGATTTGTAACATGTTTCAAGTAATAAAATTCATCCTACTCATTAATCTCGATAACATCATCTAACTAAGAATTAACTTTGGATCGGATCCATTTTGGTTACTCTAAATAGCTTTTGAATGGGCCAATTTGATTTATCATATCTAAGTATGGTTAGCTTAGCTTGTTGTACATATAATAACTAATTAAAGTTTTTCCCAACCTTACACTACAAAAAAAAAACTTGTTTTACACAATTTTTAATAATCTAGAACTGCCTACACTACGTTTAGTTATCAATTAAGAAAGAAAAGTTTTTGTCAAACAAAAAACTATTAAGAAAGAAAAGTTGAATGGCTGGTCTTTGAAGGAAGAAATAAACAAAAATATATATATATATATATATATATATATATATATATATATATATATATATCATTGAGATAAAATAGGCAAAGTAGTAAAGATGCACGTAGCATGAGTATATAATATATTGAAATCTATCCATCTACATAAAAGTAACGATGGAGCGAAAACTTCTAGGTATAAAATTAGAGATCTATTAATTTTAAAAATACCTAATTTTTTGATAATACTATTTTCGCTGTTTTATCAAAATATTTTTAGAAAATACTTTTTTTATTAAATCATCAAAAAATAAACAAAACAATAAATTTAAACGGTTATTTATAATATAAAAAAAAACCTTAAAAATCATAATAGTAATTAAAATAGAAAAAAACATATAATGAAAATAATATATATTCATTTTAATAATAATAATATCAATTATACCATGCATCAAGTTGCAACTTTCATGTGCATGCGATATGATCATCATTGTATCTGGGGAAGTTCCACTCCCGACGGAATCAACGCAAAGTAGCCGCAAATTTTGAAATTTCTGAAGCCGAAAGCCTGCTAAAAGTATATCGTCATAGATACCGTACGTCCAAGTCAAAATTAAAAAAGATAACTCTTGAAAATAGCTAGAATATAATTAATCAAGATAGATTCGGAACTTCATATCCTTTTCAAATATTCCTCTCGTTGAATCACTTTCCCGGTGTTACGATTTTTTCTTATAATAATGGCATATTATTATCTGAAAGTAATAAGTTTTCAAATAAAATTTAGGGACAAATTTGCAAAGAAATGATATATACATCTTTCTTTTTTAGTAATCTGATAAAAGAATAATAACCAAAAAGAAAAAAGAAAAAAAAAAACCTGAGAGAAAAGCTAATCAGAGTGATCACAAAATACAACACCAAGCTAGATTTCAGTGCTGTGGTACGTACACATATCTTGTTTACTTAAAATGATAACGTAGTACAAAGATTGTGTGTGAGAAACTTTAGCATCATAGGAATCGAGTTAAGAAAAAAGTCTCTGTGAAAATTTGGTGTCGTATAGTGAAAGTTAAATTGGAAAGATTTAATATATTGGGATTGACATAGACTTGGGGGGGTCCTGTGATCTGGAAGATGGGCCCCTCAAAATAAGACACTTGACGTAACCAAGTGGGATGGGTCCCATTTCCCTTGGCCTTTGCGCATGCGTAACTCTCAAGAAGCTCTTTAGTGATCACCTCCTTCATCTAAATCCACGGTTTGACAAAATATCCGTTAAATTCAATTTTATCCGTTATTTGTTTCGATTCGATTCGAAAAATTCGGATATCCGAAATTGTATAGAGCAAATCAAATACTAAGAATCAATATCCGTTAAAAACAGAGTAAATCACAAATACTAAATTTTAAGAGACGGATATCTGATACGCTCCGATATATGTATATGTATATAAAAAATCACATATATATTGTATAATTATTATATGTATATAAAAGTTTTTGTAAATTTTTATTTATTATATTAGTTATTTTAATACTAAAGTTTAACAAATTAAAAAGAAATTTGTTTTTTATATGAAATTATTTTATTTATAAGTTAAATTTTGAAAAAATTTTATTACTTTATTAATTTTATAATTATTTTAATATTTTATTTGATAGTTTAGATAAAAAAAAAATTCATAAAAATATATGCATTTTTATTTTTTTGTTTGTATTCAAAAAATCAAACTGAACATTCGCAAATATTCGCAAATGTTCGTAAATTTTGCGGATATCCGAATTTTCGGATATCCATATATTTTCGGAGCAAATCAAACTATAAAATTAAATATCCGGTAAAAACGGAACAAACCACAAATACCGAAATTTTTCCGGATATCCGCTCCGCGCCCACCCCTATCTAAATCTCATATATATCAATTATCAACCCACTCATATTTTAGAATAGACCAACCCGGACATGCTTAGATACGGCCCTGCGTCGTTTAAGTAATCTGGAATATATATATATATATCCTGTGACGATCCTGAGTAAGGCCAATCAAACCCGAGAGGTAGAATCATGAAAGATGCATACACACGGTGGTGGTGTTTAAAGTACTACTATCTTTTGGTGGGCCAATCTCGATCTAAATCTCAAGACCAAGTTTGTTTGTCCTACTCTCACATGTATATCAATAAACAAATAAATAAAAAACATAAACCTCAAATAAAATATAATCGAACGATTCATGAATAGATGCATGCACACAAATGCGGTTCTAAAAGAAGACACATATGAATATGTGGAAAGATAAGTCTCATTTTTACAGGTGAACACGTTTTTTATTCTTTAAATGATTAGTGATTGCGATATTCGTAGTGATCATCTATGATTGTTTGAGCACACTCAGACCAAAAAGAGAAATTGTTTTTCCACACTTGCTCAATGCTTATCTGTTTTTTTTCTTTCTTGAAAGATATTATTTATCATATTAACGAGAGAGTCATTTAACATAACCAAGCAGTTGACTTCTCGCGAAACCGATATGTAACATTTCCAGGGAGTAGTCAAGTTTTCAAGATATAAGACGATACCTATATAAAAAAATGAAACTATGCTTTTACCCATTTAGATTAAATTAATGGAATTTTTTTTTGTCTATTACATCATTTAAAAATATATTTAATAATTTAATTACAATTATTTAATATTCACGATAAATAAATTTAATTTCATGTAACAATTAACTAAAAATATAATAAACTTAATAATTCAGATTAAATAAAAAATATTGAAAATTTGTCAAAAAATTCCGAAAAACTTAAATTCGTCATAAGCTCCTTTGTTTCTTATAATATCATCATAAAGATGGACGAAAAATATATATTTGTACCAGCATATATTCACGATGGACAACATTATTCCTACGCTTCAAAACTATAACAAACGGCTCAACATTATGTTAAATATCTAAGTTACCTCGCTCTATTTATCTACACAGTTTAAATTATCTAAAAACCGAATTCCATATAAGTGTCTGCTTGCCGGTATCGTGAAAGTTCCGCTTGAAGCCTAGGTTTGGATGAAATTAAACTTTGGTTTAGTTCTAAATAATCCACGTCACATATATAAAAAAAAGTGGTAAGTCAAAGATTTTGGGTTTGATTACGCATTTGAGAATGATGTATTTGCTTTACAGATTTAGTACTGGATTCCACGTACATATTTGGAATGGAAGATGTAAGTTGAAAAAAAACAAAACTCGTTAACAATTTAGTTGTTTCATTTATTTTACGGACTAATCTAATATTTGATCTTTACCCTTTTTGTCTTTTGTTCTCAAACATGATCGTTTTTACTATACACGTTCAGTAACAATGATATTGTGAAAAAAATATGAATATCATCTTCTTTTGAAATCTAAAAAAACAGAATTGATCGACAAAATAAAAAATGTTTTAGATATCAAACCATTTCCGAATTAAAATTATAATCATCCAATTAATACGACCGACGAGATGAGATGCATGTCTCACAAAATTATAACCTCAGTACGTAAATCCAAATTTTACTAACAATCAAGAAAAGGAAAACAAAATGTTACACATGCATATATATTGCCTCTCGTTCACTCATATTTTCGGTGCAACCTCCTCGCCTCCATTAGCAACAAAGGTTACGGAAATAAAAACAAAACGAAAACATGGTAGCGACTTATAAAACTGATTCGATCAGATAATTCGATTATTCTCTTGGGTAGTTATAGTAATGGTAACCATAGCTCTTCTCTTCTTCACGCTGCTGCTGCTGATGTTGCTGCGTCTGTTGGGAAGTTAACGAGGAAGAAGAAGATGAAGAAGGCGTTGAGAAAGGCTGTTGCTGCTGACTGAAGAGACTTGATGTGTAGTACGATAAATCAACGTCATTGTTACTCGTTAGCAGCTGAGCGTATTGAAGTATGTCCTGGTTATAATTCGCTGGCCACGAAGTTGTAGTGGATGGACCAAGCGGAGGAGGAGGTGAGTTCATTAATTCACTACCTCCTCTTGGGGCATGATCAATGCCGGATTGAGATGCGACATAGGTTGTCGTCGTGGTAGGGCCTTGGACGCGTTCAGGGAAGTTGAGCTTAGCCTTGGTGCCTTTGAATTTTAGGGCGGCTCGGTCGTAGGCCAAAGCTGCTTCCTCTGCTGTCTCAAAAGTCCCGAGCCAGACACGCGCTGCTTTCTTCGGGTCACGGATCTCGGCGGCCCATTTGCCCCATGGTCGCTGCCTTACGCCTCTATAATGTCTTCTTCTTGGTTGATCTGGAAGAACAGGTAACACAAAAAAAGAATAATTGCATGTGCAGTTATATACATGCATGAGAAGATACTTCGTGTGATTTCAATTATTAACAATCAACTTTTAGAGAAATTAGTTAAAAATTTTGTTCTTACTTGAAAGAAACAAAAAAGGGATGATTTAATGAAAGGTGAGGCATAAAATACAAAACTTAGGATGCATCAACTATGTACGGAACTCTCCACAGATATAATTTAGTTTGCATATAGAGGCCATTAATTTGTTGTAATTTTACTACATTAATCCTGAATTTTAGTATATATATATATATCGGATCATATCTTAATTTGTTTAATGACTATACATATATACTGGAGTGAACCAAAATCAAAACTTGAATCATCCTACTTTTATATTAAACCATCTGGAACTCTATAAACAGAGTCAAACCCAACTGGATATATCCAATGCTCTAATAATTATAACAAGCCAGAAACGTACACTCCTTTTTTTTTCTTGTCATGCACCAGCAATATACTCAAAGAGTGAAACAGCTACATGCATATTGACATAAAAAATTCACAAAAAAAAAAAAACTAATAAAATTGAGCAAAGACTTAATTATTGGTAAACAAACAAAGATTTATTCACAAACGAAATTGTCTTTAATTGAAAATTATCTGCTCTAGAACGAATACCTGGATTTTTGTTTCTATGTATGATTAATTTCGGTTGTATTTTTGACTTTTTGTGCATACAGGATGACACATACATATATAAATATAATTTAGCATTCAAAGAATAAAATGTGATGATGTGATTATCACTTAATAAAAGTATAAACTAAGACTTGGTTTTCGATAACGACTTTTGGGCATGAGTCGTATACATATTTGGCTTTTAAAGCACCTAAAAAACAAGTTAATCATGTTGAGATACTTCAAATTCAAAATACTGATAAGAAGACACACGTAAAGTTTATAAAGAACGATCGACGAACCAGCTAATTTGAAATGAACAAAGGAACGTGCGTGGTCAAAACTAGTCGTGTTTAGTTAGGTAAGAAGCCAATATGTAGGCTAAATGTTTGTTTGACGAGTTAAAACCTGCGTTAATAAAATATTATCTAATTTGTACTTTCAAAAGAAAAAAAAATATCTAGATGTATTAAAAAAAGGATAGACACGTAGTAGTAACCTGATGATCGGTTGTTCAATTCGAAGACAGAAGGAAAGTTCTTTACGGAAAGTAAATTAAATGACAGATGCATTGAATTTGAACCTAACCTATATAAATTCTTTTTTTCCCCCGAATTTAATTATTAAGTAAGAAAATCTGAAGTGAAGAAGAAGAAGAAGAAAGAATTCCTTTTTTTCCCACGAATTTTAGCTATTAATAGCAAGTCTTTAGTTAGTAAGCTTATCATAACAAGTTATTAGTGAATAGTGACATACGATCAAGAAATCTATGGTATAATTCGTGGATGTAAATAACTAATTACCTTGGTCTTGTTGAAGTTGATCCGATTTATCAAGCTCTTGTTTGACCGGCGGGTCTAGCCTTTCGTGTCCTTCGGCTGCCGGATACTCGATGACACGGCTGAGAGATGAGATCATGGCGGTGACATCAGACTCGTTCCAAGACGGATTCTCCGTCGCCGACGCTTCCGGTGGAACCAGTCCCTTTCCATACCTCCGATCCACTTTTACAATAAAAACTTGTGTATTCCCAAGTATGCAACACACACACACACAGAGAGAGAGAGAGAGGAAGAAGAACAAGTGTGTGTATATATGTACAAGACTTTGAAAGGAACTAAGTTTTTTTTGGACGAATTGATTGTAGATTGAATAGGGAACCTAGGGAGTAATATTAGAACATGAAGCCTTGGCTTGATGATGAACAACAGGTTGGGAGCAAATAAGGGTTTTCTTTACTCTAGGCTATTGATATTATGAGGGAAGAAGAGGTGAAAAAAGGGTTTATAAAGACAAGGATCTACAAGAAAAGAGGATATTATTTAAATATATAAATATGTAATAATTATAAAGAAATTGGGATGGTGCGGGGTGGGACCGTTAATTGAGTTCTTAGTTCTCTCTTTTACTTTTTTTTCGCAATCTTTTTATTTTGGGGATGCTCTTAGCTTCGCATGTTTGGGCAGCAGTGTTATGCACAGATTAGGAATGAGTGCAACGAATATTGTGATTTGTATTTGGATATGTCTATTATAATTTATAAATGAGTGTTTTGTGTGGCTCCTGTTTCAAGTACTTCGGATTTGAAATTTGTCTTGGTACAATCCTTTTTATTGAATTTCGTTCGGTTATTTAGTTATATTTTAGATATTTTAACTTGATTCGGGTTAAGAACGGTTAAAAAATATCTAAATCGACGCAAAAACTATTTGAAACTGATTTTTTTTTTTTTTTGGTGGGGGTTTAAACGGTTTTGAAATTGAGAACTGAACCGATCCAAAACTAAAACCGAATACGGGTCCAAAAAAGGGTCGAAATCTCTTTACCCGAAAAAATCAAATATCCGAATGTCGAGAGATAGTTAGACCGACGCATGTTTAGGGGGGAGATTATGAGAAACACAAGGGAAGAAAAAACCGAAAAAGAACAAAAGCGGCGTGATTCGTGAATCCAAAAAAAGGGCCAAAAGAAGAAAAATAAACAGTTGAGAATCTCAAAATCCGCTTCTCCTTCCTCCTCCACAATTAGGGTCGAGTCGCAAAATTCGTTACTCCAAATCACACATCGAATCAAACAAAAAATGTTTCAACCCAAAATCAAACTGAAACTTGTTTTATATTTAAAATATATAGAAAAACGAAACCGAAACTGAACCAATGACGATTTTACTATAACCGGATCCATACCAAACTAAACCATAATTTATCAAACCGAACCAAAACCAACCAAAAATCACACAAACAAATTATTTGTTTCTCTAAACGGATAAAGCCGGAAACCAAAAAAACACAGAAACGAAACGAGTCTTTAAACCGGATTGACCGATTGGTATTTTGGTAGCAGTATTAAAGAAGGGTTTTGTTTGATTTCAAAGCTCTTTGGGCTTTTTAAAAAGCCCATTTCTAACTTTCCATTCTGTTTCACAAAATGCTCTGTTCCGCATTACAGAGGAAAATGAAATAAGGTCTTCTTGTTGCTCAAAGCTTATTAGAAATCCACATTCAGAAAGACTAGTAGTACACAGCAAATGCAGGTATAATAATCCAAGAAAGAACAATTTCTTTCTTTATTTTATTTTATTTTATTTTATAAGAAAGAACAATTTCAAGTACTGAAGAATCTGGCAACCACACACGCCTCCATAAATTCCAAGGCCTTTCCTGATTTAATGCATCTAGGAGTCTTGTATTGACCGATGGAAGCACCTTGCGTGATGAAGAAGTCCATGAGAGAATCAAATTTCCCTTGACGCACCACTCTTATCTCCAGAGGCCCGACCGATCCGTCTTTGAACCTACATCTCTTGTAAACATTGTCAAGAGAATCCTCCATCGCTAAACAACACTTGGAGAATGCCTCTTCGTTGAGATCCAAAGGCTTCTTCGTGTTCTCTCCTTCTTTGGCCTTTACTTCCAAATAAATAACGTAGTGTCCCGGAAATGTCGAGGTGTCTGCATAGCTGGTGAAGTCTACCAGAATGAGATCCGATGTGTCGAGAACTAGCTTCGCTTGGCTCACCGCCTTAGACAGATCTTCTTCGTTGGTTTTATCGCTATCGATGCTTAAGACCACGTTCTCTCTTCTTACAAACTTAAACTGAGGTGCGTTGTTGTAGAAACCAGTCACCAATAGAAGATCTCCCACTCTCATTCTATACAATCCTGAAAAGAAAAAATAGAAAGAAAAAAAAAACATTAGTTAAACCATGTAAGAAAAATGATTGCATTTTGTCAAGGTCATGATGTTTTTTAAGCTCACCGGCGAAATTTGTGACCACGGGTTCATAAATGCATCCAAGTTTCACATCTTGAAGGTCGACCACGTCGCTACTGTCTCCATCCATAGGTATGAACTCAAAGTAAGACATGTTGGGCATGAAAGCGTAAGAAACATCTTCAGGTTTGCACAGGGGATCGAGGTTGATCCCGAAGGTAGTCTCCGAAGAACCGTAAGTCGTTGAAACGAGAGGCAAGTCGCTGCAATAGTAGTTCAACGTGGGAACGTACTGTCCCATTGAACCCGTAACAACGGTTTCAATGTACTTGGTGTTTGGCCAGAGTCTTTTGACTATACCTTTCCAAGAATTTTGGTTGCATATAGTTTCTATTGTGTCTGCTAGCTCAGGACGTGGCCCTCCAAGGACCAAAGACACGGAGGTTCGACAATCGAGGTCTGTGACCCACTCGCTGAGATGGCCTGATCGGATGTTTGAACACAGCTCTTCCAGATAAGTTTCAAGAAACTTGATAGCTCGGACCATGACTGAAGCGAAGATGGATCCCATTCTCACAACCTCGTCTCTTTGGACCAAGCCACAGAGCAAATGGCAGTATAGGCTTTGTGTGTTGTTTGAACATAGTATGACTTCATCAGGGCTCGTATACGAGTAATACCAGTTAGATGGCCGGTTCTTGAAATAGTCGCTCTTGAAATAGCTGCTGGTTGCGACTCTAGCAGGCAAGCCAGAAGGAGTAATGGATTCTTGTTTAGTGAAGAGAAACATCATCCCTTTTCCTTCCTCCATACCTTTCACATGCCTAGACAAGGAGATTTATTTCATCATCATGGGCCTGGTCCAAATATTAAATATAGATAATGGTTAAAACATACAAGGAGACTTACTTGGTTATAACGTGCATACGAAGATCGTATGCGAATGTTAAATTGTCCAAGTACTTGTTGTTCCATGGCATCATCTTTTGTGCTCCTCCCGAAGTTCCCGAACTACAGATACAATTCACGAATTTAGTTTTTTTTACAAGAATGAATCAAAGAAAATATGTATATAAACAGAGAGAGCTTCTTATATATGTACCTTAGCAAGAAACCCGTAATAGGGCGGGCCGATATGACATCCGATGGCTCTCCATTAACGACACGATCGATATAAGGCTTAATATCTTCGTAGGTCACCACTGGTACGTTCTTCTTGAAGAGCTCTTTATCGAACCTATCGATGTGAAAATTTTGGAGGTACTCTGTTTTCAGGTTAGGTGTGATTATCTCTTCCAACACTCTGTCTTGTATCTGCTTCACGTTGAAAGTTAAATCCTTCACCTTCTCCTCCCATCTTTCGTTGTTATCGGAGATTGGCTTCATCTTTGGTTCTCTTTAATTACTATGAAAATTTGAGTGAACAACACTCGGTTATATATATAGCTAGCAAGTTCGTGTGCCTCGGTCAATGTTTAGATGATAGTTTTTAACTGTAGAAAAGTCTCAAGAGAGGAACACAATTTGATATGTTTAATTCATTATACGACTCAGACCTTACCGTGTGAACGGTGACATAAGATGCTTCATGTTCGTATTTCAACAACTGCAAGTAGATAAATTATACGTGTAATATATGAGATGAGTAATATAGAAAAATTAGGAATCTGAGAAGAAATAGTTTTTGTCAAATACAGTTTAAGTTTCATGGAAAATACAGTTTCACTAATTCGTGGGGTTCTAAAGACAATTGTTCAGGCTTAATAAATGTGTACTTTGTGTGAGAACGTTGTTTAACTAACTAATTCATGAAAGAATGTAGTATAACTGATTTAGAAATTTTGAGAAATACCATTTTTAAAAAAAAAAATTCAAAAATACCACTATTTGTTACTATTTTTAAAACACAATTTTTATAAACATTTATAAAACGTGTTTATAAAAATTCAAATTTATAAGAGTTTATAAAACATGTTTCAAAATTGTTATAGACGTTTATAAAATGGTATATTTGAAAATGAACAATAAATAGTTATATTTTTGAAAATTAATATCATAAAAATGGTATTTTAAAAAAAATTCCAAACTAATTCAGGGATTCCCAAAAGCATTGGTAGGCTTAATATATATTATTATGTGACTGTTAGAGGAATACTTAAATCATTTTTATCCATAGTTTCTTATGGAGTCTTTTAACAAATAATAAAAGATAAATAATATTATTATATTATGTAGAGGTAATATGAGAGGTTTTGGAGAAAGTCTTTCAACATCAATAGTTTCTCATAAAGTTCTTCAACAAATAATAAATCAAACACACT
Source organism: Alliaria petiolata (assembly GCA_020283515.1). Lineage (NCBI taxonomy): Eukaryota > Viridiplantae > Streptophyta > Magnoliopsida > Brassicales > Brassicaceae > Alliaria > Alliaria petiolata. The sequence goes on along the minus strand of JAHZTW010000001.1, from coordinate 166,233,165 downwards.
CATAAAGTTCTTCAACAAATAATAAATCAAACACACTGATAAACCCTTCATCTAACTTGGATTCCCCCAATGGTCGACAACAATTTTTAAGATCTACGTTAAAAGGTGTTTCACATACTATGTGTTAATGAATAAAAACTATTTAGTTGCGACTGACTCTTGCGAGTCGTGACGAAAGTGATGGAGACTAGAAATTACAAACGAAGTTTCAGTAATAATACTACTATTTAATCGGAAACCATATTGTTTTTGTGATAAAAGTATAGTTTTTTCTCTTTGTTGGAATAAGTAAAGATAATCAGAAAAGAAGACGAAACTGAACGCAAGACTTTAAGCTCACCTGCAGCAGACTCTCCTCTCTTCTCCAGATTTGATTCACTCAATTACAATGGAGTCTTTCCTTTTGGAAATTTGCGAAAATGCATACAAAAGTAAAAACAAAAAATCAATAATAAAATAGAACAGTACGATACAATGCTAATCAGTAATATATTATATGGTTCTGCCGTTGGCTCCAATCGTAGTCTTATCCAAACCGGTACTATATTTTTTCTCTTTTAACTAAACAACTCAAACGTTGTTAATTTATCTTAAATTAATACAAATGCGTTTTTAGCACAAAGAAGGAAAACAAACAAATTCCTTTCTTATCTTTGATTTCTCTTCCTTTATTTATTTTCTCTATTTTCCATAATTATGAATTTATAACATTTATTTCTCCATTCCACCAACTCTACTCCACTTTTCATTTGATATATACGACCGTTTCTTTTTTTTTTTGTTTTATCATTAACTAAATTTTGTACTTCTTTTTACATGTTGAAAAATAATTATTTTTAAATACATCTCTCAATACAAGAGAAGAATTATAAATTATAAATTGTGATATTTATATATTAATATTGTATTGCTTTAATAATAAAAAAAACCTTGCATTCGTTACGAAATGATAATATACATTATTATTACCTTCTTCAGTTTTTCTTTTCAAAATATTTTAAAGTTAATACTAAATTATTTACCTCCCGTAAAAAACATTTCCGGATTTTGATTACATTTAAATTTCCGAACGAGTCAACAATACAAGAAAAACGATTTTCACCTTCTAACTAAAACCTTGAATTTTAGTGGTGACTTTATGAAGTGGGGACATGGAGGGATATTGCCCAGAAACATTCTGGAAAAAGAAAACCAAGTTCCAAGTAAGTTTCAGCGTTGAAAGTTATTTCTTAATTAGCAACAAGATTTTAGATCCTTTCTTAATGACTTTCAGTTTAGTCTGATGACTTGGGTCAGGTAACGTCGTCTCCATCTTCTACTCTAATTTAGTTTAATAATATGCACAACCTGACCCAAGTCAACCAGACTAAACCAAACAAAAACTGTGCTAAAAAGGACTAAAATATTGGACTTACGAGAGTTTTCCATGAAAGTTTCACAAAATGACAAATGTGCTACGATTTATGTTCACATATGTGTACCGAAAGAAGGCAAATCTTGTGAAAGCCTTTTAAGGCTCAACAAGAGTTTTTAAGCAAAATCTTTGAAGCAATGAAATGGAACCCATGATTTGGTTTATCAGCAGTCAAAGATTATTAAAAACTTGTTGAAATGAATCGAAAGAAAATAAGAAGAGGGTACCTTCTTTCTCAGCGTCAATGAACTTTCTTTAATAAAATCACTTTGGACAGCCAGAGAGTCTGAATATATTCTTTGACTTGTAAGACTTCAAATCTTGGAGATTCTATTTTTTACAAAATACTAGAAACGTTTGGTATCACCATCTTTCTTTACATGCTCCTTGATTCTAATCTGATCCGCTTAGTAGCATTTCTTCTATTGTCTTCTCTGTCAAATGCTCTCAGCCTCGCCCAAAATTTTAGAATATGTTAGCATCCTATGTCTCTTTTCATAGTAGCTTACCGAATTATGTGAGGATGTGTTCAAAAGCTCATTAAAGAAGCCCCCATTTCTCACGATAGCTCTTCTGCGTATTCTACCAACCAGTCTCAAAGGCAAAGCATATTCTATCAACCAGTCAGAGTCTTTTCTTACTATGTTACCATACTTTTGCAGTATGTAGTCTCTAAATTGGGTAAAAACAAAAACAAAAAAATAGTCAAAGGAATTAAAAATATCTTAAGATATGCTACTATGTCTGCATCTCATGGACTCCAACTTCATATCTCCGTGTAGCATTTTCAACCAACTTGTACGTAGCTCCATCCAAACCTGTAAGATCAGACATCTGTTTCAGCCAACTTCATACACTTTGCTTGGCACGGTATTGACGACCGTTCTTTTGGAAACTGGTGCAGCTCTCTGATTCTCCTATTTCAGTATCCCCATCTTCTGCTGCACTTGGTCTCTCGTCTTCTGCCACCTGACCAGCTACAATAGGCTTCGTCTCACTACAGTTACTACTGTCTTCTCTTGCGTCCTTGGTCTTCTTCTGCGGGATAAATGAGACTTCCTTGAATGATTCCGACTCTGAAGTTTCTACTCCTTCAACAGCCTTGGGAATGTCCACGTACTCTCGTGTTTGGGGCTTATCATTCAATTCGCAAGATGGATCAAAGCTGTAACAGGTGTACTTCGAAGGATTTATCAAGTAATCCGGTACCCGAGCACCACTTTTACCCTGCTGCGATACGATTTTTAAGGAGGCAGAAGCTGAACAAGCATCTTCAGGCTTCTTGGATGTTTCTTCAGGTTCAACAAAATCAAACTTGACTCGCTTACTTGTCCTTGCTTCTGAATCTGAGCTATTCTCTTTCCTTTTGAGTATAGGTTTTGGTGGCACGGCTTTGGATGATTCTTCTGGATTTGGCTCTTTGCTTTTCGAGCTAATTTTGTTGGCCTCGATTTCATCTTCCTTCAGCCTAATTTTCGCAGCAACATGGTTAGCACGAGGATCCCGAATCCGCCCACCAGACGGTTCGCAAAGGACATCTTTCACAGACAAGCTTTCACCGCCATTCTCTTTCCCTAGTGCGACTTTATCATACTCATCTTCTTCTGCCTGCGTTAAGAAGCAAAATTTTCAAGCCGTAAGTAAATGTTTCAATGGATTCTCCATGAAAGAAAATGCCTACCTACCACCAAAGTGGCATTTACCAAAAACATAACTCCTTAAGTCACGGGATCATCACACACCAATGTGTTTGTACAGTAAAATTCAACGCCCTTCCATTGATCAGTCTCAGACTTATGATTTGAACACATAGGACCAAAACAGTTCCCTAATTTTCGTTAGCTAATATGAGTAGGGCATTTCCTTACTTCCGCAATCGTTAATATAAACCAAAACACTTTTGAAGAAAAATTGAATTTACCTCGTCATCGAGAGTGCGGTCAAGTCCCATGGAGGCTCTGATGCTCCACACATCGTCAAAATCGTCGTTAGCACCTTCCCCTCGATCATCCTCGCCCTCGAACGGCTTCGGAGCAGTGCTCGAGATCCTCTGCTGTCTCAACAGCTCGTCGAACGATGACGCACAAGGCATCTCGTCCCTATCGTACGAAGCGAGCTGCTCTCGCTTCCACTCCCGCTTCTCCACGTCTGCGTCGGAGAGAGACCACACCGGGCCCGATTGCTTTTGCTGTGACGCCGGAGCAGAAGACGTAGACGAATTAGAAGACGAGGAGCGAGAGAAGGCGAGAGATCCGAAGACCCTCTCAACGCGAGACTGGAAATCTTCGTCGGCCGATCCAGACGACGCCATCGGGAGAGCAATCAGGAACTGAGAAATCACACGAATCGATCGGCGAGCAACGAAGAAAGCAAACCGCCTTGCGCGTGATCCCTTTCAATTATTTATTTAAGAAATCAAATAAATTATAAACTTTGGGCATTTTATGAATTGGGCCTGATGTAATGGAAATTCCTACTTTTGGGGCCCATTATTGGCCTAGTTCAGATTTTCAAATCCACTCAACATTTTGTTTTTTATCGGATGTCCTCGGAATGATTTTTTTTTTTTGGTTTGTAATATTATAAAATTGCAAAGAAAAAAAATATACTAGATTTTACGACCCGTGGGCCTGCCTGTTTCAGGTCTAAGGAAATGAAAGAGGGGACACAGCTAAAAAGGAAAAGAGATATCTAAGTCATATTAGACTAGTAGTAGATCGGAAATCATTTGAGAGAGAAAACTTACGATATATATGGTGGGAGAATCTGATTAGAATCAGATAGAACAATAAATTGGGACAAGTAGAAATTATTAGGAACATGTTGGTTCCTTCGAAAACGATATATAATGTTCGTTATCATATTCATTTCCCCAGATGTCTAAATTAGTTTATCACGAGACGGATTTTTTTTTTTGAGATTTCTTATCTCATAAGAGACTGAATACATAAAAGATAATGAATAAACAAGGATTTTAGTAATTGTTACTTACAGTTTACAAAGTAAAATCGTATGCGTTCCAAATTTTTTTTTTTTGGTCAGTACTTTTACTAGATCAACTTAATCGTCTGTTTGTCACGGAAATTTGGCATGATAAGACATTTTTGGATCGCTTTTGAATCAGTTCGAGCAAACCTTTTGATTGGTTTTCAAAACACTAGTTTCACTTCTTCTTCTTCTTTTTGGTCACAGTTAGTTTAACTATTTACAGGATTTGAACACGACTTTAAACCAAAGCTGAACGAGGTTGCGAACTAGTATATATTTAACACGATTTTGGCCAAAAGATATAATCGGTAATAATGATTAAACAATTTTCTAGCAGCTGGACTAGAGATCATACATTTGATTAAACAATGGGAATTTGAATCTGAAATGCGACTGTAAAGTCTGCAAAAAATAAAAAGTAAAGATCTTGGTGTCCATTTTTTTCCAAATTATCCCCCCTTTTCTTTTTGCTTTACAATTTTTTTCCACCCTAAGAGTTTTTAATATTTTTTTTAATTTTTTTTATGAAAATAAAAATAAATCTTTAAATCATTTATACCCCACTGACCTCTCTGTCTCTCCGGAACAAAAGGTAATGGAGAAGCAACCAGAGAACGGGACCCACCACCCCTTCTCCAATAACCCCCCCGACAAGCATCGCGTTGACTACACGCGCATCGTTATTTTCCAATTTTTCAATAATACACGCGCCTTAAAGCGCGTGAGAGAACGGGGTTTAGCCCCAGTCCTTGTTTTCTCAGATGACCACTGTTACAGAAAAAGCACAGTCAGTCCTCTCCTCATTTCCCTCTTCTTTTAATCTACTACACTTAAAAGAGGAGCCACCCGGAACGACGCCGTATCCTACCAGCCTTCTCGATCTCCGGCGGTAATTAAACGCCATAGTTTCGCCGCCTTTTCGGTAAAAAAATTCACCAAGACGGTGAAGTTTTTTTTTGTTTTCTCTTTTTCTTTTGTATCTCTCTTCTCTTCTCCCAAGACACTTCCATCTAAAAAACCCCCCACTGTTTTTCTTGATTTTCTCTCTCGATTTCACTGAGGGTTTCGTGAGCAAAACCAGCTCGCTCGAGACTTGGGAAGATCATCGGGTTCTGGTTTTTTGATATTTCGGGAAGCTTAGGTGGAGAGGAAGAGGATCTCGCTTTTTTCTTTGTGTGTCTGTGCTTCGTCAATGGAGTCGGTTTGAGAAATAGTGGTCTTGGCTTTTAGGTCTTTTTTTTTTGTTTTCCGTGTGATGTTAATTGCTGTTTGTTTCGAAGAAGAGGAGGAAGTAACCATTTGCTCAAAATGCATTTCACCAAGCTTGATGACTCTCCCATGTTCCGCAAACAGGTTTGTTTCTACATATCTTGGTTCCTTCTGCGTTTGTCCTCATGTGTCGAGTCTTTTAGCGTCTTAGGTTAAATTTTTGTGGTCATATTAGGCAAGATTTATTCTTCAAGTTGTGAACATATACAAATTTTGGAGCCATTAGGAAGTGGTAATGTCTGGAGTTTTGGGTGTTGTTCACAGACATGTATACCCCAAAATTAGAGTGGAACTTCACTGGACCGAGAAATTGGTTTTAATTTTTAGTTACCTGAACGGCCTATTAGCGCTTTAACTTCTTATTATGGATCCAGATCATATGTTTGTGTCTCTGTCTCTGGCAAAGCTGCTCCGTGATTTAGGATACACTTGGCTAGTATTCTCATGCTAAGGAAGTTCCAAGCGTAGCTTAAATTCTGTCCAAGACCTGCTCTGTTTTCTGTAGTTGAGGATTCCTTTAAGGAGTGCCTAAATCACTTTTTTTACTTTTTGTGTGTTGTCCATAATTACAGTGTCTTCGAGCATAGGATTGTGTCTTGCTGTTTTCTTCGTGTTATGCACTTTGCCTTCCAGTTGTGTGCTTATTTTTAATATTTTTTTTCCTAAACAGTTACAAAGCATGGAGGAGAGTGCGGAAATATTGCGGGAAAGAAGTCTCAAATTTTACAAAGGATGCCGGAAATACACGTATGCTCTATGGTTTTCACAAGCTTCTTTAGGATTGTAGCTGTACATTGAGTGTTTTCTTCTGGCTCAAAGAGACATGAGAACATATCTTCTAACAGACAGATTGTCCTTCATTTTTTCAGTGAAGGGTTAGGCGAGGCATATGATGGAGACATTGCTTTCGCAAGTGCACTTGAAACATTTGGTGGAGGCCATAATGATCCAATTAGTGTCGCTTTTGGAGGTATGACTGATTTCACATAGCCTATCGAAACTCTCAGTAGCATATACACTGGTTATCCAAGGATTAATGCAAACGGTATTGATGATTGTTCAAAGTGGAGTTGCTTTTCCTGCTCTTGCTCTCCACTCTCTCTTTGCTAGGTTGCTAGATTCACCGAGGTTGTGGAATTATCTCAGTTGAAAGTTGGAAAATAAAACTAGTTTCATTCATTAAAGGTGCTAATAGACTCTAACTTGCTGTGCCAGGACCTGTAATGACGAAATTTACAATTGCGTTGAGGGAAATTGGGACTTATAAGGAAGTTCTTCGGTCACAGGTATGCTAATTCGTTACTGTTGACATTCTCTCCGTTCCCCCTTCCCCTTTTTTTCTCTGATAATTCCTCTGTGGTCTCAACGTAGGATAGTTTTGTTTTTCTTTTCAGCAGAAGTGGCGTCTATATAGATTCCTTCACCTTAAGACATTGTATAGATTTCCAGATTAGATAAAGTCTTATCAGTTCAGGTATTCGTTTTGATGAGTTCTCATTGTCAGGTGGAACATATACTGAATGACAGATTACTTCAATTTGCCAATATGGACTTGCATGAGGTTAAGGTACAATCTGCTTGCTTTCTTCTTGGCTAAATATTCAATTTTTTTAGTAAAACCATTCTGGCCACATATCCAAGTGCATCACTGGGGTAGTAGTTACGATTAGAGTATCTATGAAAGAGTATAGGACACACACCATGTATGAGTGGAAAAATATGAAGACCTGCCAGAGGTTTGCCGAGATGCATTTTATTAATTAATTGTAGCACTAGAAACAAAAATAGCTGAATATTACTCTGGTAGTCAACCTTCCCCAAACGAAATATATTCCGAGGTCACTGATGTAGAGAAGGTCCGATGAATGCAAAAACTCTGGTTAAGTTTCTTGGGCCTGCCTATACATTATGGCTAGTCCAGATATTTCTTTCTTCCATTTTCTCAAGGAACGCTAGCATGACAAGGTTATATATTTGGATATGGAATCTTGAGAGATCATTTTTGCCACAGGAAGCTCGGAAGCGCTTTGACAAGGCTAGCTTTACGTACGATCAGGTATCCCTTTGCTCAGAATTGTTTTTCTTATTCTCCACTTATCTAAGCACCATCTTTTACTAGGAATCGAATTTGTAGCTTGGAAGATAACTGATTGATTAACTATCTAAGCACCAACTCTTACTATCTGTTTCGTAACAATTGGGTCCACGCTCACCTGGACAGAGTAACTAATTATCTTCTGATTATGCTTTAGGCCCGTGAGAAGTTTCTATCTTTGAGGAAAGGTACAAAAAGTGACGTTGCTGCTGCTTTAGAACAGGTATGGTGCATGATTTTAGTAAAGCTAGTTGTTTCTAATTTTTGAATACCATGTATTTTTCTTTTTTATTGTTTCTCTGTCATAACCATCATATTTGACACTGTCAGGAACTTCACACTTCGAGGTCTATGTTTGAGCAAGCTCGGTTCAACCTTGTAATTTTCTTATGCTTGATCTATATACCTTCTGTCATATTCATGCTACTGTTAGAGTAATCTTTTGTTTTCTTTGGTTCCCCTAATTTCTGCTCAGGTGACTGCGCTTTCGAATGTGGAAGCTAAGAAAAGGTTTGAATTTTTGGAAGCAGTCAGCGGAACAATGGATGCACATCTTCGGTACTTCAAACAGGTAAGTTTGTTAGTTTCTTGAGAATTTTAAAATAGTTTGAAAAGGTTTGTGTCAATTCTGAATGTGGCTGCTTTCAGGGTTACGAATTACTGCATCAGATGGAACCATATATCAATCAGGTCGGTTTAATTTTATAATTCTCTTCTAAGACTATATATGAGTCTTCACATGTCATTCAATGTGTTGAGAACGCTTAGATAGTTGCATTTAGGAAACTAACTATTTGTACATCAACTCTTTGTTTGCAGGTCTTGACCTATGCACAACAATCCAGAGAAAGATCAAATTATGAACAAGCAGCACTTAATGAAAAGATGCAGGAGTACAAAAGACAGGTTGATCGAGAGAGCAGGTATGGTTCAAATGGTTCTAATGGATCCCCAAATGGAGATGGCATACAAGCGATTGGTAGAAGCTCTCACAAAATGATAGACGCCGTAATGCAATCTGCTGCAAGGGGAAAGGTTGATTAATGTCCTTATACATATGAATGAGACGTACTAAAAAAAGCGCCATTAACATTTCTTGGTGCTTCAGGTGCAAACAATACGGCAAGGTTATCTCTCTAAACGGTCTTCAAACCTGAGAGGAGACTGGAAAAGACGGTTTTTTGTTCTTGACAGCCGGGGAATGCTGTATTATTACCGAAAACAATGTAGCAAACCATCTGTGAGTTTTGTATTTATATATTATCTTTGATTTGTTTTAAAAAACCAGAATATTGCAAACTGTATCGGTGTTCATAAATTAAATATCTTCTTCAATTGTTCTTTGCACACTCTGACTTGGTTGATTTGATGTTTAGGGGTCTGGCAGCCAGCTTTCTGGACAGAGAAATAGCTCAGAGCTTGGGTCTGGACTTCTTAGTAGATGGCTTTCTTCGAATAGTCATGGTGGAGTACATGATGAGAAGTCTGTAGCTCGTCATACAGTGAACTTGCTTACCTCAACAATTAAAGTCGACGCTGATCAATCAGATCTGAGGTTTTGCTTTAGGATCATTTCACCTACAAAAAACTACACATTGCAGGTTTGATTCAGAGTGTTTGTTGCTGTCTTAGACTTTCAATGTTTGCATGTTTGCAAATTTGCCCAAACTTTAATAGTTTTCACTCAGTGTTTACTTATGTTTGTCAGTGCAGGCTGAGAGTGCACTCGATCAAATGGATTGGATAGAAAAGATCACTGGGGTTATTGCTTCACTACTTAGTTCTCAGGTCCCGGAACGGGTAAGCATTATTATCATTCCTTTGCATGACCATGCTCATGTTAATTATCAATGCAAATTTGGTGATTATCCTTTGGCTGCATTTCAGTGTCTTCCTGGTAGTCCCATGGGAAGTGGTCACCATCGGTCTGCTAGTGAAAGTAGCTCATATGAAAGTTCTGAATATGATCATCCTACTACTGAAGAATTTGTATGTGAGAGGAGCTTTTTGGGTTACCATGAAAGGCCATCAAGAAGTTTTCAGCCGCAACGGTCCATAAGAAAGGGTGAGAAGCCCATTGATGCTCTGCGGAAAGTCTGTGGGAATGACAAATGTGCGGATTGTGGAGCTCCAGAACCAGACTGGGCTTCTTTAAATCTTGGGGTTCTTGTCTGCATCGAGTGTTCTGGTGTTCACCGTAATCTTGGTGTGCATATATCAAAGGTAAATCGCGAGAACTCTTAATTTTTTGCAAAATATATGTACTGTAGGTTCTATAATAATAACTAACCCATGGATAGAAGCAAAGAATTCCATAAGAATCTTGAAGTGACACTTGGCTGGATGTTCTTTAGCAGTTCAGATTGTTAGGGCATGATCTGCCGACAAATTATTGTTAGGATAAGGATGTGATAGAATCTGAACTGGGATGGCTCGACCTTCAGTTTGAAATCAGTCTAAAGCAATCTGAAACTTGGCCGTTGCTACAGGTTAGGTCACTCACTCTCGACGTGAAAGTATGGGAGCCATCTGTTATAACTTTGTTCCAAGCTCTTGGAAATACTTTCGCAAACACAGTCTGGGAGGAATTGCTTCATTCAAGGAGCGCCTTCCATGTTGATCCAGGCTTAACAGGGTAAAAACTCCATTTATGATTGAAATGTTTACCTTTTCACCCAAAGCTATAAGAACCTTAATCACCTAGACATAATAATTGTTAAAATATTTTGCCAAGTATGCGCAGGTCTGATAAATCCAGGGTGCTGGTCACTGGAAAACCCAGCTATGCTGATATGATATCTATCAAGGAGAAGTATATACAAGCTAAGGTTTTTAAGCTTCTACCCTTTATTTGAATCCTTATGTCGGAGATAGGGAGTGCATATTGTTCCTATTAAAAATGCATTGAACAACATCTAGATTCGCAGCATTTTGTCATTGCTCTGTCATAGGCAATGTACAGGATAGTTCGTTCATAACTTTTTTTTTGTCGTTTCACTTTCACAGTATGCTGAGAAGCTATTTGTTAGGAGATCGAGAGACTGCGATTTCCCACAATCAGTTGCACAACAAATTTGGGATGCAGTGTGTGGCAATGATAAAAAGGCTGTTTACCGGCTTATTGTCAATGGTGAAGCAGATGTGAATTCTGTGTATGACCCATCGGCTTCCAGCTCTTCGTTAACACTTTCCAGAGTAATGTTAATACCAGAGAGGACAAAGCGTGAGGACGTCCTACTCAGGTTAAGAAATGAGTTACTTGATAGAACCTCCTCAGGTAGTTCTTCAAATATTCCTCCTGAGGAAACCGGAGGTTGCTCTCTGCTTCACTGTGCTTGTGAGAAGGCAGACATTGGGATGGTGGAGCTTTTGCTGCAGTATGGTGCAAATGTAAACGCCACAGATTCAAATGGTCAAACGCCGCTGCACTATTGTATTCTCAGAGGCAAAGCGGTAGTAGCAAGACTGCTACTCACGAGGTGACTTGGTTTTTCTTTGAGCCGCTTCTCCAAAACCTCCCTAACATATTCTCTCCCTAAATTATGTTGGAAAAGATTGTTGTCTTAACACAATGTGGGTGAATTTTGCAGGGGAGCAGACCCCGAAGCTATGAATGGAGAAGGCAAAACCGCTCTGGACATCGCTGCAGAGGCGAAATTTTCTGATCCAGAAGTCCTAGCTCTCCTTTCAGACGCAAACGGCTACAATCACAGACAGTGCTGATAAAGATAGAGAAGATGACGGGCATAGAACTTTCGGAGCTATGTTTAATCAACACTAAAGAAGGGCCTCTAATGGTCTTCATCTACACTGGCCTCGAGCAAGCTTTATCCCCTTATTAAGTTATTATGTATTGATGTTTTGTGATGGATATAGGCTGCTTATTGGGAAATTATAGTGTATTGTGTTGTGTGTATTTGATGTGGGACTATAGCATCCTCAGCTTGTAATGTTATGCGTTGTAGCTTGTAAGCAACTTGCGGCTTGTTCGTTTCTGCACCATAAATGATTCACTAGCTATATATAATTTGTGGGTTGGTTTTGGTTTTGAATCTGCCACTACTCCGGGCTGAGAACAAGAACATGTTAAAATGGATATTTCACTCAAGGACCTCGAGATCTGGCGTAGACTACATTTTGGAGTTTGTTGGATGTTTAACTGATATACTTACTCTCATTATAGTAATTAGTAGTTTTGAGTCTTTTGATTCCATTCCACTAATGAAACCGTAATTATCTTTCTCAATTCTGTTTACCAATAGACGTCGGGCCCAATAAATTTTTTAAATGTGTTCAAATCACTTTGATTAAAAGCATTCCGGCATAAAGCTTTATCCTTTAACGAGAAAAATATAATATTTTTCGCAAGGAAAAGGGAGAAAGCAAATTATTCTCAGACAAACAAGGGGGAACCACTTTTGTGTAGTAATCTCACACGCTAAGACAAAAGTTGCACAAATTCCCGAGCCCCCCCCCCATCCAACGGTCCATATCTCACTTAGCTTAGCTGAATCAACGGATGAGATCTCATATTGCTCATCCCCTCCTCACGGTACTCGATGTTCTTGCTTTCGGCCACCCATGACAGCAACGAGAGCTGCCTTTCATCCGCCTACGTGGCGGTGGGACCTACCTTTACCATGACCATCTGACATATGGGTTCCACTCTAAGGCGGGAACCCAGTTTTCCTCCTTTTACATTTTTTGGCTGTAACGGATTCGGTCATGCTTTTTGTGAGGGGGGAGAGAGAGAGAGTCACAGTCTCGCAGATACTGTGTCTTGGAAAGAGAGTCTAGAGAGAGAGAGAGTGTGTGTTTGTGTTTGTGTTTGTGTGTGTCTTGTTTGGTTGCTGGATTAATGAGCTGATACAGTTTGGATAGTTTTGTTTGTTTGTTTCATCTTTCAACCACAGATATAGTAAAATTGTGGAAACGAAGGAAAAAAAAAAAACCTTCATTGAAGTTTCTTCTTTGATTTTTTTGGGTATTTTGAGAGATACAAAGTTTGATACTTTTCTGTCCCCCCTTGCAAAGGAAACTGTGGGTTTTTTTTTAAAGCTTCTTAGAATTTCGATTTTTAATTCTGGAGAAAAAGAGAGAGAATTTCAGATAAGAGCAGCTGATAAGAATCTATGAGCCAATGATTCCATTCATCTTCTTTGTGAAGATTTTGAGTTGAATTCCATTTTGACATTTTCTTTTTTTCTTGGGGGTTTCTCATTGGTTTTCTCGAGAATATATGTGGTTTGGGTGAGAGAGGATAGGAGCTTCACTGTAGCATTAGAAGAAAAAAAAGACTCTTAGCTTTTTCCTGCTTCTTTAAGCTTTCAACAGCTTCACAGCTTTCTGGTTTTCTCAGATTTGTGTCGAATCTTGAAAACCCCAAATGTTTTTTTTCTTCGATGGTTTCGATTTCATGTTGCTCGTAAACGCAGCAATGGAGCAAAGAAGAAGAAGACCAAGAAGGAGAAACGGATACAACAACAATATTTGTCTGCTCTTATTCTTCTTCTTAGTCTTCGCTTCAAGTACCAGCACATGCGCAAGTTGTCGGCGAAGAACTGTGAAACACTTATCCACAACTCCACCTTCATCTACTCCGCTCGAATCCAGAATCACTTCCAAGGTTTTCGTTATTAGCATCGTATCAGGGATTTTAACCGGGTTGGTCTCGGCCTTGGTGTTAGCTTTCTTGGTCCGTTGCATTGTCAAATACATGAAACAGACGCCAATTCTCAAAGGTCCTGTGGTGTTTTCCCCAAAGATTACACCCAAATCTCTTCACGCAGCTCTCGGTAATGGCATCCAGTTGCTTGGCTCAGATCCTAATGGTAAATACTACAAAATGGTACTCGATAACGGTCTAGTGGTTGCAGTCAAGAGGCTAGGCTCGCTTGAAGGAAATGGCTCACCAGAAGCAACTAGCAGTAGCAATTCGGTTAAGAGAAGGTTGCAGAAGGAGCTTGAGCTTCTTGCTGGGTTGAGGCATAGGAACCTTGTGAGTTTAAGAGCTTATGTTCGCGAATCCGACGAGTTCTCTCTCGTTTATGATTACATGCCGAATGGTAGTCTCGAAGATGTGATGAATAAGGTTAGAGCGAAAGAGGTAGAGCTCGGATGGGAGATTAGGCTTAGAGTTGCAGTTGGGATTGTTAAAGGGCTTCAGTATCTCCATTTCAGCTGTGAGCAACAGATTCTTCATTATAACTTGAAACCTACAAATGTGATGTTGGATTCTGAGTTTGAGCCTCGGCTTGCTGATTGCGGATTGGCCAAGATCATGCCTAGTTCAAACACAGCGGTCTCTTGCTACTCTGCTCCTGAGTCTTCTCAAAGTAACAGGTGCTTCAAAAACTCAACGCCATCATCACCTTTGAGTTAGTTAACCCCTAATTCTTCTCTTTTACTAACACGGTATGCAAATCCTTGTGACAGATACACAGACAAAAGCGACATATTCAGCTTTGGGATGATATTGGGTGTTCTTTTAACCGGAAGAGACCCGACCCATCCGTTCTGTGGAGAGGCTGCAAGCGGAGGCAGCTTAGGACAGTGGCTGAAGCATTTGCAGCAATCCGGGGAAGCACGAGAAGCATTAGATAAGAATATTCTTGGAGAGGAAGTGGAGGAAGACGAGATGTTAATGGCTTTAAGAATCACCATTATCTGCCTTTCCGATTTTCCGGCAGACAGGCCTTCCAGTGATGAGCTTGTCCACATGCTTACACAACTGCACAGCTTTTAAGCCCTAATGTTCTTGTACCAAATTTATCTGTGATTCCAATCCATAAAATCCAAATCTCTGTAGTTACAATAATATATTTCTTTTTCTCTTACTGGTTTAACTTTGATCACGCAAATGGTCCAAGAAACTGGTCTTACACCAGCTGAAAAGATGGCAAACAGTTCCCTTGCCTAAACGTAAAACAACAAGCAGTACACAACAAGCACTTCTTGATGAACGTGCGTATAACTCAGAACCAACACAAAGAAAAATGCAGATCAAGCAATGAGCTCGTCAAGTCAGTTTTCTACTTGCATTGTCCTAACAGGTGACCCGTTGTCAAATCTGGGTTGTATCAATAACTCCGAGAGGTCACCGCTCTCAAAGAAGGATTTGTGAAGAGCCTCGACGCATCCTTCAGCTTCAGCATCGTTTACTATAAGAGAAATGTTTACCTGCAAGATTTTAACACAAGAAAGAAATTTTGTTTAAGTGCGTACGGACTACGGAAAGAGACTTTTGTGATAAGCAGTGTGTTTAAGCAGTGTGTTTACCTTGGATGCTCCTTGTGATATCATCTGGACATTGATACCTTTGGTCCAAAGAACATGAAACGCCTGCCCAAAGTTTAAAAAAAAAAACAATTAGGTAAAAAAGCCGAAAAGAAATATCTCTTTCTTTGAGAGAATCTTCAAGGAGGTAAGATCTAACCCTCTCTAAAATCAGGGAGGAATGTTGAACATTCCCAATTAGAGAGATTATCGCTCTTCCTTTTGAAAGATTCACAACTGCAATTTTCTCCAGTTCTTCAACTACATGATCAAGCTCCTGTTACAAGGAAAAAAATAAAGAAAAGGCCTTTGTAATGCATGCATATATGGACTGGAAAATAAAGTCTTGGGGATTCTACAAGAACTTGCCTGTTGAATCAGTTCCCTGCTCCAAAGTTTTGAAGGGTCCAGTGTCAGAGATATACTCACTTCACTAGTGGCAACAACATCTACGGATATTTCAAGATCCTCAAATATCGAAAATACCTGGCCAAACGAGTGAGGTTCGCAGGCAAATGTTGATTATTAACAGTAGCTAAATGATTATAGAATGGAGCAGACTACAGTTCGGACCTTGCACCACTAAAATGAACTTATAAAACTTTAGCCACATAAATGCGGTGAAAATGTACAGTCTTACCTTCGCAAGAAAGCCAACCTGACCAAGCATTCGAGTGCTTGCTATATCCAGCATGGTTACATTGCGTTTCAGGACAATGCTGGTTAAAACTGTCTGTCATATGAAGAAGCATAATTTTTGGTTTTCTATTAAGGTTCTCACATGAGCTTGCATAAAAAGAATACAAATTAGGAGACTCTATACCTTGGTCATGTCTCTTGTTTTCGTGATGATAGTTCCAGGAGCTTTAGGGTTATAAGAATTTTTAACCCTAACAGGAATCTCACCCTCTCTTGCTGGTCTCATTGACTGTGGGTGCAAGACCTGCAGCGACGATTATTTTTCTTTACTTAATCACTCAAGCATTGCTATTGTACAAATTTTCATGTGTTTATGCTAATAACTGGACTTGAGCATTATTGCATTCAAGTAGAGTGGTACCTGTGAACCAAAATAAGCTAGCTCGGCTGCTTCGTCGAATGTTAGATATGGTACTGGTGTAGCTCGTTTATAAATAGTAGGGTCACATGTTAGAACACCATCAACATCTTTCCACACCTACGAATGAAAAAAACCAAACATCCAAACTGAACAGAGAGGTATGCAACGTCTTAAAAGAAAACATTAAACTTTGAAGCTGTAGAAGAACCTGAATCTCTTGCAAACCCAATGCTTTACCAATTGTGGTTGCCGTCAAATCACTGCCACCCCTACCCAAGGTAGTAACCGCACCAGTTTTCCAACCCTATTATTGAATAAAATATTTACGCAAACCACAAAATCATGAATGTAAATCTTGGTTATCTGTAGATTGCAAACTGTTAGCATTACCTTCCCAAGGAAACCCGTTACAATAGGAACAGCTGGATCATGCATCCAATCATCATATAACCTCTTGGCAACGGCTGGATAAGTTGCTTCCAAGATATCTCCATTTGTAAAATCATCCGTTGTTATGAAACCAATTTCAAATGCATCGTACTGCAAAGTCAGATAATCTACTTAGCTTTGTTTGCGAGCTGGAACAAAAGTGAACATCTCGACAATATGTCAACTAGAGTCCCAAAAATGCATGATTATGCACAGGAAAGCTCAAACCAAGGCAAATTTAGTAAGCAAAAGAGATTATGAGTTTGTGTTCCTTGACAACCAAAACCAAACTCATACAAATGTTTACTGACCAATTCAAAGTATATACACTTTCAACTTGGTTGCCCTATTGTTTTAATCTAGAATACCATAACTGAACCGGCATCTAGATTGAACATTTCTAGCCTAGGCTCCCAAGATATCAGTTTTACTAATTAGTCAACCAAACGAAATATGTGTTTTTTAAAAAGAAAAGTTACACTAATACTAAAATATGATGGTGGACATACTTGGCGTGCCTTGACACCGATTTTATTAAGATAGGCCGCAAAAATCCTTGTAGACAAGCACTCTCCAAAAGAGACTAAGTAGTCTCTGGTTCGAAGTGTCAGCTCCTTCATCATGGCTATACCTTTCAGGAGTTGCTCCAGTTCTTCTAAAAAGGCTGCAAAATGTATCCCAAAAAAATTAGAGAGAAAAAAAAGCAAATACATGTAGACTCTAGAATATTACCAAACTCATCACAATTGAACCATTTATGAGCCTACTCAAAATAGCAAGAACGAAGCTCCAAGTGTTGGAAAGACTACAAATTACACAAACAGACTAAACTATGCTTACAGGAAACAACAGAGGGATCGATCTTGAGCTCTTTCACTGTCCTGAAACAACAACAACAACAAAAAACACATTCTTCATCAAAACCAAGAGCTAGAAGAGAAAGGGATACTCAATGTACCAAATCAATCATATTTTAAGGAAACCAAAACCTGAGATGCAATTCCTTAATAATGCTCAACTCCTCAATCTCAGATGCATTAGAAACACCACAGCTCACCGCCTTCTCTCCCGCCTAAACTAAGCAACAAATCAGAAAGTTCAAAACCATAAAATTCAAAACTTTTGAATAACAACAAAGAAGAAAGGGGGAGAGTTTCCAGCATATTACAAGCAGGAGATTGTTGGTAGTCTTCCCCATTGCGGAAAGAACAATGACCGGGCTTTCTTCCGGAAATGTCAAAATCAAATCCGCCACTTCCCTCATTCTCTCCGCCGACGCCACCGAAGATCCGCCAAACTTCATCACGCACGTGTATCTCTTCTCTTCTACCTCCGCCTCCTTTACCGCGTCTGTCTTCTCACCTTCCAAGACAGCTCGTACAGTGCTTTTGAGGCATGAACCCGAAACCCTCCTTGTGCAGGAGCCATCCCCAATGGATAACAAGAATTTCCTCGACCCCTTCAGTGCAGCGAAATCGACACGGTTCGGAGTAATCGGTAGCGTCGGCGAGTTTCGGTGGCGGGTATGCGGCAATCTGGTGAAAGGTGCATTGCTATGACACCGTAACCTAGCAGCCGCCATCGCAGAAGAAGAAGAAGAAGAAGGAGGAGGCCCGAGAATGTTTTTGATAGGTTTAAAACAAGAAGGGGAGAGAAATCAATCGTACGGCTCACCGATGCGACGCCAAAGAAGGAAACGTTGAACCCTCTCTCCAACAGTTTCTGTACCAGAAAACGCTGTCGTTTTTTTATTACCAAACCATTTGACCCAGGTTGTTTGCTGAACTATAAGCCTGTCGAGCGTGTCTATTTCATTTATTTGTTCCCGAAAAGCTATAATTTTTATGTAGAAATTTGTCATCAACTCAACCATGACGATCCTCACTGTACAGTCCTCGTATACTCCTTCCCGGATTCCGGTTATAAAGCACGCGAATTTCGATCAAATTCCGTCGTGGGTTTCTCTGAAATCGAGCACTTCTTCTGTTAGAATCGAGCATAAGCAAGGGCAAGTCGAGAATCTTCATTTGGTTTCGTTGTCGAAGCATGGGAAGCTCAACGAAGCATTTGAGTTCTCCCAAGATATGGATAAGGCTGGCGTCTCCGTCAGCCCGTATTCTTACCAATGTCTCTTCGAAGCTTGCAGAGAACTGAGGTCTTTATCTCATGGGAGACTCCTGCACCATCGCATGCGAACGGCTTTCGAGAATCCTTCTGTGCTTCTTCAGAACTGTGTGCTGCAGATGTACTGCGAGTGCGGGAGCTTCGAAGATGCAGATAAACTGTTCGATGAAATGCCTGAGTTGAACACCGTCTCCCGCGTAACGATGATATCTGCTTACGCCGAACAAGGCCTTTTGGATAAAGCTGTTTGTTTGTTCTCGAGAATGCTCGAGTCAGGAGACAAGCCTACTTCTTCCCTGTATACTACACTCTTGAAATCTTTGGTAAATCCTAGTGCTTTAGACATTGGTAGGCAGGTTCATGCTCATGTTATACGTGCTGGGTTATGTGGCAACGCATCTATAGAGACTGGGATCTTGAACATGTATGTTAAATGTGGTTGGTTAGTGGGTGCTAAGCTAGTGTTTGACCAGATGGTAGTGAAGAAACCGGTGGCTTGGACGGGATTGATGTTAGGCTATACTCAAGCTGGAAGAGCTAGAGATGCTCTGAAACTATTTGTGGATTTGGTAACGGAAGGTGTCGAATGGGACAGTTTTGTGTTCTCAGTTGTTCTTAAATCATGCGCTTCCCTTGAAGAGCTTAATCTTGGCAAGCAAATTCATGCCTGCGTCGCTAAGCTTGGACTGGAATCCGAAGTCTCGGTTGGAACTCCACTCGTCGATTTTTACATCAAATGTTCCAGCTTCGAGTCTGCTTGTCGTGCATTCGAAAAAATCCGTGAACCAAACGATGTTTCCTGGAGCGCAATCATTTCTGGATACTGCCAAATGAGTCAATTTGAGGAGGCTGTTAAAACCTTCAAGTCTTTGAGAAGCAAAAATGCAGCGGTTCTAAATTCGTTCACATATACTAGCATATTCCAAGCATGTTCCGTACTTGCAGATTGCAACATTGGTGGCCAAGTCCATGCAGATGCTATAAAGAGAAGTCTGATTGGACCTCAGTATGGAGAAAGTGCTCTCATTACGATGTATTCAAAATGCGGATGCTTAGATGACGCCAACGAAGTCTTTGGGTCAATGGACAACCCCGACATTGTTGCTTGGACAGCTTTTATATCAGGTCATGCCTACTATGGAAATGCCTCTGAAGCTCTGAGATTGTTTGAGAAAATGGTGAGTTGTGGTATGAAACCAAACTCAGTTACATTCATTGCTGTTTTAACAGCCTGCAGCCACGCAGGCCTTGTTGCACAGGGCAAGCATTACTTGGACACGATGCTTCGAAAATATAACGTGGCTCCGACTATTGACCATTATGATTGTATGATCGACATTTATTCCCGTGCGGGACTATTAGACGAAGCTCTCAAATTTATGAAGAATATGCCTTTTGAACCTGATGCAATGAGCTGGAAGTGCTTTCTAAGTGGGTGTTGGACCCATAAGAATCTTGAATTGGGTGAGATTGCTGGTGAGGAACTTCGCCAAATCGATCCAGAAGATACAGCTGGATATGTTCTGCCGTTTAATCTGTATACCAGGGCTGGAAAATGGGAAGAAGCTGCTGAAATGATGAAACTAATGAATGAGAGGATGTTAAAGAAGGAACTGAGCTGCAGCTGGATCAGAGAAAAGGGTAAGATTCATCGGTTTATAGTGGGTGATAAACACCATCCGCAAACTCGGGAGATCTATGAGAAGCTTAAGGAGTTTGATGATTTTATGGAAGGTGATGTGTTTCAGTGTAGTATGACAGAGAGAAGAGAGCAGCTTCTTGATCATAGCGAGAGGCTTGCCATTGCATTTGGGCTGATATCGGTGAATGGCAATGCCGGTGCACCTATAAAGGTGTTCAAGAATCTCCGGGCATGCCCAGATTGCCATGAGTTTGCAAAGCATGTGTCTTTGGTTACAGGACATGAAATCGTCATCCGAGATTCTAGAAGGTTTCACCATTTCAAGGAGGGGAAGTGCTCTTGCAACGATTACTGGTGAATGGTGATCATTAGTGTTTGTATTAGTATCACTTATCAGGCTGTAGATACTTTAAATTGGATACTAATCCAACAAGAATGAGTCTGCAAATTGACGGTAAGAGTGTGCAAACGTGGGTATATTATATGTCAAAAGTAGTGCGTATAATGCAACTCTTGAGTTTACAAAACTGGATTAACATTTTCCTGACTGCAAAGTACTCGAAACACACAGGACGAAAGCCGTACGATATACAATACTGTTAAAGCTGTGGTAACATGACTGTTCCGGATCCCGAGGTCCTAGGTCATGACTTATTGGTTGGACCTGGAGGCTTCCCACAATCTACGTTCTATCCGCAGCTTTCTTAGCTCTGTTAGCCCTTGCTCAACTGAAAATAAGAACTAACCAAGTTAGCAAAAAAACTTATGGGTACCTCTTCGGGCTACAAGGAATTTGGTATGTTAGATTGTACCTTCCATGGCGTCATGTGAAGATGGAGAGTGTGCACTCCTGCTGATCCAGAATCGAAGACGCTCTCGCGCAATGTCCACCTCTATGCCAAGGGACAAGGCTCTTCTCCAGAAGTACGTGAGCCAAGCCTGCCAAAAGTTCCACAGGATTTATAGCGATGAGATTGGAGAAAGGCCAAGATTGAGCTAACGAGAATATCTCCAATAGTTCCAAAGTACATAGAAGAACAGAAAACGATACAAAAGGGAACATAAAGCAGGGAGCAGAACAAGAAAAAGCCCATGAGAGAAAGCGAGAAAGAGGTTGTGGTTCTGTACCTCCTTGAAGAGAACATCTTCAGACTCTTCTGGACTCAGTTCTGCAGAGGACCACATGCCAAGGTCAGAATTAACAAGAACTGTCTACTCTTTGTTAAAGTAGTTTATGAAGTGTCAATATAGAATACTGACATTCAGTTTATGTATTTCATAGTCCTAATTTTTTCAAGAGTTTGTCATTGTAACGTTGTTGATAATTCTTTAGTCCAAATCTTGAATTTCATAACACCACGATTTTGAACTAGAAAATCAGTCATATTACGCTAAATAAACTTACCAAGTGCCTCCATAAACTTAGGACCACCTGGTGATTTTAACTCTGAAAGAAAACGACCAGGAGAATACATAAATTGCATATCAAAGAAGCATAGTTAAAATGCGACATAAAAAACATGTACACTATTATATTAACAATCTTAATGGCGAATTCAAAAGCCTGGCAAAAAAAGAAAAAAGTCGCCTTTTTTAGCTAATGCAGTGAGCAACATAAATTATTGGCAAAAACTTAGTCAAGAAGAGCTTCTACAGAAACTTACCGGGATCAGATAGTCGAACTGTATTGGCCAACCTTAGCTGGGCTAATGTAATAGTAATGGCAACTTCAACCTTCAAAAGAACAAGCATAGTCCATGAGAAAATATGAAAGAGGGGTGCATGAACCAAA
Organism: Alliaria petiolata; assembly: GCA_020283515.1. Lineage (NCBI taxonomy): Eukaryota > Viridiplantae > Streptophyta > Magnoliopsida > Brassicales > Brassicaceae > Alliaria > Alliaria petiolata. The sequence goes on along the minus strand of JAHZTW010000001.1, from coordinate 166,211,077 downwards.
ACGAGAGAGAGTATGAGAATAAACCTTTAAAGATGTAAGCTCCTTTAGACCCATTTCCACAGAGAGCATACTTTCAATATTTCCCTCTCCTGTTAGATCATTTATATCTTGAACGAGCTGGCTCCTCTTCTCATTCTCCTCAGAATCTGGTCAGATGTTTTCATAGCCAATAGATAAATATACAGTGATGAGAAGTTAATCAAAATCATAGAATGTTATTACAACACATATCTTAGAAGAAACAGTAACATGACTGAGTGATTGCTTGCCTTTTTCCCAACTTTCTTCCTTAGCCTTCTGCCCAGCTGATAGCACAATTTCAAAAGGAAGAGGTGCTAGAGATGACCAGTATTCGTACTTGGATGTAGCTATATCCGAACATATGCCTGAAATGCAAATATGCACAGATGTTAGAAAGCAGAGATAAATGTTAAGTATGTTACTAAACAGACATGTCAGAAAGCAGAGATAAATGATACCCATCTACTCTTACCATATCTAGCAGCTAAGCCCCAATACCGAGCTAGCCAGCACCGCTTAAGAACAACTTCCTCCTGGAAAGCATACAAAGGTGTGTTACTTAAACCGGACAATGCTAATGTGTAGGCTACGCAAAACATGAAAACAAACCATCTCTTTTTGGGTCAATATCATTCTATGTGTCATTGTTCGTAGAGCGTTGACTTCAGATTCTGCTCCTTGAAGTTGTGCTACTACAGCAGCAGTCTCTTGTTTTGCATTCTGACTCGAAAGTAAAACATGGAACATATAAGATTTCTACATTTTCATGAATTAGAACCTCACAATAAATGTGATACACGGACCGGAAAAAATAGCCTACCTCTACTTGAGACCGAAGAGCAGTCGTCTCCTTAGTAGTCCCTTCTCTATTTTGTCTTGCATCTTTAAGGGCCGCCTGTCACAGAGTGAGAGCTAGTGAATCTAAAAGCCAGAACAACATTTTCATACTTGATACAGAACCATCACATAACAGAAAAATCCTGAGGGGGCTCAGACTTTGGAATACCTCTCTTTGACGCAAAGCAGCTTCTTTTCTGCAGCATTGAGACAAAGTACGTTCACGTAAGCATTTCAATTCAAAAGAAAAAACGAAAAATGGCAATAAGTTGTATTGATATTGACTACCGGCTCAGAAGTTTAGCTTCCAAGGATACACCTTCTCCCAGGGAAGTTACCTAAAGTTTTTCTCAAGGGTGAGAACAGTTTTTTTCAGAAAAAAAAAAAACCAAAATAATTATGCATACATGCAAGTATATCATTGCTCACGATTACCTGTTTTTCAAGCTCTCTCACCCTGGCTTCTGCTTCCTTGCATCTCTCATCCTCAAGCCTAAGCTGTTAATAAGCTCAAACATATGATAATGTCACTGTGAGGGTAGACGGAAACCAAACAGGAAAAGACTTTTTACCTTTTCAAGAATACTCTCGTTCTCCTCTTGCAGCATATCGAGCTATAATGTAACGAAACTGTCAATTTCCTTCAAGAAATTCTCCATAAGATGTCAAATACATAATAGAAAGAAAAAGAGGAATTAGGTATACCTCATCACGAAGTGCGGATGCTTCATGCTGATCCTTGGAATCTTTTGCATTAAGATCCCCAATATCAGGTATAACCCTGCAATGACAAAACAGTTTCCAGTCTTGAACACAAACTCAACTAGTAGTGATACGAAGATATTTTCAGGAACTCTCTCTTCACCTCTTTTCAGTCTGCTGGTGGTTCTTAGGAGTCCCAACTGGTAATGGATTGGTAGTTTGATTCCTTTGAGACAGTTTGCTCGGCGGAACAGGTGGCTGTGATGCTCGAACAGATACGGCCGGAGAGTTTCGAGACAGCTGTTTTTTCACAATCGCCAACAATTATCCGATTAGAGGACAGTTTGAAGCATCCGTATTAGTTTCCCTTACTAACTAACTACATTCCAAAATTGGAAACTAGAAACCAATTCCGTTAAATCTCTGCGGTTGAGAATGAGCAAATTTGGTGAATTGGGTCAACAGATTTCATTGAGAAAACGAGAATCACGGATTTGTTTTCTACTCAAGCCAAAAAAAAAAAAAAAGAGCTCGAATTGTACCGCAGGGGAGGAAGATCTGGCGATCTTGGGAGGAGGAAGGAGAGCAGAAGCAGCAGGTTTAGGTCTAGCAGGAAGCGGAGTAGCTGTGGAAGAAGCATTGTGTCTAGTGAAGGAGAGAGGAGGAGGAGGAGGAGCGCCATAGCGGAAACCTAGATCACCGCCACCGACATCGTCATCGTCTTCGTCGTCGTCGTCGGTGGTCTGTGAAGCCATGACCTTGGCAAGCCTCTGAGCTGCGGCTTTGGCGGCGACGTTCTGGGCTCGCTTGACGTTTGACATCCCAGTGACGGAAGACGATCGAGCGTGGTGATGACGCGCCGGGGAAGAAGGAGCGACGGCGGCATTGGTGGAGCCTGACTCGCCGCTCCATTGACGGAAGTAGCTGGGGCTTTCGGTGCGTGCCCGCTCCATTCGGAAGTGCGAAATGTGACGTATGCGAGAGGAGCTGGGGGATTCGAGAGAGAGAGAGATGCAGACCTAGATCTTCTTGGTGATTATGGAGTAAGACAAAAGATAAACTTTGTTTTTTTTTTACTTACCAAAGGTATATAAAACTGAAGTTAACAAATGTAAAAAAGATCTTTCCAACTTTTCATTTTTACAAATCTACCTTGGTATCTAATTCACATTAAACCTCGTAGTATAACCTATGTCGTTACTGGAGTCGATAGTTGCATATTGATGACGAAAATCAACCAACACTCTTGTATAAGCTCATGTTGTTTCTCTGTTTTCTTTACTACAAAACGAAAGGGAGTTCGAATAGTCGAAAGAAATGGGGGGACAAACTAGGATTGTAATGGACATATACGACTTTAGCAGAGATGAGCACAATATATTTATCTCCCCTACGATTTCAACCTAAATGTTACTAAAAAAAAAAAGCTTGAGAATTTAATTGGTGTGTTGCAGAATGTTCGTAGTCTTGTTGATACACAAAACTAGTCAAAGCATGGCATCAGAGCATTTTGCTAGGAGTGAAAATGTAGATCAAACTTTGTGAGATCCCATGGCCATTTCTAAATTCCAGGCCTTCTCGGAATGGTTCGATGCTTTTAGGTTCAACACTATTATTATTCCTACTGCTTGGAAAACTGGGGGATATTGGTTCATTTATAGTTTTGGTTAGTGGATGCTAAATGTGTCGAACCTTTCCCAGAAGGCCTGGAATTTAGAAATGGCCAGTTTGACATTTTCAGTTGGTACGGTGATAGGCCCGAACCAGGCCCATTTTCTCAGACAACATTCTATATTAGACTATTATTAATCATCACTAATATGTCAAAAAAAAGAGTTACCTAGCAAATAGTAGCAGTAATATATAGCATGAAAAATAATGTATATAAAATATTGAATACAATTTTCATGCGTTAAATGTTACTCGCAAGCCCAGAAGATACAGCAATAAAAACACATCGATCGGGGCATGCATTCTCCTACCGAATTAGATACTCTTTCGTCGTTCTTGATCGATCATTCGACAAATCGCACAAAAAAGGCCTTGAGGGAAAATATAAATAATCGAAACCACCCGCCAAAAAAAAAAAAAAAAAGAGGGGAAAAAAAAAGAAAAATTGAAGAAGGTAGGCTGTTGAGTTAAAAGAAGAAATGGTGGGCAGTTATTTTTATTGAGAATATATATATAATACGGTGTTATATAAAAATAAATAAATAAAATAGAGAATATATAGATAATATAATTAAGAAAGAGTCCTACCATAATGAAGGACCATGAGATGATCAGAGGTGGATGAGTTTGGAAGCAAAGTAAGGTTTTGTGAAAGAGAGGATGAATTGTCTCTGCTTCCNTTTTCTCAAGGGTGAGAACAGTTTTTTTCAGAAAAAAAAAAAAACCAAAATAATTATGCATACATGCAAGTATATCATTGCTCCCGATTACCTGTTTTTCAAGCTCTCTCACCCTGGCTTCTGCTTCCTTGCATCTCTCATCCTCAAGCCTAAGCTGTTAATAAGCTCAAACATATGATAATGTCACTGTGGGGGTAGACGGAAACCAAACAGGAAAAGACTTTTTACCTTTTCAAGAATACTCTCGTTCTCCTCTTGCAGCATATCGAGCTATAATGTAATGAAACTGTCAATTTCCTTCAAGACATTCTCCATAAGATGTCAATACATAATAGAAAGAAAGAAAAGGAATTAGGTATACCTCATCACGAAGTGCGGATGCTTCATGCTGATCCTTGGAATCTTTTGCATGAAGATCCCCAATATCAGGTATAACCCTGCAATGACAAAACAGTTTCCAGTCTTAAACACAAACTCAACTAGTAGTAATACGAAGATATTTTCAGGAACTCTCTTCACCTCTTTTCAGTCTGCTGGTTCTTAGGAGTCCCAACTGGTAATGGATTGGTAGTTTGATTCCTTTGAGACAGTTTGCTCGGTGGAACAGGTGGTTGTGATGCTCGAACAGATACGGCCGGAGAGTTTCGAGACAACTGGTTTTTCACAATCGCCAACAATTATCCGATTAGAGGACAGTTTGAAGCATCCGTATTAGTTTCCCTTACTAACTAACTACATTCCCAAATTTTTAACAATCAATCAATATCCACATTCCAAAATTGGAAACTAGAAACCAATTCCCTTAAATCTCTGCGGTTGAGAATGAGCAAATTTGGTGAATTGGGTCAACAGATTTCATTGAGAAAACGAGAATCACGGATTTGTTTTCTACTCAAGCAAGCAAAAAAAAAAAAAAAAAAGCTCGAATTGTACCGCAGGGGAGGAAGATCTGGCGATCTTGGGAGGAGGAAGAAGAGCAGAAGCAGCAGGTTTAGGTCTAGCAGGAAGCGGAGTAGCTGTGGAAGAAGCATTGTGTCTCGTGAAGGAGAGAGGAGGAGGAGGAGCGCCATAGCGGAAACCTAGATCATCGCCACCGACATCGTCATCGTCTTCGTCGTCGTCGTCGGTGGTCTGTGAAGCCATGACCTTGGCAAGCCTCTGAGCTGCGGCTTTGGCGGCGACGTTCTGGGCTCGCTTGACGTTTGACATCCCAGTGACGGAAGAGGATCGAGCGTGGTGATGACGCGCCGGGGAAGAAGGAGCGACGGCGGCATTGGTGGAGCCTGACTCGCCGCTCCATTGACGGAAGTAGCTGGGGCTTTCGGTGCGCGCCCGCTCCATTCGGAAGTACGAAATGTGACGTATGCGAGAGCGCTGGATCGAGAGAGAGATGCAGACCTAGATCTTCTTGGTGGTTGTGGAGTGAGACAAAAGATAACTTTGTTTTTTTCTAAGCAACTTTGAACAAACCAAGAGAGGAGAGTTGAGTAAGTCTACTATTTGCTACTTACCAAAGTTATATAAAACTGAAGTTAACAGATGTAAAAAAGATCTTTCCAACTTTTCATTTTTACAAATCTACCTCGGTATCTAATTCACATTAAACCTCGTAGTATAACCTATGTCGTTACTGGAGTCGATACTTGCATACTGATGACGAAAATCAAAACTCTTGTATATAACTACATAAGCTCATGTTGTTTCTCTGTTTTCTTGAGTTTTATTTTGTCATAGGTTTCGCTACAACCTAAGTGTTACTAAAAAAAGCTTGAGAATTTAATTGGTGTGTTGCAGAATGTTCGTAGCCTTGTTGATACACAAAACTAGTCAAAGCATGGCATCAGAGCATTTTGCTAGGACTGAAAATGTACATCAAACTTTGCGAGATCCCATGGCCATTTCTAAATTCAAGGCCTTCTGGGAAAGGTTCGATGCTTTTAGGTTCAACACTATTATTCTTACCGCTTGAAAACTGGGATATTGGTTCATTTATAGTTTTGGTTAGTGGATGCTAAATGTGTCGAACCTTTCCCAGAAGGCCTGGAATTTAGAAATGGCCAGTTTGACATTTTCAGTTGGTACGGTGATAGGCCCGAACCAGGCCCATTTTCTCAGACGAACATTCTCTATTATTAATCACACTATGTCAAAAAGGAGTTAGTTACCTAGCAATAGTAGCAGTAATATATATAGCATGAAAAATAATGTATATAAAATGTTGAATACAATTTTCATGCGTTAATGTTACTCGCAAGCCCAGAAGATACAGCAATAAAACACATCAATCGGGGCATGCATTCTCCTACCGAATTAGATACTCTTTCGTCGTTCTTGATCGATCATTCGACAAATCGCACAAAAAAAGGCCTTGAGGGAAAATATAAATAATCGAAACCACCCGCCAAAAAAAAAGAAAAAAAACAAAGAAGAGGGGAAAAAAAAAGAGAACTGAAGAAGGTAGGCTGTTGAGTTAAAAGAAGAAATGGTGGGCAGTTATTTTTATTGAGAATATATAATACGGTGTTATATAAAAATAAATAAATAAAATAGAGAAGAAAGAAATATATAGATAATTAAGAAAGAGCCCTACCATAATGAAGGACCATGAGATGATCAGAGGTGGATGAGTTTGGAAGCAAAGTAAGGTTTTGTGAAAGAGAGGATGAATTGTCTCTGCTTCCTCTCCAGATTGCATCTCTCACGTGTTGTAGTGTCAACACTGGCTCCAGTTCTTGCCCTCTGCATCTTATCTCTACCTGCTTTTCATTTTTTTATTTTTTTCACCCAAAAAAAAGAACATTATTATTAGTCTTTTGCATAATAGTATATATCGATTAATTAATTAACATGATATAAACACAATCAAAATTGATACACACAAAAACATAGACCAAAGCTCAGAGCTTTTTTTTTTTTTAATATAGATTTAGCATGATGGATTAGCTAGATTTCACAAATTAATAAGCAGAGATATCTTGAGAACAAAATATTTAGACCGAATTCCAAATTACTACGTAAGTGTTTGCAAATAGTGTGTATAATACGAATGTGATAGAAATGGAATAAATTGGGTTTAATGATGAGATCATTGCTTCGTAGGGGTGACGGAGAGAGAGAGAGAGAGAGAGAGTGACGGAAAATGCCACGTGTCACGGGGGCTACGCAATGCCGTAATTATGTCATCTCTACTTTACTTGCAAGAGATTCCTGATTTTCTAACACAAAAATGCTTTTTAAAGAACGAGCAACGCCAACAATGTGACTCCACCACTTATTATTCCACATATAATAAGCTAAAGAAAAAACTATATGCAACACATATTCACAATTTAATTAACTTTGATAATAATAATAATTTTGAAATTTGAATGGTACCCACGATGTCCAAAATCTTAAATCATTTTCGTGGCCCACCCTTTTTTTTCTACCCGTAAATGTATTTTCCAATGACTCCCTCTCCAAATATACTTTTTATATGTTATGCCGTCTGAGTATTCAACTCATATGGTAAACAAGATTTCACAAGAGCCATTTTAGTTCAAACTTTAGAACTGACTGTTTCAATTGAATAATCCAAGTGCACACAAAGCAAATTAAACATTAGAAAACTAACTTTATCCTTAGTTTGGAAATATGTTTCTAAACGAGCCAAACCGATCCCAAGTAATTTCTCCTACTACTATTTATCATTTTCCTCCTATTCGTATCCTTACAATATTTGGTAATCTATGTTCCAAAAGAAAAAGAAAAAAAGTTGTTGTATACAAACTGAATGATATATAAATATAAAGGGATATTGTGCCGAACAAAATAAGAGTTTTTTTCTAAACGGGGGAAACTCAATGGAGACACTACCCCATGAAAACTTCATCATCACCTCATGCACGTCTTCTCTTTACGTTTTTTTGATGACTAATGTTTGCGACCCAAAAAGCATTTGAAGTCACAAATTTTATGGTTTTTTTTCTTATTGCATAGACTAAATTCATTATAATGTAGCTGATGCTGTTAGATACGTTCTATTAAATACCTAAAAATGTACCAAATGGAATAGTGTCAATCGTTGCTATAAATTATCCATATTCTTTGGTTAGCATTATACAATAATCAGCATATGAAAGTGGTGTTCTATCTCACATACCATGATATCAACATCTTAATATTTTTATTTTTATTATTATAGGACCTACATACATAAATAATAAATTTATTATGAAAAATTGAATATAAAATAGGGACCATAAAAGTCGTAGTCGGATATGTGTATATATATATATATATATATATATATATTAAAATGTTTTGCATGCATCGCATCACTAACTTAAAAGGATTCATGGCTCCTATCTGCCCTTTAGTGCCATTTTGTTACTTTTTAAAAAATGCAATTTTCTTTCAGCAAGTTGCAATGATTCTGTTGTTGACGGCGACTTCATGCATTGCTTTTCCCCGACGTAAAATACATTATTTATCAATACATGCCTATATATAACTTGCAAATTGCAATACAGCTTATTAGGCTAATAACGTTAACTAGCCTACAAAAAAAAAACACATTGGCCTCTATATAGTTTACTATATCATATGGTACCTAGATTTCGGAAGTTCTAAGCGATTTGTAAGAGACGTGCCTTTTCATTTATATATATATATATATATATATATATAAATATTTTATCATGAATGTAATAAAAATAGACACTAGTTGAAGTGTGATCTAATAGTTAAAAGTTAAAACTCATAACATCTTGTTGGGAAAGTTCCCCAAAAAAAAACATCTCGTTGGGGGCTAGATTGTGCTACACATGCTATTTATAATAAATTAGGGTGTGAAGTTGTGAACTAGTCAAAAATAACGAAAATTAAATTTGCAAAATGTAATAAAATGTTTTAAAAAAAATAGAATATCTAATTACACCCAGACAAATTTTTGAATTTTTTTGATCAAATACTGTAGATGTTAAAGAGCGGTTGCAAGCTAGTTAAAGGATTTCTGACGTAATAATTACCTTCAAATATAACGGAGGTCCCAAATATTGTTCGTATTAGTGGGGCCAAGACCATTTCTAATTTTCCAAACCATGAGGTACGACGGCTCTGCTTGCCTAAATGTCTATATAGCAAAAACATAGAATAATAACCGATGGTTTCTACAGTAACAATTAAATTTTGGGAAAATGTTGTAATTTGAAAGATGGAAACAAATAATTAAAATGCACACGTTTGGATTTTGTGATACCATATATTCTAAATTATGATGCATATAAAGTGTGATAACGGAAATTGAAGTGTATTTGTGTACAAAATTAACGGAATTGATTTGACCATTTTTATAAAACAAACTTTTTACAAGAACTCTAACTAGGATAGAAAAACGAGAAAATTTCAAAACGTTACTTAATTAGATGTGGTTTTTAATACACATAGAAGTGAAGTGAACAAAGCACGGATTTTTTTTTTGTAATGTGCCAAATCAATCAACAAATATTTTTAAAAAATGAAAATAGTAAATTAGTAGTGAAAAAATAAAAAAAATTACTGACCCAATGCTAGATCAAGAGATTTTGGCCTCTAGACGAAAACCGTCAAAACATTACAAAGCTTTTTGTCACAATTTATGGTTGAGTACTGTGATTGATCCATAAAAATATCGGATAGATGATTACTAATAACTAATACGTCCTTCTAAATTAATTCAAATTAACAAAAAGTACTGTAAATTTTGTAAATAATTTTTCGGAAAAATGTGAATTGGCCATCAGAGTGAGTCATCTATGGACCAAACATCTTCAAATTATACGGAAACCCACCTACGGAAGTTGGTTGGATCATTACATCCAGGCTCCAGCTCATAGTTTTACGAGGAGCCGGATCAAAGTTTTCAATACCAATGCATTGTTGAAGAAAATATAGTGGATAAGTTAATTAAACAAAGTCTTGTTGATAAAAACACGATGTGTGATTCGAAACAAAAGGAAAACATCTCAAATTTAGATAGATAGAAGTGGATGGATGATAAGGAAATATTTAAGAAAGTGCAGCACTTAAAGAGGATATGAGTATGATTGATGGGGAAAAGGCTTTTCAAGCACCAAATTTATTAGCGGGTGTTTTGTGAAGAAAGGGTCCTACACGATACACTAACAAAGAATTAGCTAAACCAAGGCGAGAGAAATATATTGTTGGTATTGATGAGCCTCTTCTAGCATAAGCATGACGGTTTCGCTAAGCCTCAGTCTATTATATGCTTCTCAGTATAATTGTATGTGGAAAGGCAAAAAAATTATGGCTTTTAATTTGTGAGTCTTTCTAAAAATCGTATTTCTAGCCATCTCCTGCTACAAAAGATTTAGAATATTAAATGAGCGTCACAAGTTTTTTTTTTCTTTTCTTTTTGGGATGTTTTCTCTATATCAAAGGTAGAAAGACTAGAACTATAGTCAACATACAAAATTTATGCGCAACATATAATTATAACGTAACCAGAATTTTAACCCCAAGGCAGTGTTAAGGCTCATCATGAAATACAATCCGATCTAGTTTTTAATTAGATGACTAGATTTTATTTATTTATTTATGGTGAATTACGATAACGTTTATGTTAAAATAACAAGTGGGAATATTTATATCCTGGTTACTTATATATTCGAACAAAATAAAAGAAATGAGAAACAAGTGTTTCAGATTCTTTACTAATAAAGGGCTGATAATTTTTAGATTATCTAATATTACGATAAAATAAATAAATAAGAAAGTAATTGTCATTTTAGAATTTCTTTATTTATCTTATGGAATGAGGAGCGAGTTGACAAAACAAAACAAAAATCATGGGGCGCAAAAGGAAATTTGAAATTTATGGAATACTTTTAGCTTTTAAAGCCTTTTGTTTTTCTTACGTCTAAAAAGTCAAAGGAAACTTAAAAAGAAGGAGAAAGACAAAAATGGAAGAACAATGCCTCCACGAAGTCAGATTATGGCTGCCTAATCATTACATTCATATTTATTATTCACTCTTGATACCTATGCCCTACCCAAATCTAATATACACACACATTCACATCATTATAGTATTATCTAATTTATGTATATATATTTTCACACACAGACACACACACAAAAAACTATATTTATATAATTGCAATTTTAATTAATGATCATCATCTAATAAAAGAACAACCCATGATGACCTTCTGGACGTAACCCTATTTTTGGGGTTAAACAAATATTTAAATTCAACCCTTACGAAATTTCTAATACTCCAAATTGATATGCTGATTAATGGTCGTATGCTATTCTTTTGTATTTCTTTATATCCGCACTAATATGCTATATATATAATGATCAAATTACTGTTTCCATATATGTTTAGTATAAGCTAGTTTTTGTGAACTATTAAATACATATAGAATATTTGATCAAATATGTACCTTATATACACTGACTTTTATGTTATTTACCTTTTGTATAGTTTAGGAGAAATGGACAAGAAATAAACAGCTTGTCAATGAAAACTAAATTATTTGATCAAGATATGGACATATCACAACAAATCTACTGTGTATTAGAGTACCAAGATATGCATACCCACATATAATTTTATATTGAGTGCCTCGTCCTCATTTGGCATACTTCATGGCATGGCTTAATGCAACAAGACAGAAAAAAACTTTGTGATTTGAGTAAATTTTAAACATTGAGTTGACCTAAAATAATATAGTTTAATTTATCTGCGTCCCAGATTAATTAAGTTTAATAGACCTCTAAGCATCTAAGGAATGTTTCAGGAAAACATGCTTACAACAACCAGACGTAGTTAAGTTCAAAAAAAAAAACCAGACGTAATATTATATACTAAACAATCTAAGATCATCTCAATTAAATTTTTCTTCTTCTCCTTTTAAGGATTTTGTTTTTATCTTTTGTAAATGGGTACATAATGTGCATGGATCAAAGCAAGATAGAATAAACACACGAATATATAATAGATTTTTTTTTCTCCAATATATATGTTAGTCTTTCTTTAACAAAAAAAATATATAATAGATTTTTAAAATTTTATTTTTTATTCTCATGCAATTTACGTTCAAAAGATTCATCTGTATGTGGCTTTCAAATATGTTTTTGAAAATATTTGAAGGAAAAAAAATAAAAGAAAAATAAAGAGAAAAAGGGCTCACGTATTAAAAGCAATATTTCATCATCGTTCGCTAATTATCAAAAGCACACCATTAATGACGTTCCATGCACATTATGATAACTGAAATATTGAATGATCCCTTAGCATAGAAAAGAAGTCTCAATTTTTTTGTTGTGATTATTAGTTGGCAATAAAACTTGTAATTATTAATTCAGGGATCATAAAAGTTCTAGCTTAGTATGGGTAAGCGAGCGCATAAGTGCACAGATAGATATCAATGATTAAAATTTGCACGAGAAGCATCGTACGTAATTTTAGGGATTGAATTCTATTTCTTTCATCAAAAAATAAATAGAAAGGACACTTTTTGGTTCATAAATTCGTCTCGTAAGATTTTAAAAAGTCAGCATGCATATGATAGGAAACTACTTTATTGTATTCATCATTTGAGATAATAACTAGCTCTAGAAGAAGCGTGCAATATAGCTATAGTAACAGAGTAACAGACTAACAGTTGTACGTATATATGTGTGTGTATATATATGTCATGTAATGTTCATGTACGTATCACGAATGTGACATGCATGTGTACAAATGGTTTCCATGAACTGAGTTTTTCTAACGATGCGGTATGACGTCATAAACAGTATATCTCTCAAAACTAGTTAAACTAAACTATATAATAACTTTTTTGATGTTTTGGTTTTACAATCTATCCAACTAGAAAATAACAGTATAGAAAAAGCAAACCGAATAACTTATATATAGGTTCCGAGAACAGTATGCATGACTTATACAAAAAGTTCTGTAGATGTGATTTGTCACGGTTCGTTTTAATTCTTTTCAGAATTGACTCATCTAGAAAATGAATTTGTATATAGAAAATGAAAAAAAAAAAAAAACAAAGTACCGATAACACGTTTTCTTTTTTTCGTTTTGGACGCGTTCCTAGTTTACAAAAATTGTTTGATAGAAAAAACTAAACATGTGGTTTTAAAATGTACTCATAACATTTTAAAACGTAAACACAAATATTTTCATTTGTGTATAAGTATTGGTAGGTGGATTGCCATGTATATAATGTATAAATTAAAAGAAATAAATTAAAGGGTGCACTCATCTCTAATGAGATTTTGATCGTACTAGGCACTAAATTAATGGCTCGACCGTTAATCAATTACCCCTAAATTATAAAAAGGGCAAGTAAGACAAACTCGAAAAAGGGTTGAAAATCAATTTATGGATAATAAGCATATAAAAACAAAGAAAGAACAAAACGGCTTATACCTAGCAACGACATCTACTTGTGACCTAATTAACATGGAGATACTTTTGTGGCAATTTAGTTCCGATGTTGTTGTCATGTTCCTCAGTACACCAACCCCCATGAATATACCCTCTCCACGTTTTCTTCTTTTCTTTTACTAATATGTTTCTGTTTTTATCGTACTATTCTCATCATCTTTTATGCTTTAAAAAGTATGTATGTAACGTTTTAGAATTTTTTATTTTTTTTTTTAACTAAGGAGATTGTAGTTACGGCAAGCAACGTGTACATGGAATCTAGAACAATAAAGTTAAAAAGAAAGGGAAATTAAAAGAGATGTGATGAGATAAAATATAAAAACCTGGGATTCGTGCTCCAATCGCAACTTATTCACCAAATATTTCATCAATAGTCGAACAGTCATCTTCCCGTCCCTACCAAATCCAAGAACACCAAAAATAATATTAGCCATAAACTTTTGATAAAATTAACGTCGTTTAATCAGCCAGTTCTTATTAATTAGCTAGCTGGTTGTAGAAATAATGAGAATGGTAGTCTCAATAAACGACGAGTGCTTACTTGATTCTCAAGTAGCTCTTGGGTATCTGAGGCAAGAATGGTTCTCTTGTCCTAACCAACGACAAAACCAATTAAGAACGACTTGTAAAATAAATTAAAACTATATGATCTTGAATTATGATTAAAACCAAAAATAAGAATCTTGAAACTCCGATTAATAATTTTGCATTGTAATCAATAAATTATTGACCTTACATAACATAGTCTCTAGCTAGGAAGTTAAACTTGAGCACTTACTGGTTTTGAGAAGCTTGAAGGAGGAACCAAATGCCGGAATGGGGTCGTCTGGGAGGATCAATGACTCGGAAACTCGAGCTTGGACCAGCCACCACATCTGGACTATTATTATTATTCCCTATTAACTGCTGCTGCTGAAAACTGGAGCGACCAAAGTAGGGTCCCATAAATGGCATCATCAAAGAAGCAGATGATGATGATGATTGAATTAGGTTTTGAGTGACAAAAGGCGTTCTAAACGCAGCCGCAGCAGCAGCCCAAGAACCAATCATCTCCTGATCAGGCCTGGTAGGGAACATCAATGGATTAATCATCATCCCTCCGGGTTGATGCTGATGATGAAAGAGTGATGACAATGGAAGACCAGCTTCTTCTTCTCTACTTGAACCGCCAGAGAAAAGGTTAAGCTCTAGAAAAGAGTCTCTCCTAGCCGTTGGATCGGTTTGATGTTGACTCCGATGGTCGAGATCCGGTTTAACATCCTCCCCGTGGCCTATGCTTAACCGGAGCCACCCTTCTTGTCTCATCTCATGATCTTCGGCTTCATTGTTATTATTATTATTGTTACTGCTATTGTTGTTGTCGTCGTTGTCGTCGTCCTTGGAGCTTAACCTAGAAGTAGTACTCCTCGGCTCCTCTTGATCGGCCATGGAACTACAATCCCTCCTAAAATCTTTTACTTGATGATCAGATCCTAAGCGAATGTCTTTGTTGTTGTCGTCGTCGTCCTCAGAGACGGCAGAGAAATGATGAACTTTTTGTAATAACCTCATATAAGCAAAACTGTTGGAAAATCCACATGGAAGATGAAGCGTCGAGGAGGAGGATTCAGCAGCAGGAACCATGGCAGAATCCGGTGACCAGAAAGGCCAAAGAAAGCCGGAGAGGAGCGAGACGAAACGTTATTGATGATCTCAACATGAGGGGAGACGAAGGAGAGAAGAATAATTAGGGTTCTTAGATGGGAACCAGGGATCGAGAACTCGAGGAGTGGTCGGAGACCGGAGTAGCCATGGAGCTACCTAGAGAGAGAGAGAGAGAGAGAAAGAGTATGTGTCTTAATGATATGAGAGGACAAGAGGAGGGAGAGAATAAATTTTGCAAAACTCTCTTTCTATCAATTCTCTTTGTTTGGAATCTTGTGGAAATTAAATTGTTGCAGAGAAAGAGAGGGGGAGAGAGAGAGAGAGAGAGAGAGAGAGAGAGAGAGAAAGGTCAATCTTGCAATTATACTGAGTAATGGGCACTAGTTATATGAAAAGCTTCGTATGCGGTCAATCTCGGTACATATATTGTAGAATTATTTATTTATACACACAACACGTATTTGTTTTTCGTGCACCACATATACATAGCCTTTTTTTTTTATGAACTGAAGATAAATTGTCGGAAATCAAATATTTTATCATTTAAAACGTATAACTATGATTAAAATCGTAATACAATGATTTGAACGATTTGAACAATACCTTCGATCCACACGATGAATCCTAGAGTATAAATCACCATGACTTAGTTTTAAAAAAAAATGTGTGCATCATCAACAATATCGTAATCTACTAATTTTATAGTTTCATTTTTATTGGAAGTCCACAAAAAGACTATTTATAACCCCAACTATTAACTGGGACACACAATTGTTTTTTCTTTAAATGAGAGTTAATGATTTTTGACATGAGATGTGTAATCTTAACTTTATAAATTTTTAGTAAAATACCATTCATTTAGCTTATTATATCATTATAAATTTACAGACATATATATTTATATATATAAAAAGTCTTCCATAAAAGCTTACTACATTTTCTATAGTCAACCTTTCTAAAATCCTGACATAACATAACATGTAAAACGACTCTCTGGTTAAAATTTCTATAGTTTTAATGAGTTAAATTTTATTTTTAGATTGATCAAATTATGGAGAAAAACTTATAGTCATTTTATAAATTTGATTATTTAGTTTAATTATGTACAGAAGAATTTTGTATAAGTCTTTCTTTTGTATAGATAATTCAACTATTTTTACCTATAATTATGTTATGAATAAAAGACTATGTTATATCGAGTTTCAATACAAAATGCTCAACAAAGTAAACTCATATTAAGTACTACAAACTTATAACGATAATGTAAAACCAAATTCTCTAGTTTAGAAAAATAAACGAATTTGTTGTGGTTGACGAACTTGTGTTTTCAGTTTTTCGTCAGATTTTGGTAAATTTGATGTTATTTTTTTCTAGAAACGGATAGTTCGGTATTTGATTTTTTTTTTTTTTTTTTTTTGTATAGTACGTGTATGTATCTTCTAAGTTTCTAGAATTTCATGAGAATTAATTTAAAAAATCGCTCCAAATTGCTTAATTAGAATTATTCCAAGAAGGCAAGAACATGATAAATCGCTTCAACTAATGATTTCCCTATTCTTTTTGTAACAAAGACCTACAAAAATATACATAGATAATTGTTATATTGAACCAATCTACCTGCATGGAGGACTCAATCCACAATGATATAATAAAATCAAATAAAACCAGTATCTATATTACCTGCGTCATCAAGCCAACAAAAGTTTTGAGATATTTCGCACACCTATTCAACGTCCATAAGATATTAATAATCCTACAAGAGAAGACTATTGTAGTATATTCATCAATGTATCTTATCATTACAACTAATATCCTTTTATCTAACATATATCATGCGAGACACAAAATACAACTTATATCACGTACATACAACAGATTACATATGTTCACTCACTCATGCATGATGCTTTTTTTTTTTTCTTCATTTTTTTATTTTTTTTTTTTTTTTATTTTTTGTTTTTTTAAAAAAAAAAATTTTTTTTTTTTTTTATTTTTTTTTTTTTTTTTTTTTTTGTTTTGTCTTTTTTAATCCTTTTTTTTTTTTTTTTTTTTTTTTATTTTATTTTATTTTTTTTGAATTTTTTTTCCTTTTTTATTTTTTTTTTTTTTTTTTTTTTTTTTTTTTTTTTTTTTTTAATTAATTTTTAAATCTAATTAAATGCTAATAGAAATATATAAAATACCTCATATATATTATTTTTTCTTTTTACCAAAACAATCTAATACTTTTTAATTTTAGATAATTCCATATTTATAAAAAAAAATCCAACATTTGTAATTATATTATTTATAAAAAAATATAAAATACAACTACTACACACGTTATAAAATTACAGCTTGTACATTCACAGTCAAAATCGTATGAACTTCAATTTATAGCTAAAGACATATATATATATATACCAAAACTACTGTACCTTACGAATAGAAAAGGTGGCATGTGCAAATATTTTAGTTAGGAAAATGTTCAACCAGTTGATCGAGTCAAATTATAATTAGCATATTACGTAAATTTGTTTTTGTTTTTGCTTATGTGTGTTGTCTTTACTCTTTAAGTAGATAAAGAAGTTGCCCTTTTTAAAAAAATATGTTTTTGGTATTTAAGGAGTTAAATAAAATCTGGGATTTTCAGTAAAGCCAGAAAAACGAGACGAGTGGAGTGCGAGGCATGATGACATTAAACCTGTCAAATTTCAATTATTTAGGTATGAAGTGTTTAATAATCCCAAGAATAATGGTTAATTATTCCTAATGAAAACTATGAATATTTAAGTCAGTGATTAAAAATACAAAAAAAAATCGCCGAGGGGAATTTGGCATGCACCGAAAATGATGATGTTTTCGGTTAAAAGCTCATTTCCCCAGATCATACAGCAAAACATACAGACCTTGTGATGCTTTGAAAGACATTGTTTCTCATCGAATTGTACTTCTATTAAGAACCATGTGCTCCCCAACAATTTTATGTTCGTACGTTTGTCTAATATAATAGAAAAATTAGTTGATCCCAATTTACTCAAAGGTGCTTCTTGTTTATACTGCAATATTGTTGAACTAAGTGGCTAAAAAATCCTATGCTAGAAAATGCAAGTGTTCGAGACACTATATCTTAGGGAAAAAAAAAATTAAGTCTCTAATCTGTCGTAGTTAATACAAAAGTGAAGAGAAGACTTCAGCTCATTCTGAAGATCTCAGGTACTACAAGACATCTCATAATCTATGTGGCTATGGCTGGAGCTCGAAATCTGACGGTAAAAGAATCAATTGGAGTAGTTCGTAAGAAGTGGAGATGTCGAGGGACTTGAGAAGCAAGGAGCAGCGTCACATGACTGTTTTGGTGTATCATCATCTCAAATGTGTTAAAATGGTCGATTGGGTTGGTTCTCGAATATCTAGAGCTATGACTATGGCTAATCTAAACGTGCAATCAAATTTAGAAGAGCCTCATGATATGGATATCGGGTCTCTTTGGTTGATTCTCCTACGGTGATATTGATTATTAACTCAATTGGACTTCTATGTCAATGGATTTTAGGGATAAATGGACGATCTTAAATTTTTTCTTGTCTACTGTGGTTTCTATCACAATCACATTAATTGTGGTAGTTTTAATCGAGAAGCATTAAGCCTAGATTATACCAAAGCATAGTGAAAGTGCAAAACCCAATAACAAAATATAGGAAAAATTAATCATTCATAAATCCATCGAAACTAATAGGGATCATTATCAAAAATCAACCCTAACCCATATAACTAAAGACAGTAATTACTCACACCTCATATTACTCACACCTAAACAACAATAGAGTTTACGAGAAGAAGAAAAAGGCGCATAAAGATAGGGAAGAGAAAACAAATTTGATCGAAAATGTCACGTTGTCACACTAAGTCTCTAAGCAATGTCGTAGTATCTTCGCCTCTTCACTCCACTCCTAGCTCAAAAATCTCTATAAATTAGGTTAGAAAACGTTTCTAGACGAATTTCTATTGGAATTATAAGCGTTCTCCATATTATAGATCTCAAAAATATCTCTTGAATAGAAAGTTAAGTTAAGAATAGTGATTTGCGAATCTAGGCCGAGTGACTTAGCTTTTACCGAGATGATTCTCCGGAGTGGAGATGCCAAGGTTAAGAAATTTGTTTAAAATGGTGAAAATTGTGGGTTCATTTAGAAAAGATATGTATACACTAATTATTTTACCCAAAAAAAGATATACACTAATTGCAAACACAAACAATTGAAGCCCAAATCACATTCTTATGAGTAAATATGATCATAAAGACTTAACAGTCTTTTCCCCCTCAGTGAATTTTGAATGTTTCCATTGTTGCCGGTATGCACATTCGCATGCTATGTAGCAGAAGTCATGTTACACAGTTTTATATGTTCAACCATAATTCATAATAAGAATTTAAATTAAAAAAACCAAGACACTATTAGATGTCAACATTTTAGTGCATGGTCAATATAAAAAAGTGTATTACATCAAGAGGATATACATATATACATGCATAGAGAGGGAGAGAGTCAGCTTTTGGTGGAAAAGAGGAAGTGAAAAAGGTTCAGAGGCGTGGCCTCTTGTGACATTGCATGGGGCGTGAAATGACTTAAACTTTGAATCAAACCACAAAAAAGGTTGAATCCCTTTTGTCTTTGAAAGCAAAATTAAAATTAAAACTATAATATCGAAGTCTTCCTACTATAAAGGAACCAGACACCAAAAATAGAATTATGTAAAAGTGTTTGAGCTTGGGTGATTACACAAACAATAACTCTTTTGCTTCGATTTAACTTCTGTTATGTGGTTCGTTCAGTTTGTTTTTGTCAACGTGACTACGCCCTCTAAAATTTATTTTTACGTATATCAGAGTGGAGTTAACTTTGTCATAATTAGCTAATTCGCCAGACTTTATATATTCCAATAATAGACTTTAATTTGAGCTTAGGATGTGTATATATACATGAGAATTACGTAATCTATATCACAGTGTATGCATGCGTGTGTAGTGTTTACTAAGAAATAATATTCATGGGGCCAAACTAAGGGTAAAGACAAAATATCAGATACAAGACTAGCGTTGAACGGAAGAAGAGAACCGGAGGACACGAAGACCCGAGTAGAGAGAAAGGAGCTCTCTAATTGATGATATCTTTAAGTACTTCAATCGACTTTTTTTTCTTTTTTTTTACTGTTAATCGTCATAGAGAACATTTGTTTCTTCTGAAATCTAAAAAATGAAAGTGGATTGATACCGCTAGGACTGTCAATTTGTCATCACCCGATTGGTGATTTTTTTGGTGAAAGTGAAATATTGATATTTGGTCAATATTTATTGCTAATTAACATGTTGGTAAATCTTTTTATATAGGAAAGTTTAAAAATTCATCACTACACACATATTTCTTACTATTCTTAGAGTGGATTCAAGATTCATTATAAGACCCAAAAATTACAAACTTCGTGATGTATTGGAAAAGAAAGCATAATTGTTAAACTTGTTGTATTAAATCGTGTATATATTGTTAGTTCATACATGAAAAATATATATAGCATCCGTACACGTAACGATATAGCTTTGATCATTCTAATTTTTATGCGAATATTTGTAGTTTTAATGTTATAAATATGGACATGCATATTGGAAGAAAGGTGCCTTTAGGCAGGCTTATTGGGACAAGTAAATTCTGAGGCATATAGTGAAGTGAGTGGAAGAGTTATCATTCCAATGTTGTAAAAGAAACATAACTTTCTCTCTCTTTCTGCATTGCATGTCCCCTTTATTTACAACCACCTCTTCCTCTTCACGTCTTAACGAATATTCTCCTTTACAAATTTAATATATAGATTCACAACCAACACACCGATACATGAGCATATATAGAATATTATCTACCCTCTCGTTCAATGGTCAAATCAAATTTCTGAATCAACTTACTTAATTCTCTTTCTCTTGATTCCAAGTATTTTCATGTTTTTTGAGTTGCGGCCCACGCGGGATCCCCGTCTCTCTTTTTCTATCTATATACATAGACTCCACTAAATTAAGTATTCATTTTCTGACATGGATTAAAGTTAATTGCACTATTTGTCTATTTCCAGTTTTATCTTGTTGTTATATTGTTATACATATATATGGAAATGAAAAGCAAACACGATATATGTATATACTATATCAAGACAAGATAATTTCAAATTTCAAATAATTAAATAATGTGGCTGAGTCATGGGAATTGCTTAAACAATAACAAAAATTACTGATAAATATGAAAAAAAAATAAAAAAAATAAAGATATACATATAACTCGAGAATAATGGTTATTAGCCTAAATAAGTCGAGAATCAAATCAAAGCAAGATAATTTACATATGTCAAATAATTAATGTGGCTAAATCATGGGAATTGGTTAAACAATAACAAAACTACTGATAAAATATGAAAATAAAATAAAAAGTAGCGGTTTACATATTTCTGTGTTCACTGCAGGATGAGATATAATAATAGCATCGTTGATATCCCGCCATTCTAATTTTCACCGATCGATTTGACTCTCATCATGGTTATTTGACAACAATGAAAGAAACACATACTGTCTTAAAAATTAGTTGTTTAATTGTTGATGGTGAGCATAAGCTTTCTATTTTGAAACAGATGCTTTTACTCTCTTTTTTTTTTTCTTTCTAAATTATTGTGTCTTTCGTACATATAAATATCATTTTTTTTTTTTTTTACTTACGAATAGTGTATATACAGTATAACGGGAGAGAATATTTGGAAGACATAAAAGGACAAGAAACGAACTAAAACACAAAACCATAAGCTAAAATTATAATTCGTCGGTTGCTGTTTCGCATTGAACCTATCACCGAGAGTGTCCATCCAGAATTGCAATCATGATCATCTGCCACTTGCATCCTATTTTATAAATGTGCTATACATTTCTTGCTTTTCGGGTACACATCGTTTTACTATATACTCCAAGAAAATGTTAAGATATTTAAAATTTGTAATCTAATATATGTAAGCCTTGGTGGTGGTAAATGGTTTTTGGCTGAAACATGGGCTCACCTTTTCCCACTAATATATAGTATATGTCTCATACCCAAAACTAATATGAGAATCACACATTACAAGGCCTAAAATAAAAACCGAACCAGAAAGTGTAAATTCCAAAAGCAGATCCATCTCTCAACCATGCATATTTCTTTCAGTAGCTCCGGATAACTATGAATGGGAGCATGAGAATACTCTGTTTCAACAAGATATTCAACTGGCCAAATCTACAACATTAACTCTGAAAGAACATAAGCCTAATTGGTACAAAGCTCTGTGGAACTCAAAAGTATTCTCAGAAAATGTTAGAATTCAGAAACACAGCTGGCTGTTTCTGTTGGATCGCTGTCCAAACAAACCCAATCTGTCCTCTTTGAGAATGTTTCGGTTCTTTTTCAAAGTCGATGGGTTTAAAAAAAAAAAAACTGAAGTCAGATTTGGGCTTGTTTTAGCAACGGGTAATTTAAAGGCTTGAGAATAACATTGGCCATTTTCACATCAGTTCAACACAAATTTAGGTAATTTTTTTTTGCTAACAGGAGGAATAACGAAATATACTAACGAACCTATTTACCTGCAAGAACCAACAACTAACTCCAAAACTGTATGAAAAGTTGGAAACGTTAGAGTGTTGTTGAACTTCTAAAGAATTTCTCATCCAAAAATCTGTTTTGGGACTGAATTAAGTTAAAAAAAAAAAAACAGATTTTGGCAATGAAGACCCAAAGTTGGACGGCCCATGAAATAGCTTAAAAACGGCACCCAGTTCAGATCTTTGAGATTGAGACGCTTCGTAGTCCATCATGGAGCAAAGCATATCCGCATCTTTCGCACGTGCGAGTGATCCTAGTGCGTATAGATTCTTCCAATAGACGACACAAGCGGAGGAGGATTTTCGTCTTCATTTCCGCAAAACCGTTGAAGAAGGTTCAGGTACTTTCTCTCTCGATTTTTGTGGAATTCGAATTGCAAAATTCAATTCTCTTGCCGCTCATTTTTCCAGATTTTACGTTATAAATCTGAATTTTGGTGGTTGTGATTCCATCTTTCGATTTCGCGTCTCGTATTTACAGTTTACTTGAGATTAGGGCTCCCGATATTGGAATTGATAATTTCAAAACTTAGATCTGGAGAGTTTTGTGATAAATTTGCATAAGCTGACCTGTTTAGATTATCTGCTCTCTGAAAAAATTGTTAGGGTATCATCGTTTATCGCATCATTTTGGAGGATTTGATCGCTATCATGAAGTTCCTGGAGTACACTAACTTGGACAGGTTAAACTTTTATTTTATTTTGGGGATCAAATTGAGTTATTCCTTGCTTTTTGTGAATTCAGTTTCTTCCTATTTTCGGATTCTAAAAGGATTTTAATTCCAGATTGAATGTTTTTCTGGGACATCTAAATCTCGGGGAAAGAACTATCAAAGGTTGCCTGGAAGCTTATTCTTGTAAGCAACTGTTTTTGTTCTCTGTCAATTATCATCTGAGATGCAAGGGAAATACGCTAAAGCTTATTGTTCGTTAGGTAAACATGCGGGAACTGATAAAAGATTGTCTCTTAGTTTGGAGAATGAGGTAATTTCTTATGCGTACATCNTATTTCCTCCGCCGATCTCCTTGCAAACTCTACATTGTTCTGAACAATTGAGGCACTAAGCATTGCTCGCCAGATCATAACGCTAGGCTCATGTGGAATCCCTTCAATCAGCTTCATTGCCTTCTCAAGCTGCCCTGATCTTCCCAAAAGCCTGACCATACACGTGTAATGTTCCAAACATGGTTCAATACCATGATCTCGAATCATCGACTCAAAACAATCTTGACCTTCATCTATTAATCCTGCATTGCTGCATCCGGAGAGAACACCAAGAAATGTTAACCCATTTGGCTTGCAATCGCCATCCTTCATAATGCCGAAGATTCTCAATGCCTCTCTACTCAGTCCATGTGTGGAATACCCTGAGATCAACGCATTCCACGAAGGTACGTCTTTGGTTTCCATCTCGTTGAACACAGATTGTGCGAGTTTGATATCACCACATTTTGCTTACATATCAACCAGTGAGTTGCTTACTGCAACTTTCTCGGCATTACTGGTTTTTATCGCCATCCCATGAACTTGGGCGCCGAGCTCCATGCTTGCCAGAGAAGCACAAGCTCCAATAGCACTTGAGCAAGTTACTTCAGTTACCGACACCTGATTTCTGAGCGCTTCACGAAACATGCTTAACGCTTCTTCTCCCTCACCTTGATTCGCATACCCAACAATGATTGTGTTCCAGCTTACCTCATTTCTACTTGATAACTCAGCAAATAACTTCACAGCGGTATCCATTTCCTCGCATTTGGAGTATACATCGATAAGAGCATTTGAGACATAGACATCCATATCAAAGCCAGCTTTCACCACAAGTCCTTGAATCTGCTTGCCTAAGCCATAAGACTTTCCGATGGCACACGCGTTCTCAATACTGGTAAAAGTAAACTCGTTAGGGACAACGAAAGCTTGTCTCATCCGAATAAACAGATCAACCGCCTCGTCGCAAAAACCGTTTTGACCAAAACGAGCAATCATAAAACTCCAAGGTATCACATCATCCTTCGGCACCTCACTGAATACTTTGAGAGCATCAGACATGTCTCCGAGTTGTGTATACAGCTGAAGCAAACCAACACCCACACGAGGATCCAACTCGTAACATGTTTTGAGGATTCGCGCATGAACACCCTTGGCGAAATCAAATGCGCCTAGCCCAATGCTAGCCTTAAGCGCTGCAGCAAAGGTGTAGTTGTTGGGCATGAAACCAGCCATTTCCATTCGATATAGCAGTTCAAGAGAATCCTCGAAATGCCCATTCTCCACATAGCAAGATACAATCCCAGTCCAAGCAACAATGTCCTTGCACAAAACCCCCTCAAAAACACTTCTTGCTTTATCAATAAAACCACAGACGGAGTAAGCACTGATAATCGCAGCTCCGACGAAAGCATTTGAATTATAACCGAGCTTAACTATAGGAGAATGCAACCACCAAGCAATCTCAGCTTTGTCCACACTGACGAACCACTTCAAGAAGGAAGTGAACACGTGTGGATTAAGTTCTTGACCCTCTCGATGCAACCTGGTATACAGACCAACGGGGTCTTTACACGCGTTCCCTTGACTGAGAGTAACATACGAGACGTTGTTTCTCTCAGGCATTTCGTCGAACAGCTTCAACGCATCTGTCGCGAGCCCCGCTTTGACGTAGGCGTCGAGTAGAATGTTTGAAGCGAAAAGGTCCAAGCAGCTGCCTCTCTTGACGACGTCGCAGTGGATAGCCTTCGCTGAAATAGGGTCGTTTAGCTGAATGCAGCGACGGAGCATTGTGCCGTAAGTACAAGAGTCTAAGCCTGGGGCTACCGAATCCGACCATTCCAATGCCGATTCGGCGGTTTGAAACCCACATCGTCGAATGCGTTTACATTGAATAAAACTTCGACTCTCCGCAAAATTAATTATTCTTAGGAACCCGATCATGCGGATCTCTCGAGCTTCGAAATTCCACCGCGTCTTTTACTCCGTCGGGTTTCACAAGCGAGTCAAGAAGAAAATGTCTTTCCGATCACCGGATTAGTGGATGGAACCGGTCAAACCGCAGAACATAGCAGAGCTCTCTCATTTACAAGTTTTTAAAAATGAGGATAAGCCCATGGTATATAGGCCGGCCCAAAAGATGCCATAGGGGTTGATCCATGTGGCCCAAGTTATCTGAATTCGATAACTAAATCCGAACTAGGGTTTCTGTGAGTCTTTGACTATAAAAACAAACCTTTAGCTACCTAAGCTTGCAGACGCAAAAGCTTTCTCTCAGATCCCTTTCCTTGTTGTTTTCATCTTCCGTCTCTTTATTTTAGATTTGCATGTAGAAAGGAGTTTTGCTAGTAATTAAATTTAGGCTGTGTCCTTTTTTCGTTCGTTTTATTTTCGGAATCTGATACTTAAATTGTGATTGAAAATCGATTGAATGACTCGGAGCAGATGATGATTTTTTTGCACTACAACGGTGCTTCCTATTAACCATGCGGATTATTTAAATCGAGCTTTTTAAAACTGATGCTCCGATTCTTCAATCTATTTTTGTTTTCGTTTTCATATAAACTTAAGCTTAAACTTGTGCTTCATTATTCTCTTGCTTTTTGTGATTAACCAAACGGATTGACCTGCTTTTTATCAACATACTCTGATTTATACAAAAGAAACGCAAAACATTAGTTTGTTTCTGTTCATGTTTATTCTGAAACTGGTCTGAATCGGATAGCACAGGGTTTTGCTTAGTGATCGCTAATGTCTTCAAATATTCTTTTTTTGTGTGCATATTTTTGTTGTCTTCCATATTCCGCTCTTTCTTAGTGTACTCATGCATCTGTGTATAGGTAGAATGCTTAATTTAGACTGTTGTTAGGGATAAGTCTTGCGTATGAAAATACATAATAATTTCTTCTAATTCCTGCCTGCTAAGTATTTGATCTTTTTCATCATAAGAACCGTAACTGAAATTAGTTGGACTACGTTTCTCCGGAGCAGAGAGATGTGATTATTAGCCGTAATGCTATATAATCCTGGAGACATTTGATCGTTTAATCGTGATACTTTGAACTGTTCCAATCCAACTAAACTTTTGGAATTGTTAAAATCAAACTATTGATTTGGACTATCTATTATTGATAATTAGGATTTTTTTTTGCTGTCTACAACAATCGATAGAACAAAGACAGAATATTGAACAATCAAATAATTGTTTTGAATTGTACTATATCATTGATTGATATCTACGGTTAAAAATCGACAGAACCAAAACATATCTGTAATCGATGGTTGCATATTTGACCAAATAGTTTGACTAAATCAAAATTATTAATAATCGATGGTTGCATATTTGACCAACTGGTTTGACTAAATCAAAATTATTAATATTTACTTTAAGCTCGTGCTCTATCATATGTAAATAATGTTTATATTCGTGATCTGATATGCGATCGCTTAGATCCATAGTCTTCAAAGATCTGAACTCCATCTTTTCTTAAACCAGTATGCTAGTGTGTTTAGTAAACTTGCATAGCTTAATTATTTGCGATATGCAAAGTATTTATGTTATTACAATAGATGATCGTTAGAAAACATGATTTCAATTTTAAATATGTATGAACACTTATTTTTAGACCATAAAAATTATTTAACTTAACTACACTTTAATCAAAAAATTTAAAAGAAACACTTCAATAATTTAATGTTGTTCTAGTATTAAATTAAACACAAATGCATACAAAATAAATACAAATATATAACAAACTAAAAACATTTATATGAATGAAGATGCATAATACTAAAAGCATATAAGAAACGAGTCTCGCGTCATGCAAAGAAAAACAAAAAAAATCTCGCGTCTACACCAGATAAAATAGCAGACGGTGTATTTTTCATATCAATAACAAGTAACAACATGAGATATTTTGGTTTGGTTTGGTTTTTATGGACACATTAAATGGTAGTGCGATGTATTGTTTCTTTAATCCGGACAAGCCATGCTATGCTAATGCTGGTGATGGATACCACTCATTGAAAGTGGTCATGGTTAAACTTAGATGGAAAGGCACACAAAGTACGCCTACTTTTCCTTTTGTCTTTATCCTTCTTCCGAATTTACAATTCCACCAAACTCGTGCTAAGACTTCAGACTTTTAACATAAAATACACAATTGTCGGCAAGACTTGACCGTATTGTATAACCAACATACACTCACGTGTTACTTATAACTAATTTTCCATTATAATAGATATATAACGACAAACTATACCAAACGGAAAAATGTACAATCAAGGACGCAAAGTTAGAAGATGGTAATAGTCGCATTTCTTTTAATACGCAAACGGAAGCTTCACGAGAAGCCTAGAGGCGTATTCATTTTCTTTTCCGAATTCTAAAATTTCAACAACAGATAAATAGCGCTTTCTCGAAAATCACACACAATAGCTCATTTTCTTTGTTCAAAAACGATGCATCTCATTGAAACGAAGTTTTTTAGTTGAATAAATTTTAACATTACAATTACAACACCGTATATATATAATAGCGCTTCTTGAATCAAAGTGTCAATGTAATAATCATTTAGAAAAAAAAAAAATACCAACATATATATGAAATGACCATTATATATAATAGTTTATATCCTTAGCGTGTCGTGGTTCTGAAAGATTGGGAAGAAGCCAAATGCAAAACGAACATTCATGTCTTGGAATGCGAAATGACCATTTTGGTTTCAAGTCCCAATCAAAAAAAAAGATAGGAGTTTCGTTTAGGCCGATGTCGGAAAGTAAGGAGATGTTGATATTAACCTGCAAACACAAACGAAAAACAAAACAAAAAACAAAAACGTGAAAACGCGTTTTATTAGTAAACTTATCGAGAACACGTCAGATCTTTCTTTGGCCGTATGGTCCGATAAAACAAACAAACGTACAATTTTCTTTCGTTTTTTCTCTTTGATTTTCTCATCATTAATTAATCGACTCTTTTTTTTTTTTTTTGACAAAGATCACTTGTCGGTAGCAAACAAAAAGAGAGATTTAAAGTCAACGCGTTTTCGAAGTTCCACAATAGTCGACGCGTTTTTTTTAATCTACGTATAACACTACAAATCTCCAATATCTACTCTAGAACTAGAAGCATGTGCTAATATCTTTTAACAAAAAAAAACTAGAAGCATGTGCTTTGTTGAACAACCAGAGGCAACCAAAAGTTGTATGAGCAAAATAGGCACGAGTCGTAATTATTTTTTACGGGTTTTAATAGAATAATATTCTTTAAAAAAAAAAAAATCGACACAGAGAGGAAAAAAACCTTTTTTCTTTTTTGGTTATTGGGTAAAATCCTTGGATGGTAGAAGAACAATTACCTCTCCTTGCGCTTCTCAAGAAACCTTTGCAGCGACTTTCTCCTTGCTATGGGAAGATCTGCACACACACACATAACAAAAAAGCACCACTTCCTTATCAGAAAACATATCACAGCATATGAAGAAACGAATGTTTAAATTCGGTTTAAAAATTCAAAACTAATTAGCAACGAGTGGATCGGATTATTTCTCTCTAACTATGTTTTATGTTGCTAACAATAACGCTCCTTTTAAGTCACTACAAGTACATGCACTACCAAACAGTATACTTTTGAAGAATCAAGCACTGGATAGCTTTTTTTGGTAGTTAAAAAAAAAAATTCTACTAACCTCCTTCTAGATTCTGGCCAAAGAGCTTTGGTCTAAGGGTAGTCGGAGGAATTACCGAGAGATCTTTCTCCATCGATTTGTCCTTCTTTGGAGCTGTTTCCATGGCGACCTTCAAAATATCCTCAGCCTTGTTACGAGACATTTGGAAAACGGAGACGGTTCCATTGTAGAAGATCGTCATAGGAACGGTTCCGGAGACGAGTTCCGTACTGTTGGTCCTGAGGATATATTTTCAAATTTTTGAATTTTGAATTTTTATCTTCTTAGTTGCGCCCAAAAAAAAAAAAAAAAAAAAACCTGGTGAGAGGCGGGTGGACCGGAGAAATCGGGATCCGAGGCTGTTCTTCCTTGGGAGTAGACGGAACCGAAAGAGATCTGGTCGATGAATCCGAGCGGTTACCACCAGATGCTAACAGCGATTTGATAATCTCCGGATCGATCTTCGAAATCGCACCTTGAATCTCTGCAATCACAAATAAAAATCAATAAATCGTTCAGGGACAGAGAAAATTAAAAAAAAAGAAGGAAAAAACGAACCTCGGAAACTGCGACGGCGATCGAGAAATTTCTTGAACTTAGGCTTTGGAGCGGCGTTGGTGTGCTTCTTCTCGAGTCCGAGGAAGTCGAGCTCTATGGTAGCTTTAGACATCTTTGATCGGAGATCGAGGAGAGGGTAGAGAGATGAAGGAGGCTAGAGAGATGGGTGGAGTTTTTGAGATGAAGGAGGCGCGAGAGGAACAAGTAATGACCAAAAGGAGTTTTCATGTGAGTGTTTTAAAAAGAATTTTAATGTGTATCCGTCAGATATAACGCACGAGGTTCATGCCTTCTCTTTCTTTTTGGCTCCAATGCCAAACTCTCCAACTCATCCACTTTTTTTTTTGTTTTTTTCTTTTTCATTTTTATTAGGCTCCCAACCTACTCTTAACTAATAATTTAATGATTAAAACACATGCTAAATGGCTCTTCATAAAAAAAAAAAAGTTTTTTTGTTTCTTTTTTTATCACTCACCCGGAAATAACGGAACTCCTATCAAAATAGGTAATGTTTTAACTTATAAAATATCTTCAATTTTGTTTTCTGATAAAAAAAAATATCTGAAAATTTGGTGACCATCCAAACATTTTTTCTGTTATATAAAATGGTCACATTGGGTTCTTCTGACATTGTACGTTTCTACCACTATCATTTAAGATCTGTATCGTTTTTCGAACATGTTTTTTTTAAAAATAAAATTTCCAACATGTTTTTTCGAATTTGGATTAAATTATTTAAGTTACTTTTTCATTTTTATTTTTCTTATGAATTTTCTTTCTACTTATTACACAAGATCACAACTTTTTATTTTTCTTTTTTTGCAGTGGTTTTTTGCAGTGTTTTATTCCGTATTTGTAATGTCTTGCATGTATAATCTTTTTCATTACAGGAGACCAGCAAATAGCATAATACAGCTCTGGTGACCATCCAAACATGTAGTATTTCTTATAATGTTCACCTCTGACATTGTACGTTCTCTATTGTAACACTGTATTTTCTAAAAACATTAAAACAAATAAAAAATATTAATCAGAACCACGACTTTCCCCCTTTTTTCTTTGAAGTGTTCATTCGATAACTGTAACGTCTTGCATGTACTTCTACTTAGAAATTTCATTACAGAATACATGCAAAATACTAGTGTTGCAAGTCAGACTTATTTACTGAATTATCAAAATAAAATCTCATCATTACTATTCAAAAACACTTATCTAATAGGTTGACTGAATTAACTGAAATACAATTTAAAAGTTATCCTCTAAACCGAGTTATTAACGAATTAGAGTAAAAAAACTTAAACTACTATCGAAATTATCCCAACTGTATACACAGTAACACACCCGTTTCAAAAAAAATCTATATACACAGTTAACATCAACATATTTGTTTAACCAGTTTAAAAAACACATCATCATACAATTTTATAGGAAATTTTAAAGTAGGTTCATATTTATACTTCAAATTAACGAATTTTTTTTTTTTGATAAGATTATATTAGTTAGAAACTAGTAGTGCTTTTTATTATATCGATTTTTTTTTGTTTATCAAATTTTTTGATAGTGCTTTAGTGGTTAAAAATTCACTATCAAACGAGGACAAACATTTGAGTTTTTTTCACAGTGGTTTTGGTTGCAAATCCAACCATGGTTAACCATAGTGAATATTTTAATTAGCAAAAAAAAAAAATCAACTTTTTCATAGATCTATAAATTAATATGAGATTTGATCTAGGATTCTTGATTATTAACAAATAAATGAAAAAAATACTCACTATATATGTTTCAAAATGATAAAGTTTTAGGTTTTTTCGTTTAAAAATAAATATTTTAGGTTTTTTATACATTTTTATTAATTAATGGTAACAAATTTCATATTTCAAGAGGTAATTATTTAAAATAATTGAATTTTATGAATTACTATTTTTTTACAATCATAAAAAATTGTTCTAACACAAACATTTATGATTAAACATTAATTTTTTTTAATATGTGTGAAAACTATAGAAAATTCATAATTTTTAAACATAAGGAGTATGAAAGTAAAAAATAAATTCTTCAAAAAAATGGGTTTTACTTACATAATACCAAAAAAATTGATGCTGGAAAATCCATTAGTTTATCTAATAAAAATTACTCG
This sequence comes from Alliaria petiolata, assembly GCA_020283515.1. Lineage (NCBI taxonomy): Eukaryota > Viridiplantae > Streptophyta > Magnoliopsida > Brassicales > Brassicaceae > Alliaria > Alliaria petiolata. Next base: position 166,179,086 of record JAHZTW010000001.1, on the reverse strand, counting down.
TAAACAAATTTTATGTTTCATAACTAAAAAAAAAAAAAAAAAAAAAATCGAAGGGGTTTGTTTATTTCGGGACTAGTGGAGTTTGTTCTGGACACTTGTGATAATATAAATAAAATAGAGAGAAAAATAGTCAGATGCATGTCTTTCACGTGTTGTGAGATGTAATTAATGTCAAGACCTCACTAGGCAGGCGGCAAGGCGCACTTCTCCATAAGTCAGTCTTGAGGGTTTTCGTCGCTTTGTTTCTTTTTTCTCGCACATTCTCATTTGACTCAGACTCTTTTTAATTTTTTCTCATCTTACTTGAAAGATTAGGGTTGACTGCTTCCGTCTTATGCCCCCAAACTATTTTTTTTTTTTTGATTTTCCCCCCTAGACTATTAACTTTAATCACCTTTCTCCGGAACTATTTTTCTCTGTCCAATTTCACTTACGTTAGCTAAAAACGCTAAATCTTGATCAAATCCATTAAACTGCTTTTGGCAAATAGTAATTGATTGCTATTAAAACCCGACCAACCCGACCCAACGACCAAATTGACTAAACCAGGGTCAAAATTGAATTTAGGAATTAGGTTTTCGTTTTGAGTTTCTTCTTCGCGACACAGAAACAAATTGGGACACTCATTGAATCTAGAGTTTATGTTCTCCAGTCTCTAAGCAAATCTAAGAAAACTTCGTAAATTTTTAAATGAGCCCAAACCCATTATATTAGTCACATACGAATATTGGGCTAGGCTCGGTTCTCCAATCTAAGCAAATCAAAGCAATATTCGTAAATTTTTAAATGAGCCCAAACCCATTATATTAGTATATTCGTACGTTATCCTGACTTCCTTAAGAACAGTGTGAAAATAATTACAAGAAACCGAAGAAGAGTAATCTTGGTGACGATACAGAGACTATGTGAGAGAAAACCGAGGAAGAAGATGAAGCACAAAACAAGCTGACAAAGTCAAGTCTGTGATCGTTGATTTGAGAATTTTGCAATTCTTGAACACTTGATTCTATGTGGGAAATTTGAAAATAAGAACTTTTGTTCAAGCAAACAAAAACTCTGCCCTATTGTTGTCTCTCAATCTAGCAATCAAGTAAAAACAAAATGAAACTAATTCTGCAGATCCAGACACTATCAATCTATTCTATGCTAGCTTCAAATTCTTGTGTTTCCTGCGAAAAAACATCAAACTCAAGGAGACAATTTGTCCAACAACGTAGCCTCCTATAGCTCCATAACACACACATATAGGCCACTCCTGTTTAGAAGAATAGTATAAGGACTCGTTAGATATACATATACTCAACCACCATGACCACGAGCAAGAACCAATCTCTTGAATGGTCTACTAGGATAAAGAAATATAACCTGCCATGGCCTTTCCCAGTCGAGCGGCATAGGCCAAGCTCCAAACCATCCTCCAATAATTGCTCCATATGCTTGGTCTGTATTTCCGCTTGGTCTAAAAGAAATAAAAAGAGGGATTAACAACAGAAATCGTGTGAATTATCATATAACGTAAAATATATAACTTACTTCATCGAAGCGAATACACGATGCCAATCTGTCCATGATGCACCAAAAACCGCAGTTGCTGGTACAAACTAGGAAATTCAAAAATTACTAGAGACAATCAAAGGTTTGTTCCAAACTGTAGATATATACACATGCGCAGTATCAACATCGTCACATCTTTTAAGTCATAGGAACTGCATCAGGAGGCAGCTTACCGTGAAAACAGACATTAGAAAGGACCAGTGAATTGTTTTTGGTAGATATCTGCATGAGATGAGAGGTAATGCTCATGTTAGCATTTGAAAATCATACAATCTCCATGCATAAGGGTGATCACATTTAACATTAGGGAGCCTTATTTGTAATCTGGACCACTGAAAAGTCCAGATTACAAACAATATTTCCACAGAAAGAAAAAACTCAGAATAGTTAGAGAAACAAGATCTTGGTGAAACATACTGCATCCCAATAGGTGCACCCAAAGCAATTGCTCCCAAAGCATTCATAAAAGCACCTATTGATCAAACAAAACAAAGGGGTGGGTTAATACATATTGCTAACTCGGAGAGCTGGGGAGATCATTCACATGGTCAGGTCAAGCTAAACAACTTGAATTTACAAGCGGAGCATTGACGGTTTCTGTTCTTCTCTTGCAAAAGAATGAAGAAATACCAACTATAATTAATTGAAAAGCAAAAACTACTAACCGGAAATTAGTCCTAATATGCTTCTCCCAACAGCTTTAAAATACTGGAAAGCAATTAGGAAACCATCAAGAGAGAGTTAAGCACAAGAAACTAAACGCATTGTGCCATTTCTTCTCTATGTAAAGCAAAATACGCACTTCTTCAGCTTCCGTAATTTCAAAGTGTAACATCAAAACAAAGGAAACCATTTGTAGTAAAACTGCCAATTGGGTGCTTAGTTGTTTTTACCGATTCCATATATAACCAAAGCATAAAGCAAAAGAGTAAAACGAGAAAAGTCAGCATCTTTAGTCCCTTCAATTTCATAGAAAGATCAGAAGAAATCAGAAATGAACTACACTCACCGAACATTTCTCCGGGGTTCGCCGGAAAAAGCTGTAGATGAATACCACAGCCGGAAACTCAACACTCTGAAAATCAACATCAAAACAAGGCTAAGTTAACTCAAAATCAACATTTAAACAATACACAAAAACCAGGGATAGACGAAAAGAAGTGGAGTATTGTACCCAGAGGAGAAACAGAGTGAGAGATGGATCAGAGACGAGATCGACGGAAAGTTTGTACCGGGCCAACCAGAAACCGACGGCCAGAAACAGTCCAGTAATCAAATAAACAAAAAGAGCTCCCAGAGCTGATATCGAAACATCGCTAGATACACCAATGGGGGTTTCTGGCTTCTTCTTCTTCTTAGCCTCTTTCATGGCTTTCCCTTCTCTCGTCTTTAGGACATGTAAATACTTAGAGATTAAAAAGCATACTCAGATTAAGGCAATGAGTAACCAGCAAATCACACTCAGAGAGTTCCTAAAGAATTATGCCAACAAGTCTTTAATGAGTATTCAGGTTGCGGAGAGATCTTGCAGTCCCAGACTAATGTATTCATTCAAAAGATAGAGCCACATAAAACGTAGAACGCGCGATTAAATGTGACAACAACAAAAACTAGAGATGGATAATCAGAGAAGCTGGCTAGCTATCACTGATTCCACAGTTTAAAGAATGCAGCAAAAACACAACGCAACAGCAAGAGACACTTACCCAGACATGTTGTCTCTTTAAATGGCCTTTAACGACCGAAAAAAACAAAAGTCCTTTGTTATCTGCCAATATAAACGAAGCAAATCAGTCTCAATTCTAACTAAGGCAGCAAAATATGCCTAGGAAGAACAAAGTTCGACAGACAAATACATAGCCAAGATTACAACCGTGCGAAATCAGTCGGATCGTACAACGTTTGAAGAACTGAGAGACTAACCTCAGAGACGAATACGGCTGCAGCGGAATGGATGAGGAAGAAATTGGGAACAACTTATATGGAGACCCGGGCACGTATTTGGGCTTTTATAGGCCCATTTAAATGGGCGTCGTGCCTAATTTTGTTCATTTGTTTCACCACTTCTTACAGTTTTTATTCTCTTCCAAGATTGTGATATTTTTATGGGCTTGGCATTTGCCAACACCGTGATGGGATAGCGCGGAACCATTGAAAACCTAAAATAAAAAATAAACCTTCTTGAATTACAAGTCTCGCATAAACTCGAGAACTATTGTAACAGTGGAGTATGTTTCTTTTGGTTGTAACGATTGGAAAATGTGGCCGACAACCATTGCAGCAACTAAATACTATTTGAATGGTTGGTTAAAATAACACAATGAGCAGAAGAAATTAAAGCCAAATATTGTTAATCATTGGTGATGGAGAAGATTCAAATATACGAAAAAACCAACAAATAGCCCGCACACAACAAAACCCAAAGCAAGTTGGTCCCAAACAAAAAATGAAACCCAAAGCAAGTTGGTCCAAAAAAAAAAAATGAAACCCAAAGCAAGAATGTTTCAATCAATCACGACAAGCTTGCTATACTCTGCTCCGGAGATAACACCCTCCATGATGGTCATGGGATCGATCTCTCCATCATTATCCAAAAACATTTTGATCAGATTCTTGGAAAACCCACTCACCAACGCCACTCCTTTCTGGCTTGCCGTCACCGGCGTTGACTTCGAATCCCTCAAATTCCAGAACACTATCTCCGGCACAGCTTCTCCGTACCCGTTCTTTGTGAACTTCCTCACGATCACCTGATAATCCGTTTCCCATCTCTTGGAAGAACCCGAGGCTTGATCGAATTCCATGTCGCTGAACACGAACACCCTCTTGATCATCTCCCCCGGCTTCAATCCCCATCTAACCGCCACTTCCAGAATCAGATCGAACACTTTCTGAAAATCAGTGTTCGTTCCCCAATCCATATTCCTCACGAAATTAGTTTTTGATCTCAGATCCTTTCCTTTTACCGACTGCAGCTTTGGATCGTGGCTGAAAGTTATCAGCTTCCCTCTCCACGGCTCCTCTGATAGCTCCGACACGAGCACACCCAGCGCGACCGAAACCTCCATGGGAGTACCATGCATAGATCCTGAAACGTCGCTGATGGCGATGCAATTCGTCAGCGAACCTTTCTTTCTCAGGTCATCCACCATTCGTTTCCATTGCAGCTCCGCGACTTGTCCGCCGTCGTCGCCGTCTAAATCACCGATTATCTGGTGAGGCAACAGAGCACCGGCCGCTATCTTCGTTTTCCCTGATTTCGCATCATCAAGGTACTTCTGGAATCTCTCGGCGTCGTGACTCAGGAATATCTCCTTGTACGACTTCATCGCCACCGATGCTACACGATTGTACGGAAGAGATTCCCAATTACTCGCTCCCATATAAACCTCCGGGAGTTGCAACGTACTCCGGAGAGGAACCAGAACCTGTTTTCGGAGCCGATCACGAACTCTGTAAGCGTAGTGAGCTTCCTCGACGCCTTCGTATTCTGGGAAGGATTCACGGGGAAAGATTTTTCTAGCGATGCTCTCGCAGAGGAGAGTTGCTTTGTCGAACGAAGAATCTAGCGATGGACACCATTTAGCCGCCAGGGATATTTTGAATGTTTCGCCGGACTTCAAAAACTCGACGTCTCTACGCAGGAGATCTGCGAATAGATCGGAGACGCGCTCGTGGAGGAATCGGTAGTCAGGATCGTGAGAGTATCTGGTAAAGGCTTCCTTCGCCTTCGAAATCTTCTCCAGCTTCCGATCCATACTCGCTACTGATTTCTCCACCTGGTTCCTCATCTCTGCGTTCGCTACCCTCAGCCCCCTCGTCGCCGCCGTCTTCTTTTTACGGCCACCGTGACTGACCCCCAGAGATCCTCCCCTACCTCTCGATCCTCCCCGCGAACCGGTACTCCTTTGCATCCTTTCCGATTTCTGGGTCTTACGGATCTCAGATCCTTGAAGAATCCGGTAAAGAATCTCCGGAAAATCCTTAAAAGTAGCCAAAATTCGAGAGGGACTCCAGGTTACAGGCTAGGGTTTTGGGATGGCGGCCATGAAGCCATAGCGCCGCCGTGTAAAACCCTTCCTTGTCGGATTTTCCGGTGCCACGGACTCCACGAAGGTTGCATATAAGTTTGAGAGTGGTTAAGGCGTCGTGGTCCCAAGCCGCTTGGAGTCGCTGCTCCAGAGATTCCTTGGGGGTGCTGGGAACAACGTGGAAAAAGAAGTCGAGGCAAGGATTGCCTGCGGAGAGGTGCGTGGCGGCTCCGTTCTCGGTCCGGCCCATCCCAGGAGAAGAGAGATCGTTGACTTTGATTGACTTGTTGAAGTTTGAGACCATTAGGTCCATGAATGGGTTGCCGGGACCAGAGGCTGTGATGGGTTATGGGAGGGGAGAGTTGGAGTCTCGGACCTCCGGTGGACCAAGCAAAGGAGAAGACATGATTATTTAGAGGTGATGATGAGATTAAGGTCGTATGTTCTGGCTGTATTTATACTATGCGAAAACCCTAATTTATTGACTTGGGGAGCACGTTCTTGCGAAGGCGGTGATGCTTAATGGTGGGCCAAAGTCGGTGGGGCCAAAGATCCGTATTTTCTCTGGCGGCGAAGAAATTGACAATTATAAACGTCGCATTTGCATTATAAAACCTAAAAGAAATTGGGCTTTTTTTGTGCAAAATTATATTTTCTTACCAAATTAAAACCATTGCGCAGGGCCCATCAAAATAATGAGACGGGCCTGTCTCTAGGAGCCTGTCCAACACTCTTCGAGTATCACAAAAACAAGGAGGATGGAAAACTGGTAAAGCATACTAAAACTAGAACGATTTATTAAAGTATGTATTGCAAACTACATATTACAAACGGAATCATACATAAGTGAAAGGCAACTCTAATCAACACACAAATCGAAATTCAAGACTTACAAATGTCAAACACATACAAAATTTACATAAACTGATGATTAACATATAGAAAACATCGGAAGACACACACAAAAAAAGCATACAAACATTAAGCAATATTTTGCTCTAACCAGACACAGAGCTGTGTGCGGTTTGAGAATCCGAGACACTGGTCAAGAGATGATGCGTAGCCTTGTCGTAATTCACAAAACCCATGAACCAGAAGTCATGCCCGTCCACCGTTGTCACCTGAATATACTTCTCCGGCGGATTCTCCTTCATCACCACCGGATTTACTGTCCCAACATTCCCGAACGGCACCACAACCTGCCCAAAACCATCAACATCAAATCAACATAATACTATAAGGTAAATTTATCCCACAATCTCCGATTTCATTCCAACAAAACATGACTTTACCCTGTAGTAGCTCCAAGCTTCTTGGCCGGAAAGCGCGGTGAAGAAGAGAGGACGGTCGCTGCAGAAAGCGACGCGAGCAGTCGAGAGATACAGAGTCCCAGCGACGGGGCCTGTCGTCGTGGAGAGGTAACATGCGAAAGTCTTCTTCAGCTTCTCGTTCGGCTCTGTTCCGAAGATCTGCCTGAAAAGCGATTCGAATCCTCCCTCCGTTATCGCCTTCGCCGTCAGATTAACCTTTCCCCACGCGGTTTCCGTCATAGACGGACCTGTCTTTACTGCAGAAACAAAATCGCATCAAAATTCATCAGAATTGGTCAAAATTGCTGGGATCCGATGCTCCACAACTATGTAGAATGAGACTTACGATTGTGCCAGATGTTTCGTGCGACGGTTTCGGCCTTGCGGCTCCAGGTATGGAACATTCCGATGACGGGCTCTAGAGGGTTGTTAGTTGGGGGATGTTCGACGGGAGAGTAGACGATGTAGGGTTGGTACTGCTTCTGCTGGTTATCACCGGCGACCCACGCCGCCGCCTGCTGATTATCGGGATGAGCTACGGGAGCCGCCGGAGCTCCCATGACGTGAGTCCCCCACTTCTTCGGATCCGGAGACGACGAAGAAGGTTGTTGTTGTTGGTCCTCTGTTTCTAGTGTTTTGGGATGTTCTTGGTCAACGATATGAGGCTGGTGAGTCTCTTCTTCTTGCGATCCTTTCATGGCTGAAAATTCTCTGAGTTTGGCGGACGATTCGAGAATGTTCTTCTGTTGAAATGGATTTTGTGCGTTTGCGGTTTTAATTTTGATTATTTAGAGCCAATCTCTAAGTAGAACGAACTGGCCCAAGACTGCTACTATTAGGCCTATTGAGCCCAATGTTAGCCTTAAGTTCTTGCTTAGGAAGCCCATTAAGTGTAACTCTTATCTTCTAGACGGGATTCATTCAAATTTCAAGCCTGTTTTCGAGAACATTCGAAGGAGAATCCTTCGAATAAAAAAATTGCAAATTAATCTCATTTGTACTTTCCTTAAAACTTCATCTTCTTCCGCGTAATTTCCCTGGAAATTCCATTTCGGAAAGGGAAATCATAAAACTCTTTGGATCAGCTTCATCTTTCCAAAACTATTAGTTTCGCTGCTTTTTTTTGGCTTCATCGTAATCGTTGACCGTACAAATAAGGATGTCGAAAGAGGGACAAACGGTGATCGGAGTTCCGTATTACGCGGGGCAGAACCCGTATCAGGCCGGATTTGTGCCGCCGAACGCTATCTATGGTGATCCGCTGGGTGCTCCGATCCAACAAACGATTTATCGGGACACTCCTGCTCCCTTCAATTGTCTCTATTGCGGCAATACTGGTCTCACCGATATCAGGTAATCATACGATTTTTAGAGTTTCTGGTTCGTAATCGTTCTACGACTCGATTATAAATCATCTTGTATGTGATCATCCTGTGAATCTGCAATCGCCAGTTCTGGATCCATTTTAATTGATTCTGTACTTGTATCTGTCGAGGTTCTTCGACTGATGCGAATATGATATTTACATTACAGTAGAAAAATTATCGCCTCTAGTACTTGCCAGTGGTTTTGACTAGGAGATGTGGATCTTCGGTTGTCTGACTCGTTTGGGTTTTTGGTTTCAGGATTCTCAGACTTGTTAATTTTGACTGCGTGTTTCTTTAGCTATATAGAATGCTTGAACGATGGAAATCTCCTGCTTATTGAATGTATGCTTTGTATATGAACAAATTGTTACAAAACTTGAAGGAAAGTGAAACAAAATTTTTTTTCCCCACTGATCAAACCAGTTCTTCTTGTGCGTTTATTGTTAACTTCTCTCAACAAAGATGCTTAAGCTGAAAAGATAAAGCTACTTCTCTGTGTTATTGTCTTACAATTTTTGCGCTATAAGCAGCTCATGAAGTTGATTTGCTCATGAGGTTAAAGGCAATCTAAACATTCATGTCTAGAGGCTACATTTTTCAGATGTCTGTAGACTGTAGAAAGTATTTATAGAGCATGACACGACGGTGGTCTTATGTGCATTTATCTTGATTACCTTTTCCTTGGTTGTATATATTTGGATTTGAAGCAGATCAAAACCTGGTGTAGCTGCTGTTGTTGCTTGCATGATGCCATTCATGCTTGGATTCTGCTTTCTGTGCCCTTCAATGGATTGCCTCTGGAACAAACAGCACCATTGCCCTCAGTGTGGGAACAAGGTAATTTACTTTTGCCTGCAACTCTTGTTTTACTTTTTTTTTTTTTTTTTTTCATCTTTCCTGTGTTTAAAGTTTGTTCCATTCATATGATTGATATGTCTGCAGGTTGCTGACTTTGAGAAATCAGATCCTTGCCTGGTGATGGATCCGCCACAGTGGAAGCAACCGAGTTTCGCACTCCCTGCATGATAAGATGCAGTCTTTTTCCTTCTTCTTATAAATATTGCATGTGAAGTTGAGTCGTTCTGTTGCATGTACCTAAAAAAATTGAAAATCCCAAAAAAATGTGTGAGAAAAGGATTATATACTGTTGTCTGTATGACTGTATCGTCCAGTGATTCATGAATTGAACCGTCTAGTGTCTTGACCGCTTCTTGGCTATGAAACAAGAGTCTTCACGTAGAGATTCTATTTCTTCTTAAAAAATCCACAGGTAGGGATGGTGTGATGGGCCGGTCCGGCATGTTTTAAGCTAAGCCGCCCGGTTTGAACCCGGCTTGTTATGGCTCTGCTTTAAGTATTCGAGCTCTACTCTGGTTTTGGGTATGCGCGCGTACCTCGGCCCAGTCCGTGGGTTAACCTAGAAACTACATAGGAAAATGATGGGTTCGTGGGATCTACCCGACCAGACGTGATAGGCTTTGAGTCAAAAAGGTTGTCAGAACGTTTTTGAGTTTGCAACTGTGCAGGGCCAGACCGGCCCACAGGTTTCTGGCCTATCATAACAACCCTACCAATCAGGTTAAGCAAAACAATAGCCATACAACTGATATCAAGTCAGCAGACCTCACTGCTCAATCCCTCCTTTTCCATGGGACCCAAAATATCAACTCTTTGTGAAACGGGCTCTCTGGAATCATCGGATTTCACTCTCTTCTCCTTGACTCTCTCACGTGCTTTGTTTAATTAACGGGCAACTTCAATCTTGGCTTCTAATGAATGTTGTACAAGGCCAAAAAGGAAATATAGAATCTGTTCTCCCATAAGGCACAGAACCATTTGTGAGAATCCCCGAATTTGCTTAACATGATCCCAGTTACAATATAAACTTCGTGAATCGGACTGGATGGCTTTGTGGTTTAGCTTCCAAACGATAATGTCACTATTGTGTTTGGTTCATTTTTTGCAAATTAAAAAATCCGTAGGGTATCCATTTTGATAAATCACCAGAGATCTACGCAAAGAATTGAAGCGTAGTACAAACTATTGAAGCATGCCTCTCTACTTATCAACTACAAAATACTTTACTGCCTTTTGTTTTCTTTTTCTCCCTGTTGGCATAAATGCGCTCTCTGTTCTGTGTGGGTTTCACAAAAGTAGACATTTCTCTTATGGCAACATCAAGTCATGTAAATAATCCTTTAGCAACTTGAATAAGTTCTGATTTTTTCTTCTTCTAATGGAGTTTGATAGACTGATAAACAGGGAGTTGCGTGTAAAGATGAAAAGGCAAAGAGGATTTTTTTTAGTGCAATACAGGTGTGCGACTGTAGTTGTTGTCACCAAGCATATGCCTTGTCTGCTGGTTTTAGTGTCCAAAGCTTATAACTCTTCTGTTTTGTTGGAATCTGGGAACAGTAAAGAGTTGCCTCTTCCGCGTGTGAAGTGGCTTAATTTGTTAGGTTTCTTTGGGACCATTTAGTTGTCTATCTATAGCAAGATTTTTTTAAGCTTTGATCAAGTTTTGGGATTAGTCTTCGCTATAAAAGTCTAATCATGCCTCAAAAAAGGGTCAATTAAGGAAGATACAACTGAATCTTCTAATGGGGTCCATGGTTTTACAATTTTTCCAAGAGATGTGTAGGATTTGCTTAGAGATTGGAGAAAAAGGAGGACCACAAGAGGAAAGCTAAACATGTGATGTATGTAAAACTGCTCCTATATCATACCCATTTGTTATTTGTCATTATGTCTCAGAAAGCTGAAGCTGATCCTCAAGTCACTCCCTCACAAGGGGTTTTGCTTCTTCACACGCAACCTCTACACAAAATATCAAACACTATCTTTTTGAGTATTTTTTACCTATTTTTTTATAGCCAAGATATTCCGAATCTTTCGGACCAAAATCCTCTCTTAGAGCATACGATTTAGTTCTTTCTTCTTCAGTGGGATTCGAAGTCAGGACATGGTCTACCCGTCACGATAGATTTAACCGGTTGAATTTACCAACTTTGGAATTTGTTTTTTCTTAGACTATTGTATCCGACGGGTGATAAAATAGACATTGGGATGTGTTTGATGATGATATAAACCCTAAGTACAGCATCTCCATCGATTAGAAATCCACACAAGATTTCTTAAGAATAAAATATTTTTATTTTAATATAAATTAATTATATAATTAAAAAAAAATCAACTATTCAGAGAGAGACGAGTGTATTAGAAGTTTTTTTATGGATTTTTCAAAAGTTTTCAAATGAAAACCGATTTTCACCTCTTTTTTTTTTTCTTTTTTTTTTATTATTTTAATTTTTAAAAAAACTCAGTAAGAGACTCCCGATATAAATGCACTTATAAGATTTAGGTTTGGGTTGACATCAAGAAATGAATATGTTGACATCAAGAAATGAATATGGGAATAGTCACATCTCTAGTTTTGCTTAGAGTCTAGGCAACATGTCTTTGGGGACTGACCTCATCCTCTTCTTTAAGTGCTTTCTAATAGGGCTTATGGGAACAGGCAAGAGCCATTAAGAGATTCTGACTCTTAAACCCAAATAAAGAAAAGTTGATGAAATAAAGTATAAAAAGATTCTCTTGGGTTTTTTTTTTAGAGTTGCAAACACAAAAATGGGGGGTTTATCTGAGTTTGCTTACCCAACTAGGTTCCTTCTTGTTTTATGTAGTTTAATTATGGTGTGGTGGTTGTGAGAGAAAAAAAAGGAAAAGGATTGGATTCAAGATATTTATATAGCTTTCTGATGAATGATGATGGACACTTTCTCCACTTTCGTAGTGTTCTTGCAAAAATATTCTTAATACTAGTAAATATTATTTTATTAATAAATTTCGTCTTAATTTTCTCTCAATTTTTGTTGGCTACTCTAGTGGCTGCGGGAATCGTAAAACCAAGCCTGGGTCAATATTCATTACATATTAGCTTTTACATCAAGTTTGGTTCTTACTTATTATTTGTGTTTATGTTTAGCATTTTGTATTTGTACGTGGTTATTCTTGAGAAAATAAAAATTTGTATTTGTGTTTTGTGTTTGGGTTTGGGTTTCGAAGTTTATATTTAGTGTGTAAAGTTTGCGATTAAATTAAAAAATAAAAAGTTAAAAACTATATTTGTTTTTTTTCGTGCTCATGCATTTAATTTTATTCTTTGCAATAGTATTGATTTAATGATTTTGCACATTCACGTTTCTATCTACACTAGTGTTTGAGTATGTGTGGTAAAATTTGTGTTTATTATTGTGTTTGTATCTTCTTAACATCCTTTTTTTGAAATTATTAAGAGGTTTCGGATCGAAGCCGTAAATTTTTCAGATTTGGAAACAAAGCAAATAATATAGTCTCATCTCAAACATCACTCAATATTGTAATTTTTAGACTTTGTCTTTAATATTTTTCTAGTTGAATTAAGGACACTTATGTATCATCTAGTTTTATATATTTGTGTTTGCATTTAACTTTCGCATCCATATTAACATTTGTAATTTTTGTTTGCGTGCAGCTTTGATATGTTATTATGGACATTTGTTAGTAGTTTTACAACTTCTAGAGATGTTTTCCTTTTAATAATTTAACATTAAGACAAAGGCTAAGTAAATCTAAGGTGAATATATACATATATATATATTGGATGTAGTTGGTGGAGGTGACACATAATGCAATACTACGAGTTATAAAAAAAAAGGCGCGTGTGTAATGGATGGTTTGTGAAAGTGTGTGGGTCTCCCACGTTTCCCAAGTCGCAGCCCACTTGGAATTTTATACAAATTTGAATTTCACGAAACACAAGTCAGCATAATACGACTCTTCCCACCTTCTCTTCCTTCTTTATTTTCTCCTCTTTAATATCAGATATCAAAACAAATACTATATTAGGATAATTTTTAATGGAAGTTTAGGTTGGAAGATTATTAAGTGAATGGTTATATAAGTCTGGAAATTAGACAAGTAACTATTGTATTTGATATTGTTGAATCATATTTGTTATGATTGAAAAAGTATTATATTATAGTTTATACAAAATCGATGTATTATGCTGGTCTTAATCTACTATATATTATCCCTATATAGAATCGGAGTCAAAGAAGTAGCTTGTGGGGAAAACAGAACAAAACATTTGAACAAATCCATTATCCACTATCTAATAGCAATAATGCCGTACGACGAATCCAAACGGAAAATTTCTCTTTGGGTCGGGAAAAATATTCTTTGCCTTTCCTTGTGGCATACGGAACATGAAAACAATCCTTAAAAATATTAAAAGATTGTTGTATGAAAGTTGTTAATTAATTTGACTCAATCGATAATCACTAAGATGATTGGGATTGCTTGCAAGTACAAGAAATTCGCAACTAGTTCACCACCACTATAGTATCGAATATGTGTATAGACTAGTAAGAAAGCAAATATAGGATATTTATCGAGGTAGCTTAGTCTTGTTATTTACTTCAACTCCTTTGTTACTCAACACGAATCAAAATGCATATACTGACGTTTATTTTTTTCAAATAGAATTTCTCTAAGGTTTTTTACTTTTTTCTTAAAAATAATATCGGTTTAAAGTTATATACGAGGTATAAAAAAATAGAAGAATTTTGGTTATGTGTCAATTTATAATATATGGGTTTTTGTGGAAAAAATTGCCAATACTTATAGGTTAGGCTTTCCAAGGCATAAAAAATACTGATGTAATTACGAGTTAAAATATTATCTTACTGTTTGATCAAAAAAAAAATATATATATTATCTTACTTTAACGGAGTTGTTTCATTAATTGGAATATTTAATTGCGTAATTTTTCTTTGGTAGGTTTTGTGTCTCAACTAGGTCGAACACTCATCAGACCGTTACCTAACTTTTCAATTCAGTTTCGTAAGGCATAGTAATTCGATGGAGACAACAGTAACAGATGCCGTTGAAACAGGACTCAGTAACTCACTTAGAATGTTTTTTTTTTCAATTGGAGTAGGTTTGAAGATTGGAATGGAATATTTAGATAGAGAGAGAGAGAGAGAGAAAGAGATTTGATCCTCTTCCAATATATTATCCTCAGGGAATTTGGTTCTTATAGGCGATTCTTTGAAGCTCTTATGCCTGTTTCTTCTTTTTGCTCATAAAATAAAAGTTATATCTTTCCTTCTACTTTTTTATTTGAATCGATTCTTGCATAAATTTTCCTTGTAGTCCTTCCATGTTAGAATCCTATGACGACAGAGATTGCTTCTCCATATTCGTAAGAAAAAATCGTCAAAATATGATCTGATTATTGAGTTTCTATCTTTGTTCTATTTACTCCTAGGCTCCTCCTAGCAATACAAATAATCGGACTTTAAGAAGATTACATGATGTTAACCAAAAATAAAAAAGTGTCTTAAACTTGCTCTCATTCACTACAAATCATCAGTCTATAATGGTTTTTCCAGATCTATTTTTTTATCTTAAAAAAAGAAAAAGTATATATTTTTTTAATTATAAGACAAAATTATTAATATATTTGTAATCTATATTGAAGAGAATTTTTTTAATATTATCAGAACAACCTATGAACTCTCAAGCATAAGATCATCGAAAATGAACAATACTAGACAGATGGGTGACTTCTTGTTGTTTCCGAAGATTGTACCGGATGGACATTGAAGTTGACAATTTTCTAGCTGGTATATGTATATCTCATTAGTCGAGGCCATATATGCGTCTTTTTTAGGACTTTAACAATATCTAATAAAACCTTGTCAACAAAAAAAAAAATCTAATAAAACCATGATGAAACAGAAAAAAACAATCTAATAAAACCATAGAAAGACAAAAGTTAGTACATCATTGAAATTATATAATAAGTTGGATTACAATTAAGATTACCACATGAAAGTTTTGTTAAGTTGAGTTTGTTAAGCAAATTTTCCTCATTCAGCCAATTCCACCAACTCGCTCATTCATCTTTCACCGATTTTTACCATCTTTTTCACCAATCCCAGTTACTAGTTAGAGCGATAACTATTTATCAAGTCACCGGAAATAATTTTTTTTTTTTTGTTTAAACAGAACAATGGAACACGATATTTTTGAAAACTTGTGAACGCTTCTATAAATTTGTGAAGTTTCTTAAACATGTGAACGTTTCTACAAGATTTATTATATTACTGAAGCATTTTCAGCTTGAAAACATATTTAAAGTAGTTTAGTATTTTGCCCCCCCCCCCCCCCCAAAAAGTAGTAAATCTTTCCAAAAGATTCATAAAATATTTAACATTTCTAAAAGCTTGTGAAAACTCACAAACACTTGTGGAAGTTCCTAAATTAAAAGCTGTGAAAATTTTCAGCATGTGAAGCACATTTTTGAATCTTATTCCTAAACAATATTGGACCTATTTTCTTGAGTATTTGCAACTCATGGTATGTAATAACACCTAAATTAGTTCTCTCTCATCTAACACTATTTACTATAGTAAGTTATACATCAAAATTCTATTTTAACCTCATCTTTACAATTTAATTACATTTTTCATTCTCTCTTTTTTTAATCACCATCATGTCAACAAGACTAACAACTATGAAAATAGTAATGATAATGCTATTGGCAACAACACAGATAACGACAATATTTTAAACAATAATAAAGTTACTTACTTGGTTATTGGTATAAGTTTGTTAAGTTAACTTAGTTAGTTAATCAATAATTTATATTTTTTATAATATAATAATTAGTTAACATGATAATTTTCATATTATCGTATTTTCTATATTTTATGATCAGATAATTCGATTAACATAATAATTCTATGATATAATAACTCAGTTAACATGATAATTTTATATTTTAATAATATGATAACTATTCTAATATGCTATTTTCTACGACATGCTAAATGATTAACTCGTTAATTGCATAATAATAATGTTAGCTGGCCAATTAATGCTAAATGAACAGTATTTTTAGATCAATGGCATTTTAAGTAATTAAACAAAACAATAAAGATATTTTCGAATTAAAATTTACTTCTCTCAGTTAACTATCTAATTTTCATTTATTAATTACTATTTACCTAATTATTCAGTTAACTATATATATATATTAAAATCACCATATTTTCTTCGTGACGCAATGTGTTTAGTTGTGGAGCTAAATCTCTTAGACACGATGATCGACGTATCCTAGGTTTTTTTTATTAAAGGTATTTCGAGTATTCTAAATACACATCGGCTGAAATTAGAATAATTGTTATGTGAAGGTGAACCATTATAATTACGTGTGATTTTTTGCTTACCTTAAATTATATTGTTTTAGGATTGAATTTGCCGAATACTAACACGATGAACATTCCACAGCAAGAACATTTTTGATCCCATAAAAACAATAAGGTTATTTATATAATAGGGTCTCCGAATAATATTATAAAAATTTATGTACCGTAATTATTTATAGCACCTGAGCTATTTGCCTCATTGCCCTTGTATTGAATGTGCTAGTTATGCATGTAAGTGGACATATAATTTCTTTTGAGTAAAATACATAGCACTTTATAAAGAAAAAGGAACCCCCAAAAAAACTAACTCACCCACTTACAAGTTAGGGAAAAATTAAATCTAAACTTGGCATTTTTATAAGTGGGGACCTTGTTGAAATCAGATTCACATCATTGTAAACAATGAATAGTTATTTTCCTTAAGATTTCAGTTTGAAATGTGTAAATTTATAATTGTGTAGTTTCCACCGAATAATTATGACCTTTTTGACATTAAAAGAGAGAACTACTCATCACACTCTTATTACGTTTTCTGCACTTTTGACAAAAAAAAGCTCTCTTTGACAGCCTCTCCGTGCCATTATTACCCTTTTTTAATTAGTTGTAATCCTCCATGCATAAATGTAATCATTCATATACACACAACTACATATATACACCTAATTATATACACACATATTTTTATATTAATAATTTCACGGTCACGTGCAGAGAGGAAATAATTTCAACTGTAGCTATTTCCTCTTTCATAATAATAGTACACATACCTTCTTATAAATAATAACGAGATCACTAGTATAATTTTTAGTTTGAATACTTTAGTGATTTTTTTTTTGAATGAATGTCAAATTTATTCAATCAAAAACCCTTTTTACATCAAGTGCTACATAGTTTTTGAATACTTTAGTTTTTTTGGCATGGGATTGGTCATGTCATGGGGAGAAAAACCCAAACCAACGTACAAGAAATAAGCTCTTTTTTTTTGGAACATCGACGTGTAATAATAAGCTATTGCTTATTCTAATTCTTTTTTTTCTTTCCAAATATTTATTTTCCGTTTGTGGTAGTATTTCCAAATAAAGTGTCTACCTTAAATTTGTAAAATGACCTAAAAACATATATTTATTGCAATAAGTGGACCGTTGCGAGAAGAATTGAAATTTTGGTAGGGAATAAAGGTAATACATTAATACATTTTTCTTGAATAGGGTGGTTGATTACTCAGATAAAAATTCAACTAGTTCACGAAATATATATTTAAAAAAAAAAAAAAAAAAACCCCCGAAACGAAAGAGAGAACAAAGATTCGTTTTCAAGTAAAATGGGAAAAAGGAAGGAGAGTCGTATTAATATTAAATTATAATAATAATTATTAAGATAGTCAACATTAAAAATTAAATTAAAGATTTCTTCTGAAACTATTGCAACTACTAGTCTCTTCATCGGAAGAGAAGATCTCCGTCGTGAGTCCACTTGAGGCATGATCTGAAGATGGAGAGCTCGGCAAAAGGTTCAAATCCGTAGTCCTTTCTTTCCTCATGAAATCGAAGAAGATTGGTTCCGTTTTATCGTCGGTTTGGTTTGTTGTAATTATTTCAATTTGGTCATTCGAATTATTTTTATCTCTTTATCTCAGGTTCCGGTTATCTCCGTCGTCGTCGTCGCTCTTGTTACCGGCTCTCTTCTTAAGGAAGATACGACAAAGAACCCAGTTCTGAGTGGGGCCCATGGAGCTCTGAAGAGAAAAATGGAATCTAAAATTTAGTGAAAAATTATTCGAATGGTGGAAAAAACCGGAAACTAAACCGGAAATTGAGATAGAGAGAAATTGTACCGGAGGAGAAGAAGAGAGGCGATATTCGTGCATGATCCAATCGGTTCTTGAGCCATGAGGTGGTTTGCCTCTGTAGAAGACGAGTGTTTTCTTCAACCCAACGATTTGATTTCCTCTGGAGGTCACGACCCGTTTATCGATACCGGTAGCTTTCCAATAACCAGACCCGGTTGCCCGATTAGACCGGTTCCCATTTGGGTACTTGGCTTCTCTTGTGCTGAAGAAGTACCTCTCCTTGTCCAAATTGCCTGCACATATATAGATTTTAATAAGTCTAAGGTCATTTTACAAATTTAGGTATTACCAAGAAACTGAAAACGCTAATTAAAATTATAGCAAGATCACTAACCAGGTAAATCCCAAGGATCAGCTCTGCAAACATCAAAATCAGGAATGATGGAAGCTGGTAAAGGAGAAGAAAGGACTTTTCTCTTGAGATACTGAACCACAAGTTCCTCGTCAGTGGGATGAAATCTGAATCCAGGTGGCAATCTAAGAACACCATTCTTCACGAGCTTAACCTTGTCCATGGATCCAAACAGAGGAGAAATGAAGAAGAAGAAGAAGAAGAAGAAGAAGAAGAGAGTGCGGTGTATGAAGAGGGAAACAAGGATGGTGTGTTTTTATAAGGTAGAAGACGATACGAACAACTCCTTTTCTATATTGTTTTTTTATTTTAGTTTATTTTTTGTTTTTGGCGTAAACCATACTCAATCTCCTTCCTCCTTTTGACGCCATTTTCATAAATCTATCTTTTCTTCTTTTTTTTTTTTTTTTTTCTTCTTTTCTAATATTCATTAGTACTATATTTCTTGTCTCTCAATTATTATTATTTATAGTCGGTATCTACCTCCTCTCTTTTGTTTTTGTATCTTTCATCTGTAAAGTGTAACCTCTTCAAACATAATAATTTTTTTACTATAAATAATTGAATATACAAATGAAAAGGACTACTTTATTAAACAACAACAACTCCATTTCTTAATTCGTTTAGAGAAATTATGGCGTAATCATACACTCAAACAAAATAACGTGGAGGTGATTATATTCTTTTTACTAGACACATTAACCAACCTAAGTCGTCCATTCTCCAACTTTATTACTTGTTTGGGTTTAAATGAAGTATTAGTTTTAGATTATATCTCATTTCTCTCCTTCTGGTATTATATCCAAGGGGCACTATCGTCATTTACATGCTTTCGGCTTGAGAGAGAGAGAGTCCGGGAAGGGTTTTTAATTGCGAAGGCGGGTCCGTTCGGACCAGTCGCGGCTAAAGCGGTGACGATGAGGTCAGCTTATGTCATGCTGACAGCCGGAGATCGCCCTCTGCGTTTGCACGTTTACACATGTACGCCTTTTGAGATTCTAAATTTAAAACAAATGCTACCGATGTTTTTGGAATTGGATACTAGGATAACTTAGTTTTTGATGAATTATGTGAATTAATAACTTTTAAAAATAAGAGAGGGTGGCAAAAGAATCGTAAGCCTCTGGCTTTGAAGTACTTGATTGGGCAAGGCTTCCCGAACCATGATAATGTTTTTTACAATGTTTCAACACGTTAACATGCAAGTCCAATATATCTATCCCACATATCATATGCTATATATGTACTCTATAACATGCCATATCCAAGAAAAATAAAAATCCAAGTAAGGATAGTTACTCTTGGTAATTCACCAAATATGGTTGTCATACAATTAAATCGAAAGCTGGTACAAAACCCCAACTTATGATTGGGATTACGCATCCTAATCACGGACCAAACGCAGATTTATTTGAAACTCATTTTTGAAACTGTTAGACATAAAAAAAAAAATCATCATTTTATAATGTTTGTCACTATCATTATTAACGAACATGGATTATTTGTTTCCGAAATTTCCATCTTCAAAAAATGAAGGTAAGCTTCAATATAAAAGTACTGATCAATTTCCTAGAGATATTTCATATCCTAATGAAATTGGAGAAAGCTAAAAATGTACATCAACAAACATATTGGAAAACAAACGAGAAATGCTTCGAAGAACGAACCCATGACTTGGTCATGCTCCTCCCTCCCTCTCCTCCAGGAGTTCTCCCAAGTTAACTGGTAGAGCTGTCGACACTCAATTTATTTTGCTATGTTTGTTGTTTGATTTTTTATTTTTTCTATATTCGTAACTAAAACATTATCACATAACTATTCGTTTTTACGTTTTCATCCATACAAGACGCAGACTACCACTAATACCTACATATTAAACTCATAAAACTGGACATTGGTTGTTTAGTAAATGAAAATAAATGGGCGTGTGTCGTGTGTAACTGTGTATGCATCATACATGCATATGTACAGTTTGTATGGACGAATAAGGAGAGTATATCATATGTGATGGGCACACAATATATCATATATATTTGCTCCATTATCCCTCTAAGTGCTTTTCCCTCGTGTTGTGGGGATTGGAATTTGTAGCTAGTGTTCTTCACGAACGCAACTATTTCTCCTTTTCGTTATATAATCTATTTCTCGATATATTTTTTAAGAATTATTATTTATATAAAAAGATAGCAATGATTATGAATTACTTGATATATTCTGTTATTCCATTTTATAAAGTGGGTGCTTGTTTATCAATGTTTTAAATTTATCAGCATATGGACATAAATTAGTCTCGAAGAGTTTTACATCATTGAAAACTAAAAAGCATATGCCCCTTGGCTAAGTAATAGACATATCAATCTTTTTTTTTGGTGTGTGCAAAGACATATCAATCTTATTAATTAATATTGACAACTCAAACCACCACCAAAAGAAGAAATTATGGAACTCCTAGTATTTGATAACCAATATCTGAAATATCCCAGACAAGTCAATGGTTTCCTACAAAGTGAAAGAACAAAATATATACGCATGTATATAAATTCGAACACCAACTTGATAATTAATGGTGTATGGACCATGCCTGGCCTGCATATTTATACAAACCAGCGAGACAACAATATCCATGTATAATATATATATATATATATATGTACATAGTATATGAGATATAAAATCAAGAATAACTAATAAAATGCAGTTTAATAATTAAAACTAATTCATGTAAATATAGATAAAAATAAATTAAAATCAATGTCAAGGGGTCCGTGAAGCTGACAGTGTGCTGTAAGTTCCTCCAATCCCGTTGTCAACCTTCCTGTTTGTATAGATCACATGAAATATTTCTTTATAATTAAATAAAATGAATGATCGATTTCGTCCAAATATGTGTTATCTTTAAAATAACAAAAGCGTGACGTTATTGTCGGTATAATAATATTCACTCTCGACACTACAAGTTACCTCTCTATTGAGACCAAGGATTAACAAAATATATACATTTAAAATACTATATCATTTTTTTAAACTTTACTATATCATGGTTATTAAGGATATATTCGTCGCTGTTATATTCAAAGTTAAAACGATAACTTCCACTCTTTTAGTTTACTTGAATAGAATAACATATATAGTCTTATACTACCCGTCGTTTTCGCCAATCTAATATGATATGAGATTCACGAGAATGTACTTTATATGCATATCATCTGTATATGGTGTTGTTCTTGGTTAATTCATTTTGCGAGCGATTCTCATATTCTAGGTTTACAGGTTATCTCTTAATTAATTTGAAACGATAGTATTAAATAATCGGTTTTGGTTAGCATTTTATATAATTATTATGATAGATATAAACATCTTAATTAAAATGGTTATATATATTTAAGAAGTTTTTTTTATTGAATATATTTATGAAGTTTATAGCTATGAAAAAGAAAAAAAAAAGTTTGTAGCTGCTAAAGGAGTCCTTGTAAAAGAAAAAAATTGGAAATTAATAGATCCAATCATGTGCTTTCGTACCATATTTTTAAATTATTTATCAGATGCACTACGATAATATACCAACTAACTTGAAAAAAAAACATGTTATTAAATTTTTTTACACATTACCCTGATCAAAGATGATCAGTACTTTATTATAAACAAAAAAAAAAGATCTCATGTATCTACTACCATTTGTAAGGTTTTCATAATCGATTCGACGTGAACGCGAGTTTATCCAACGTTGTAAATAACATGCATTATACTTATAGATTTAAACATGAGTGGTATAATCTGATGACAACAGTATTTATGTTTTGTAGTAATACTATGCATAAAGGGGTATTGTTGTATATTAGGGGTTGAAGAAGGTGGGACGAAGGGAATAAAAGAGCGAGGGGGTCCTACATGATTCCAAAACGACAGCCTCACACGTCGGATTGAAGTCTCTCGGAGACACAAAATGCAATGCAACCAAACCATCCTCATCTCTCCCTCTCTCCCTCTCTCCCGATTTCCCAAATCTTGTTTATCTCACATTTTCTAATCACATTCAATGAATGGTCCCTTTCCAAATTGACAAAAATACCCTCTAATATTTTCAACGACCTATTTTATTCGCAAATTTCTCTATTTTTATTCGAAATGATTGATTTAAATTTATTTTATAATTTATTTTTAAAGAACAATGAAGTCTCTAGCGATTGAGTCTCGGAGACTCAACCTAATTTTCTAATCGCCAACCATTTCTGTTTTCCCAAAAACGAATCTGTAAACGTTTATAGGGTTACATGGAATCTGGGGTTTAATTTGAAATAACTGAAAATAATGGGTCTCGAAAAGACGAAAGAAGTAATATGTATTGCTTGTCCGCCTAAAAATTATACAGTAAAGAAAAAGAAAAATGAAATTTGGGGAAAAATATAGATAAGAGATTCCCACAAGGAACAAGCAAAAAGAAAAAGCAGGCACACATAGTCACATACGCACCCCACTTGCGACTTAGTCATCGATGGTCTACATTGAGAAATAACAAATTAGGATTCCGTAAGTAATATTGCGGCTCCGTTTTTTTTGGTTTTCTTACTATTTTATTAAATTTTTCCTTCACTTTATATTATGAAAATTTTCATCTGTAGTTTAGGCGTACCGTATAATAACAAATGTGTAATATATAAAAATGCTCGTGAGAGCGTCAACGGAGTTTGCGTGGAGATGTTGGAGAGAAAGTTAGAAACGTCAAAGGGTGCAACTATAACTAAATGATTTTGAATCCCAAATATGCTTAATAGTTACTCTAATTTCAGGTTCCATGGTCTAGTGGTTTCGTCCTCGACTCAGCTTTATAGAGAAATTTAGTTGAATAACAAAAAAAATAATCAAAACTTACAAACTAACCAATTTTTCTCTCTATCTTTCTCTATTTTTCTCTAACAATTTTGATTACTTTATAATTTTTTTGTTTGTTTTGGTTATTCACCAAATTGACTCATATGTTTTTTTTTTTTTTACTAATTTTTTCTAATATGTTGATGGTTCGATCTGTCTTTTTTCTCGGTTGGGGTTAACTTTGACCCTTTTTTTAATGTGAAATCTGATAAACTATGGTTTTGTATTTGTTGGACCTGTTTACATACGGCCTAGTTTTTTAAAATTATACTTATATGTTTCCCCAGGAGCGGATCCATAAATGGAACACATTGATTTTTTTTTAAAAAATTAACATCAAATAATTAAATTCTATATTAATTCGTTAAGGCAAAAAAAAATTAGAATGTGACACATGCCACACATTTTCTCTATGTAGGTCTGCCCCTGTGTCCCCCACCTCCCAAAGTTGATATTAAATAATATTTTTTATTTTCAAAAATTGGCTATCAGTTTTTTGTAATTTGTTTTTTTTGTTGTTGTAATTTTGTGGAAAATTAGTTAGGCATGTGTCAACAATAATATGTCGCAAGTTATGATATCAATATCTTATGTTGAACATTTCTAAAGAACCAGAGGAAACCCCACAAACAAACGCTAAATCTGTTGTTTGGTATGAATGTCAAAGTTACAATTTGTACGAACAAAACTAGAAATTCACACACACCAAATTTTGCAAAATCTACTAGGCACACAAATTTTTAAAAACTCAAAATATGGAATTAATAATTTTATTGAAACCTGTTTTGTATAGAAACTCATAATTGTTTTAGTGAACTATAGAGCTCCCATTGTAAAAATACGTCTGAACGAAGAAAATTTATTGTATATTATACTCCTATGCGCGATGATGATCGTATAAAACTAATTGCCGGCCCAGTTGGAAGGTTTCCTATTTTGTTCAGAGATCCAACTAAAGATAATAAATATGTAATGATATCTTAACCCTGCATATAAAATCACGTACAAGCAATCATCAGCCATTCATAGTATTAACGTCAGGATGCAAATAATATCCATGTGAATTGTTTGAAATAGTACACATTTCTACATGAAATATGTACCGAAATTTATTGTAATCGATTTTATTATTATTCTATAACTATTGATATTTTTTCTCAAAAATTTGTTATATAAAGATTGATCACAGATTTAGAAAAACGATTAATTCGTAAATTTCTGGTCATGTTGAAGAAAACAATAATCTAGAACTCGTTTTCCTAATTTGAAAAATGAAATATTCACGTAATTAATTGTTTGAATCTAAACTCCAAATGATTATATTTGATGTCCCTTAACAAAACAAATGAAATCTAATAAAGTAAATAATTTTAAGAAAGTACATCATAAACACTGCGTGGATTAAAGCATTTTAGTTTCTAGAATCAAATTATAAGCATGTATATATATTTTTTTTTGGTCGATAAATCAAATAAATATATTGAAAATTCAAAGTCATCACTCTTAATCGATATCGAAGTTGACTACAAATTATTTTCTATATTTAATGTATTTAAGGAGGAGCTAGGTTTTGCTTTTATTCTATCTAAATGATCTCAGTTTCTTCATTTTGAAGCTACACTTTGTCAACCTCAAAGTTGCATACCTCCTTTCATAAAGAAACTTTTTTTTTAATAATATTTTGCGTTTTTTATACACGTATAAGTTGTCAAATACTTTTTTAACAAAAAGAGGGGAAAGTTAAGTGCTTTCAAATCTCTCTTTCATTAATTACCATGGATTTTATGCTTTCAAATAAATTTTGATAGACCAAAAATTTTAGTATACATGAGTATATCTCAATTTCAGAACGTTTGGTTATTATATATATTATTATGTCTCAATGCAGCACATAAGCTTCTCGACCGAAATATTTTAATTTTCAGAGTTCTATTTGGATTTGTTTGTGCAAAGCATCATGTAGTAGACTATTAATATATACGTGTATTAATGTTATGAGTTAATTAAGAGTCGAAAGATAAACCTGAAAATTCGTCAGCATGCTAGCTGGGTCCAAATCCTATAATATATGGACTAAACATAAATATCTAAAATATTTAGTCACAAAAAACATTATTCAGGACAATTAACGTCAATATGCCTTTACACAATATTACTGTTTCCGTTATCTTTTCTTAGAAACATTAGAGACTTGGTTACAAAAAAAAAAAAAAAAATCAAGTTAGTTTTACTTATAATCATTTTCTACACGAAGCCTAAATATACACAGTAGTGCGGCTGCTTATGTCATAATTCATAAATGTGAGCTTAGAAGTTGAAGAACAATCCACAAAAAGAAAGACGAATCCTTTTAGGCGAAGCAACCTGAAGAATGGAGATTTTTTTTTTATTAATTACTTTTGAAATATATGTTTTAATTGATTGCTTTTCATAATTTTTGGTGTGGACTTGAAACATTGTATGGCTTTTTATGGCTTGTGACTGAACTTATAAAAAGATGTTTTCTCTTTTTTTTTATTCTCTCACGTGTGTTGCTACCAATCCGTGTGCCAACTTTCTCTTCTTCTTTTTTTTCGGGGAAAAGAAAATAGTTGTTGTGCTTTTGAGAAGGGAAAAAAAAGGTTCCTTTGATGTTATTACTTATTCTAAACTTGAAATACACAAGTTCCAGCCTACTAAAGGTTAGACTTTCATCTTCCTCTCTTTTTTACTTTCTTTTTTCTATCAAATCTCAAAAAGAAGAAAGAAAAAATACACTAGAGATAATCTTTATTCTCACTGGAGATTAATATGTTAGTTTAAAATCGAGTCTGGTATGGTTTTCTTTCGGTTTGGTCTAGTTCAATTCAATGGAAATCAACATACATATGACATACTTATTTTGGTTTTGGTTTATCTAATTGTATGTATCTTCTCAGTTTGGATTGTTTATTTAAGTTAGGTTATATTTAAATTCGATTTACTTAATTTTGGTTTGGATTGGCTTACTTCGGTTTGAGAGTCAAATGACCACACTAAAAATCCAAACTTCATTTCGGTTTGGTCCATCTTGGTTTGGGTTTTAAATTATTATGTTTTGAGGCGGTAACAATGCGTACACTTTAAAGAAAGAAGGAGAAATGTGTGCAAGTGTCGTTTAACTTGGGCCTGTTTGTGGACTTCGGTGAAGGTTTGGGAAATATTGTGGAGTCTGAGGTTTCAATATTAAATATTGATGAAAAACACTTTAGGTCAAGTAATGTAGGCCCATTAGGCCGATAAGTTTAAACGGACGAAAAGGATGAAGCAAATAGTATATCACGTACTGTTATGTAGGTTTGATATTTTATTTTATTTATAAAGGGTAGGTAGGTTTGATATTCTATTTATGTTTTATGTCACGTGAATATTTTAATACCCACATACAAGGTTTGATTTATATGGCGATAAGAGTATTAATTAATGACGATGCCGTGTCCCTAATTCGTTTTTAGGGTGGTCCAAGTTAATGCAATAAGCCTATAACTATGATGGTATAACAACAAATGCATCTTGTTTGAGGTGTTCGGATGAAATAATTAAGTTTTCCTTATTTGATAGTAAACATGTTGTATATTTCAACAATCAAATCAGATGACACTTAATTGGACAAAAAAGCAGCCACCTCATCATTTCGTAACAATTTGAATCGATAAGTATAAAGTTTATGTGGTCCATATGTCTTCTGTGACAATATTTTGTCTCACAACCTTAGTCTTATCGCCAGGCCAATCATTCATTTAAATGTACGCTCAGAAATCTGTGATTGAGCAAGTCGAAGATAACTCTATACGTCTTTAGCAAAAAAGAAGAAGACAACACAACACAACACTACGTTATCATATTCATGCAGGGCTTCTTAAATATTGATTTGTAATACAGTTAAAGTAAAATGAAGAAACATGGAACACACAAAACAAATCATGTGCAATGAAGTTAACGAAAAAAATCTTATCATTTAAGATCAGTTCTCATTAGTTGGTGCTTGGTAGAAAAGATGAATTCTCATAGGAAAGTAAATGTTAACGACAATTGTTTAATACAAATAATAACAACTACATGAGTATATATGCAGCCAAATAGAACCAATCAAACTATGTACCGGGAAAATCTATGCAAATTAAATATATCATTGTCGTAGAAAACATTCATGTCCCTCTGATTTTATATGATTAGTACGAGACAGATGTCTCTTCTTTTCGAATAGAATACAACAGATAAAAATATGTTCATCTATATTATTAAATAGTATATGTCAACGGAAAAACCTCACGTAGTAATTTGTAAATTCAGTCAATATGCATTTCCAAATTGTTGGCATATGGACAGAAACAGTCAGAACGGTTACATAAGTACTGACGTTTGAAACTATTATTGCTATGATGCTATCAAATAATAAGAAGAATTGTTCAAAAAAAAAAAAAAAATCATGGTTTTCTTTCGTTGCAGATATGTGTTTTGGTTTAAGATTTGGGTACACTTCAGCACTTAATTGAGATATTAAGTGGAAAAGGATCTTGGGAATTCCTAAATGATTGTAATTAAAGTCTATATGATAGTAAAGATATAACTAATCAATACGCGTTAGCTAGTTAGTATCTTATGATTACATCTTTAACCCAAAAAATACTGATGATTACATAATATATGATGGTATACAATCTATAAATTAGTATGCTAAATGAATGAATTGAACATAACAATTATTTAGTTGGAAAGTGAAGAAAACAAACACGTTGACGAATAAAAACAAACAAAATAAGAATAAATATCGCCACGTCACATAAAAGTCTAAAAAGCACAAACCTGCCTTCACCTTTACTTGAAAAGGAAAATATGAGATGTGAAAACGTTCAATGCATCAATCTTCCAATTGTATTTTTGGGAGCTTCTTTCTTCCACTTCTCCACCATACCATACGTACGTACTCCATAAGTCATATATATATGATCGTTCACAACTACAAATACCAATCTTTTAATTTCAACTAGCAACGTGATCTATTTGTCAATCCCTAGCACTCGCTTGTCATAGTATTATTGTTCACCGCTAATTTTGCTCACATATAAACAAAGTAGTTTTTGCATACATGATTAATGTAGTTCCTTCATACTTGCAACATAAACTATATATGTCGACGTAGAAAAGCAAATGTACCAGTACCGCTCTTAGGAAAAGCAAACATGTGTTTTTCTTCTATAATTGTTTTATAAATAAAATAAAATAAAAAACGAAAAAATGAAATTTATTGTACAAGAAAGAAAAAAACATAGAGATGGGGTAATTGGAATGAGATGTTTCTAGTTCTAGGTGTATCCAGAAGACAATAATTTATATGGGTACGTGTGGAATCTTCTGACCACATTTCTTTGTGTCTGAAACATATGAATCAAGTTTACTGAAATTCTATAGATACCCACGTTTATTGGGCCCTTCAAACTTTGAGTCATTATTTCTCTTTCTGTGTAGTCATTTCCATATTTTTGACTCCAGCGTGACGCTCTCTGCCTTGGTTTCATTTTATCCATAGGTATATATTTTTCTTGGCCAAGAAATATAATCTTTACGAAAGGAATACTTGAACCTCCCACAAAAATAGTAGGTGCATAAAAATCCTCAAAAGGTTTGAAGATAAACACTCGAAAAGTAGCGGAGATATCCAATGGGAAACAAAAGCATTAGAAAGATTTGAAAATCAAAATATGGACAATATCGCCGAAATCCAATATATGAAAGAAAAGAGACGTGCCAGATGCTGAATGGATACATCAAAAGCACATCCCATCAGGCACGGCTCATTAATATATTGGACCTTGTGCTATTCATATAAAAAAACCAAGTTTTATAGGCAGTTTCTATAAAAATACCCTTAAATTCTAATTATAGCAAAAATTTAGATCCTAAATTAAGACGAATTTGGCGAAAAAAGAATGGCCTTTGTGCAGTTGCACCTTTGGCACCTGGATAAAACCGGGCCTACATACCGTATGATTGAGACTAGTACTTTCAGGAAAGAAAAAATCACTTATTTTTTCATCAGTTATTTTTTTTTCACGTAATGATTAGTTGTGAAAAGAATAATTATAGTTGCAAATATATTAAATTTATATATATATATATATATATATATATATATATATTTGTTGTCGTAAAGAAAGTTGAGAAATAATATTAGAACAAAAATTAGCATTTTCCATCCATATAACCATGATTCCATCACAATTTATATGTTGGGAGGGATTAGTGACACAATGTGAATCTTAGATTTGGATTATGGATTATGGGAAACCCACAATTTAATTTGTATTTAAGTATCTTAGATTTGTATTAAACAAAATAGTGTCTTATATTTTGTTTTTTTTTGTTTTTTTGTTGAAGTGAAATCCTCTGCATATATAGCTTGCTTTGTAAAAAGAAGCCAATCTATTATCAACATATGACCATTATCGCCGAAATAACTTTATTAGTTAGAAATGAATATATAGGATATAGAACTCCATATTGTTTTCCAGCCTTTTTTTTTTCCAGGCTAACTTTGTCTATTCAATACCAATGTATTTCCTCCCCTAAAAAGAGTATAATTTCCGGTTCGAACTACCATTTTATTGGTTTACTTATTTTCTACAATGAAAAATTTGCAATCCCACATTTTATTCAAGCATGGTAATTGCCATTTATAGTTATTTTCTTATAAAAGGATGGTATCTAATAAGAGGGTCGTTATCAAATTATAGGAACCTGAGAATGGGTCTATTTGAATGATTCTGTTGATAAATATGATTAACTGATGAAAACATTGAAAACGACAAAAAGGAGTTTTAGGAGATAGAATCGATCTTCAATCATTAACTTACAGTGCTTTCTTCCCACCATTTACTATTTGCTTTCATATTTCGTCATTCACTTTCATTCTCCCCTTAATTAATAGTATAAATTAATTAGAACGACCCATTTTCAAAATATCTTGAGTTCTTGACCCATCCTCCAGGCAGAAGGAACATCCGTTTGCTTATACTATTATCATCTACTTAATTATCATTTATGGTTATATGTATACCTGCCCATTAACTTCAGCGGCTAAGTTTGTAATTTTCCATCAAAATATGTTGTTTGGTTACTGAGAAACTAATTACTAACGTAGACGACAAAACATGTACTTTATACATGCAATTTTTTTCTTACCAAATGTATTATAAAATTTATAACGCACATTGAACAACTTTTCTAACATTTCAAAATTCTATTTCTAGAATGTTTTTTTTTTGGCTGAATTTATTTCTCGAATGTTTTTAATTTGTTTATTTATATGTATGATTGGGAATTCTCTAGAAAACACCATTCTTAAGACTATTTAATGAGTGATACACGTATGTAGTATGTGGATTCGTATTTTTTTGTCGTAAACAGTTAGCACTTTGGCTATATATATATATATGAGTAACAGTTATATCAAGCATTTTTAAGCTTCTACAAAATTGTATTCTCATTGTTTATGTTGATTTATTTTAATGTTTGAGACATTTGTAATTCAGACTCCGTGTATGTACTTTAATCGGTGTAATAACTGACTATCCAGAAGAAGAAAGTATTCAAAGAAACAAATTTTAGTAATTGTGGTGGAGATGGACTAATTAATTAACCTGATTTGGTCTTCGTTCCTGAGTATGTCCCATAATTTGTTTGTTAGAACATAGGGTTACATATATACTCAGAGTAAATAATTGGCTTATCTCCGTCAACCCTATGTTCATGATCAATACTGATACATAGAAAAATTCTGTTTTTTTGGCGAACATAGATCTAATAGATCGACCATAATGATATAATAGTATTTATTCAGTAAACATTAATCAATCGCTAACAAATTATATATCGATCCCTGAAAGCTACATGTAACATAGCTATATAAATGTTTGTGTGTGGAAAGCTAGATTCGTATGAACCGATAGATATCAGAAAACGATAGGATCGGAGAAGGCTTAATTTTCACCCACATGATTGTCATTTTTCCTTTATGTGGTAGCAACATACACAGATTTATATGCATAAATCATTTATCAATGTGGGTCATATAGGTTCTTGAATTATTGAGGTTTGATCAGCCGATAATATTTATTTTTTGCTTTTATTTTTTGGGTTAACTCTGCTAAGTGAGCAAATACCTATTCTAGAACTCTACTATTTGTTTCTCTCTAATAATTCCATTTCTAATTTTCCATTAAAAAGTGGATAAAGATTTAAAAATGTATTATTCTATATCTAGTGAGTTCTAGTTGTGTTATTCTATAGCCCAACTGTCTAATTCTATATATGTAATAAGATACTATAAAAAAACTCAGATATAAAATTGAAAGAATAATAAACATAATCCGTGTAAGGAGAAAAATATCTGTACTCTAGATATATGATCGTATGCAAATAAATATTACAGAAAAGTTAGGGGAATGTGATTGCAAACAGATGGGAAGTACGTGAGCCAAAAACTTTTTAGGCACCAATAATCAATAAAGAAAATGTAATATAAACCAATTTAAAATTTGTATCAATACATTTAGAGATGGAAAAATTAAGGTGGACAAATATCCATTCTGCTAAGTGAGCAAATATCCATTCTAGAATTCTACTTTTTTTTTCCTCTCTAAAATTAAGGTGGATGAGAACCACAAAAGTGGCAACCTCTCTCAATTCTCATAATTTAAAAAAAATTGAGACCAAATAAAAGAGAGAGAGAGAGAAACAAATAACGCATAAGAACAAGAAGGATTTAACAAACCCATGATCATTGTTATCATTCGCCCACCACGTCACTCCTCTTTTGTCCATTTCTTCCAACTTTTAACATCTGTTTTAACTTACCCTCGAAAAATGGAGAATTCTTTCGTATTTTCTCCCACTTTTTCTTAACTATTCTGATTCCATTCATAACAAATATTAATTGACACACTTTCGCAAAAAAAAAAAATGAAAGATATTAATTCACACAAGCGAAAGAAAAAATGTAAATTCAAGCAGTCTCTGAATACTGATGGATATTATTACTCCATTAGACATTTACCAAAAGTAATAGGATACATCCTTATTAAAATATTTTTTTTATTAAAGCCCAAAAAAAGTATATTGAAAATCAAATGTTTTTAGTCAATATAAAATATTAAACGTTAGAAAAATTACTAAAAATTGGAATCAAGCACTAATTGTTACATCAAATTGAAATAAATTAAATATAAGACCAGAAACAGAAAATATGCGGGTTGACACGAAAGCAGAGAGAGAGAGAGAGCGAGTGCCTAGTCAGCATGTGATGACGTGGCATGTAGCTCTCGAGTGTCTTCTCTACAAACTCTAAAGAAACGGCTTATTATAAGTGGAAGCGTTTGAAGAGGTCACGTGATTTGCACAAGGTTTTCATTTTCATGCGATTATAGTTACGCATCTCCCGTAACGCATCATTTTTGTTTATTACCTTAATTAATTAATTATTCTCACGCGCGACGCTCCCTTTAGACGCGTGGAGTTTTGCCTAAAACATGCATGATTTATCGTTTTCTTTTTGTACAAGGAAAAAAATAAAACGTGTTCTTCTAAACAAAGAGAAATCTGATCGGAAGATGTGAATGGGGTTATTTTTTTCTTTCTTTCTTTCGTTTCTTTCTACTTTGATTAATCATTGAAAATACCATAAGTTTAAAGAAAACGGCGGCGTCCATTTTCTGCATATAGATGTTTTTACCTATAAATTGCATTTGGTTTAACCTAGTCATCATATGTATATTTTTAGCTGTTACAGATTCTTAATCAATTTCATCTAGACTCCTTACACTGCAATTCTCATTAAACCTATCCCAGCTGTCTCATTCACGTTATTGATTTAATTATATATAGAGAATACAGACAAAATTAAACAATTCATTGTAAACAAATTTGAAATCAATTAGCCAATGATTAATCCTACAATTCTAGATATGTGTGTGTGAATATTTTGGATCGTCCAACCCATATGTGAATTAAATTGAAAAGATTAAAGAAACTTATACAAATCGCATTGTAATCTAATGATGATTATTTTCCACTATGTTGGTTGATGTTGGGTAGACTTTTGGTCACCATGATATTCATATCTATCGTCTATAAAGTGCAAACTAAGCTTGCTGTGGAATTAATCTGAATTTTGAAAGCTAGTTTAAGGAGGCGTGAAGAAAATGAAATTGTGAGAGAGGGCGTAAAGCCACGCGCGTCTGAGATGCGAGTTGTGAATTAAAGGAGTTAGAGTGTTTAGTGAATGATAAAATGCAACGCTACCTACTAGTTTCTCCACTTGTCATGCAACCAGGCTGAGTTCGTTTTCCCTTTTTCGATTCTTATTTTATTGTTTTTATTCTACTCAACACGTTACACGCTTCAAATAACTAAAAATTAAAATTAAAATATTTTGACCACAATGGTTATTTTGGAGCTATATATAAACCACCAGAGAGGCTCATTAGTTTCCTCCATAAAATAAAAAGAAGCATATTGGAGAAAGAGAGAGAGAGAGAGAGAGAGAGAGAGAGAGTGTGAGGGAGATATAGAACGCTTTAGGGTTTCAAAAATCTGAGACCCTTTAGAAATCACCGTACGGAGAAAGCTTCTTCTTAACATCTAAAGAAAATGGGCATCATGATCAATCACCATTTGCTCGCTATCATCTTCGGCATCTTAGGTAATGTTTTAATGATGTGTCCACAAAGCCAAATCCTAGTTTGCGATCAGCTATTCTCTTTTCGTTCTCTCGGATCTTTCCTTTTTTTTTTACTTGTTAATATATATTTTTCACCAGTCGTACCCGTTATTAAAACGGGGATATATAATAAAGAATTTGCAGCAGCAACTATAATGTTGCAGCTCCGTATCTAGTTAATGAATTCTATTCTCAGAAATATGATAAACTATGTGTACGCCTGTACGGTTCCATTGTATTAGTAAGACGTGAATTAAAGAAAACGAGAAGTACTAATAAAATGAAATTAAAAGTTATGGAAAGTTCATCATGACCCACCTACCAATAGATGTGTATATATATTTCATATACAAAACTAGACGAACCATCTGGGATCATTATAATGATCTAATTCTGTTATAAAATCCCAAAAAATTAAATCAATACGAGAAAGCTTTACAAATTGAAATCGTCACGCATTGTTTGTCCATATACTCGGTACGTGTAGTGCGGTTAATGCAGCAATTTAATTCCCCGTTGAGGTTGGTTAGAGCTCGGGTAGATTCATTTGCTTATGTCTCCACAAAACTAGAAGCCTTTTAATTATACAATCAACTCATTTCTTTTTATTGATTTTTTTTTTTTCTTTTCATGAAATTACAGGAAACGCAATATCATTCCTTGTATTCCTCGCTCCAGTGTAAGTACATACCATTTATTGATTATTACTTTACCGGAAACGAGATTAGTTATTTATTTTTTATATTTTTGAGAATGATTAGCTACGAAAATTTTCTTTTAATTTTTGTTTTAAAATTTTTTGCAGGCCAACGTTTTATAGAATATATAAGAAAAAATCGACGGAAAGTTTCCAGTCTCTACCGTACCAAGTGTCGCTATTTAGCTGCATGCTATGGCTCTACTACGCATTGATTAAGCAAGACGCTTTTCTCCTAATTACAATCAACTCCTTCGGCTGCGTCGTGGAGACCATCTACATCGCCATGTTCTTCGCTTTCGCCACCAAGGATAAAAGGGTAAATTTCTTAATTTTCCCCATCCTCCTCCATAATTTCGCTATGTAATTAAGCATGAATTATGGCTCTATATAATTTTTTTTATTTTTTCTTTTATGCGTTGCAGATCGCGGCTATGAAGTTGTTCTTAACGATGAACGTTGCTTTCTTCTCGTTGATTCTAATGGTTACACATTTTGTGGTTAAAAGGCCTAGCCTCCAAGTCTCTGTCATCGGCTGGATTTGCGTTTCCATTTCTGTTTCTGTTTTCGCTGCCCCTCTAATGATCGTGGTAACTAAGCGTTTATATTCAATTTGATTTGCAAACTTATTATTATTATTATTATTTGTTTGGCTGATTAAAATGTTGGAACTCTTTGTTGTAAAAAGGCGCGTGTGATCAAGACAAAGAGTGTGGAATTCATGCCCTTCACGCTTTCTTTCTTCCTCACCATAAGCGCCGTTATGTGGTTCGCTTATGGCTTATTCCTCCACGATATTTGCATCGCTGTAAGCATTTATTTTTATCTCTAAATTTCACATTTTTTGGTAAAATGGAAAAAAAAGGTAATTAATAATGATTTTGTGTAGATTCCAAACGTGCTGGGATTCATACTAGGGATGTTGCAAATGGCTCTGTACGGAGTTTACAGAAACTCAGGGGATATTGAAAAAAAGATTAATTCATCAGAACAACAACTTAAGAGTGTTGTCGTGATGAGTCCGTTAGGTGTGTCGGAAGTGCGCCCAATTGACGTCACGGTGACTAAATCGGTGGACCCACTCTCTGACTCCGTTCATCATGAAGATCCATCCAAAGTTACTAAAGAGGAGGAGCCGTCAGTTGAAGACGGAAAGTGCCACGTGGAGACTCCCCGTCGTGAATCTGTTTGAACTGTCAATAAATTCCAAATAGGAAAGACCCAAAAATCTCTCTGTCTCTCTCTCTCTCTCTCTTGGCTCTCGTCGGCCGGCCAAAGGAAGAAATTATATCGGTGGTTTTTTTTCCATTTTTGTTTCGTATCTTATTTATTGTTGATGTACTTTGCATAAAGTTTTGTGTTTTTGAAGTTATCTTTCTTTTTTTTAATAGTGAATATATTATCTTTGTGCAACAAGTTGTAACTATATATAGTGCTCTTACAAAATTTGATATAATAAACCGCGGTAGCTTATAGATTACGTCTACTGATTAGCTTTTTGACCACCTTTTTCTATGATTACATTTGTCTTTAGAATGTCGCCGTCAATTAGCAAACGAATGGTTTTGTACCATTGACAACGTATTGTCCAACGATTTTGACAATTAACAACTTTATAGAAAGTAATTTTTTTGGGGTCAACATAAAGTGAAGTTTAATAGTACTTATAAGCCCGAAAAAGGTATATAAAGTCAAGCTATTTGAAACATTATATTAGAGAAATAACCTAACTAGCCGCAAGTATATATATAAGTAATCCAACTAAAATTTAATTTAGGACGTTTTTTTTTTCTTTTTCTTTTTTTGACGTCCGGACATATGTTTTGACGAAGGCTGGCTGCTAGTCCTGGCTAATATGTAATTCATGTAAAAGATGTAACGTTTGTACAATGCCAAGCTGAGTTGCATCATCAATAACTCAAAAAATTAACAACTTGTCATATTTATACTTTATCGTCATGAAAAAAGCTAATATTATATGATTAAACTATCTCGAGTAATTTAAAAATTTATTAATTTGTTTTTTCAATGTGTAAATGACTCATTTATTTGCAAAAAAGAATAACATGAATATTTGTTAATTAATTTATATTTTAAACGGTAACGACATAATCCGACAAATTAACATATTACGGCGAATTTCGACAAATGAATGATTGCGGTTTATGACAAGTTGTAAATTTAATTTCTAAATATTTGTTTTATAATCTTACTAAAAAAACTTGATTTTCAAAAATTTCGAGTAAAAGATAGACCCTCCGAATATTTAGAGGTCATAGAAAGTCATTCACAGAAGAAAAAAAAAAAAAACATATTGGAAAAATAAGAAATCCATTTCTATAGAGTACACTGTCAAAACTCAAAAGTTAAAAAAGTCCCGACAAAAACTTGATAGGACCAACCATATTCTTGCAATCTCAATAGCAATCCTTGAAAATATGAAAAGCCAAAAAGAAAACATGTAGGCGTTGAACAAGGCAACATATTGAAGCATTTTGCAATTACGGCACATGTTGTGAACAACATAGAGAGTTCCACTAAGTATTAACTTATAGGATACCAAAAACACAAAGTATTGATTTTATGAAAAAAAAATCCAGTAGTCAAGAATTGCAATAAATATCAGACTAAAACACAAGACGGAACAAAACTTGCTTTTACGCCTCATGCCGACCATTGAGGACTTAGCCGCCGCCCATGGGTCTCTTACCCCTCTGGCCTGATTTACCAGCGGCACTCATCTTCCCGTTCCTACCGGGCTTGCCTCCTCCGCGTTGCCTAGCATCACTCTTCATCCTCCTATCCACTCTCTTCTGACCTTTCCCAACCTTAACCCCAACTCCTTTCTTCGACACAACCAGTTCTTTCTTAGGCTTCCTTGGCTCAGCTGCTTTCTTGTATAGCTTGTCTATCATCTTGTCCTTTGAACGGTCTGATATATCCGTTGTGTCAGATATTGTGTTTGCCTTCTTCCTCACTTTCTCCAATCTTTTAGCCGCCGCTCGCTTCTTCCGTGCCTTGGCCTCTGCCACTTTCTTAGCTGGACGAGCGTCGATTTCTCTGAACTGAGCTCTCATTGCATTAGCTTCTTCTTTCGTTACGGGTTTCATCGGCTGTCTGTGCTGCTTCTCGTCGTCCAAAAACCATTTGGGTAAACCTCCGTCTTCAAACATATATTTGTTGTAAGCATCGTCAAGCATCGGTTCTCTCTGCTTCTTCCTTAGCATTTTCTTGGCACATGCCAATATCTCGGCCTCTGTATGAACGTCATCATCAGAGGATGAATCCGAGTCTGAATCCGAGGCTGGTGCAGGGACTATCTCAAAATCGTCTTCCTTTTTGGAGCTATTGGGCAAGCTCTGATCAGACAACACGCTTGCTTTTGACGCCTTCTGCTTTGACTTGTCGAGTTTAGCCAGAATTTTTCTCTGTTTCATAGTTGGCATTTCGTCTTCACTGTCCTCTTCTCCCAAGTCTCCTCCTTCCACGGCTTCTGCAAATATATCTTGACTGAACCACTGGTTGGACATTTCCTCCGTTGTTCGGGTCTCTCCATCATCAAGTGATACCACAAGAGGGTTTGCCTCATCCATCACTTCATTCGTATCCGAATCGTAATCGAGTCTCATTTCTTCGTCTCCGTCACCTTCCTCCTGCAAAAACCCCCCCCAAAAAAATGTCTAGTTCCAAAAATCTTGTAGTATCATCCATGAAATTGGAGTTAAGCAATGATACTAGTACCTCCAGCTTCTCAGGGTGTGCCTGTTTAGCCCGCTTCCTTTGCTTTGCGCTTCCTTCTTTCATAAACATATACCGGTCATATGCCTCATCAAAAATCTCTTCCATTTGTTCAGTGTACCTGTAATTTTAAAAGACTATAAGATGAAATAACTGAACAGCACAAACTTGCACCACAATGTATGACATTCTTGAAACAGCATTATATAATCTACGGAAAAGGTATGCGGTTAGAGAGGCCTGACCTCTGACGTTCTTCATCAGAATCTATGTCACTGTCCTCGGAGTCATCTGAAGCAACATCACCACGGTCTTCGTTCTCACTGTCATCAGCGTTGCCATTATCATCTTCGTCAACTGCCATTAGATCTTTCTTTCCCTGGAAATAATCAATATTTGGATTATCTTTACGTCTTTACAAGCTAATCCGGAGTAGAATCATATGTTCAACCAATTGAGTTGTAAGAACTAATCGTGGGGTTAAAGGAGTATGCTCTCCAACCCGTAAAATAGTAATACAAGCTTCCTTCTAAAGCCAGTCATAAAAACAAATTTAATGCAGAGATTGGAAACAAAAAAAGGCAAACCTTGATAGCAGAAAGAGAGAACAAATCATGGTCTACATAACCATCTTCAAGTGCATCTATCTGTGGATTAGTAGCCTTCCGAGTCTTGTCCTGGCAAATCATATCAAATTAAGCGAAGGAAGTATACAGGTTTAAGGATCCATCACTAAGAGGTCAGTGGTCAAAGCAACTGATTAGAGAGTCTACCATTGGCAACAACACTATTTTATTTACCAATAGAAAATGACCATTTGGAACGTATCAAAGACTTGGGAAGTGACTTGATAGGTTTATCTAACAAAAGGTTAAAAATAACCTTAGCCCGTCGTTTTGCAAGAAGCTTCTTTGCCTGTTTCTTCTTGCGGTCAGCTGCATTTGTCAGCTCTTCCAATTCATTGAGTAGTCTATCATCCTCATTTTCCTCTTCCTTTTCCACACCAGGCTCCTTTTTAGCCACTTCCTTCTTTTCATGAGTCAGAGCTTTCATAATTTGCCTTCGCCATCTACAAGACAAAGGGAGTTCAATCTCTATTACCAAACTAGTATAATTTACAGACACATGGATGGTTGACGACAAATGATAAGTGAATGTCTTAACAAAGCCAGTAGTTTTCCAATTCAAACATCCATGGACACCAGTTTACAACACAATACTTTTATCTGGTTGATCACTAAATGTTCAGACCAGCATTGATAAGAACTTAAATTGCTAGGAAAACCATTCTTCACCCAACCCATACAGAGCTAAGAAATTCTACAATAGCTATATTTATCAGAAGCTAAGCTCTACCACATTCCTGGAAAAGCTTAGAAATCAGAAAGTGAGCCTTGAAAGATAGAAAAAGTCTATGATGGAGGAGTAAGTGACGCAGTTCTTACTTTTTGATATGGTTGAAGTCACTCTTCCCCAAAACATGAAGATCGTCGCATAGAATTTTAATCTGCCTCCAGACAAAGCAAGCGTTACCAAAATGTCATAACTCCTCGATTAGTAAAGACATGGCATATTAGAAACAGTACCTCCTCTGTAGTCAAATCATGTTCCTTCAAAGGTAGAGAGGCTTGATCATCAAAGGATATAGAAGTAACTGTGGCAAGAAACTCATCAGGGTTTTCAGACCAGATTAAATCAGCAGCAGATGCAACTTTTCTCAAAATAGACTCTCCGTCATACCCAGCACGGTTTCTCTTCTGTTTTGATCCTCCAAGAACACCCGCAACCTACAAACACAACAAGTATTACACAAACACAAACTTCAGAGGAAAACGGCATAATTGCAGAAAACACCCCCAAACACTATATAAGAAAGAGTAATTACCTTTCTCGTGGGCTCTGCTGCCTCCTTAAAGAGATGTCTGAAATCAAGAAGACGGGGATCAATCTTGCCTGGAGCTTTGTATTTCAAACCCAAAAGATATGTTTCTGCAGATTGCGAACGACTAGCCGGCGGCTTAAACACCTCAACCTTCTCGAAAAGCTGCACTCCAAAAACAACGAGTAAGAAGAAAAACCCTCGTGAAAGTTAGATTAATAAGCAAACAGTACCTTCCCAAGACAGAAGAGCACAGAGTTGTAGTCACGAGACCTGAAAACCTAAGAGCAGAGAGACACAGAGAACAACAGAACTTTCATGTCAAAACATATTACTAGACTGCAAGAAAAATCAATCGCTAAGCATCTTTCAGAAGCAGACCTTGGTGATGAAATTCCCTCTAGGAGCTAAGAACTCTGTAGCCAGCTTCACGGAATCAATAACCAAAGCGTTCTGGATCATAGCTTCCTGGGCCCAAGCACCACCGACATTTGGAGACCCATCGTGTAGAACCAGATCGAAAGCTTTAACATTACGATTCTCCATCACTTGCTTGATTTTGGACCTGCACTCGGGCCGAGTGATATCCTGCTGGATAGCGACACAGCCACGGACGGGGACAATCTGAACAAGATCGATCCCGAGAACGAGGCTGCCGACGGGGGCTTTCTCGACGGCGACCTGCATCCAACCACCGGGGGCGGCGCATAGATCGAGAACGGCTTTCGATTTGTGGAGGAAAGAGTGCTTCTCGTCAAGCTGGATAAGCTTGTAAGAAGCTCGAGAACGGAATCCACGCTCCTTGGCGAGACGATAGTACTTATCCAAACGATGCTTCCCTTTGACCTTACCCATGGTGAGATTTCTCTAGGTTTTCCTTCTGCTTCTTCTAACTCGTGGAGAGAAAGATATAAACAGCAAATGCAGAAGAATATAAGCTAGGGTTTAGGGTTTACAACGCGCGCCGTGTTTAAATTTTAAATAGTTGAAACACTAATCCTCTCACAGAGTCTTTTCAATCTCAACCTAATTGGCCCTTTAGTCTCTCTTTTCTGATGGGCCTCTCATTCGGCCCGTTCGGCTTCTCCCAAGGAGTTGCGGCTTAAATAACTCTGTCATAGTGGGGGTGTTCAATACTGATTAACCGATGAAATAATATGAATCCAAAATGAATGTTAAAGAACTTTCATGGAACAAGCTCTTCCTCTGTCAGATTGAGAAGGCGCATGTGGCCCACGTTGTCCGAAACTACCGAGTGTGGACATTAGCCACACCACAGAAACACAGAAGAAAAGAGTCTAGAAACACTAATCTTGGATCTTTGCTATTCAATCATCGATCAGAGACGTCCACATTGCGACATGTGACACATCAATATTAAGCTATCTGTCAAAAATCAAAAATTAGAAAAAAAGACTACGAAAATTTACATGAACATCAACTCTCCAGAATCTTCAATTAGAGTTTGGTTATTGAAAAGAGTCCCCCTTTTTCCCATATTGCAACATCACATATAATAATAATGTACAGCAACTCTTTGTCCCAAATATGTTTTTTTTTTTTTTTTTTTTGGTTTGTTTCTTCTTTCTATGTTTCAGAATAAATGAGAGTGAGTTTGAGAAATAAGAACAAAAAAGGGTTAAGACCCAAACCGGTTCTACCCGGTGCTGTTGCTCTCTGAAGTTCCTTGCTCGCTCTGTCTTCGTTTTTCCCTCAAACTCTCTCCCCACATCTTAGCCTCTGCAACCGCACGCTCCCTATTGATATCTCGGTTCAAAATCCGAGCTGT
Organism: Alliaria petiolata; assembly: GCA_020283515.1. Lineage (NCBI taxonomy): Eukaryota > Viridiplantae > Streptophyta > Magnoliopsida > Brassicales > Brassicaceae > Alliaria > Alliaria petiolata. The sequence continues at coordinate 166,136,661 of JAHZTW010000001.1, read as the reverse complement.
CTCTCTCGGCGATTCTTCCTTCTCGGAACCTTCTAGATCGAATTTACTTCCCGAACCACCTCCTTCATCGTTCTTTGTTATTAACCTCCCCCCTCTTTCATCTCGGTTTCTCCTACTGTCTTCTTTGTTTGGATCATAAGCTTGGTTTGCAAGATACGAGAGTGCAGTGACCACTTCTGCTATGAGTGGACGTGTAGCCGCCTGCTCTTGGATGCACATTGAAGCCACAGCTAATGCTTGGTAGAGTGCTCGCGTTGGAAACCGACCCTTTAGCTTAGGATCCGCCAGTTTTATGAACTTTCGTCTGTCGTTGAACAATGGGCGAGCCTGTTAACACCAAAAAAAAATCTCAAAACTTTTTGCACAAGGGAATGAGAAACTGAATGTAGAAAACAAGTGGATGTTATAATGAAGAATTTATTTACCCAAGCCACTAGGTTCTGCTCTCCATGAGGCATCTCACTATCTATTGCTTTTCGACCAGTAATGAGCTCGAGAAAAACCACACCAAAACTGTAGACATCTGATTTCACTGTCAACTGTCCGGTCATTGCGTACTCGGGAGCACAGTATCCATAAGTGCCCATGACTCTAGTGGAGACATGAGATTTGTCTCCGGTTGGTCCGAGTTTAGCAAGGCCAAAATCAGAAAGCTTTGGGTGGAAACCCTCGTCAAGTAAAATGTTTGATGACTTGAAATCTCTATAAATAACAGGAGGGTTTGCCTTATCATGTAGGAATTCCAAACCTTTGGCCGCACCAGCAGCTATCTTCATTCTCATGTTCCAATCTAAGGCCTCCTTATCCGGTGGAAGATCTGGGGCCAGAGGAGAGGATAATATAATAAAATTTATTTGTTAGAGGCTGCCCAAAACAACTACTACTTCTCAACTTAAGTCTACATGTGTATAATTTATAGGTGATAATAAATAAATAAACAAATGAATTAAGAATCTGCTAAAGTTAGGGTTGACATTGACTAAGATTAGAAAGAATCTTTGGGTTGATATTGACTAAGATCACAAAGAATCTCTGGTGGGTCTAAAATGGTAAAAGGTTAGAAAAGCGCGGGGGATTTACCGTGGAGGTGATCTTCCAATGATCCTAAGGGCATAAACTCGTAGACCAAGAGGCGTTGATCTCCATCAGCACAGTAACCGATAAGGTTGACTAAGTTGGGATGATGAAGAAGGCTGAGCATAAGAACCTCTACCAGAAATTCTCTGTTACCTTGTAGACCGTTCCTGTCCAATTGTTTAACAGCAACAACCTGACAAAGATGAAGGAAAAATAGATCAGAGGTAAAGCATCACTAATGCATACAAAATCATCAAGCTAACCAAACGATCTGTAACACTAACATAAATGTAGAACTATTCACCGAGTATGCAAAAGTCATATTAACATATACAACAAAGCCAGTCATCTTTTTAACATTTGGGAATTGGCGTCTGCCTTTTCCATGTAAGACTCTACAAATTTCTTTTCCATGGAAGACTCTACAAATTAAAGTGGCTGGCATTTGGACTGTAAAAAAAGACACTTTTAGAAGACTCGTGTAAAATTCAATAAAAACAATTGGTATGCAACTCCAGAAATAGAAATGCGATGAAATTTCCTGTAATATAATACCTGACCGGTGCTGTCAAGCCTTCCTTTGTAGACGCGTCCAAATCCACCTTCGCCTAAGAAAGTGTCGGGATGAAAGTTCATAGTAGCAGCAGCGAGCTCACGGAAAACAAATGTATGAGCAGCAATTTGTCCAAGCCCATCCCTTGGAAGCATTAGCTCCCTTTTTGACCCTCCATTGCTCTTTAAGCTTAGCTTCTCCCCACCTGCAACATCATCAAGACCAATCAATTTACCACCAAACGCATCCACAGTCCTCTCATACATCATACCAGCCTAAACTCCAAGTCTCCAAGAACAGATCACCCTAAATACATAAATCTTGTATCAATGCCTTCAGGGCAAAACTCCCAGATAAACAAATTTAAGATCCTGATCCTGATTCAGTAGGATCATGTGATCCTGATCCTTGACAAGTTCCAATTCATTCTCAAGACACAAAATTTACACCGAGGACGAGCTTGAGACATCCCAATCAGATCAAAACAGGTGAAGCTGAAGCAAAGGATCATGATTCTCATTCATCTTTGGCCAAGGAATTCGATTACAGTTGGAATCAGAACATGATGCCCAATAAGCCTAAAACATCCTCACAAGTTGTACTAACTTATATTAACCAGAGTAAACAACAGTGATGAGATCAAGTCCCGTTAGCCTAGTCAGGATCGGATTACCAGATCTTGAGAGCATGTAACCATAAAGGACGACGAATGAAACAAATGAGAAGCAAAGATTTTAATCAAAAACCTGAAGGGAGTCCAGAAATGTTATTGGATACTGTCGGTTTGGATTGTTTCTGGCCCTTGGATACCTCCGCTGGATTCAGCGTCTCATCGTCACTCGAATCGAAACACGAGAAACAACCCATCTCCACTCAATTTTACCCGAAGGGAAGAAACAGTAACCAAAACTACAAAAACCCTTGAATCCGTGTTGAGAAACCAATGAGCAGGAACGAATGGACACAAAAAAACGAAAAATCCAGAAAATTTTCCTATACCCGGAAAGAAAGGAGGGGAATTGAGATTCCGGGTACCAAGTTAAAAGAACCAACTTTTGTTCAGATTCGAACTGGAAAAACGAATTGGAGTTTGGAGAGAGAGAGAGAGAGAGAGAGAGAGAGAGTTGAAGCAGCTTCTTTTGTCGTCCACGAGTGTTCACACTATTACCATTTGCAAAAATTAACAATGACGCGTTGCGGAAACTCAAGTAAATCCTTCCTCTTAACTTTTTCGTTGACCATATACTCTTCAACTCTAGCTATAATAAACTTCTTTTCTTTTTGTTTATTGGGAAAAATGGCATTTAAATGCCCAACTTTCAAAATTCAGTTAATTTAGACACAATTTTTTGTCTCGCCATATAAATAATAACATTGAACGTTGACTTCCGTATAAATGCCAAAGTTTTGTTGACAACGCCAATTGAGGCACAACGTCAAATTTCTTAACAAATCGAATTAGGCCGTTAATTGTCCGTTTGAGTATCTGTTAAATAAAAACGACGTCGCTCATGAGTTCAATGTTGATTAAATCCCCAAATCGATCAATGAGTTCTTCTTCTTCCTCTCAAACCCTAAATCGAAAATCAGTTCCCCAAATCCCAGAAACTCTCGAAATCACGTCAAAGCTTTCTCTGTTGAACAATTCTTTCTCATTTCTCTTCTATTTTTTCTTCTATTTTCTCAATCACCGATGAGTTCCTCTTCTCAACAATCGGATGGCGTCGAATGTCGTGGCTTATCGTCGAAATGTGTGTGTGGTTTAGGTGTTATGATGCTGACATCGAAGACGCAAGAGAATCCGGGAAGGCCTTTCTACCGCTGTATAAGGCAAAGGGACCAAAGCTTGCCATAAAAAAAAAAAAGACGTAAGTACTTATGTTGTTGATTTTGTTCGGATTGATCCGTTTCTCTTGGTCTTGCGTTTAGACAGTAAATTAAAAATTAAATACTTATGTTGTCTTTGCAACAGGGTCATTTGTTTAAATGGGTCGAGTAGGCTGTCCTAGAGGAGCTTTAAGATGGTATACCGAGAATTAGAAGCTTTGAAAGTGAAATTAGCAATGCAAAATCTGAGGTTGAAGAGTTGAAGATTTCGATGGAAAGGTTGAATGAAGACTCAATGTGGAGCAAAAGAGAAATCCGGAAGTGGAGAGTGATGAACATATTATGTTTTGTTTGTCTTTTCTTCATGATCTTTGTCATTGTTTACTTGATGACTAGCAAAGGAAATGAGACCAAATTCAGTTTTGGTTACTAGTATGAGAACAATAGTTTGTCTTGGATGTTATTGTCGTTGTAGTCTCTTAGTGGTGTTTGAATTTGGCTTGATATTTTGTACTCTGTTTTTAGGATTTGGCTTCATGTGTTCGGATTTGATAATGAATGAAATGCATTTTGTTTTGTGTTACATGATCATGAAGATGCTATAACAACCAAAGCAACAAAATGAACAAAAGGATTCGATTAAGAAATAACAACAGTTCAACATCAAACCATGTTCAAGAAAGAGCAACAATTCATAAACAAACCATGTTCAAGAAAAAGCAAAACACAAGAAAGAAAGGTTATTATCCCAAACCATGTTCAAAATACAAGAAATACAAGACTTTGAAAGCTTGCTATTATCCCATAAAAACACAACAAAAAAACCATAATACAACACACATGAAACATAGATTTCAGAGGTTAAACCATGATGCCCAACCATGAGCTTCAGTCCCTTCGGGTTGTGGTCCATAAGCTTGGTTAGAGGAAGAAACATGAGCTCGATTAGCTTCTNATGTATAGTTTATAGGTGAATAATAAATAAACAAATGAATTAAGAATCTGCTAAAGTTAGGGTTGACATTGACTAAGATGAGAAAGAATCTTTGGGTTGATATTGACTAAGATCACAAAGAAAAGAATCTCTGGTGGGTCTAAAATGGTGCAAGATTAGAAAAGCGCGGGGGATTTACCGTGGAGGTGATCTTCCAATGATCCTAAGGGCATAAACTCGTAGACCAAGAGGCGTTGATCTCCATCAGCACAGTAACCGATAAGGTTGACTAAGTTGGGATGATGAAGAAGGCTGAGCATAAGAACCTCTACCAGAAATTCTCTGTTACCTTGTAGACCATTCCTGTCCAATTGTTTAACAGCAACAACCTGACAAAGATGAAGAAAAATACATCAGAGGTAAAGCATCACTAATGCATACAAAACCATCAAACATAAATGTAGAACTATTCACCGAGTATGCAAAATTCATATTAACAGATACAGCAAAGCCAGTCATCTTTTCTTAACTTGTATCCTCTCCTTTTCTTAAAAATTGTCGTAGATTTTTCACACTTAATTAAGAAAATAAAATAAAATTAAAGTGTCTATTATATCTCTTGTCCTTTTCCATGTAAGACTCTACAAATTTCTTTTCCATGGAAGACTCTACAAATTAAAGTGGCTGGCATCTGAACTGTAAAAACAGACACTTTTTTTTATGAAACAGAAAACAACTTATTCTAAAACGGAAGGAGTTTCGTTATTAGAAGACTCGTGTAAAATTCAACAAAAGCAATTGGTATGCAACTCCAGAAATAGAAATGCGATGCAAATTTCCTGTAATATAATACCTGACCGGTGCTGTCAAGCCTTCCTTTGTAGACGCGTCCAAATCCACCTTCGCCTAAGAAAGTGTCGGGATGAAAGTTCATAGTAGCAGCAGCGAGCTCACGGAAAGCAAATGTATGAGCAGCAATTTGTCCAAGCCCATCCCTTGGAAGCATTAGCTCCCTTTTTGACCCTCCATTGCTCTTTAAGCTCAGCTTCTCCCCACCTGCAACATCATCAAGACCAATCAATTTACCACCAAACGCATCCACAGTCCTCTCATAAACCACCAGAACGACATAAATCGTGTATCAATGTCTTCAGGGCAAAACTCCCAGATAAACAAATCTAAGATCCTGATCCTGATTCAGTAGGATCATGTGATCCTGATCCTTGACAAGTTCCAATTCATTCTAAAGACACAAAATTTACACTGAGGACGAGCTTGAGACATCCTAATCAGATCAAAACAGGCCAAGCTGAAGCAAAGGATCATGATTCTCGTTCATCTTTGGCCAAGGAATTCGATTACAGTTGGAATCAGAACATGCCCAAATAAGCCTAAAACATCCTCACAAGTTGTAACAACTTATAATAACCAGAGTAAACAACAGTGATGAGATCAAGTCCCGTTAGCCTAGTCAGGATCGGATTAGCAGATCTTGAGAGCATGTAACCATAAAGGACGACGAATGAAACAAATGAGAAACAAAGATTTTAATCAAAAACCTGAAGGGAGTCCAGAAATGTTATTGGATACTGTCGGTTGGGATTGTTTCTGGCCCTTGGATACCTCCGCTGGATTCAGCGTCTCGTCGTCACTCGAATCGAAACACGAGAAACAACCCATCTCCACTCAATTATACCCGAGGGAAGAAACAGTGACCAAAACTACAAAAACCCTTGAATCCGTGTTGAGAAACCAATGAACAGGAACGAATGGACACAAAAAAAACGAAAAATCCAGGAAATTTTCCTATGCCCGGAAAGAAAGGAGGGGAATTGAGATTCCGGGTACCAAGATAAAAGAACCAACTTTTGTTCAGATTCGAACTGGAAAAAACGAATTGGAGTTTGGAGAGAGAGAGAGAGAGTTGAAGCAGCTTCTTTTGTCGTCCACGAGTGTTCACACTATTACCATTTGCAAAATTTAACAATGACGCGTTGCGGAAACTCAAGTAAATCCTTCCTCTTAACTTTTTCGTTGACCATATACTCTTCAACTCTAGCAATAATAAAACTTCTTTTCTTTTTGTTTATTCAAGCAATTTTTTTTTAAAAGGGCATGTTTATTCAAGCAATTAATAAACTTCTTTCTTTAGTTGAGCAAAGAAAAATATTTCCTTGAATTAAATTTCCTAACTGCAATGATTTGTTTGGGCCAATAAAAAGCACAAAGACTTTGCTCTCGGATTTGTTTCTTTTTTATCCAAAGTGATAAAAAGGCAGAATAACAACTTTTTTATACATTTTTGGGGTCATTTTTAGGTGTGATAACCGACATAAAATATATATACAGATTTTATTGTTTCTACTTTCTAGTTATAGAAAGGGTAAGAAAATGTTACAAAATGGCAAAGACGGTAATCAATTGTTAGAGGTGATTTTATACCAATTTTAAAATTATGACGTCAAACTTGTTGTGTGTATTTCTGTATGTGGCAAATATTTATTTTCACTATTTTTTTATCCCAAATAAAGAATTTATATCTGCAACATTACATATTCTTCTGACGTTCATCGATGATTGAATTAGTTGTTGATCCATGATCTTCACTCTCAATCAGTGATCTCATGTTCGTCAAATGTACGATTGGTTTGACTGAATTTTAGATGCACGATTGGCTAAATTGCAAAATAACAAAAGAATTGATTCTGGAGTAGAAATCTTTTTTGTAAATTTTTGGCATGACAAAAAAGAGTAAGTTATTGTTCTTATACTATGTTGAGGACCAAAAAAAAAAAATACTTCCTCCGTTTCACAAAGAATGTCGTTTTAGGATTTTGTTTTTGTTTCACAAAGAATGTCGTTTTATATTTTCAATGCAGAAATTTGAATACAAATCCAGTTTTAACCCTATTCATTTATTGTATTAACAAGAAAAATAAATTTATTTAGAATATTAATAAGGAGTAAAGTAGAACTTTTTATTATTTTCTTAACATGTGAACTTCAAAGTACTATGTTTGAGGATATGTTTGAGGATTGCAGCATACCATGGCTAAAGTATGGGCTTTAAGCCTCATACTATCATTAAATTTTAGGAGCCACTTTTGTGAAAGATATTATAAGCCACTTTAATTTATAGTTTTAGCCTTTTCGGGAGTAAGGCCCGGCCCTTAATTACACTATGTTTCAATGAAAATAAATTAATCAGCCCAAATGTAATTGATGAATGTGTGTATATTCAACATTAAAAACCTTTAAGTTCGATCAGGTTGAGTTTAATTAAGGGAAAAAAAGAAAAAAAAGAGATCGTGAGACGCATAACCTTTCCCCCCCCCCCACGGTCAACGGACAGTGTACCCTGAAAAAACGAACCTCAGAAATAAAAGAAAAATATATAACAAAAAAAAAGATAAAATTAAAACCGAGAAGAAAAAAATCATAATTAGAATCGTCGAAGAAACTCTAATAATGGATTAACAAGGGTAACCCGTAACCCTCACACTAATTCCGTCCGATCTTCTCATTTTCCCCGTCTCTTATTTTCCCCAAAAAGCGAAAAAAACCAAAAAAAAAAAAAAAAACAGAAAACAGAAAACGAGAAAAAAGGAAAATTCAGTTAGATAGGGTTTATAATTTTTCCCGGCGAAATGGAGAAAGCTGGAAATCACGCAACGGAATCGGAAATCCACAAATCCGACGATCGCGAGAATACACAGCATTCCGATGAATCCGAACAACAATTGCCTAACAGCATGGCGACGGCTACGGCTACGGAGACGCCGGAATCGGAATCCTCCCAGCCAAGCCTTAACCAGGTAATGGAAGCCGTCGACGATTTCATCCAGTCACTTTCCTCCGCCGCGGCTGAGAAGGATCCGTTGCGGGAGATTCCTCCAGCGGTGGAGCCATTCCCGGAGACGGTGGATTCATTGGTGTCGAAGATGGAATCTTCTGGGCTTGGGCGGGACGAATCAGAGGACTCTGCTTTTATCGACGCCGTTAACCGCATTTCGAAATCGGTTATGAGATTGAGGGAGCTTCGGTTAGATTCAACGCCGGTTTCTTCGTGGTTAAACCGGGCGAGTTCGGTTCAGCACCGTGCTGTATCGCTTCTCGACGAAGAGTTTCGTCATCTTCTAGATCGTTCCAGGGAGGAGAAGAAGAAGAACAGCGACGGAAACAATGCCAATCACAACAATCAGAAACCTTCTTCTTTCAATTCAACGCACGAATCGGATCGATGCGTCTTACAGTACAATGATCCATCCCAGGAGGAAGAAAGTTTCCCGGATTTTTCACCGGAATCAATCTTGACGCTGAAGAAGATCGCCGGAGCGATGATCTCCGCCGGTTACGAAGCAGAGTGCTGTATGTCTTACGAGATGTCGAGACGGCACGCGTTCAAGGAGGAGCTGAGCGAGGTTGGATTCGAAGGGATCAATGTAGAAGACGTGCAGAGAATAGCTTGGGAATCCCTCGAAGGAGAAATCGCCTCCTGGATCTCTATCGTTCGCCGTTGCTCCACCGTGCTTTTCCCCGGCGAGCTATCTCTATGCAACACCGTCTTCTCCGATCAAGATCATGCCCCAATTCGTAAACGCCTCTTCACCGGCTTGGTCTCCGCCGTGACGATCCGGTTCCTAGATTTCTCCGGCGCGGTGGTGCTCACGAAACGGTCTTCGGAGAAACTATTCAAGTTCCTTGACATGTACGAGACGCTCCGTGATTTATTCCCGGCGGTTGAGCAATCGGATTCCGATCTGATCCACGAGATTAAACTGGCTCAGACGAGGCTAGGAGAAGCAGCAGTGACCATATTCGGAGAGCTAGAGAACTCGATCAAGAGCGATAACGGAAGAACAGCGGTTCCGAGCGGAGCGGTCCACCCATTAACCCGTTACACCATGAACTACCTCAAATACGCTTGCGAGTACAAAGACACACTAGACCAGGTGTTCCAACACTACGAGAGGGCTCAGTCGGATCAAACAGAGTCCAAACCTGAACCAGAGACCAAGAGAAGCCAACGAGAAGACGACGAGGAGTACAAAACGTCAGCTTTTGCCCGACAAATGATAAGAGTGATGGATTTGCTTGACGCTAATCTTGAGATTAAATCAAAACTGTACCGAGACCCGTCTCTTCGATCTATATTCCTTATGAACAACGGGAGATACATTCTGCAGAAGATTAAAGGGTCAATAGAGATAAGGGATTTGATGGGTCAATCATGGACAAGGAAAAGATCTACGGAGCTTAGGCAGTACCATAAGAGTTACCAGAGAGAAACTTGGGGGAAAGTGTTGCAATGTATGAACCAAGAAGGATTACAGGTGAATGGGAAAGTGTCGAAGCCGGTTTTGAAAGAGAGGTTCAAGATTTTCAATACTTTGTTCGATGATATTCACAAGACGCAGAGCACGTGGATCGTGAGTGATGAGCAGATGCAATCGGAGCTAAGAGTGTCGATCTCGGCGTTGGTGATTCCGGCTTACAGGTCTTTCTTTGGGAGGTATAAGCAACATCTTGATTCTGGGAAGCAGACGGATAAGTATGTCAAGTACCAGCCTGAAGATATTGAGTCTTTCATTGATGACTTGTTTGATGGGAATCCAACATCTATGGCACGGAAGAGAAACTGAAAACTATGAGAGTGTGACAGATGATCGGCTTCCTTTTTGCTTCTTCTTTTGTTTTCTTGAATCCTTCTATGATTATTTTTCACTACCTTCTTGTTTATAGAACCGTTCTCTCGATCTGAGTGAGACTACCATGAAAACTTTTTGTTTCCTTTTTTTTTCTTATTTTTTTTTTCTTTCAAAAGTTCGTGTTTTTTTTTTATTGTTAAAAACTTATGTTTTAAATTTCCTGTTCTAGCAGGTTGTGAGCGAAAATTGTTTAGAGCTATTCAGGGGTTAAGGCACGAAATTATCTTTTAAATGTATTCGAATATTTGTGTGTTTAAATGATGATATTAGTTGTGAATTGTGATATACTGTAATTTTGAAGTTATGTTAGTGTCGTTGTGGTAGTCGCATGGATGATGTCATGATACGTGAAGAAGATACATACAAAATAGAATAATATTTTCATAAACAAAACAAATAAACAGACGCCGTCTGTGGGGATCGAACCCACGGCCACGGGATTAAAAGTCACGCGCTCTACCACTGAGCTAAGACGGCATCTACGTTAGTGGATAAACACTTCTAATATAAATAGACTTTTTATTATCATTTCAGTGGATCATTTCTCAATTTGACATTAATGCTTTATTGAAGAACCCACAAGTGTCAGACATTTATAGAAGCAAAGTATATGTATATACAGTAATTTGGCTTTATCAGAATTTGAAGGCTTCCTAAGAGTGGAGTTATGTAACTTAATGTCAATGCATGATTTGCAGACTTGGATCACAAGAAAGCAACAAAACCCTTTCATCAACGTAGACAAGGAATCAAGGATATAGATAGCTGGCATTATTTTTAAAAACGTACAAAAAAGAGAGCACATATACAGAAAAAAATTGAGGTTTTGGCTCTTAATCTGTTGGATTAGATCTGTAAGATTAAAAAAATTACAAACTCTTTGGAGTTTTTTCGGTAAAGGACACATAATAAATCTCTTCTTCATGAGTGTTTTTAACATTGTAACACCAGAATGAGCCAAAAAAGGCTCTTCACATGTCTTTGTTTGGTAGTGGATAGAAAAAGGAATTTTAGTTTAACAGTGGTTGGGGTCAAATTATATAGATCACGGGTTGAATATATTGCAATCACACACACACACACACACACTTACATTATCATCAAAAAGAACAATAGATAGATAGTGAGAGAGATTAGCCACGATGTATCTTCCTCTTCTTTGTCTTCTGCTTCTAGCTTCTTGCTTGTCACATCAAGCTTTCGGCCGTGGACGTGGCCGGCCACCACCGGACGGAAGCTCGGACCCTTCTTCTCGCATCACAGTCGTCGGCGTTGTCTACTGTGATACGTGTTCTATCAACACTTTCTCAAGACAGAGCTATTTCTTACAAGGTCAGGGATCTTGATTTAACATTACTTGAGCTGTCCTTCAGCCTTCAAGTTATCTGGTAAATTAGGGATTGGTTAATCTGATTTTCAATTCGGAAGTTTTAGATTTTCGGTTTATGAATAAAGAACAGATTTGATACTACTATTTTACTATGTTTGCTACAATTTTTCAAGACAGATCTATATCTTAGAATAAAAGGCAAGGATCTAGATTTTAGCATTACATGAACTGTTGTCCTTAGACTTGAAGCTGTTTAGGACTTGAAAATATGGTTTTTGGTTTGGATATTCGGCTTTTATATTTTTCGGCTTATGAATATAGAAATCGAGTGGAAACCATTATGTTCGAATGGATAACCGAATCGGCTTCGATTCGTTTGTCAAATTGGTTTCTTTGATTTCGGTTAAATTCGGGTCGGTTAAACCACTCTCTCTTCTCTCTGACAGGTGTGGAAGTTCATGTGAGCTGTAGATTCAAAGCGAGTTCACCAAAAACAGCCGAGGAAGTGAGCATATCAGTGAACAGAACAACAAACAGAAGCGGCGTTTACAAGCTCGAGATTCCTCACGTCGACGGGATCGATTGCGTCGACGGGATCGCCATAGCTTCTCAGTGCAGCGCCAAGCTAATCAAAACCTCCGACGACAATGTCGGCTGCAACATCCCCGTTTTCCAAACAGCGTCCAACGAAATATCCGTCAAATCGAAGCAAGATCGGGTCTGCATCTACAGCTTAAGCGCACTCAGCTACAAACCTTCCCACAGAAACACCACATTGTGCGGCGGCGGGAAGAGGCATCACCGGCGAGAGAGAGGGGAGGAGGAGAAGGTGGATAAGAAATTGAGAGATTCGAAATTCTTCTGGCCTTATCTGCCACCGTACTGGTTCCCTTGGCCGTACCCGAATCTGCCGCCGTTGCCGACTCTACCGCCGCTCCCGTCTTTCCCTTTCCCTTTTCTTCCTCTCGGAAACCCTAATCCGGCATCGCCGGCGTTCGATTGGAGAGATCCCACCACTTGGATACCTTATCTGCCTCGTTTTCCTCCTGTCGATCACAATCCTTAGGAATTGTCAGACTCTCTTCCGTTTGACTCCAGATTTGGCTTTCGTCTTCTCTCTATTCTCGGGCTTTTTTTGTTTTGTTTTGTTTTGTTTTGGGTGATTTCCTTTGTTGTGGTTTGATTGTGTGTGTTTGTGTGATTGATTTACATATTAATGTGTAATTAGTCTTCAATTACCGAAGAAGATACAGATTTGGTTTGAGGAGGAAAGTTTTGATGGACATATGCTATTCCAGATTTAATACGTATATGAAATATTTGCAATTTCACCAATTTATTTTATAATCTGTGCATTTGCAAGTTACTTCACCAAGTTTACGCGCAAAGCTGTGCATTTTGCTCTCACCACCCGACTCTTTCGAGTTTCCTAGCCTTTCGGATCCAGCCGCATACTCAGTGTGTGCCCCAAACACTCTCATTCGGGTTTCACGTCCTCTCTCGGCCACAAGGTTCCATCTTCGTCCGATGACGTTTACCAGAAAGTTAGAAAGATTTTATATTCTGACCAATCACTACATTATCTTTTTACTGTATTTTGTCTTAACTCACACGATATCAAAAATTATTTTTCTATAGATTATCTATCCTATTACTAATCCAGCTCAAACAACTTTAACTCTAGCCTTCTACTTTTCTTAGAACAAGTGACCAAATGCAGGCCCGTCTCTGTTTTTTTTAAGAGTTTTAGGCAAAAAAAAATTTTAGGCCTTTTTAGTATAAAATTTAAATAAAAAAACAAATTTAGGCCCTATTAGTATTGAATTTTTAAAAAACACATAAATTTGGGCCATTTTTTCCTTACAGAAATTTTAAATTTTTAAGTGGGCCCTGCACCTGTGCCCCTCTCGCCACCGAGCCGGACCTGACTAAATGTGCACATTAATAACATAGGTAGTCAAATCAAATTTTTTAAACTTCTCCACATATACATTTATATTCTTGAAATCAGAATGTTATACTGAATCCCTCATTCACCTTTACTTCCTCCATTTCCCATCTTCCTCGGGTTTTCAAATGCTAGGTCAGGCGTCTCTCCTTTAATTCCGGTTGTTTTGTATACTTTTGATTTATTTATTGTGTTCTTCATTGATATTACAGTAGTATGTTGTTTTGGGGTTACCACGTTTACGATTGGGCAAATGGAAGAAACTTTGGGAGAACGAGAGCGAGATGAGATTATAGAACTCAAAATAGTTGTTTCATATGTGTGACATTTAAAATATAATATTAAAATCTAGAACGTGACATGACGGGAACGAAAAATTCTCACAAAATTTAAAACAGTATAATCATAAAATTTAAAACATATTCGTCAACCATTCACTTATTAATAATACATCATATAGTATAAGTCAATTGAAAAATATATGAAATCAAACTTGGCCGTATATAATATTAGTTGATTTTATAATCAAATTTTTTAAATTAAACAAAAACTAACATAATTCATTATGATATAAATATCTAATCTTATTATATAAAGTAGGATGCATCAAAGTTAGTTTTTAACATGATCGTGACATGTGTCAAGTTAATAGATTAGATTTTGACACGTATTAAAAAAATTCAACCAATTAGATTTTAACATAATGTTTACATAAATCTAAAAATTAGTTTTAAAAATAAAAAGGGAAAATAAGTATTTTT